>JACCIA010000005.1:3045000-4295000 GCA_018906985.1 Apocrypta bakeri
TATGCAGCGCACGCACTAATATAATTGTTTTCATAGCTGTAAAATTGAAACGGCGCTCGTTACTCATGTTTTAGTCATTTATACCGCGCCGGTATCTCTCCCCCTTCTCCGCTTCTCTATATAATGTAGGAACGGGCGAGAGGCTTCGCTTATAAAGTTGAAAATTTGCGAGCGCGCATATTCCGTGTCTAATTGAAAATTTAACTGCACCAAGTTCTATGTATGTATATAAGGTACTTTCGTAACGCGAAGTTCTAAAATAGCTCTCATTCTGTATTGTTGGCATATAAAGAGGTAGAGAGTACTTAAAATCGAAAGTGATCACGAAAAGCATCAGCAAAGAATCTCCGAAGAAAGTCCCGACCCACGATTCTCTGCAGAAGCGGTGCACATAAATACAGACTTGCTATTGCAGTCGCTATACATAAGAAAATCCCAACAATGGCACGTGGGCGCGAGCTCCTTTCCTATTGTCTCTCTCTCTTTCTCTTGCTGCTTCGAAATTAAGAGTTTACCTTCGTTATTAATAGTCCGCGCGAACCAAGGGTGGGAGCAAAGAAAGAAAGCCGCGACTTTTGATTTACTTCGCGCTGTATAGCCTGGAACGATTTTCGACGTTCTTATAATGTCGGCCCTATAGCGGGTGTCCGATTATTTGCGCGGATTAGGTGGACGAGGAATATGTTACGGAGAAATTTTGCATTCTGTTTGTGATGAGTTTTCAGCCAATCGTTGTGCTTGGTTTCGCGCGATCATTAGAGTTTTTGGTACAAGTGATGACCGATAGATGGCGCGTAGGATTTTTTTTTAACAATGTACAAGTGGAGGAAACTGTTTGCGTATCTTCTGCTCCATTACTTATGTTTTTTTGTCAAAGACTAGACAGATAATTGATCTGGTTATGTTGTACCTTTTTTTTAAAAAATGAGATCATTTTGATAGGTTAAATTTAGACGTGGTACATAACCTCACTTCTTTATGCACATGAAAAGTAGTTGATGAAAAGACAAGAATTTTATTTCTATCAATTTAACCTATGCGCAAATAAAGAGTTCACTTCCTTACTTGTAGGATTGACTACATTTTTTTTATTAGTTTAATAAATTAATATATACATCATCTGTGATGTTTGTAATCGCTATCGCAGACGCTATAGAAATAATTAATTTACGCTGAATCGAAGAATTTTGATAAAAGAAAAATTAATTTTTGTGTGTCCTGATATTTTCTCTGCGGTTTACCTTACCCTCATTAGAATTAAAAAAAAATAACTTCATGCGATATAACGTCAATTATTTTTTTTTCATGTATTTCCATTTTGCTTTTTCCTATGCCTCGTCGGACACCCGTTGTATAAACTTATATGGATATATACATATATAGACACATAGGTATACGTAGACAGTTATATAGGTGTGTATATACATGTATACAGAGGAAATCATCGGTATGTATCAATTGTGCATTGAATGTGAGGTATATAAGTTAGTATGTGTGTGCTTTAGGAGCCGTTCTATTGATGTTGTAGATTAGCGTTGGGGCGTGTGCTGGAGTTTTGCAAGGCTCGCCAGCGATTTAGATCGAATTTTCTCGAGATGGAAGCTTCAAGGTGATTTGAATGTGATACTGTACTCTGTCTATATCTATAGATTCTTAGTTTTACACAGACACATAAACACGCGTATACACAAACACACGTACGCACATCTACATATATTGGTATTTGAATAAATTTCCGATGGGTCGAATTATTAATTTTTTTTTTCGTTTCCAACTCGCTTTTGTAGACTATATATAATATATATTCGTATAAACACAGCGATTTGATGATATCTGATACTTGGTTGTATAATTGAGCGATAAAGCTCGTGTTAAACAGCCGTGTCATACCTCTGAAATAGCCAATAAGACACAGAACTACATCGAGGATGTTAAATATAGTTGACGAAACTCTCGGCTTTCTCTCTCTCTCTCTCTCTCTCTCTCTCTCTCTCTCTCTCTCTCTGTTATATATATAAAATCAGCGAAATTTTATATAGACACAGACACACACAAATACATATAAAAATCAGTGAAATTCTATAATTTACTACAATAATACTCGGAGAAGCTCAGTCGGACGCAGACAATTTATCGATACGACCAGTTGAACACATGCTCCTCCACGTTCTAAATAACCATAGTCATAATTGTCACTGCACACACACTCACACACACACATACGCAGAAAAATAAAAGAACGAGCTTTGGTCATAAGCCATAACGATATAACTCGCGACTGCAAAAGACACACACACACACACACACATAGTGGAGTACACGTCGCTCGTCGCCAATTAAATTCGAGAGACAGCACCTCTCGAAAATTCGAAATCCAAAACGACCGAAGAGAAAGAGAGACAGAACGAAACGTCCCATATGGAATATAAAGGAACGACCGCAACGACATAACTCGCGCGCGGGTGAGACAGTCGGCATATAACAATAAAATTTAACAACTTCTTCGAAACGGACACGACATTCCCACGCGTACACGCGCCAATATATATATATATATATATATATATATATATATATATATTTATTATAATTGATTTTACATATCCGATACGTCTCTCGGCGCCAATGAGCCGCTCGCGCAAGGATCGATCTTTTTTAATGCCGCGAAGAAGAGGAAGAAAGAGAGAGAGAGAGAGAGAGAGAGAGAGAGAAAAAAGTGGCAGTGCAGCAACTACACGCGCTGATTTATGCGTAGAATTCCTTTTTCCTTCTCTTAAGGGGCCGCGGAGTAGTACGTATAAATCGTATCGGCCAGTTCGATCGATCCCCAAGCTCGCGCGCTATGACATCATAATTATTCAGACTTTCTGCTACAATGCGCCAAGAGGGAATATCTCGTATATGTGTATACGTGTGTATGTGTATGTGTGTTGTTTGTTGTCTCTCTCTTTCTTAGTCGGCGCGACAATGACGTATTACGTTGGTTGGAAACACAGTAGTGGGCACACGCGCGCTGCATATCGCGATGGTCCTTTTGCTTTTGACGGATATTGACTGCGACTGTCTATGTATATATATATATATATATATAGACAAGTAAAAAATTTTCTGGAGGTGTCTCTCGTGCTATACGTATACATATGCACTGCGAATGATAGTGTTTTAATATACATATATATATATTCGCACGTGTAGGAGCTTGTTTAATACGTCTTGTCGGATAAGTGGGTCGTTTTCCAGTCGTATAATATGATTATTCGAAAAAAATTGCATAGAAAGAGAGTGAGAGAGAGAAGGGTCAAACTCGATACCGATCTCGATCAGCTTATTAATAAATAATAATGTGTTGTAGCCTGTAGTTTCACCGACTGAGATAATTGTATATTTATATATATATAGATGTATATAATTAAGTGTTAACGTGCTCTGCGCTGCGCTCGATCGGCATCGTTAATTGGTTAACCCGCGCGCGATCGTCTTCCCTCTGTATTCTATGTATGTATGTATATATATATACATATACAAACAAGTAGGTCATCATCGAAGGGAAGTGCACTTGCGATGGATAAAGGCTACCTTATCTATATATATACTCTCTGTGGACCTCAAGAGAAAGAGAGATACTAATAGAGTTACCGCTACTCGGAGCTAATTAATCACGTCGTCGGCGAGATAAAAAAAAATTCATATATATATATATATATATATATATATATGTGTGTGTGTATGTGTATCGTCCAGTCGCTACACTTACGCCAAAGAAAAAAAATAAATAAAAAAGGGGAGACATTCTGTGGTTTCTCCGAAAAATCGCTGCCGCGATCTCGTCACCGCTACGATCCTCGACGTAAACAGACCAAAAAAATAAATAAAAAAGTACGAGTTAGCCAGAACCAACGGGTGATCGGTATGAAGATACTTTCTTCATCCGAATTTTGCCGCGTTTTACGCGGAAATTCCAATAGCATGATTCCTACAGTTACAATATTACTATGTTGGAACTATATATAAAACGAGAAATAGTAAACTTGGAAATTATCGCTATTATTGTTATCGTTAGAAATAAAGACTGATGAATTATTAAACGGGAGAATATCTTTAATTGTCGTTTTGTAAGAAACGATTTTTTTAAAAGGAAATAATGACTTTTAATTTTGACTGGTATCTTTATTTTTATATCGAAACGGAATTTGATTCACGAGTAGCGACTAATAGATACTCTTATAGATAATAAAGGTTTTTATGCTTTTTCGAACGTTTAACTCTTTTCAAAATTTAATTTCAACTTCTACGTGGCTTATAAATCTATTGTGACAAATATATATATATGACCATAAACGTGTTTTATTTGAGAAAAAAGAAGATTAGTATATTTCACAATCAAAACTCCTTCTTGTATTTTTAATGAAAAATACTTCCTGGAGGCGCTACAAATTACTGAAAATATCCATAAAATATCAAAAATTCTCTGAAAATTCCAACTTTGACTCTCAGCGAATTAATAACGATTTTGCGAAAAGAATCTAAAAAAATCTCACGAATTTAAAAACAGCGCCATACAGCGATTCAAAATTATCCCTATATGCAATAACTAAAATAAAAAAAACTCCCTTTATCTCTCGCTGCAAACTGAAATTATTTGATATAAAAGTGTATAAACTGTTCTTTCGCGCTGTATTTAAATTTCAATTGAAATCCAGCGCCAAAGAACAGTTTGAAAATTGAAATTTCGTCCTGTCAATCTAACAATAACTAAAATAAAAAAAATCCTCCATACATATAGTTATTTAACACACACACACACACACACACACACACACACATACACACACACACATACACACACACACACATATTGCACAGGAATCCTCGGTTCTCTCATGACTCAGATATCCGCGTAGCGATCGCCGCCGCCGACAGATCGGCGAGTAAAGGAGGCTGCCGCTCTCTCCTATATATATATATACCTATACGCGACAGGACTCTACAGGTATATACCAAGAATACAGTCTCGCGTACGAGAGAGAAAATAGACAAAAATAGCTCAAGAGAAAGAGAGGGAGCGGGCATTATGGAGCGAGCCAAGGCATGTCCTTTGCCGGACCCCCGCTGATCGCTCGCGGAATGCCCCTCTCTCTCTCTCTCTCTCTCTCTCTATTATAAATATCCTCCTCTCTTTCTATCCAAAGGCGTGGGACCGATACTGCAGCTCTCTATGCTATACTCTATGTATATGTGTATGTGTGTGTGTGTGTGTGTGTTGCCGATCTCAGCCGACACGCTTCAGCGGACGTGACGCTCGAGATGCTCTTTTCTCGGGGTCGGGGGAGAGGATCGGGATCGCTCTGACGGATAGAGGCATTCTTTCCGTTCTTTCGGCCTCTCTTATACTCGCGAACTTTCGCGAGCGGTATCGATCCGCGCTATACCGATCTCTATAGGCCCCAGTGATCGGTATGCTTATTCGCCACTGAATTCTCTCTCACCTCGGCGACTCTTATTATTATTATTATTATACCTGATTATTATTATATTTATAATATTCATAATAATAAAAATAATAATAATAACGATCTCGGGCGTTAAAACAGCTTTCTCACATCGTAAACAATCGGTTGTGCATTTCTCTCCGCGTGCGAAATCGAAAAATACCATCTCACTCGCGACTTGACACAGTTAACGTTTGGCTTATCGTTCCCTCATCACAGGTGGAGATCGACCGTAAGAAAAATATATTCCAAGCGAAGAATACAAAGCGAGCGAGAGAGAGAGAGATCGTCTGCTCCCCCAAAGATCGAAACCGATCGCTTTCATTATTTTTCTCTTTCTCTCTACTCGGACTACTTCTTTCAGATCCTCTGCCCTTCTTCGTATTCTCGCTTGTTTTGTTATATACCTGTCGTGCGCCGTTTGCTCGGGACATTTAATTCCGATAATTGTTACCGACAAGTGCAGCCGGCGTAATCTAGCGGAATCTGTTGCGTTTTGCTTTTCGACGAGAGAGAGAGAGAGACAGAAACATGTTGTCTTCGTTTTTTCTGTCGAACATCGGAGAGAGAACGATTGTCGGACTGAATTAATGGTAATGCGGTGATTCGTTAATTTGTCAGTCTGACTGGGCAACCGATCGAAATGCGAGTCTGATTGTTTTTCCTGGAGTTATGATTTTGTTTTATACTTTTATGCACGTGTACTGAAAAAATGGCCGTTTGACAAGGATGTCTTCTTCTCGAAATTGTTAACAGGAGATATGATTGCTTTAGATTCAGAATGCGTATTTTTCAAACGTACCTAACACGACGCCCCTAGCGGACAGCAGTGAAAGATAATGAAAATATTGTAATTTTTGTTACCAAACTAAACGGTGTTTTGTCTTTTGTGTTCTGAATACAGAGCGGTAGTTTAATAATCTCGTATCAAAGTGTATCAGTATCAACGCAATTTTGCACTTGCAGTTTACTAAATGTATTATCAAGCAACGATTCTCTCACTGAGCAACGAGTACATTAAAAGTATATATATATATATATATATATATATATATATATGTATATATATAGAGAGAGAGAGATTCTCGATATACCAACCAAAAATACCATTGTATAATTCCACATTCTTCGCGTCCGTACAATTCAGCCCATACAAGTAGATTTAAGATAAAAATAGAGTCTTTCAATACCTCCAGTGCTATTAATAGTCCAGTACACAATAGAGCGTTAAGTACTTTAGAAAGGGATGCTCTTTTTCCGCGCTTGGTCTAAACACACAGGAAAGTGAAAATATCCCATACTTTCACCTGTTCTCGTGACTCCTATTCACACACGGGCACGGAAATTTCGATTTTATTTTCATTTTTTTTCTCTATCCCTCTCTCCTCTTACAACGGGGTGCTAAAAGATCGTCTCTCTCTCTCTCTCTCTCTCTCTCGATTTCCCCCGGAGTCGCAAAATTTACCGCTCGTATTTCAGCGCTTCGAGAGACACGCCGTACGGGAAAGAATAGCGGCCGAATATAATAAAGATAACCATAACGCGTAAGTTATAGTTCATAAATAAACACAGCAGGCCTTATTAAGGAGAGAGAGAGAGAGAGAAAGAGAAAAAAAATCGAAAGGGTCGCGCACATACGGGCCTTTTTCTTTATCCTCGCGCGCGTAGTTTATACTCTTCATTACGCGCTCGCGCGTAGCTTTCGAAATTACGATTGCCCCGCGACGACGACTCTTTGCTTTATACGTATTGGTATAGTCGAGATATGAATACATGTGTCTCTCCGTATGTATGTGTATATACGTGTGTGTGCGGCGCAGTTTATTGTAAATTGAGAGCCCCGAATTATAAATTGCACCGCGCGAGAGTCTTTATAACCCGCGATTATTCATCCCGAAACTACAAGAGTTAAACTACATATATATGTATGTATGTATATATATGTATATGAATATGTATATAGGTATGGGCGATATTCTGCCAAATCATCACTTCCAATATTTTTTTATCTTTTATATTTTGAGAATATGCTTTAAGTGCATTCCGGCGAGTGCTTCTATGAGTTTTATTATAGATTTTTTTTAACCCTCGTATGAATAAGTTATACAGAGTCTCGGAATTGAAATTTATTGACATTTTCGTTGGACGAGACTCAATTAAAAACATATTCGTAATTCCTCGGAGGAACATTTGTCAGAAGACGGAATTATGTTAAAGCTTTTTTTTAAATATTAGCTCAATTTTTAAAATATCACATATATGCTTGTGTATATGATATTCTTTATTTTAGTTTTAATATCTTATATACCTATATGTATATATACACTGTTATGAGATAATTACAAAATGTCCACGTATGTATAAAAGTTAAAAATATGACAAAACTTTGCCTGGTAAATGGCTTATAAAATGTTCAATTTTCTGATCACTTTTAGTTGTGAGTCGTATGTAATAGGCACCTCCTATATATAGAATTTACTTGTGTAATTTTTGTCCTGGTTGAATATATAAGTGAAAATAAACAAATGAAACAAATGTATATATGTGTGTGTGTGTGTGCGAATGTGTTCAAGATTTTATGAATGAATTTAGTCGTAAAAGTGTAAGCATCACATTGAATTCAGAAAATTCATGCGTATAGCTATAACCAATATAAAAGTTTGATTACAAGAATCCAATTGATTAAATTGAAACAAATAAATAGAAATATGAATTTACCAAAAAAAACATTGTTTATTTGTTTACAATATGTCAAGTATCGGAAGATGTTTATACGAAATGGATACGTAAATACTAAGTTATAAATAATAAATAAACATTGTAAAAACATTTCCAAATAACAATTAAACAAAGATTCGCATATATATATATGAATCAATTTCGACTTTGGATGAGTAAGAAGCTCATGGAAAATAACATACGGATAATATATGTGTATAAACAAGAAGATTATATAAACACTCAAGTTATAATTAATTACTGAAAGTGCATGTTTAGCTAGAAATATAGTATGTTCGATCATTTGAATCGCAAGATAAATGCGGCTTATAAACAGTTACAATATTCAAACGAGCTCTTCATATAACTCTTGCAATTATTCTTCCGCACAAAATAAATATTCATTTTATTAGACAAAAACTTATAAATTAATATTTAAGTATACATATATGCAGTACATTATTGTATTTACTACGTGTTATGTCCATATGTTTCTCCCATTTCATAGTAATACTTTTTATATTTATTTCCCTTAAATATCAAAATTTCGTTTTGATATTTAAGGGGTGTCATATTCCACTTTTACCGACTGAGTCGATGTAGCGGTCGAATAATAGAAAAATGTTAGTTGCAATTCGCCTTGGCACTATTTATTACTGTGTCAGCCTGTACTGCATACATACATGTATATTCATTTATTTATTGTCCATTGTATTTGATATTTTCGCAAATATACGTATTGTATTTACAATCGATTATTACCCCCGAACACTAATTAGAATCCTCAATCTCTTTTCCAAAAATCGTTCATATTCTGTCCCTTAACTACACCCTCCCAAAATAATTATTCACGCTATCCTCTACAATACATCCATATAATACATAAACCTCCATGTAAAAATTCGCTTCATCCGCCCGCATAGATACCGGTCCATTCAGAAAAAGTCATCCCGCCGCCAAAGTCCGCCAAACTCTGTCTCGTAAAAGAACGAAAAAAAAAATGTAAGAAAGAGGGAGCTCTACTCTCTCGCAATCAGTATACATTCGGGCTACAGGATATATAGGAGCAACGGCGCGTCGAGGGAATTCCAATGGTCTTCGTCCACTACTACTCTTTTTCGGTCCAGAGCTCGGATGCTGCAGCAGCCAAATTCAATGGGAGAGAGGAGAAGGGGCGGAGGGGGGAAGAGATCGGTGCGCTGCTCTCGAGGTCTGTCTCTCCCGCTGCGAGAATCTCGCGCGATCGCCCACGAGGAAATATGAAGGAGGACCTCGTTAATCGCTCGGCGCGGAGAGTCTCCGGGATTCTTTGTAGGCAAGCCTTGGCTTATTGTCGCTGATGGGATCGTGTGAGCTATACGTGTATGTATAGTCTCGTTCGTTCTTTTTTTTTCACTCTCTCTCGAAGGAGAGGCTTTTTGTTCGACTGACTTTTCGAAAGAGGATGAGAAATCGTGTTTTCTTTTTTACTCCAAAAGAGCGCATTGTTGACGAGGGAAGCTTTTTGGGCTTGGTTTTTCGTACGCGACTGTTATGCTGCGTTTTAAAAATAATAAATTCAATCTTCCCGAGTGGGTATAGGTGAACAAATTGAAAAAAAAAAAAAAAAAAAAACTGAAGTTCCAACATGCAAATCGTCCCGTGTGCAGCGCAAACAGTAAAAAAAGAGCGTCGTGGCTCTTCGCGAGAGCATAAAAGTCAATTCGAAAAATCCGAGCTTCCATACCTGTCTCAACAAGCTTCGAAAGGCCAAATACGCACTCACTCCGGCGTTTGGTCACCAGCACTCCTACCGTACCCCACACATATAGATACACACATTTACATTCATATATACATAGGTTATGTGTGCAGCATATGTGTGTCTATATACATACATACATACATATATATGTATATATCCCTAGGGCTCGTTATGCCAACTGCGACGAGTTGCATCGCACACAAAAGCTCGCCCGCAGTGAGAGAGCGCAAAAGCGCGGATTCTTCTTTTCATATATTGCTTTTACGACTCGCTCGCTCGCTCGCTCGCGAGAGAGAGAGAGAGAGAGAGAGAGATGCGCGTATGTTTGCGTTTCGGGGCCGCGTAAATCATTCGATTTCTGCTCGCGCGCGAGTATGAATTATTCAACAGGTCGCCGGTCAACATATAATATATATATATACTAGTGTATATGTGAGTGTGTGTGTGTGTGTGTGTGTGGGGTCCAGATGATGGGAAAACGTCCAAACTGGTGAAGAAATTCCGTGGCCGCGCCGAGAGATTTTTGACGTATGTGCCTCGTTCCCCTCACCCCTTTGCGGACGCGGTGTCTATGCTAATCGTCGCGTAATTGTCACCGACGAGCTAGACGCGTCGCGGATGTATTATACGACTTAATAAACAAGCGGTTTGATTGAATTATAGCTAATGAAATCTAAACTCGCTGACGGATCGTTTATTTTGGCCATTTTTGGGATTAGATTTATTATCCACTGTTTACATATGCGCGCGCGCGCGTGTGTGTGTATGTGTGTGTTACGTGCTTCTCGGAGAGCGAAAATTTCGCCGATTACGTGGAATCTCCCCGGGTTTGTAAATATTTATTAGTTACGCAGTAGATGTAAAAAAAAGACGCGAGAACGGATCGGCTTGTAAAATTACCAAGCAACAGCTCATTAGCCACGCACTTCCGTCTCCGAATTTCGCGGCGGGTCCCGATACTGCGAAAAAAATAACAAATCGAAATGCCGCTGCATCCCTTCGCTACAACTTCATTATCCCTAACAAGACACCTTAATAACGCTAATTCCGAGCGTGAACGGCAAAAAGTTTCAATCCGCACACACTCGTACAGACACGCACACACACACACATATATATATATAGACATTGCATATATATCTATATATACTCAACTGTGCGTACAGTGAATTTCTACGGCTTAAATATCGCGTAAGAGAAAAATTTACACGTTTTAGCATTTTTGTTGCCGTTGCCCGTTGTTAAAGGTTACAGCACGGGCTGAGCCGCAATCTCCTATGCATAAACAACGTTGCGTCAGTAGACGATCTTTGTTTAGTATACTAATTGGATAATCGCCGGTTTTAGAGTTCGAGTAGAAAAGGCAAAATTGCAAATGGAAAAAATATGCAAAAATTCTCTGTGAATTATTTATAATAACTTACATCTACCTATACACACACGCACACACACACACACACACACACACACACACATATTTATATATATACATATAGTCCGGGAGAAAGCGCGAAATTTAAAAGAGAAACTCGAGATTAAACAATTCCAGCACTAATTAGAGCTACACGGCACGCGTAAAGCCGAAAAATGCAAAAAAAAAAAAGAAAAGAAGAAGAAGCCCTCTCCGAGAGAGTTCAGCTGCGCGCGCTGCACTAACGACGCATGAGTGATGCGCGCCGAGATGAGATGGCACTTTCGGCCCTCATGGCCCTGCAACACAATTGACGCTACACTGTAGCGATATCCCCAAGGGGACAGACAGCGCATGGAGGATAATTCATCGGCCCGAAATTTTGCGCTTCGAGTGGCTTCGCTTCTTCTTCGTTATTTTTTTATCTCTCTCCTTCCTCTGGGGGCCAGGTGAAGTTTGAAGTTTCACGGGCGCTTCTTCCTTCTTTTTTTTTTAATTTTTTTTAATTTCGCGTCAAATATATTTTTGTATATATGCGCGCGTGTGTGTATGTATACATATATATTGATTGAATATATACATTTTATTTTTTACTCTCGAATTTTCAGTGCGCCGAGATGAGTTACGAGCTTGTAATTAAATATATCCAGGATATATAAGAGAACACGCGAATAATGATTATACGGAGAGAGGAGTAAATTCAAATTTATGCGCCACCGTGGAATCTCGAAGGACACCTTTATCTGCGATCACAAAGCCTAGCCGCGATCCGCTTATGATCTTTTTATCTCTCCGCATCTTACTTATTTTTCTCTTTCTATCTCTTATAATATATATGTGTGTATGTGTGTGTGTGTATAGTTATAGAGCTTTCTAAATAGCTTATTTATAGCGTCGAGCGTCGATAATTTCATAACGCATATTATATATGTTACCGTGAGTCTACGGAGAAAACGCTCGATACGAGAGAGTTGGTTAGGAAAAATGTTCGCTACAGAAAATCGGTAAGAAAAAGTTTCTAACTCGTAATGCGACGACAAAAATATGTTACATATATATTATTATGATCATTGCAAAATAGATATTTAATAACTGCGTTATAATCTCGGAAAGTACCGATGACAGCAATATTCGAATCAGAAAATCGAATAAAATTCTCATCTACTTATTGCACACTATACCGATAATTGTATGGTAGACTTTTCGTGATTTAAAGCAGCCAATGAGCTCAAGGCATTTGTTCGATTAGGTTAGACAACTGTTAGGTTAGGTCGTATTTTATACATAAGGAGTCTTACATTTGACGGTTTGAATACAAATTTCTGAAATTCGAATTTTTAACCATAAACCGTTGGCACGATTTCGAGTTTTAAAATAATACTTCTCTTTAATTTTTCTTTAATTAATACACAAATCGTTATATATTATATATGTATAGTGTTTTTAATATTACAGCACAATTAATTGCGCTAATCTATTAAAAACACTACTAACCTCTCTAACTCAGCTGTATGAATTTGTACTTTTTCTATTCAAAGAAGCGACTACTTCACACCGAAGACACTATTTATAAATACTTCTATATTTCCACGTCTCAAATACCAATTTTTAGTGTATTGAAATATTTCTTTACAACTAACGAATATTAATTTGCATGAATTTTGAACGAACGATGACTTATCAGTGTAGAAGATCGCGCGCGTTACGAATTCCCACAGGCGGAAAAGAAGGAACGATTTAAATAGTGTCGTTCTCGCGTGATTAATGCCGTTCGTCGATGAGATAAAAAAAAAGTATAATAAATTCGCGTGAGAAGAGAGAAATAAATCTTCGAATCGACACTCGTCATCGCCGGCAAAAGGAAAAATCCTCGCTTCAAAGGCCTCTAATCAGCAAAGTAGCTTCCCATTCAATCTCCGATACTACATTTATCCCGCGTCGACTTCAACCTCCTCGTATTATGAACTACACGCAAGAAGAAGAAGAAGAAGCATATAATACAGGAATAACAAAGTAAAGCAACAGCAGCAGAAGCATGAAGTGAAACGAAGAATAAAAAAAAAGGAGCAAAAGCAAGTCGACGACGATGATTATGCGATATACACGCCAAAGTCCCGAGATGGCAATCATAGCTAAATCGGGGCCTCTCCCCGACGACGACGAATCCCCATGTCAAAGTCGTCAGTGCGATATCACGATAATGATCGTCATCATCGTGCTCATTTTTCAACGTTCCCTCTTTCTCTCGGATGGAACTCGCGAACAAGAAGAAGAGCCGCGTTTCTCAACGAGGAGAACAAGAAAAGAAGCCCGAAGGGCGCATTCCCTTCGCTCGAGAGAGAGAGAGAGAGAGAGAGAGAGAGAGAGAGTAGGAAATCGGATCGCGTCGACTGCGCAGTTTGAAAAAAAAGACACCTGATTGAGCCTCGAATTATAATCGTATATAATACGCGCAAAAAGCCGATGTATACAGTGAGAGAGAGAGAGAGAGACGAAAAATTAATAAATTCGCTCGCGGCTGATATACGATGTCAACGTCCTGAATAATCGTATCAAAAAAGCCCAATGTCGAATATCGGTGATAAGGGGAAATATTCGATCACTTTTTGGTATTACTTGTATGTATGTGTGTGTTATATATATATATATATAATTTTTTTGTTCTCGACACGCTTTTTCATGGATTTGATTCAAAATGTGTATATCTATTTATTTATTGAACGAAATAAATCGAATAAAATGTTAAAAAAAATTTGATTTTCTAGGTCTTCCATAATCATACTTTTATATTTGAGTCTATAAAATATAACATTGTATTATAGTGATGTATTCCTGAGCATAAAATATAATTTCGTTTGTAATTTCTATAGACTTCTTACAAATTTCTGATCTGATCAGTATATTTTATTCACATTCTGGTCAATTTGATTCTTGCTTAATTTACTACCTTCCGTAGCTTCTACGATATTATGTTTAAAAAATTCTACTGATACTCATCGAAACTTCTATGGAAGCATTGCTATTTAAACGGTCCCAAATTATAAAGTTAAAAAATTACATTTACACGCAAACATACACGCATAGACGCAAATCTAAAAATATATACACGCACAGGACAGACACATATTACGTACGCAAACACACGCATACACACGCGTACGCACACATGTACACGAAGACATACACATACACACACATACATATTGATGCATATACACACCCGCGCAAACACATAAGTATATGTAAAATCGAAAGCTAATATCACTTGTATAGAAGAGATCACGCGTATTAGAAAGATTCACGTGAGATTCCTGAGTCGCAGAATTTCACACCGATCCGCCAATTCAGCAGCAGCAACAGCAGCGGCGGCAGCAACTTTTCTCTCCCTGTACATATACCTTCTTACTTCCTCTCTCTTTCTCTCTCTTTCTTTCTTTCTCGCAAGCAACCGCACACGGGCTGCCGTTGGCTGCACTTATACGGATACCCGTATAGCTACCGGCTGCGCTCACATTCCCCGCTAGAAATCTATAAAGTTATGTCTATATGAAGTCGCGGCTTTTCCAACCTTCTCTCTCTCTCTTCTCTCTCTCTTTCTCTCTCTCTCTCTAGCGTATGATAATCTATTAAAAGGTATTCTATACGGCTAATAACGGGGGCCTGTTTACGAGCTTCGTTTGAGGAATCTTGAGGGATGTAGGCACGTGTGCGTATGTGTGATTTATAAGCGCGCAGAAATCGCAGTGAAAGGAAAAGAAATAAAAACGAAATTGGAAGCTTGAAGGCACCGGGTTTGTATCACTGATAATGGGATAATTATCTGTATTTATTTAGTTGTTAGATAAAAATTTTTATCATGGATTCTCTTGACTCGCTTCCGAAATGATTGTAAGCTAATAAACAGTGGACTTGTTTCCATTGATTTTTTTTTTCTTAACTTCACATTTGAGATTCGGTGCACATTGACGGTTAATTAGTGATATTTAGATGGGGACGCTTTTACAATTTACGCAGGATATTGATAAGAATATGTTATGACCCACATGACGAGCGGATTCACAAATTGTATTTTAAAATTTAGATTAATTACTATATAAACCAACATTAATTAATTCAGTATGAATATAAATTCTATAATTTTTTTTAATTCATTCTAAGTATTGTATTTTGTGATTTTTTTTTTAATAGGCTTTATTGAAGATAACGGGTTCTATTATTCAACAAAATTTTAATATCAATTACAAAGGAACAGTTTTATAAAGAAATTAATTTGGTTCTTAATTTTTATTTTTGTATTAATAATTTATAGCCTTAGTTTGTAACACAAAATTTAAAAAAATCCTGTACATGTGCTTCGAAAATGTAAATTTATAAATGCAATTTGTAAATTCGTAAGGGTAAATTGAAAAATACCCGTTGGCAAAATAAATTTTCGAATTCTGTTTTTAATTCACATCTTACCCTTCAAAATTGACATTATTGTGCATGGAAGTTACATTTTGCCTTTCCAAATGAACACATTACTTTTAAAATTCACATTTTACCTTGACTTTTATTGATTTATAAATAAAAATTAAATTGATAAAATAAGTTATTATCATTTTCGGACAAAATATAATTCCCGAAAAATTTCACATAAATATTACACAGTAGCGCAATGTGATCCGTAAATTACCTGAACTTTTATCCATCATCATATTGCATAATACGAAACATATTACAAAATTTACACTTCAATTCTCAATAAAGCACGCCGATGTTAAAATTTCCAAAGGTAAAAGCCCGACTCGGTGGATCAAAAAAAAACAAACATATAAATAAACATGCTGACTGCATCAGACATAACAAAAACGTTCTCATCATCCCCCAAATATTTCACTGTCCCTCGCGAATCAGCATCTCTCTCTCTCTTTCTCTCTCCGGCAACTTGTATATAGTGTCCGCGCAAAAAGCCCACTTATGGCGTAGCATCGGGACCATACGCCACCGATCTCTCGCTGCGGCAATGGCATTCCCCGTGTATCTCTCTCTCTCTCTCTCTCTCTCTTTCTCTCTTGCTTCGATCGGAGCAAACGGCAAAAAGCGTCAGAGCGGCTGCCGCCACTGCGGGATCCCACGAGCACCGCCGAGAGATAGGCCATGTGTGCAGAGCAGTGTATAGTCGGTGATTTTGTCGGTGAGATCCGATTCTCTGGTGGTGTGCGCAGAGCGCGGACTCTCTCGATTGGTGTATACCGCCGAAGTGCGGCGATCGAAAGGAGCCGAGGAGGAGAAGGAGGAGGACGATGATTAGCGCGGATATGGACTCCGACGTGTATATAAAGCTGCGAGTCGTTGGACGACGAGATAACTGCGGGAAAGAGCGAGAGAGAGCGAGAGAGAGAGAGAGAGAGAGAGAGAGAGGAGAGACATAGGGCGAAAAGGAAAAAGGAATGGATTCAGAAATGTGTCGGGAGATTTCTTAGGTCGTTAAGAATGCGGTGATTATCGTGTCCGTGCGCCCCCTATATATATACGCATGCGTATACGCACACAAATCCATGCGTATATAAAAAGGCGAGCGTATAACTGTGTGCGTATAAGCGCGCACAGCCATGCGTATGCGCACGCCTTTCTTACGTTTTATTTTATCTTTTAAAGGCGTATATTTGTTTATGGCATTTATTGCGTATTTGCGAAGATGAGGAAAGAGCACAGAGAGCGACTGTTCGCCTTCTGGCTCTTTTTTTTAATTTTTCGACGCTGCCAGGGAATTCTTTCGTCTACCTCTACCCCCCCCCCCCCCTCTGCGCAAACCCTTTGCGTTCTTCTCTCTCTTGCTTCTGTAGATATGATTTAGAACGTTTTAACTGCGCTACTGATTAGCCCGAATAATGCCATCCCCCTTTTCGCTTTTGAAATATGCGCGCTTATATATGCGTATATAGGGTACAGGTATATATGCATATATAATATATACGCTCGGGCTATCAATTAAACTCTGCCATTTTTTCTCGATTAATAACTTGTTAGTTTATAATAATAATAATAATAATAATAGTGTAAATAAAAGGCTGATGCATGATATCTACGTCCGGTAAGAGGTGAGGTATGATCAATTTTCTAAACTATCATAGTCAAATCGAACAAATATTTAAAATATTTCGAATTTTCGACACTGTTTCATTGATTCTATTCCGAAAGTGCTTGATATTGATACTTTTTCATAAAAATTATGATTCCTTTCGTGTTATTTAAAATATGACTGTATTATTTCGAAAACAAATGTTTCAACAAAAAGTACACACACGCTTTACCATAAAATATCTGAAAGACTATGTTATTCTTAAAAATTGAGTCAATTTTACTAAATAAATTTTCTGCACATTCTTGTGTATTTAGTGCAGTTTCAGTCATATACAAATTCACTAAGGTAGATATAGTGCCAAACTAAAGTTTAAAAATGTTTATAAAAAATTTTTTTTGTTCAGTGAATCTGTCATAGAATGGCTCACACATATGTATATATATATATACTTCGCTAAATCATCACTTTGAACAATTAGTTTCTGCAACTACAATAAATACTAAATAATAATAAAGAAAAAAAAACCAACGCCTGCGCGCGACGACGAGGTTCATTCAGCCGCGCGGTCATTTATGAATTAAACGCGCGCGCATTAATGACAAACAACTCTGTGCGGGTTTACGATATACATACAATTATATGTATAATATATTGTATACGTATTATAAACCGACTATACATTTATACATGTTTATATATATAGATATTATTGTATATGTATTATAAACTCTCGCCCCGTGTTATCGGTATATATATACATATATACCTGTCCGTCTCGAAGAGAGAGAAGCGAGCAAAAATACGTGTTTACCAAAGCACGCGAAAGATAGAGAGAGAGAGAGAGAGTGAGAGAGAGAGATGCCACGACAAAGAAGGAGTTTAAAATAACAGAGAGTCTTTCGAGATGAAACGACGCTCCTGCTGCACAGAAATGTCGTCTCTCGCGAAGGTATTAACTATAAGGCAGCGGGATCAAGTTTTTCTTTCTCTCTCCGACTTCCTAGCACACAGCGGTTATACTCGTCCACGTCGTCCTACACCCTTTCTGTCTGTCTCTCTTTCTTTCCTTTCGTTCCTTCGAGCGCCTCTATATATCTCTCTTTCTCTCTCTTTTTCCGTGGATCCCCGCACATATATATATACACATGCTTGTATAAGCGCGATCTACTTCTTTTTACCCCCAACTGTCAGTTATAATTTTTGCACTGGCCTTTTTAAAGACTTTTTGCGACACGCACCACGAGAGAACCCCTCCCCTTGTCGAATAAGACTCCGAAAGAGAAATTATATTATTCGTCCGATATCGGATTGCACTTGTACGTTGTATGCATTGGAGGAAAAATTTCTGGCTTTTTGGAATTTACTTTTTACTCTTCGTTATTTACAAAATTCGTAAATTGAAATTGACATTTTGCTCTTACAAACTTGCCTATTACATTGCGAAGTTTACAAATTTTCATTCGCACTCTCTAAATTTGAAAAGATGTTTTTGTAATTATACTTTACTCATCTAAAATTTCATTGAAAATAACCAAGTTATTTACCATTTTCGGACAAAACGAAAATTTCCAAAAAATATTAAAAAGAAAAATCTATACTAATGTAGTTTAAATACCGGAATAGACTACGAACGATATTATAACGCAGTATGCATTAAATTTGCTGAAATATTGCGTTTTGTCTGAGCACAAAATTCACATTCCTTATGTTGCATAATACGGAATATTTCATACAATTTATACTCCAATTCTCGATAACACGCTGATTAAAAAATATTTTGATCTGCGGAAATTGGATTATATTTACTTGAGATACACTCGAGATTAACAACTGTTTATGACAAGTGTGTAATTTCAATTAGGTAAAACTGAGATTTTTCCGATTAAAATTTCGATATTGTCCGTATGGTATATAAAAGGTAAAAAATGCAATAATTTAAAATATAACGAAAAAAAATTTTTTCATCCCGCCCATTGAGGGATTATTTAACGCATCGAAACAAAAAATAATTTTTAAATTATTTCATAACTTGTATCATCAAAATCGAATTTGCAATTCCTTAGCAACACACTATACAATCATGTATACCAATCTCGAGTACCTCAAGTATAAATATAATCCGATTTCTCTCATTCAAACTTCGTTAAAATCAGAAATTTATAAGGAATTAAATGTATAACCATATTAATAAAATATTTATTTCGACGTATAATTTTACAATTCTTTAATAGTACATCTCTCTCACCGGATTAGCTCACCCTCATTACAAATAATGCAATTTGAAAAAACGCCCGTTTAATATCATTTTTCCCCCCTTTCATTCCACAATTTCCGGCATCGCGTAGACAGTGCATATCCACTTACGTAAGAAAATTGGAAAAACTTTTTCGAAAGCACGTTCTCGTCTATAGAGTCAACCTTTAATCACTCACGGTGGCAAGCTAACGCGATCTCGATAAGCGTAACTTTTTCTTTTGCACTTCGTATACTCCCGCGTATCATTTCAGCCATAGTAATACGCGCGTATGCGTATATGTGCGTACAGAGAGAAAAAAAATCAATCACCATCAATCAAGGCTAAAACTCGAGTAAACTCGAACAAATCACGCCGCCGGCAAAAAACGACGTGTATACAAGAATGAAAAAAAAAAGAAACGACCATACAGGCACACACACACATACCTGCAAAGATCGAATGGCCGGAGCAAAGCTATATATACACCTTCGTTCCCAATCGGCCAGGATTTTACGAGCGGAAAAAAAAAGCGAGGAGAGAAGGAAAGCGTGCGCGCGATTAATCGGCTCCCGACGCGGTGTGCGCTATCGCGGGGGCATGTAAGTAACTCGCTCGCGGCTCGTTACTTTCCGTCGCGGCTGCCGTTGCCAACGCCGCCGCGTTATTATGCAATGCCTGTGCCTTCCTGCGCGAGTCGGTTCATTACCCCGTTGAGAACACGAGTGGAGCGAAGCGATGCTCGATTTAGTGAGGCCGGAAGGAGGATGCGCTGCGTGGGAAGTGCCACCGTCAGGCCCTCCCCTGATGACTTAATTCGAGTAAGCCTATGCTCTCGCGCTCACTTTTTTCTCTGTCTTTTTATTCGCGCGCCGACGATTATGCTAATGCCGTGGGTGGATTCCGTTTTAGTAGTCTTCGAGAAAGGGGAGAAGGAAAATTAAATGAGTAATTTATACGACGATTCGCTATTGATACCGAGATGATATGTGAGGTTTATACGAGAGGGCCTAGGGTATACAATTCGTTATAAATCACTTGCCGTTGACTGACAATTACGCGATTAGATATATAGCAGGGCGAAGGAGAAAACATCTGAAAAGCAGCACGCTATCGGCCTGACTAATCTTTCTCACGAGTAAATAATAATCGTAATGAATTATAACTGACCTTAGTCGACGAGGTGGTGGGTTTTCTGCCTCCGGTGACGATAGCGTAGATCTCGACCTCGTACCACTCCACACCAGCTTCCCTGTCCAGTGCCGCGGCGGTAGACAGGACCCCGGTCTTCGAATCCACGTCGAATAGTCTGTCGACCTGGGGTCCGTTCGCCCCGGCGGTCACGTTTGTCACATAATACTCCAAATCCTCGTTCGAACGTCTACTGCGCACGTGCACTCGTAAGATACTCGCTCCCGCGGCCTCGTTCTCGTAAACGCTACCTTCCAACTGTCCACCGTGTTCCCAGATCGGTGAGTCATCGCCCTCGCCCGGCAGTATCAGCGTCACGTAGGTCTCCGATGACCTGCGTTCGGCCTGACCTGCTTCGTCGGTAGCTCTCACGCCGACCTGTAACTTCGAGATTCGCTCGAAGACTAGTGGAGAACGCGGTAGGCGCATCGTTAGAGCTCCACTTTTACGGTGAATACGGAACATGTCCGAATAGTTCGCTCCGAGCCTGAGGAGCTCGTAACTGACAAGTCCATTGGTACTGGAGTCCAGGTCTCTGGCTTGCAATTCTGCAACCTGTAACTCCCGACCTGGTTGGTAACCCATGCTACCCTTGATCGGTAAAACCGCCGCTGACATGCTCACGAAGATCGGCGCATTGTCGTTGACATCGGTGACGATGACGATGACCACTTTTTCGGCCGAAAGCCTCGCCGATCGGGGCTGGGCCATGTCGGTCGCTACCACGACTAGTTTGAACGTGTCGATCTCTTCGCGATCGATCGGTAACAGCGTGTGGATTACACCGGTCGTCGGGTTGATGCCGAACCTACGTTTTTGGTCTTCAGGAT
The DNA here is from genome assembly GCA_018906985.1 of Apocrypta bakeri. Lineage (NCBI taxonomy): Eukaryota > Metazoa > Arthropoda > Insecta > Hymenoptera > Pteromalidae > Apocrypta > Apocrypta bakeri. The sequence continues at coordinate 3,066,684 of JACCIA010000005.1, forward strand.
CTTGACTAGCGATGCTGTAGCTCAGAACTCCGTTATCACCAGAGTCGGGATCGACAGCTGTAACCGTGACAACAGGTCGGTGCACCGGTATACCCTCGATGATCTGTCTAACGATCGCTGTGTTCGGAAAGACCGGGGGATTGTCATTGGTGTCGATCACGTCCACGCGCAGAGTTATCACGCTGCTGAGTCTTGGGTGACCCGCGTCGCTGCAGGTGATGTTCAGATGGTACACTTCGATGTCTTCATAGTCCAATGACTTCCTCAGATATAGAGCACCGGTTGCCGAGTCAACGTGGAATGCGTCCCGCCGATTTCCTGCTGAGATGGCGAAAGTCAACTCGCTGTTTGCAGCCAGGTCGTTGTCGCTGGCCTGGAACCGGAGCAGCTCGACGTTCACAGGCGCGGTCTCCAATACCGATATGCGCGGCTTGTTGTCGACGAAGCGGGGCGTGTTGTCGTTCTCGTCGAGCACCTCGATGTGCACGGTCGCACTGGAAGAAAGCCTGGTCTCTATACCCGCGTCGTGAGCTACGACCGTGAGATGGTAATTGTCCCGCGTCTCACGATCAAGTTCTCTCGCTAGCGATATCTGTCCGGTCGCCTCGTCGATCGTGAACTGACCATCGTGCTCTTCGTTTTCCAGCGAATAAAAGACATCGCCGTTGAGTCCCTCGTCCGCATCTGAAGTGTACACTCGCAACAATTGCGTACCGACAACCGCGGCTTCGCTAACCTGGACGCGATAGGGCAATCGCTTGAACTGCGGGGTGTTGTCATTGACGTCATTGATGTATACGCTCACCTTAACCCTATCTTTCAGTCTATTCACTCCATTATCGATAACGCTCGCCTCCAGGCTGATGAAGTTGCTTCCGGTACTAAGAACCAATTGCTCACGATCGAACGGGTGGAGCGATTTGATAAAACCGTTGCGCGGATCCACGACAAAGTCCTGTTGGCTGCTGGGCAGCGAGAAGGTCAGATCAGCATTCCGACCAACGTCACGATCACTCGCCAGCAATTTGCCAACGAACGTGTCCGAAGGCTCGTTTTCGCGCAAATGAAACGTGAAGCTGGAGTTGCTGAACTGTGGAGCATTGTCGTTTTCGTCGATGATGTGAACAACCACAGGTACTGTCGAGCTTCGTTTTGGATTACCTTGATCGCTCGCGGTCACTTCTAATGCATAGTAGTCTTGCTCCTCGCGATCCAACACGTTTTTTACATAAAGTTGACCATCAGGAAAGATACCGAAACGATTCTCCAAATTACCATCAGTCACGCTATAGAATACGCGTCCGTTGAGACCGAGATCGGTATCCGATGCGAGAAGAGCGAAGAAGCGTTCGTTTACGGGTGTAGATTCTGGCAAGGAAGTTTCGTAGCTCGTAAGTTTGAAGACTGGTGTATGATCATTGACGTCCTCGATAATCACACGAATCTGCTGTGTTGCCGAGAGTGACTGAACTCCTGAATCCATAGCTGTTACTTCAAGATGAAGAACAGTACCTGGTGATGACTTTATAGGCTTGTCCAGATAGATTATACCCGTATTTTCCGCAATTCTGAACTGCTGTCCTGGGTTTTGGGTAAGCGAATAAGTGATTCTCGCATTAGCTCCAGCATCTTTGTCCCTCGCCCGAGCTAGGCATACCTCCTGACCAACGGCGGCCCATTCCTTAAGAAAAACTTCTTCTTCTCGTTCTTCTGTGGGAAACCGTGGTGGATTGTCATTGACATCCAGTATGGTAATATTCACGGAAGTGAGTGCGTGGGCAAGATTAGCTCTTGCAGATACTTGCAGACTGTAATAAGACATCACCTCACGATCAAGACAACCAGCTGTACTAATTAAACCGGTGAACTCGTTAATTTTAAAGCTTCCTTCTGGGTCACCGAAAACAATGGCATACGAGACTTTAGCACTATTATGAGATAGTACTGAAACCGATCCGATTTCTCTACCGAAAGATGGATTTTCCGAGCAGTCTCCACGGTTCTCAGTGATCTTGAATTGGTATCCGTTGTAAGCTCCAAAGTCCAATTGTTCAAGATTCTCTTCACGTAAGATTTCAACAACAGCGTTTCTGATTGCAGATCTATCCCCGGTGTCTTTAGCGGATACCGTCAGCTCGAATAGGGTCTTTCGAGCCTGCCTTAGAGCTCCTTTAAGAAATACCTCACCAGTCCTCTCGTCCACTGCAAAGAATCCTTCACCACCAGATTCCAACGAATATCTAACTTGTGCATTTTCTTTTGTATCCGCATCAGTAGCAAAGACCTTTCCGACTAAAATTCCAGGTGTAGCGTCTCGAGGTATTGGGAAGAAGTAATTCGTAGGGTAGAACACCGGCGGATTGTCGTTGACGTCCTCTAACGTCAATAAGACTGTTGCCGTTGAACTTTGAGGTGGCGTTCCTTGATCTTTAGCAATTACTAACACACGATACTCTTCGACACTTTCCCTATCCAAGGTAATTTTTGTCATAAGTTGTCCAGTTAGTGCATCCAATGCAAAGGTTTTTGGGTAATCTCTCATTACATTGGGATGTAAACTATAAGCCACGCTGCCGTTTGTACCTTGATCATTGTCCACAGCAGATAGAGTCGCTACCAAGCTGTTGGCTGGAGTATTCTCTGACAAAGTAACTTCGACAATATTTTGTGAGAATTTTGGTGCCTCATCGTTTTCGTCTAATATTGTTACTCGAAGATGAGTTGACACGTACTTCGGATTAGGTCCTCCATCTCTTGCGGTGACTTTAAGTTCAACACTTCCCTGAATCTCTCTATCTAAAGTAGCAACGGTGGTAACCAAACCCGTGTCTTGATCAATGGTAAACCAATTTTGCTCATTACCAGAGTCGAAATCATAGTAGATCCTTGCGTTCAATCCCGAATCTGCATCCGTAGCTGAGATACTGGCAACGAAACTACCGATAGGTGATAGTTCAGAAAGAACTGCCGAATATTCGCTTTGTTGGAATACGGGCTCGTGGTCGTTGACATCATTAACATGTATTACCAGATAAGCTGTAGCTGATCTCGGAGGTGTTCCCTTATCTGTAGCAACAATGGTCAAATTGTACATAGGAATTTCCTCTCGATCAAGTCGTCCGTTCACTCGCACGATGTGAAAGTTTTGAGTGTTGTGACCTAACTGAAAATGCCCTAACTCATTTCCGGCTTTAATCTCCACGATAGTTTCGCCATTTAGACCTTCGTCGTTGTCTATAATTCCCACAGCAGCAACAATGGAATCCTTGGCTGCATTTTCGTCAACAGTAGCAAAGCCTGTTGTTGGTGGAAAATATGTGAATTTAATTTCAGGATCGTGATCATTTGCATCCACAAGATTCACTGTGACGTACGTTCGACCGTCCTGCCTAGGTGAACCGTGGTCTCTCGCGAATACAGTGATCACACAGCTCTTTGAACAACCACCACCTGGTCTCGTAACTGTACAAATCTGCTGAGGACAATCTAGTATCTCCACTGTCACTATCGCTCCTGTTTCCGGATCAATTGTAAACTGCCTCTCATTGTCTGGTAAATAATAAGTCAGCTTTGCATTATCATTAATGTCCTTATCAATGGCACGAGCAGTAAGCACGTGGGTACCGACCGGGGCACTCTCGTTAAGCGCGACCACGTAATCACTCTGTTGGAAGACCGGAGGATTGTCGTTGACGTCCAGAACAGTGACGTTCACCATGAGACAGCCCAATTTCGGAGGCCTGCCCCTGTCCCGCGCACAAACGTTTAGATGATAGTACTCCACCTGCTCTCGGTCCAGTTTACCGGTGGTCTCCAGATGCAGATACGAAGTTTCCCCGGTGGGATTTCCCGTTACGGACAATCTGAACTTACCGTCCGTGTTACCGTTAACTATGAAATAGTCATCGGTAACTCCATTTTCCGGTGTGTCTTTGTCGGTCGCTGCATCGAGTAACAGCTTAGTACCTGCAGTAGCAGACTCGGAAAAGCTAACTGAGATACTTGACTCTGGAAACTGGGGCGCGTTGTCATTGATATCCAGAACCATTATTCTCACCTCGATCGGATAGGTCGGTTGGCTGGATAGTACAACGAGATCAAAACGATCGCTGGACAGAGCCTCGCGATCTAAGACCATGGCCGTTCTGATGTCACCGGTCACAGGATCGAGGGTAAATTCTTTGGGCGGCTCGTTAAATCGATAGGTAAAATCTTGCAGGACCGGTATAGTGCCTACAAGAGTCCCCCTAGGTTCACCCTCCTTGACCTCGAGCTGGGCCCGCTTGTCCACGGCCCGGCTCTGCATGGTAAGCCCCACTTGCGGGTTTTCCTGCGGTAGCATGACCGACCGCCTCGGTACGAGGCGAGCCACCGAGGCCCCATTGAAAACAGTGTTCGCCCGGGTGCCGCCATTTTGACCCACGACAGTCAGCAGCAGGGCGAACGATAACAGTCTCGGCAACATTTCTTTGCTCAACTTTTTTTTTCTCTCACTCGCACTCGCACTCTCTACTTCCTGGATCTGCTACCTGTCGCAATGTTTCCTCATCCTCGCGAGCCTTTCGGATGTATCTCCTTTTAAATCGATAAGAAATTTACATTCCTCATGTCAGTGGCATTGTTCTTGCCAGTGATCCTGCTTCTAAACGAGGTGCCGAGGTTGTAGCTTGTGCGACAATTGCGACATTTTAATTATCCAGGTTAAAAGCGCTTGGGGCACGCTTTGATAAAAAGAAAGAAGATTTTTCGCGAGAGATCGGTATCAGGCGACACTGTGCAAGATGGAAATCTTCTTCTCCGAAGTGGGGGCACTGACCGGCGTAGCAGCCGCACCTCACGCGCATGAGACGCGTTTTGGATATTCCGCACGACTTCACTACTGGGAAAAAGTTTTTCAATGTGATATATATCGGCACTGTTTTGAATTCTACTGCTCGTCGATGATCCTTAATTGCAGCCTTCTTGCCTGCTCAAACGAGCTACGCTCGTTTCGTATTCGTGTATATTAAAGGGTATAAAAAAATGGAGAACACCGGTAATCTTCGGCGATTTAACTGGCCCGGCTCTGCCGATCAACTGCGCTGATACACACCCAGACTTAAAATTCTCGAGGGCAGCGATTCACAAATTCGGCATTCCACGAACACGCGGTGTGCGATGTATTATTCTCTTTTTTCATATAGACTAGCCGGTGATGGTGGGAGGTTATAGAAGCGAAGCTTAAGTATTGTGGCAAAGCAACAGAAGCACCAGCAGCTAGAACACAATTTCCATAAATACACGTCGTGTCGAGATTTCTTATCTTTACCCTTTTTTTGAGCACAAACGAGGCAGATCGCTGCTTAACACCAGCACTTTACGCATATATATCTCCAACAGCACCACTCGAACTCCATTTCTCTATCTCTCTTTCTCTCTGGCAAATATCGACGTACACGCGGCCAGAAAAAAAAGCAACCCCCTCCTCTCTCTCTCTCTCTCTCTCTCTCTCTCTCGTTTTCTCTCTACACACGTATAGATCGCGGACTCGCGCGCAGAAATTCCACGTCCGTATACACACGGGGCGAGAGCCTCCGCTCGATGTCTCGCACACTTATACACACGGGCACACGCTTACAGTGTACGTACACACACACACACGCTCGAGTCCTCGAAGATCGCGGACGCGCCAGCAGAAGAGAAACAGCAGTGACTTCTCTCGCCGATCGTTTTAGGCCTTACGGAGCCTTAAACGCACTGAGAGTACTGAGCACACAACGGTAACCCCGCCGACGATTAGAGTTACACACCACTGCTTGTTTATCAACAGCAGCAGCAATAGCCGCAGCGTTGATGTATTCGTGTAGGCGCGCGCGGGCTCGCGCGAAAGAAGCCTTTCTTCGAGGACTGACCCGACTCGACTGAGAAAATTGCTGCGCAGACACCGGTCCCAGAACTCGCTCGCTCTCCCTCCACTCTCCCTCTCTCACTCTCTCTCTCTCTCTTTCTCTCCTTCATACCAGAGAACGTGCTCTTTCTCTCTCTCCAGGTACTCGCAAGAAGAAGGAGCGAGAGAGAGGGAGAGAGAAGACATTCTTTAGGCCGGCTGACGCCATCCCTCTCTGATCTATCGAGCCCAACGGGCATTGCGTTCTCTCCCTCTCGCTCCCTCTCACCTGTGCGCAGAGAGCGCTGTAGCGGCAGCAGCAGCCGCCGCGCCGAGCCTCTCTTTATCGCTCCTTCGTTCTTTCTTGCGGCCCTCTCCCCCCTTCCCCTCATCCTTTGCGCTATCCCCTCCCTACTTCGCTTGCTCTCTCTCTCCCGCTCTGTCTCTCTCCACTTGTGTGCCGTGCATAGCTTTTTTGTCTCGCTCCGTTCAACGACGGACTCAAGCCTCAAGAGAGAAGGAGAGACGAACTACGGGTCCTCTCGCGATCCTTCCCACTCGCTCCCTCTCTCTCCCTCTCGTGCGCTCTTGAGCTCGTCGAGGCCCCATGCTCATTCCAGCGCTGCGCCGTCGTCCTGCAGAGATATTCTACCTTTTGCCCTCAAGGAAGCGAGCAATGCAGCCGAGCTCGCGCGCGCGCGGCTGAGGTATGCAAGATGGCCGCGGCCCGATCGTTTCATTCTGTCTCTCTCTCTGCTCCCTCTCTTTCTTCCTCTCCGCAGGCACAGACGAAGGAACTGTATGAACGAGAGGGAAGGATAGGAGCCGTGTATACTACTATATACGTGTGCTGTGCACGAGATACGGAGTGCTCTGTCCCTCTCTCCCCCTCTCTCACTGCCAGGCCCGCGGGTCCGGAGAACCTTGTGCGTGTGTGCGAAAGCTCGCGCTTAGAGGAAGAAAGCGAGATGACGAAGAGAGACGGACTGAAATAACAAATAAGGAGAATGCAACTCGAGGGAGAGGAGAGCGCGCAGAAGAAGTGGAAGAAGCGAGAAAGAGAAATGCGAATGCCTGGCTATAGGTTTCTCCATGTGGCTATACGTATACATATATCTGCGCGTATATACCACAGCAGCACTCTCAGCATCGCGTATGCCGAGTATTCGCGCATACGAGCGCGCGTGTACGAGGCTATAAGGCGAAGAAAGGAAAGAGAGCGCGCGCATGGAAGTATGTAGACGATGCGTGTGTGCGAGACTCGAAGAAGCTCTAAGGACCGGCGAGCGGAAAAATCGCCGAGAGTATGCGAAAGAGACAGAAGACTTCTCGCGAGAAGTCGACCTCAACGTCTCCGCGGGTCCAGAGTGTGTGTGCGCGCGCGCGCACGCCAAAGGGCCTTATGGGTCTTACGCGTCGGAGTGGGGGGAGCGTGCAGAGCTCGCGGGCACTTTTGCGCCGAGCGCTAATCCGCGTTGCCGATCGCTGCGCAGCAGCCGTCTCTCTTTCTACAAGGAGTACGCTGCTGCACTTATATGCGATTTAATGCAGCGGCGAGGTGGGAGAGAAAGGAGCAAAGGACGATGAAGAGAGGACGAGGAGAGAGAGAGAGAGAACGCGTAGGTACTTGAGGTTTACGGGAATGGAAGGCTGGTTATTAGGTGTTTTCGGCTGATTAATGGGCCCGGCCTTTTTCGGGGATTCTCGCTACCGGCGGATGATCGCTGCGTGTGATTGAGTGGCCGGTTCGCGCTCGCGCGCCCGCGTTTTTCGCTCTTCTTATAGACGCCAAACGAACGCGATTATTGGAACACGCGAGTTGCCTGCGTGCGTAAGGATGCGCGCACACGTGTCCCTGTGACTCTCTCGCTCTGCGTGTATAAGCGCGCAAGGGGTAATTAATGCCGTCCGAAAGTTTTAAGAGAGCAAGCAGTAGCGTGCACCAAGTCGCGTTTACGTATGTCGGATGTATCGGAAGATTCTCTTGCTGCTGCTACTTCTCGTTTTTGCTCTCCCCGTGCTTTTTTTTCGTTTCGGTGATGGGGGACGACAAGGCGATGTTTCGGCTAAGGAGAAGGAATTTTCGAGACGGGTTATTGGTTGTTTAACTGCACGATTGGTCGAGTTAGATTCGAGAGATTCCGAAGGAATGAGTTTCAATTGATTTGTCAAGTAGCTCTTCGTGTTAATACGATCTAGTGTGTGGGTGCAATTAATTTTATTCGTGCGTGCGCGCGTGTGTGTGTAATTTTCAATTTTTTGAAATTAATACACTGACCGTCTACTGAATGTTATTCCTGTAATTAAACATTTCTACACCGATATAAATTATCTTGATACTTTATTGGACATTTTTATAGCACAATATCTGCTCGTATATACAGGTTTAACATTTTGCGATGCCTGTACTATTTAAAAATGATGCATGTATATGCATAGTTCTTAAGTAGATAGTATGCAGCAACGATTAATGTCATTTTTTTGGAATCGAAAGTGGGTATTATTCAGGTGTCCGTATAGGGACGTTGCGAGTATTTTTAGAAGAAATTAAATCATTATTTTTAACGAGTAATTAATTTTCTAGGAAAATTTACTGGTATATACGCATAATCGTAGTTGTATTTAAAAAGATAAAAAATAATTCGATGGCCTACTGATTGACAAAGTTTGTCATTTCGCATTTGTGAAATACGTTTATTTTATTTTTTATACATTCTTTACTCGACTCTTACCGACTGAGTCGATTTAGCGGTAGAACGACAGAAAAATGCAAGAATCTCAATAAGTCCACTGAATAGCACGAAACGAAAATATTTATATGCTTTTGAGAAAAATCATTTTTGACTGTATAATGTATTGATTTATGGTATTTTTTATTAATTTAGCAAGTTTGTCATTATTTAATTGTAATGAAAACATTTACAAAAAATAAAATAAGATTTTTTGTTAATTTTTTTATTTTTTAATGAACAACCAACTTGGTTTTATGTAAAAAGACCTCACGACAATCGAACGTACCTACAATTTAATGTATTAAAAAGTGTTCTAGGTAGCAACTATATATATATATGTATATATATGCATATACCATGAATGTTCCACACTATGGACTAACTCGTAAGATTTGAATACAAAACTCTCTTAAAAATCGCTATTCTTATTTATAAGACTTTTGCATCAACATTTTTTATAGCTCAAACAAACACACGATTATATTAAACTGCCACTTCTATTGACTATATACAATCATTGTCATTTCTACGAGTCCAACGAATTATTTGATTTCAAAACTTTTTTTTTCAACTTATTTCAACATAAGCTATATTTTTAAACTTAAAAGTAAACAAAAGTTAGGTGCGGCGCAATTATCCAACTTTCATTTTTATTCGATGTCGATAAATTCAAAAACCGAACAATAGTATATGTATATATATATATATCGCTTGTAAATGGACGAAGTGAATAAAATATAAATATGCTCTATAATACTGTTTCTTTTCTTAGTTTCCACAGGTAGGCGATACTATTAACGTTAGATATTTTATGAACTAATAAAAATTTATTTGACTCTAAGACTATAACAAATTTGAAAGTATAGTACGTATAAAAGATATAAAATAATTCAGGACTAGATGTTAAGTTGGCATTGCAAAAAATAATAAAAAAAAAACACTATTCAGATAAATTCAAACCTCACGGCTGTTAGAAATTTATCGTCATTGATGCAATTGAGGGCAACTTTTGGAGAAGAATATTGAAATTTTATTCGAAATTTCGATACTTCAATATTGACGTTTTCGAAGTCGACCTGTACTGATTAGTTAGAAAAAAATTTTTTATTTGTACATAAGTTTTGTTTATACATTTTATGAGCGAATCGAAAAACTTCGCGATTATTCAAATGAGGAAAATGTAGAATTAAATAGTAGTATTTCTACGATTAGATATTGAACGTTTACATTCGCTAAGCTATTTTTTAACGATAAACGTCAAATAAAAATAGGATAATTACTTAGCTCTTATTTATAAATATGAACATAACGACAAACATTTTCGATTTCTTCTCACCGACTCGATTTATGTGAGAAAATTGTAAACACTAAAAATCGATTTTCGGCCATATCTGTCGAATGAAATAGAGGATAATTATTTATTTATACTTCATTAAAATAAATATTTTCAATTTATTCTCGCCAAATCGATTTATGTAAGAAAAGTATATATTATATGTACTATAAGTGTCGAATAAAATATAGTATAGTAATTTATCAAAAATTTATTAAAACTAATATTTTGAAGTTTCAAGTAAATAAAAAAATGAACAATTATTCGGATTTCTTCTCGTCAACTTTTTTACTTGAGCAAAGAATAGTGCAAATGCTAAAGATCACTACTTGTCAGTCGAACAATTTATCGAAAATACTAAAAAACGACTTTTCCAAATCTACTCATCGAATGGTATTAATTTATGTAAAATAATTTAAAATACAAATTTTCAGTTTCTAGATAAGAAACCGATTTTTCAGCAATAGATGCCAAATACAAAAAAATAATTTATCTAAATTTTATTCAAACAAACATCTTCAATTTGTTCTCACCGAGCGAGCGAGCCTTAGGTAGGAAAAACATTTTCTCGGCAACGATGCTTTATGAAAACGACGTAACTGCATCCTATAAGTCACGCGATAAGGAGACGAGACAAGTTTCGAACCGCCGCAAAAACAATCGTACGGCTTTTTTTTTCTTTCGTTGACATTTTTAAATTACATAACTACAAACCAACTCACAGTTAAGATAACTTTTTTTTTCGCGTACATACGCATTAGTTACATTTTGACCCTCTGCGTCATTGCCCTCGTCTCCGTCGCCATTAACGTCAAGGCCGAAAAAGATGACGATATTACCGAGATTCAGGACCTCGGCATCCCCGAAAGATAAATTAATTCGCTTTTGTCGCGCTGAATAAACGACGAATTAAAACATATGTGTATATATATATATATGTGTGTGTGTGTGTATTGTATATATATTATATGTATATATACGATAAAAAAGAACTAATCTCTGTTGTATATAGGGACCGAGAAAATTGTACATTGGAGTCTGATAGACGAAGAATCCAAAAGGTTTGCTCGAAGCTTGCCGTCGGTTAATGAGCAGACGGTATACAGCATTAGCTTTTGACAACGTAAAAATATGACTGACGATAAAATGTGAATTATTGGCGTATTAAAAGGTTTGTAAAAATTAAATTTTCGTGACTGTTTGTAATATTGTAGTAAATATTATTTTTACTCTCGTATGAAAGTTTAAGTATACAATTCAAACTCTAATTCATTAACAATCACGAGTATCCGATTTTGGATGAACTTGATGTACAGCGATACTCGAGCAGAGCATTGGATGAAATATATATTATCTCTTTCAAACGTGTCCAATACTTATAGTTTAATCGCATTTTCATATTTGGTATAGTTTATTTAGGTAATGATTTTACCACTTAAGAGTTGATGTGACCGAACGCCACCTACCGGATAGTTCGAGAAGTTAATGAAAATGTAATCGATCTTTAATATATAGTATCGCAAGCTCATATTGCTAGTGTTGCAACAATTAAATATACAGGGCTTTAATAAATAATTTTTCCATTCAGGAGATAAGACACATTTAAAATGAAAATACCTAAAATAAAAATTTTAAATATTTACAATAATGTAGCTATAATTTACACTTATTCCAATAATAGGAGAGAGTTTTAACTTATATTGAAGTTCCTTCGTTAGCTTATTCCAGTGAGGAACATGAATTTAGGGATTTAAAATCGAATACGCAGATAAACGAAGAAAAATAAAAAACTAGTAATTTAACCAATGATTAAAAAAATTATATATTTGATAGATATTTCGTCTTAAATCATTCGAAAAATTTTTCTTCGAAAGTATCATTACTTCCAGTGGAAGGAATATTTTGCAAATTGTCGGATACATTCCTTCATTGCAGACATTTTTAAATCGACCTAAACTGCTAAAAATCAGTAAAAATGCCATTTTGAGCTTCGCGTACTTTAAAAACTCTCGATTAAAATAAAAATCTAAAATAAATAATGAATTTATAGACATAGTAGCAAAGAACAATTTAAACATTGCTTACCCGTCAATCTGTCACAGGATGAGCCGTATATATATATGGGATAATGCGTCTATTGTTTTATGGCGCGATTTGTGCACGTGTAACTGCATACGATGTATTGTTTTTTGTTGTCGAATTAATTAGGCCTAATAAGCTGGCAGTAAAACAGGCTGCACGGCTCAAATTAATTATTATCATTACCCGCATGATGCGGTATTTTACGATTGCTATCAATAACTCTTTTCAGTTGCAACGAAACAATCTGTTGCAAAGGGTAGTTTTTAATACTCGTATAATTTACGTTTGTACACAAATGCGAAAATTTCATTGAACAGATAAAATTGCCGCTTTCCCAGATATTAATATAGTGAACGCTTTTTAAACGTTTCTAGAATAGTCATTATTTAACGCTAGATTTGCAATTCCTATTCAGCGTAACATTTGTTTGACTTTTGTAAACAAGAAAATAAATTTTAAAAGATTAAAAGTACAAACGGGCATACTTATAATACCTGGTAAATCATCATTAGTTTACTCGACGATGTAATTTTCGTTATTCAGCAAATTTTTAAATTTAGTCAGCTACCGTGTGTTGCGTAAAATGATAAAATGTTTGAAATTTAAATTTTAACACTTTACGTTTTTAAACAAATTTGTACTATCGATTTTTTTTTACTAAAATTAAATTAAATATTCAGCTAAGTCTTATTTTACGTTATCGATGAATTATCGGAAAAATATATATTTACCAATAGTATTTTATTTTATATTGTTCCAGGCCGATACCGACTGATTGAAAAGGTAGAATAAAATGTGAAGCCGTAAGAGAAGCTTCGGTTTTCGATTACAATTTACTCGGAGAATAGATTTGGAGCTACATCCGAGCTAGTGAAATACGTAGAAAGAAAATAAGAATTTTTAACCAATGAAATGATTTCCTAAACTTTCACTCACACGTATATCATATTTCCTATTATCACTTAATATAATAAAAATAACAATTTGTTTAAATCTTGTAAAAGATAATAGGCAACAATTCTGTTAATATAATTAATAGTGAAGTATATAAATAAAGTGAATAGACAACATGTAATAAATAAATAAATACACACATAAATAAATATTACAGGGACTGAAAATTAGATTGTCAAACAATTACAAGAGTGGATAATGTCAGAAATCCAGAAATATTGACGATTTATTTTAAACTGAAAGATCTTGTATTACACGTGTTCTTGAAGTGCAAAAAATTATACTTATATAGCTTAGTCAAGTTGTCTTTTCGCTGTGAGCAATAAATGGTTTTTTATTATTTTTAGAATTTAATCCAGACTAGTCCCCTTAAATGGTCAATCTTGAAGGTGTAGAATCATTTGAACAAATCCTACTTCAGCTACAAATGCTCTTCATATAAATTCAGAACACGTTTCCATTAAGGATAGATCACCTTATTTGTATTATTAATTGATTCGAAATATATTCAATTCAAAAAGCTTACAGCGATTGAGTGAACTCGTAATACATTTAATTAACGCGGCATTTAATCGTATTTTCATCGAAAGTCATTCGCCACTTAGTACAGTAGCGAATGTTTGTTTGAATCGAGAAGAAGTGTTTTAAAATTTTTGGAAAAAAATATTATGCTGCGATCAACTTTTCGGACTATCCGGGAGGTGGCGTCTGGTCAAATTATCGTGCGAGTGGTGAAATCGTTGCTATGTAATAATTATTGCATAAATAATTATTTCAACTTTGTATATTTAATTGCTTCTACGATCGCGATGGCGTGGTATTAGATTGTGATATATTTCGTATACCAAATACGCAATATTAGCTACAGTTATAGTTGAATAGAATTTTAATATTATTTCGAATTGTTGGATGCGTTTGGAGATTACAATTTTTTTTTAATCGAATAGAATAATTTGACTTCAATATTCATTTTAAAACAAAAGAAAATTAAAAAAAAATTAATGTTCTCTCGATTCTTAAATATATCCTTTCGTCAATCTATTTAAGATTATTTTCTTTGTTGATCAAACAAAAAAAAAGAAAATTCTTTTGTTTACTAATAGTTATAATATTTTCATTTAAGCTAAAGATCACATCTCTTATTGGTAATGTATTGAATGTTATCGAAAATCGGATCGATAATTGTTCGGTTATGATACATATAGATAATATATAACCTTAGAATTTTTTTCATCTATTCAATGAATATAAAAAAAAAGATTTCATTACGCAATGATGTGTTCGTATAAAAGCGAAAGTTTCACCTCGAATCGCAGTTCACATTGTTAGCAAAAATTACGCATAATTGCACAAATCCAAGACTTACAGGTAATAAAAATTATATTATAATGGCAAGCGCGGAACACAAGGCATTTATGCTGCTATAAACATGCGCGTAAGCGTATTTATCACTTATTATCTATAAGAATTGTCTAACTTACTGGGAAAGTAGAACATTCATTAACCAATCGCAGAACAAACTCCATATACATATATGCACAAAACACACTCACACACATATTTATACACATATGTAACATGAGTATATAATTATAGGTCACTCAGTCTCACCAAAGGAAGACCAATAACAACACGAAAAAAATTAAATAAGTTAATAAAGAAGTTTATGTACACATTGTAAATTCGATCGCAGACTATACAATGAAGCTATAGTGTTTAAAACAGAAGAAAGTAAAATTATTTTTAACAATTGTATCTAATTATATTAGGGTCAAACAAAGCTATAGCTGTTTTCTGAGTCTCATGGACCTACTAGAAGAGCAACTAAAATACACGGAGATAATTACAATTGATGATGTAGTTTTTACATCAGCAAAGGACATGTTCCCTCGTTCACAGAGTCATTTGTGGTGTTGGACTCACATCAACGTCAAGACTCAACAAGTATGAAAGATTAAGTTGTGCTGGAAGCAAAAATGCAACAACTGCAAGATCGATGTTAACGAAATACTGGAGATAGCGAAGTGTTAATTAATGAATTAAGCGAAACTTCTTTGCTTCTCACTGTTTTTTAATATTTGTTATTGCGTAGCAAATATATCGCAATCTAATAACCGAGTTTAATTAGTATTGCATAGCAATGATTTTTATCAGTTGCAGAATAATTTAACTGTACGCCACCTAGCGGACAGTAAGAGAAATTGATGAAAATATTGTGATTTCGAACCGAAAAATTTCGCTTTTATTACAAATTCTTTGTTTATTATTGCCAGTTTGTACTATTGAATTGTATTTTCTTAACTTAAAACTATCTATGTTTTTAATGGTTTTCATAGTGAAAAAGCATCATTTTATGTTATCATAGATTAGTTCAATAAGGAGAAAAACTAACTTTTGGATTTATCTGTCGTTCTCCCGTATCGACTCAGTCGGTAAAAGGTGAGTATGATACCCCCTTAAAAGTCCAAAAAGGGAATAAGTGCAATAAACCCCCTTTAAATAAATAACAAATCAACATATACATCGATCAATAGATAATCTAGAGAAAAATCTCTATCGCCAAACTATACACGCCGTCCGCGTAAAACATTGTATCGCTCGTCATAATGAAATTATCAGGATCATCGTATTGGCCGATCTCGCCATTATCATCATCATTATCGTTGTCCCGTCTCTTTTCCTCTCGTACACACACACACACTCACACACACACACACACATTGAGCGTTTCACGCACGTACACATACATATAAACGTACATATACATATAAACTCATACGCGTCCAGCATACATAATTACCGTCATATTCGACCATTTCCCGAATTACTCTCGCGAAATCAGCCCTCGGCGCTACTCTGCATATCGATCAACCCGATGCCGCCGCTTTCTGCTAAAGAAAAATAAAACCAAGAAAATATCTACGAAACAAGATAATAATAATAATAATAACGACGACGATCGTAATAACAACAACAACAGCGGCAGCGGCGGTGGCGGCATATATGTACTATATAAAAAGGGTAGAACAAAGTGCGGATCGAGAGAGAAGAAAAGCATCGCAAGAGCAAGACAGAGAGAGAGAGATGGAAAAAAGGTACGAGAGTGGATTTGCAGCCCGAAGCGCATCGAGAGAACGGCGCGCAAGGGCAGCTGACACTGACGATACCAATCGCAAAAGACCGAGCGCTCGCGAGTATCCTCTCTCTCTCTCTCTCTCTTCGTTTTTATCTTCTCTACCTCCTCCTCCTCCTGTCGTACTCGCCCCGGGCGCTTCTGTAGCGGAATCAAATAATTTACTGAGCTCGACGGCGGCGTACTACACCAGGAGAACGGAATTAACGGAACGACCGAAGAGAGAGAGAGAGAGAGAGAAATAGAAATAAGGAAGGGAAATATGTTCATGCATGTGCGACACGAGTGTGTGCGTGAGAAGAAGCTAGATATATACATAGATATTTTTTTTACATGGGACTTTTTTAAATTTCGCTGGTTTTTTAAAGCGAGGAGGAGGGGAGGGGGAGATATGAGTTTTTTTTTCGGAGTAAGTCCGACAGTGAAATCTCATGCTAAATTGAGCGAAACTACTACGAAGCGCGAACGTTTTCACTTCATTACGAGAATTTGCGGCTGCGAATTTGGGAAGGCGTAAGTCAGCTGTAACGACGTTTGCGGTTTCCTCTCTATCTCTCTCTCTCTCTCTCTCTCTCTATATATATATATATATATATATATATATATACGCGTGTAACATTACAGAAAGAAAGTGCAATTATATGCATTTTATACATGTATGTGTGTATATATATATATAAACTGTGCTCTTTAAAAGTAAATTCTACGTATGTATAAACAACTCGAAAATTGTGAAACTGAGTAAAAATATTTTTAGAATAAGAATTTTGTGTTTCACGGTTTTCCAAATTTTCGTTCTGACAATTTTTTTATTCTTCGAGTAGTTCGAAGATACATTTTGTTCTTTGGACATTTTTTACAAAAAAAATGCAGATAAATAGACGAACAAAACTGACGAGTTGAAAATAAGGAATTTTGAGATTTAAATAATTTTCACTTCAATTCGATGACACCTTCTCAACGTTAATCGAGTGTACGAATAAAATCATTAAAAACAAATTTTTTAATTTTTTAAAAATTTACTATCTACCGAGAAGAAAAATTTGTTAAATTTAAACTAAAGATTTGCATATTAGCCACTATTTTGTTTATTTAAAAAATATTGAGAAACTAACCACTTGAGTAATTTAAGTATCGACATTAAGGATATATATATAATAATACATATATATTTATGATTTGGTTAGATAAACACATAAATTAAAAAAAAAATCTGAATTTTTGTTATTGTTATTTTAATAATAATGAAAAGTTAGTTAAATTTTAGTTAAGGTAATTTTTTATAACAAATTTTTTTTAGCCAGAAATACTGATTAGCATCAAAGTTCAATACTTTGAGACAACGAATAGTTGTTTTCATCGTAATATGAGATTATTTGGCTGATAACTTTATTTTTATCGATTCACAAGTCGCGACTAATGCACAGTTTTGTAGACAATAAAAGTATGTTTATGAATTTTTTGAGGCTTCTTCGAACGATCGAACCTTTTCAAAATTTGATTTTAATATCTATATATATACACGATGTTAACAATATTTTATTCGAAAAATGTATTTACTAAGCATTTCAAGTGTTATAAATGCAAATTATCAAAAGCTGAAAATACCATAAAAAATCATCTAAAAATAATCCGACGGTGAAATTTGTTGACCGGTCAATCGTCCGAGTTCATGCGTAATATACAATGCCAAAAATAACTAAAATAATGACATAACCGCAATCAGAAATTTAAAAAGAAAAAGTAGGACAAAAAATTCGAGCACTGGATTTAAAAGTAATTATTCATTCTTTTTAAACATTGAAATTTATGGAGCGTTTTACACATTTTCAGTTTGAAAAATTTCTATTTTCATTATATAATTCAATTTTTCTTTTAGTTTCGATTTTTAAATACTTTTAGGATATTTAAAAACTAGGTCGATGTGCAGTTAAACTTCTTTCTACCTCTGTGGAAATTACTTTGTGAACCGAAAGAAGTTTTTAATTTTGTATTATTTTTAATGAAAAAAAAACGATTATTAATTTTTTACTGTATTTCATTATTTTACCGATGTAAAGTGCACGTATTAAAAACGCTTTGTTTTTTAATATTTATATACCTTTAAGTAACGAATATTTCCGTTCCATTGACGTTAGCAACTTTTCGGTAAATTTTAGTGATTTTAGATATATCAATTCGTCGGATTATTTTAATTCTAGTTAGCAATAGGACGTAACTCACAATTGAGACACTAACCATTTTCATTCTGTTCGTTCCACTTTAAACATTCTCAAAATTCGCTTCTAAAACTTCAATTCTTTATAAATTTATTGTAACGTAAATGTATTTAATTTAAAAAATTTTTTAATTCGCGTAGATTTTTATACAAGGATTCAAGTATATTTCAAGAATATTTCCGCTCAATTACTTCACTTGTTCAATAAAGTACGATAAAATTTGTGTACAACACACCTCTCATCGGTGGTTATTGTAATTTTGAAGATGTTCGTATAAAATACTTGACGAAGCTGCAATGTGCCATATGCATACTACATCGATAGATCGCCTGAGAAAATTAGGAATAACACTTATTTGAAATATTATTGCATAATTGGAGAAGATATAACGACGGTTGTATTTTTCAAGTCGGTATGATAATTACAGATGGTTTAATGCGTATCAGCGAACAAACGAGAGTCGACTTAATTTTCTTACGCGCGTGAACGCGCTCGTTACGTCCCTGCTTTACGATGATATTCTAATGAAGACGCGCTTTCTCTCTGTCGCCAGTAAAAAATTTTTATACGGCGGAAGAATTTTTTCCCCTTAATTAGAAAGATTATTGCTATTATTGTAAGTCTAATTAGCGGCCCAATAGGGTATATTATCCGAACGGATTGTGGGAAGTCATACAGTTGGAAATATTTTTTTGGACGTGTATCCAACGCCTTGGAGGATGAACCAGCAATTTAGAAAACAGGTCGGGAAATAGACAGTTGAGAAAAGCTCGGAAGAACCAGCGAATTCGGGAAAAAATTGTTTGTAGTCTTTGATACAGTCGAGGCTGGGAAGCGACAATATGAAGGGAGAACCAGTTAGTTCAGCAAAATGCTTGAGGAACCAGCCTGTTCGGAAAAAAATTCAAGAAGAGTCAGTTCTGGAAAAAGTCTTCAAGAACAGTCTGTTCAGAAAAAAAGCTAGAAGAACCAGTCAGTTCAGGAAAAAGCTTAAAGAACCAGTTAGTTCAGAATAAAGTTAGAAGAACCCACCAGTTCAGGTGAATAATTTCTTGGGCCAATAAGTTCTGAAATGAATTGTCTGGTTCTTGAAACTTTTTTTTACTCGCTGGTTCGTCCAGGCTTTTTTCGAACTGGCAGATTCCTCCACCAAGGTATCGATTTTTATCTGGTAAATTAATCAGTGATCAATTTTATTTTCCTCTAGATATTTTTTGAAATTGTTCTTTGATTCTGTATCTACCTTCGTGAATTTTCTCAGATTCTTTTCACGAAGGATCTTCAAGTTTTCTTTTCAATTTATTTATTTAATATCACATCCCCACACTAATACCTATTAGTGACCTCGGAATATTATATAATTAAGTAAATGATATATTTATTCAATAATATATCTTTCTGCATTGTGTAATAATGTGTTTATGACTAACTTTCTTATATCTACATTCATAGCTGCTTTATATATATATAATTTTTTTTTTCTAAAACAAACAAGAACAAACCCAAAAACAGAGACGTATATAATTTCATAGTTTACAATATTAGTTTGTTTTACAATATTAGTTTAATAAGGTTTTTCGGTCCATATTGAATGTCTTTCATACCTTTATCATTTTTAGTATTTTTGCAATTACCCAATCGTCACCGCTGTGGGCACGCGCGTGACCCAAAACGCAACCATACATCCAATGTTCTTTCTTCCTTGTCTTATTCCCTACTTTTGGAGGAAAATAAAAAAAGTATCCACGTCGTTGTAGTGAAACCACAATAATAAAGTTTATTTATTATCTATAACATACGTGTACAAAGTAGGTACTAATACAATGTTTAGTGCCGCGTAATCGCGTACCGCGCCGTGAATAATCCTTTCCTTTACAGTTTGTCCAATTAAGATCAAAGCAGTAAAAGCCTCTTTAATGATAATTCGGTTTGAAAATTTTCATTTCTCGAGATATCTTCGTGTACAACAACAAAAAAACTGATAATTCGCGCTAAACACGTTAATATCCACAATGAATCGACGTTAATTACATCCACCTCTCCGAATAAAAAAAAAAAAAATCATAATAACATTTCCAGCCAAACGCATTGCATAAAATCCAAAGCAGCTGCAGCAGAGTCTCTCGGCTTCGTTACGATCGTTGGACCTCCTAGAAAGCAACGCGTATAAGCTCGCGCTTCTATCTCTCTCTCTCTTTCCGTCTTCGGTGTCGCCGCGGGTCAGGAGATTATATTCGCTCTTCTCCTCTCGCCTCTCTCTCTCTCTCTCTCTCTCTCTCTCTCTATACTTCGCGATTATTTGCCTCGACAACGCGAGCGCGACAATAAATAATACACGCTCTCGCGGGACAATTTTATTCGGAATTTCCTAAATGCCCTTTTCTCCCGCTGCGAAATTGCGCTCCTCTCTTGCTCTTTATGCATCCTTGTGAATATACTTATAGATGTGTGTGTGTGTGTGTGTGTATACCGTGTGTCCAGGGTGAAACGCTATGGCTTATGGCTATGGGTGGAGAAAGATATATTGTTTTTATTGATTAATAGGGATTTGTCGTTCGTGTGTTTTGATGTATTTTGAAGTGTTTTGATATTGTTCCGGTACTCTGATTTGGGAACTTTTTTTTGCGAGTTTGTTACTGTAATTTTATGAGAAGTTAGGTATTTTTTTGTTCGAATATGGAACGGTTAGATCATTCGTTTATTGTTATATTAATTTTACAATTAATTAACTTATAAATTTTATTGGCATTTGTAATGGTTTAATAATTTATTTATTCTACCACTATGATCTGCAAATTACTGGTTAATTGTTATGATATTTGATATTTTATTTTAAATATGAAATTTGTTCGAAATTCGCACGGCTAATTGTAATTGTAAATTGAATATACATTTCATCTGCAGTTTTAATAGATGGTAAATAATTTTTTTTTCTACTACTAATACATTTACAATTTGTACATAATATATTATATATAGATTAGTCTCTTTAAAGAGTGTCCAGTGCTATGACAAAATTTAGACTCCCTACTGTCAAAAACATGTTATACGATAGCAGTAAAATTTGAATAAGAAACATTGAATAACATTTTTTATTCATCTCGAAACAATAAAGTAATAATTTTTCAACAATTTTTGAGATTGTATACTTTTTATTTTTATACATATTATAATAAATTTTACAATTTACAAATAATATATATATATACAAATTTTTCTAAAATATTAAGACTTTTAATGAGGATCCGGACGCATCACAATATTTCAGCCCCCTGCTGTCACATAAAAAATACATACGATCGAAATTTCATTCAATCATTGCAAAATAGACAATTTATAATTTCATTCTACTGCCAGGGAAATACTCATTGCAGCAAAATTTAAATGAGAAAAATTGGATACTCGTATCGTTGATTTTTCCTTATTTAGGAAGCGCCAATGTGGTTCGTTTTTTACTTATATTAAAATAATGTTTCTACCAATAAATGTTATAAAATTGTTCTGCAATAAGTAATTTAGAAAAATACAGAATTTAAATGATAAAAATAGATGACGAAAAATATAATTTTTGATCGTATAACATAAATTTTAGTTGACAGCAGTGTCTCGAAATTTTGTCATACGTGCGGGTCCTCATTAAGAGATAAAAAATGTTATAAAAAAATAATTTCTAAAAGAGTTAATCATTGTAACTTTACTGCTATTATTTAAGTAAATAAATAAATAAAATTTGTATATATATATAAATATACATAATTTACAAACTGTAAATGGAGTAGTGAAAAAATTTAAATTATTTACAAATTAAATTTATTCAAGTAATTTAACAATTGACAAATGAGCTAACCAGTCGAAATTCGAATAAAAATTAAAAATTTCATCAGAAATACTAAACAGCGCGAGGTCCAAGCATTACGAGTCTTAAAATTATAGAAATAGAATTCGACTTTTTACTGTCAAAATTTGTTTTCTATCCGTACAGATCGTATCGTGCGTTTCACCGTGGACACTCGGTATACATATACATATATATGTATATATACATACATAGATGCATACACGCACGTACGCACACGGACATACATAAATACATTCGCAAGAGAGGAAGAAGAAGAAGAAGTTGCGACGAGACAAGAGAGGGAAAAGGTAAAGGCGAACCTGTTCCCCCTATAAGAACGCTCTTATGCTCAAAAGTCACTCGCTGCTCTTGCTCTTCGATGATAAAAATGGTTCTTTAATGCTCCATTTGTTTGTCTTAGACTCGCCGACTGTGCATTTGTACAACGTTTAATTACGAAGCTGAAAAAAAAAAGAAAACTTTTTCTTCTGGTAGTTTTAAGTTTTTGGAGCTCCATAAGCGTCGGGCATTCTCTCGATGGTGTAACGATGCTGAGACACGTACATAATAGGCACACCTGGTATCTTGCGAATCCTTCGTTTTAGATCCTTATCATTCGTTGCCACGATGTAACATTTGTGCTGAAATGACAAGATTTTTGAGGAGTTAGTGACTCCTTTGCTCCACAGGATTATGAGCAGAGCTTAAGTTTTTGAGATTATTTTCTTTTTAACAAGCAGTTGATTGGCTCGGTTGCTTTTTGACACATTTTACGATTGTAAGCTTTTTAACTATCTTCTAACACTTTTGTTTTATTTTTCTTTGAACCTTAGGCTTGATTAACGGGAGCACTGGTAAAAAACAATATGCATATCTCACCTGTGTTACCCTGTTGACGATGCAGTCATCAGCATAAGTACCTTTGTGCAAGCAAGGTATTCTTTCAAACCTTGGATCTTTGACAATTTTCAAAGCTATCTTATATTTTTGACCTAATTTTTCTAATTCACCCATGACGCAGTCCGTGATGTAGGGAATGCATTTGGCATAAAGACACTCCATCATGTTTTGAATGACATCCAGTTTATTCTTGATGGAAAAATTTATAAAATTGGTATCCACTATTATGTGATAAGGGGGTCCCAATTGTTCGTTGTATTGGAAGAACAGAGCTGATGACTGTTGAGGTCTGAGGAATTAATATAAGTTTAGTTAGTCGAGGAATTTTAAATAGAAAGTAGGATTTGTGAGTTACAGTTCTTACACTTCTTTGACTTTCAGTTCATTCGGATCTTCCGGCTTCTTCTTCTTTGGGGCTTCTCGCCTACTGTCTTTGCTGCAATATTCAATAGAAATTAGTACTGACGAGTCAACTCAAAAAAACCACGAATAAAAATCGTAGATTGAAATACTTTGGTTACTTACATTCTAGGATCACTCGGACTAATCATTTTCTTCATCTGTGCAAATCTCTGAAGCACCACCTTCCTAGTCTTCTTCGTTTTCCCCTAATAAACAATATTTCAACGATAAATCAACAATATTTTGCAAAATCTTAATCAAATTATACTTTCTACTTATATTCCGTTTTTGCATACTGGAATTATAACAAATACACAAATAAATAAATCAAAAACATAAACATTTCACATCATAACCTCACTTTTACTCCTTTTTACAATAATCGTATAAAATACGCTTTTAAACTTACCATTTTGAAACTGCTGTTTCCTACTTTTCCAAAAAAGATTTTCAATTTTCACTTATAACTTTGAGCCCATCCGTTTGCAACAACGAAACAAAAGAACGTCACGCGTTAACCATAAGTCTGAAAGCACATGGTTTCCAACAGCTCGAACTACGTGACCGGCTGAGAAATTGTTTTGATGATATACATAAATCACTCACCTATAGCAACGAAGATCGTTGCCTGTAGTCAACAGATGCAGAAAGTGACCGTCAAGTACGATTGTTACATAACGGTCAACTACTTGATCGCACGAAGCGAAGCGCAAAAATATAAAAAGTTTTTCATTCGAAGACCTAAATTTTGCTTGAAAATTTCACTCGCTTTCTACTCAGAAATCGAGGTAAAGCGTCATTTGTCCGTTGTCCTCGATTTCTCGGGAAAAATTTACAGTATTTAGGTATTTTATTAATTAACATTCATGAACGTTTATTCATTGTTGTTTATTCTTATTTCTGACGTAAAAGTTACACTTCAGTTTACGAGCAATAAAGTAAGAAGAAAAGAAAATTTTAAGACTGGATTAAGACTAATTGTTAAATGAAGTTTTTAAAGGTATGTATACACAAATGTTATTTTCGTGAATAAATTATTTAGAAATTTGTGTATAGTGACATTGAAATTTTTATCGAACAATGTAATTTTAATTTAATCTTAAATTTAAGAATTTTTCAGAATATCAGCACACAAACGAATTATTCCGTCTGCTTAAAGTTTCCATCTGATTTTACTGTAATTATGTTTAAGTAAACAAATTACTTAATATTTAATTAAAACGTGGTATTATATAAATAAATCGATAATAAAATTTCTATGTAAATTATTTAAATTCTGTGCATTAGTCGAATTATTGATTTCATTCATTTATTTGAGTAATTTATTAGCTTGAAAAGTTAGATAAAGAATCCAAAATTGAACAAATATTATAATAAGAATTTCCTAGAAATAATCCAAAACTATATAAATTTTGGTCAAACGTATGATAAACAAATATTATGTAACAGTTCTACACATAAGTATACATCGTATAATTATTTTATTTAAAAAAATTATGTAATACATATATATATATGAATAAACTTTCATTTTTGTATATATAATATAGTAATTTTAAGTTTGAATAAAATACTGGACTTTATTAATGCAAATATAGTCAATATATAATTATAAACTTTTTTATGATGTAAATATATTATTATGTAATTAAAAGTCAACGAATATATATATATATATATATATATATATATATGTGTGTGTGTGTGTGTGTGTACATAAGAAAAAAAAGAAAAGGGAGAATATAAAAAATACACTAAATATATATATTTATATTACATAAATACAACTCCATCAACACAATAACCTACTCTTAACTTATATAAACGTAAAATAACAGATTTTTAAACCGAACTAACCGTCATTTTATATAATAAAAAGTACACTAAACCACACGATCATTTTGCAATTAATAATAATACTAGTATAGATATATACAAGTATTTACTCGCAACTAGATGTAATATATATATCTTTATAATAATAACATATATGTATAATTAAATATTATTAAATCAAAATTTCCGATATATTACCGTGTCACCACACACGAAAGTACACATCTCCAACACAACGCACCTGTGGATCGGACTCGTCGCATCTACTTTGCCTGCAGTGCGACAAAGATGACGACACTATCTCTATATATATAATATCACATATAGGTATATAGGTATATAGGTATATATAGGAAGAAGAGAGAGCGCGAAGAGGAGATTCCCGCTAGTCAGCAGCGACACGTTGACTTTTCCCCCCCAGTGTAAAAATATCATCAGCTCTGTAGAGAAATATAGAGACAGAAGTTAGCGCACCTTGACGGCGGCGCCGTGTCGGGAATGATGCTGTGGACCGACAATTGCAAGACGATGATGCTGTGAAGCGTATCGGCAGTGAACTTGCTCTTCAAGTCAAATTATTTTTAGGATCGGGTAAGTGTATTTACTGAACTATTTGCATTTCAGTGTATACATTTGAAAAGCTTTCTTGATCAGCCACTGGAACATCTTCTCATCAAAACAGATGTTGTGTTTTTGTTCTTTCGTTGGGATGAAACAATGTGTACTTGTTTAGAGAGTACGTTGATTGGATTAGGATTAATTAATGTTAATGGATGGAGAGTAATTTTGGACGGATTCGATTAATAGGAGCTATTGCGTTGGTTAACGGTCTCTTAATTAGCTGGATATTGTAATTGGTTTCTTTCTTTGTTCTCGTTGCAGTCGTTACTTAAAAACAGCAAGATGAGGATTGTGCAGTTGAGAAGAAATCGACTGACCCAGCTAATTTTCGCTGCTGTTGTTACTGTTCTTATATTTTATCTTCTATTGGCGCATAGAAGTGAAACGTCCGATGGAAGTGGTATACAATCGTACTTACATGGTTTTCTTAATAATCGTAAAGTTAGTATTGGTACTTTGTACAGAAAAACTTTGCGGGAGTCAATTTTTGCTGATGCTGTGTAAATTGTTCTAGGGACATGCTCCTGAATTTACGACGGGTATAGGTAATTTTGAACCGGAAGTTCAGCAGAAAACAGGACCAGGAGAAGAAGGAAAGCCTCATATACTGCGAGATGATCAGCAAAACGATGTGCAAGAAGCTGAGGTAGCTTATGGTATGAATATCATTTGTTCGGATGAAATATCTTTGGATCGTTCGATACCGGACACTCGACCAAAAGAGTGAGTTTTTACGAGACCAATGCATTGAATTTTTTATCGGATTTGATTCATAGTAATGCTTTTGCAGGTGTAAACACTGGAATTATTCTAAAAATTTGCCCAAGGCAAGTGTGATAATAGTTTTTCACAATGAAGGCTGGTCTGTTTTAATGAGGACTGTACACAGTGTCCTGAACAGAACGCCCGAGCAATATCTTGAAGAGGTTCTTTTAGTTGATGATTTTTCTAATAAAGGTGTGTTACATTTTTTATTTCCTTACCTTGTGTCGAATAATCATGAATTTACTTCCTCGTAGAAAATTTAAAGGGCGAGTTGGAATCTTATATAGAACAGTGGGGTTCTAAAGTAAGACTGCTGAGAAACAAAGAAAGAGAAGGTTTGATACGTACAAGATCTAGAGGTGCTAGAGAAGCCAAAGGAGAAGTTATCGTCTTTTTAGATGCTCACTGCGAGGTGAATGTCAATTGGCTTCCACCATTGCTTTCACCGATAGCTGAAGACAAGTAAGACAGACATTAATAAAATATCGAATAATCAAATAGAATACAGTTTCTATAATATTTACAATTTTATTTACGATTTTTAGCAAAGTAATGACGGTTCCTATAATCGATGGAATTGATCATAAAACTTTTGAATATCGACCAGTTTATCAAGAAGGTCATTTGTACAGAGGTATTTTTGAATGGGGTATGCTTTACAAAGAAAATGAATTACCACAAAGAGAAGTTAAATTAAGGAAGCATAACAGCGAACCGTACAGGTATGTATATTGCATTAAATGATAAAACTCTGATAAGATGTTCCAGATATAAAGAGTCAGATATACTTTCTTTCCTTAAAGAATTTTTTAAGAGGATAAAATTGATAATTGTATATTGTTTAGGTCTCCAACACACGCAGGTGGTTTATTAGCTATAAATAGAGAATATTTCTTATCTATCGGAGGCTACGACGATGGCTTGTTAATTTGGGGAGGTGAAAATTTCGAATTATCCTTTAAAATTTGGCAATGCGGAGGCAAAGTTCTGTGGGTACCCTGTTCCCACGTAGGACATGTTTACCGTAGTTTCATGCCTTACAATTTTGGAAAAATGGCACAAAAGAAAAAGGGACCTCTAATAACCATAGTAAGACAAAATATTCAATGTTGCATATCTAATTACTCTTATATTTCTCTATTCATTTGGAAAATTATCATTTTAGAACTACAAACGTGTTATCGAAACCTGGTTCGACGATAAACACAAAGAATTCTTTTACACAAGAGAACCGCTTGCCAGATTATTAGATCATGGAGATATAACCGAACAATTAGAATTCAAAAGAAGGAAAGGTTGCAAGAGCTTCCAATGGTTTATGGACAATATATCCTATGATGTTCTGGACAAATTTCCAGAGTTACCTCCAAATATTCATTGGGGAGAGGTATAGCATTTATATTTGCATTTGTAGAAATTATTTTTAGTATTGTTATCCGAGACTTACTCATCTTTTCGTCTTTTAGATGAAAAATGTAGCTACGCATATGTGCCTTGACACTATGGGACATGCTCCTCCGAATCTCATGGCTACGTCACACTGCCACGGGTTCGGAAACAATCAGGTGACATAAGCAATTATTATAAAGGACTATATTTTCTCTTATTTTTACTCTTTGAATGGTAAATTGAATATTTATTTACAGTTGATTCGGTTAAACGCCAAAGGGCAACTCGGAGTTGGTGAACGATGTGTGGAAGCCGA
The DNA here is from genome assembly GCA_018906985.1 of Apocrypta bakeri. Taxonomy (NCBI): domain Eukaryota; kingdom Metazoa; phylum Arthropoda; class Insecta; order Hymenoptera; family Pteromalidae; genus Apocrypta; species Apocrypta bakeri. Next base: position 3,095,070 of record JACCIA010000005.1, read on the forward strand.
TGGACAAGGTGTCAAATTGGCTTTCTGTCGATTAGGAACCGTAGATGGACCCTGGCAATACGATGAAGTTAATATTTCTTTCATTGTTTATTTCATCAATCTAATTCTACAAAATACTTATTCGGTGCTTTTATACTTTGCAGAAATCAAAAACACTCTTGCACCGAGTACACAAAAAATGTATGGCCCTTCATCCGCAGACACATCACTTGTCGTTGATGCCGTGCGACATGAATAATGCATACCAGCAATGGGCTTTTCTTCAAATCAGTCCTAACTGGTAAAACCTGAAAAATTGTCGGCTTTTTCTTGGCCAAATTTAATGAAAGCACTTTTGATTTACAATTCCCAAAAAACATACGACTGCCGTGATTTTATAAAATTTTTACAATGCACTAGGAATTAGCGAAGAAAATTGGAAATTTGCAATAACATATATATAATTACGGGCCATCGAAACTATTTGTAACTTGATAAAATGCCAAGTTTTTATAGTATTTCTTAATGACTGAGGTGATTGTTCGATAATAAGATTTTTTACAGACTGCAAGTAGGCTAACCTTTTATCCTTTACAATATGTGCTACGAAGGATTTTCCACATCAAATGCATTTAGATCACTGTTCCTTTTAACTTCAACGATTTTGCTTTAGAATTATTATTAAGGATTCTCATTTGTATATTTATTTGGAAATCTTCATAGGTATGGGAATTAAAAATAGTTGATTAAAATTTATTAACTTAAAGAAATCACTGGTGAGAGCAATGTTTAAAATTACAAATTACTGTACCATTCCCATACGCATCAATTTTATAAACTGATAATCAAGAAGTCACATAGGTACTTCTTGAGATAAAAAAATGTAATATTACTGTTGGTAACACAGCGTCGTTGCTTAAATAATGTACTTCAAAAAAAAAAACTTTTTTTCAATTTTTAAACAACACAACAGATTATTTTTTTAATTATTTATAGTACGATCATTTTTGTTCAATAATAAATGTTATACATAGTAATAATAATGTAAAAAAAGGGGGGGGGGCTATCCATTGCGAATAACCGAAAAGCGAAGGATATTGTAAACAAGAGATATTTTTTATAATAAGTAGAGATAAATAAAGAAAAAGTTTTGTGATATAAGATTTTTCGATTATTTAATTATTTAATCTCACCGTACAAGGGTCAATACAAAAATTCAACGACCCCACCTCGATGGACTCATGCATCACTGTGACATACAAATATTTTGTTCTTCACTTTGAAAAATACAGGCGCGCGCGCGTGTGTGTGTGTGAGCTAGCATCTATAAAAAAATCCTAAATGAAATACACTGAAATTCTTCCTCTTCGCTCAAAGCAAATTCACAAAATCTTCCAGCTTTTTTCGACGTAGGATTATTAAAGCGATTCTTCGTTAATCAAAAAAAAAGTTACGTATCTCAGAGTTGAAAAAGCTTGTTCCATAAAATACTTTTCCTTTTTTCTCTCTCTCTTTCCTCGTTGGATGAAAATTCAACGCCAACATGCCTATTGCATCGTGTTGACGATGTCGTCGATTTTAAGGATACTGCGTACGGTTTCAGTGGCAAGAGTAATCGCACTGACCGACACGAGCAGAGGCTGTACGACATCTTCGTCGAACATTCTTGTAAGGGAACCTCTGCGTACATTGATACCCATGTTGGTTTCACCTGTAGCGTGAAGTTTTCGAAGTTCCGTCACTGTAGAGATTGGATTCAAGCCTGCGTTTTCGGCCAATGTCGATGGGACGACCTGTAATGAAAAATATGTCGTTGTAATTTTTTTTTTTAAATTGTTTACATTTTTACAGAATAATACTTGGAAAGCCTTGCGTAGTTATAAAAGCTTCCAAACGGCAGTTTTTTCAAAATTCACCTTTTATAAGTATAAGTGCGTATCTAAGTTTTACCTTATAAAATGTGTAGAATTTTTTTAAATAATTACTTAAAAAACAATGTGGAAAGGAATGTTTAAAAGAGTATTATAACTAATTTCGAGCTTAATCTATCCATTCGTTGACTTTCAATCCTATGGAGAGAGAATTTTCAACTTCCTACTGTAATTAGCTATCAGAGAGTTACAGAAGTGATAAATCTATCATTTAGATGTAAATTATGTAAATTATAATATGAGAAATATTCATTATAAAAGTGTCTCTTTTTAACGAATATTCGTTATAATGAACTTGAAAACAGTTATTTTAATCTGTAACTAGAAATAAGAGCACATATCCACCAAAAATGAAAAAGAAAAACTACTTTTAATAAAAGAAATTGTGCTGTTCTACAAGTTTTTTTAACAACTATAAAATCCTTGACATAAAAAAGATATTAGAAAAGCTGAAGTTTGATAAAATCCTAAAATGTAATTAGTAAGTTATGAAAAAATCCTTCTTTCGTATTTTAATTAGTTGATTAATTTTTTCAGGACGATCTATTAAAGTCTTTAATTTTTAATCATAATTTCAAAAATTGTAATTGATTTATGTCTAAAAAATTAAAATATTATCAAACCTGTACGAAAAAAAATAAAATAAAAGAAAAACAACAACATTAAGTTGTATTAAGTAGTACATAGAAATTCCATATCTTAAAAAATAATTAACTTTCTCCCTTCATCCTGTATAAGTGTTAATGACACTGACGTCTATAGTTACACGAAATATACAATCAACACACAATTATATCATATTCAATAACTAGTAATGATCAATAACAAAATAATCAAATAACTAATAAATAAATAATCAAAATATCACTTTACCTCAAGTGCATTGGCGTACGCTCGCATACAGTACGAATCAACACCTGTTAGAGTTCTCGAATAAGCTCCAAGCTGCATAGACATTTGAATTTCCGGAGCACCACCACCAGCGAGAATGGCATTCTTTTTGACCAAACAACGAATAACGCACAGCGCATCGTGTAGAGATCTTTCAGCCTCTTCGAGAACGAGTTTGTTACTACCTCGGACGACGATTGTCACAGTCTTTCCTTGATTCTGTGCTCCTGTGATCTGCGAGATACAAAACGATTAATTAACACATCATTAATACACAATTTGTAGTAAAAAAACCGATTGATTTCCTTTATACCTTAACGAATTTCGAATTTCCAGTCTGGATCTCTTCGCAAAGCTCAGCGTTGACAAGATTTTCCGGAACGAAGTGATCCAGAGAAGCGATTGGTCGACAGCCTAGAGATTTGCAGATGAAAGGAATATCTTCTCTCTCGATGTCTTTAATGACCATGCATTTGATTTTATCCAAGAAATGAATAGCCAAATCACTGACTGCGTCACGGAGAATCGATTTCTGGACGAGTAAAACATTGCAGCCAGACTTTTTAATTTGTTTGACGATGTTCAAAATGTAGGCTCTTTCTTCCTTCAGTACACGATCCATTGCTGAATAATCGGTGACAATGACATTGTGGTCCATCTTTAAAAACAGATAGAAATGAATATTTTTCAATTTGAATATAATATTGACTAGGAATTACTGTGAAAATGTAGATTATTACGTCAGTTTTTGGTGGAGAAATGCAGAATTGAATAAGACCAATTTTCGCCTTCTCAATGCGTCTTGGTCCGTTAATGTTGCAAGATTTTTGGGTGAATACTATTCCGTCGATGAGTTCTGTGTCTTCAACTGTACCACCTAACTTCTTGATTACTTTGATGTCCTGTAATTATTGAAAATTGAAAATCTCCGTAATTCAACTCATAAACATTGAATTTGGCTAATGAATACAAACCTTCAAATCTACAGCTTGTTCTTTGCCAGGTTCGGTAACTTTTAGGACAGCATCAACAGCAATCGGAGCAAGTAGACTGGAGTGTTGCGAAACCACTTTAGAATTAAGAGAAGTAGCAGCCGTCATGACTAGTACATTTTTGTTTGTCATGTCAATAGCTTTAGACATGGAAATCAAAATGTCAACGGCTTTAGCAGAGGCCTTCTGGAAAGCATCACTGATCAAAGTAGGATGGATATCTTTTTGGAGCAGACGCTCTACTGCTTCCAAAAGTGCTCCAGCAATGACAACTACACTGGTAGTTCCATCACCAGCTTCGATATCTTGCGCACTAGACAATTCCACCAACTGCAAGATTCGTATATAAAAAGATTTGTATGTAAATTAAATTCAAAGTGGTCATTTCTTTATATTTTTTTTAAAACAATAAAAAATAATTCTTAATTATTTATTCATTCATTGAACTGAAGAGGCTTTTTTTAGATAGTAATGAGCTGTGGAAACACAATTTAGCACAGTTCAAAGAACACTAAAACAAAGTTACACAAAAGCTAAAGAGAAAAGTAATTTATAAGTTAAAATTATACTTAACCTGTATTTAACAACTAAGGTTGAAATAAAATTATAAACACAAGTAAAAAAAATATTGCCAACAAACAGTTACATTTTCTCGATAACTTCCACTTCAAAAGTCCAAATTAATACTCTATCTGCACAAGTAGTTTTTTTTCTAATTAAACAAACAATAACAATAATTACCATTTTCGCAGCTGGATGGATGACATTCATCTCCTTCAGGATAGTTGCTCCGTCGTTTGTGATGGTGACCTCGCCGTTACCAGACTGGATCATTTTATCCATACCTCTTGGTCCCAAACTTGTTCTGATAGCATAGCTGACAGCTACGGGTAAATAATTAACAAAATTAAAACACTTCATCTCCGCAATAATGAACAACACACCCTATCCCTACATTCTTCGAACTACAGACCTATCGTTACCAAATAACAACATTTTCACACACAACCACTCCTCGAATAAGCCTATAAACCACAAAACCATCTATAACCTAAAACCACTAATTTAGCTCGAAAAACAAGAGTAAGTACAGGTTGAATCCGGAACCTCCGCTAAAAAAAATCACCAATTCCCATTCAACAACCGGAAAATAACGAATCTCCAACATTTTATTTCACCCACACCGGCTGCATTCGCATGACCATAAAAGGTTCGGCAACGGCCCTCTTGGAGAGTCGGCAAGCGGTCGCGCCCTGATAACCGTCGGGACTTCCCGTCCGTCGTCCGGGACATCCCGGTAGGAGTAAAAAAATAATTAAAAATTTAAAAAAATCCATTTACCTTTAGCGGCATTGATGTTGCTGAAACGAATATCCGTCGGCTTACTTTTGTCCTTGTAAGCTTGGCGAGGACCGCGTCTTCCGTCCATTCCCGTCATTTTTATCTCCTTTTAAAGCTTGATTTGAATTTCAATTGAAAATTCTCGAACGATCGAGTCGGTGAAATCGAGAGATGATTCGCCGGTTTTCTTTGCTGGAAAAACTGTAAATCGTTGTGGAAATACGTCGGAAAAGGAGTTTTTTTTTCTTACAAATCACACACGCGCGCAGCACGAGGTATTCTCTTTCTCTCCTGTATTTTTGGAACACGGTTTATGCGTTTGGTATAGATGGAAAAGTCTGGCTGGAGTCTGTACGTAATATACACAGAACTGACTCTGGAAGATCCTGTTTAGGACTTTTTTATTTTAGTCGCGAACAATGCACGGCCCGAGTTGAGTTTGCAGGTTGGCAGGAGATGGTTGAAGCGCGGGAGATTTTAAATTGATTTTTTTACTTTTAGTTTGTATTTCATTTTTTTAAATACCAAGTTTTTAGTGTATTCCGTAGTTGCTGAGGTGAGGTAACATATCGTCGTTGCTTAAATCTCATACATTCCAAAAAAAGAAAATAGCTTTTTTCAATTTTTAATTATAACAGATTATTGTTTATAATTATTTAGAATACGATCATTTTTGTTCAATGACAAATGTTATACATAGCACAATAATGTAAAAATAATATTCTAAACAGAATATATTTTTTTATAATATATGATAAGTATTACACAAATAATTTGGTGTACAGGGCCGCCTCCGGAATCCGGAATATTCGTGTAGGACTTTTTTTCCTGAACGATTTGCGTATGTGTTTTTTTCCAGTTGATAATAGATAGGAAAGGCGCGAGATTTGAATTTGTACATTTTTTAAATTTGACGTATCAATCTTTACGAACGCTATTATAATGTACACAGAATAAATCTATCAATAAGGGTTTTTTTGTTATTTTAAACGAAAACGTCTATGAACAGAAACAATATCAGAAACATAAAAAGGACTTGTTAATCAAATTAAAGAGGACTATACGAAAAAATGAACTTTTAAATTTTAAGAAATTGCCTTAGAATGAGAGAAATACAATAATCTCAATTTTCAGTTTAAGAAATGTGTATTTACAAACAAGAAACTGCGATAGTTACTTTTCCAATAATTTAATTGATTTTATTGTATAAAACGGACAAAAAACTATTTATTATTAGATTGGAACAATATGCATATAGTTTTTTATATTAGTAAAGGTATCTTAACGGATTTTCAAAATTTAAGAATGACTTAAAATGTGACTGTAAATGTTCCATTAAATTATACAGCACTAGCAATAGACATGTGTAATGTGAAAAACAAAAGAATGACGAAGAATTCAATTGTTACCCTTAGTCTAACTCAGAAAAAGTTTATGAAAAAGGTATTTCACGCTGACTTAAGTTAATTTTGATGATTCCCTAATCGGATTAATCTGATCAAAGAAAACAATTTCTTTAATAAAAGCATTTACAGATTGTACTAAGGGAATGTGGTAAGGATTATGAATTGATTGACACCATCAAATTAATTTTCAAACAATATATTAAAAGTATAAAAAATGTTATACACAATTAATCTAAGTAATAAATATTAGGTAATAACTCGTAGCCAAAATCATCTTTCTGCCATCTTCTTCATTTTTTCCTCTTCGATTTTCTCCAAGAAATTATGAACATCCAGTTTGTGCATGTGCCGGTAAATGATTTCGTAGGCGACAAAATCCGCCGAAGCGAAATTTAAAAGCTCGCTCAAACTTGTTGCAAACTGTACGTACAACTTATATTCATTTAAAGCCCGAAGAACGGTCAGTTCCAGATTATATCCATAGATAGGGTATCTGGTCTTCCAATCGTTGTGCTCGTATTCCTCCAAAATGTCCTCGTTCCTCGTATAAAGTGCCAAAACTTCGACCTTTTCCCTAAAGAAGTCGAAGTAAGATACTGAAGTGTTCTTGAACTTCGTCTGCTCCAGTTCAGCTAGTTCTTTATGGCACCTTTCGTACAGGTCTTTAAGTGTCGGGTGGTCAATCCAGTCTTTTATACGATCTGGTACAGGCAAGGTTCGGCCGGCCTTTACTTCAGATTTGGCGAGTGTCGTCACTTCGTAAATCCACATTTGAACCATTTCGTTGGCAGCCTCCATTCGGGCTGCATTCGCCCTGGCGGCCTCCTGTCGGGCTGCATTTGCTCTGGCAGCGTTTACTGTAATTGCGCCTATCATTGAATACAACATGGTGGTAAGATAGCTTGAGTTTGCAATTGAATATGCGAGGTAACAAGATTACTTCCTTTCAAATTATGCCTGTGGTGAGCACTAGGACACAATTGTGGATGGAATGAAGTTATCTGGTCAGGTATGCCCTTTTTATTAGCTGAAATCGCGTGTGGTGGGGGAGGAGTTAGGGTGGGGGCGAACACTAGCGCCGCGACTGGCCAAAATTAGAACTTGTATTTCATTACTGTAATCTCAAAAGTTGTTAATGTTATGTAAATGAAAGTATCGGACTATAAGCCAAAAATATGAATAAAAAACTGTAAATCTGGTTTAGGATCATTTTATTTAAGATACAAAAAGTATATTATTTTTCGATTAATATGCACTACTAAATAAAACGTAATGCTGCACATAAAGAAGAAAAGTTTTTCGTTTATTCATATTATTATATACATTTTATCAATCTCAATATTAATTCACCGTATACTTTGATGAATTAATTTTATTATTATTTATTGCCTTGAAAATTTTCTAATATATTCTCTCATTTTTACTCTACTTCATCTATACCAGTTAATCTAGCGAGATTTTAGCTGTTGTACCCTTTTCCAAAATAATCCTATATAATATGAACAAAGATTTTTAGTGGAATTCATTACTGTAATAATTTATAGTTACTAATCTAATCAATATTAAAATTGCATTCATATATAAAAGTCGTTTATACTTGAAGACAAGTATAAACGACTTTATAAATAACTGTATATTTATAACACTTAAATTTATTTATAACACGTAAAGTATAGCGTAAAAATGATTTTATCGTTTGTTAATAAAAAATATATTTAGCTTATATATTACTAAAATTGCATAGCTATATCCGTTAATTATAAAAAAAGAACCAAATTTATAATACTAATGACAGTTTCAATAATTTGTATATTGTTAATAATAACATCTCTCCGTATCCTATACAACGTATTGTTAATAATTTAAATATTTTGGAGAAAAACAATAATAAAATTTAAATATAGTATATTTAATGCCAACATTATTTAAAAATTTCCCCAAATTCCGTAAAATAACTGAGAATTGAAAAATTATTCGCAACGAGCTATAAAGCAAATGGGCTTGTTGTAGAGAATTAGGCAGAATCAGGTATGACCGGGTTTGCTATCCTCCCCGCCCCCGTCGAAAGCTTCGTTGATTGCATTACCTACTTTAGTCGTAATAGCATTTTACGGTAATTTTCGAGGAAGCCATTATATACCGTCAATATTTCCGAATTCTCTTTCCAGAACTAAAACCTAATTTTAAGCTTGCGGTAATGTCTGGATGTTAATTCTGCATGTTTACAGCCTACGTGTATATAGTAATTCGAATCAAACAACAAGCATGACTAGTGGCGTAATTTTATTATGCCATTTTAATTAAATATTTGTTTAAACTAGTAGCAATGAGAAAATTCATATTTCCCACCATAACATTGTTCTTTATTGTGGCGGGAGTTTCGAATTTGCGTAATAACTTTTATTTTATTATCAGACTTCCATAAAGCGAAATAGATTGTTTAAACAAATATAACTTTAATTTTATATTTTACATTATAAATATCACGTTAATTCCCAAGCTGAAAGCTGAAAAGGCTTTAAGTTACGTCTTTGTAACGTACAGATAAAGAACTGGCTTTTACATGTAAATTATCGCTTTTAAGATAAGAAATAGCTGATAGCATAACAAAAAATATAGTAAATTATACGTAAATGTCAAAAGTGATTGACTCGCGTGGATTACGTATGGTAATTAGGTAAGTGCCACTAAACACAAATCGAGACAAAAATTAATTTTTAAATAATACAACCTAAAGGACTAGTTGCCGCAAGGCTTACGATCACTAAAAGTGTACACTATATCTAAATTTAAAATAACTTTGGTGGTTATATATATATATATATATATATATATATAACTGAGTAAAAATACTTAAAATATATAGATAGATATAGATAATTTATTGAATGTATATATTAAAATAGTTTTTGCACCATTTATAATATATATAGGATACATCTATATGTATATATGTGTGTCCATGAGTTTTAGTAATTATAGGTATAAATGAGAATATATATTATACCCAAGTTATTACATTCGATTTCACGGACGATGATATATTCTTCCGTGTTTATTAGAATGATGCGTGCGCATTAATTATCAAAATTCATATTATAGAATCTTTCACGGTAAATTGAATAATCAACAAAATCTAGTGTACTTATTTTAATTATTTGTATATACGGGACTGAAGGAATTACAAATAAATATAAATAATAAATATGTTTCACCTATTTTCTATAGTCTCTCTCTATTCTCTAGTCTATTGGGCCTATAGCGATCGATTGGTATAAAATCGAACAATTAATGTTTGAAATAGCAAGAAATAATCACTAAATGTAGAACACTCTCATTAATAAAGTTGCAGTACATCAAAGACTACAAATCGAAAATGTATAGGTAAACATAATAAAAAGAATTCTGTTGTTCTTTTTTATAACAAAATAAATTATTTATACCTTGTTGGTACGTATAACACATTTTCAATCCATTAGTCCAAAATTGATTGAATCTAAACCAAAATAAAAACGATTGCATCAACTTCTGGTACGTCTTGTTAAATAACTTTTTTTAATATGCACATTTATGAAAAAAGTTCAATTCTATATTACAATTTTTATTTAGACATTCAAAATTCAGGAATTTCCCGTATTACATGTGAATTAAGCAAGTACATTTTTTAGAGAATCGTATACATATATATAAAGTGTAATAATAGTGCAACAATATTTTTTACGAGAAGAGCGTCCTCAGATATTGAACCAAAAAAAAAATCAATTATGCACGATCGAGAAGAAAGAGCACGTCTGCAACCTGATAACCGGTAAATATTCGTCTGGCACATGTAAGTGGATCCAGATATAAACAGTTAAATAAGCCTAAGGTGTACAAGAGGGAAAAACAAACACCGAAAGTAAAAGCAATTATGATTTTTAGCCGACCGCATAATTGAGGAAATATAAATATATGTATGTTATGTATGTGTGTGTGTATGTGTAATTAAATGCATGTACCGTTGGTTGACAACTATAAATAGTGTATTTTCAATATTAAACCGTTAGACACTAATTTGTTTAATTTATAATTAGAAAAGTGTAATAGCTATGTATTGTCATTTAATTTACTTACTTGTCAAGGATAACAGCGAAATGTCTTCGTCAACGAAAGCAATTTTATGCCTATCCGTATTAAGGGATGACGTGTTATTAAAGTTAATTATATATATTATGGATTTATTGTACTATACATTTGTGTAAATATTATCAAGTATACTCGAAGTTGAGATAATCTTATGCTGTTCAGAGAAAAACGCTGTTGAGTAAATTATAATATACATGTTATATTTTTCTGTTACGGATTCGATAAAATTTAAAAAAAAATATCTATATTTACAAAATAAAATAACATCATTGAATTCCCCATATTTTTGAAAAATGATCCAACTAAATTGGTTCGCGCGAAATTTTGAAGTGAGAAATTCAAATATATTATTATACTTACTTATAACAAGACAATGTTTTAAATATACATACCAAAAATGGAGGTGAGTTTTATTTTTATAATTTATTCTAATAATGAAAACGGTGAAAAAAATGTCAGCTGTTCTAAAGAGTGAAAATAGAAAAATCTTTCCCAAACGCGTGTTTAAAAAAAAGCGCGACACCATCTAGATGTCGCTTGATAAATTAATGAGCGAATTTTTTCTCTATAAATATATTTCAAAGTAAAAATCCCTACTATTATAGTCATTTTAAAAAAGAAGCATATCTGTTGTATAGATGTAGGCAAATTTTACCGAATTGGATAGTAAAAATTGCTACTCTGCTTATTAAGTAACATTTTAACGCGTAGTAAAATTTTGAGTCGAATTTCAAATCCGAAACTTGTAAAACAGTTTATACTTATTAATGTAATAAAACCCACGCTATATTAGGAATAATAACCTACTCTTACTATATTACAACAATTTTTTTAATTCGATTAAAAGGAACTAAATTTCTTACATTTTTCTCAGTATACTAACCTTCTGGTGGTTTTAGAAAAATTATACATAGTAAACATGATTTGGTAAATCAATTGAAATATTAGAACATTATGATTTTCTTGTTATAATATAAAAAAGGCTTGGATAGCCAGTTAGTTGAGATTTAGTCTTGAATCATTAAAAGAGTCTTGATTTTTTATTGGTCTGTTATTCAAGATTTAAATTCAATCGAAAATTCGAATTGACTTGTTTATCAAGATTCAGTATGAATCGACTGGTCAATATCGAAAAACGACATCTAACATGGGCCTATTAGAAGTCATATTTCAATGCAAATTTTTCATGTACACAATTGCAATTTTTTGTACCACATACAACGGTCAACTCAATTCTGACTTTTACAAGTTCTTCAAATGTCACAAAGTCTCGGCTTGGAAACAGGTAACAGTGACGAGAACAGACCGCGACACAAGCTCCCGTTTGCACCGTTGGTAAAGGTGGTGTCAGACTGAACCTCCACAATTATATGGAATAGGCAAATCCACGATGGTTCTAAGACTCAGAAGATGAGGGAGAGTTCAACAGGTGAAGTCTATTGTTAATAATGAGATTTATTGGCTAAAGAGGATTAGTACTGATAGTCGAGAAGCAATTATGGGTCAATTCTGACCTTTACAAAACTATCCGCCACACGACCATGTCGCATTGTCAGTGGCGCCAGAGGCAGCTAACGGAGACTTATGGCGGCTGAATCAAGCGTCTACGTACGCTGTCGGTAAAGACGATGTCTGACTGACACCCCCCCCCCCTCCATGTCTTCGCTGATAAAGGAACTTTTTCAAAAGAGCTTCAGTTTTAATTTTTAATACTTTTTTTAACACTTAAAGTTAAAAAGGATTTTTACTTTTGTTAAATAATTTTCTTTTTTTTTGTAGGATTCCTACATGACACATTTGAGGTTGACGTAGCCAGTTCTCGGCAGTTGATTGGCTGAATCGATCTTCTGCCGTTCGTCCAATAACGCACGACCAAATCATCGTGTTAGCAATGAGTCTATGCTCTAGAGTCTATATATAAATTTATATGACAATGTAAATATATTATTTATAATTAATAAAATTAACTTGAAAAAATGGTTTATACATAAAGTTATTATTTTACGATTATTCAACTAAAAATATAGCCACAGTCTGATATCAATTCACTCTCGCAGATAATAATTATGCCACAAGAAACCCTATCACGGTAACGAATAGATACATTTTTAAGAAAAAATATTTTTTTTTAATTAAAAAAAATATTTCCTGACTATCTCCCCCTCGCCTTATACGGCGCGCACAAGAGAAAACTAATCAGCGCACGGTAGCATAAGCCCAAAATTCAGTACAGGGTCATTGTTTTTTGTTATCACAGTGATAAGAACATTTTTTTTTCTTTTCACCTTGCTCGCAAAATGAGGTATCGACTTTATGTTAAGAATAAACCAACGGCGAGACCTGGTTGTATATCATTTACATTATGTTTAGCATAATTGTTTAGTAATACCAAATTTGTGTGTACATTTTTGTGTAAATTAATTTTTATCAGTTGTAATATTTTTGGATTTGTATGGGATTTATGTAAAATTTATTGTTATAATTTAGTATTTGAAGTACGAATTATAATTCTTCTTAAATAAATTAATTTTAATTATTTTCAATATTACGTTTGGATTATTATTCGGATACTAGTAATGAAATTTGGATATTTACTGCGATGGATTGTTCGGTTGCAAAACTACTTTAAAATCCATACAAAATCCAAATCGTACGTCTAATGACTGTAATATACTTGCTTTCGCTCGACAAGACATGCGGCGCATCCCACGTGTTCGTAACAATGTATTTATGACATTTGCGTTAACGCAATCTTAAGTGGGTAAAAGCATGAGTATTACTAAGTACAATAATACATGTATAATAAATTAATCCGTATGGTCCATGTCAGCTTTGATATTGTTCACTCTTGTAAGAGTTGGATTAAGTATATGATATAGCAGTAAAAATCAAGCTCTTGAAAGAGTACCGTTACATGGATTTAGTCAGTTCTTTTTTATTGAATTAATAACTCGTTTTGTATTATTTTCCGTATTTAACTTGGGCTTGATCGATTTCGGTCTTCTTAGATTCGGAACTTTTATGTTTTCTTCTTGACTTACAATAGCCAAATTTGTTATAGCATATAAAAAAGCCTCATTTTATTTTAGAAGTTAATCGCGTCGATAAGGAAGGTACCATTACAACTTTTTCCTACACCCCCTTAAACCGTTTATAATTTATTTTGTATTTGATTTTTGTGCTTTTATTCGCTTTTTGGGGCATATTTATGTTAGTTTTCATAAGTTACCAATGCTTAAAATGATCCATTAGAGTAATATACTGGATTATCTGGTTTATTTTTCTGAAATAATTTGTTTTTAATTATATTTCTAGGTTGCAAGAACAGCTCTTGTATAAGTATTTAAAAAAAAGTAAATCGCGGGTAAGTAAATTGAAGAATTACTATAAGTTTTCAAAATATCAGAAAATGTATTAAAGAAAATAATTACTTGAATCAAAAAACAATGTTGGGATTACAACATATTATAGGAAAAAGTTAAATACGACTTTTCTGTTCAATTTATCGAAAAATGTTATCGCAAGTTTAATTTATGTTTAAAAAAAATTCAGGTACTACTTGGCTTTTGCCAATTATTTCGATCAACTTGCAAAATGAACTTTAAAAGTTCGAAGCATAGACTCGAAATTGAAAAGAGCAGAAATCCATGAGTTCGCGGAATCCACGCGCGCGGCGTTAGCAGTCCGTACAGGGGCAATGCACCATGGGATTGACGGGGCGCTCTTACGCGAATTCGCGATAATCTACTAAAATACACACGCGGAACGATTTTCGCGATCGCGGACGGCGGCAGCGGCTTCGCCTTCGTTAGGGGGCAGCAGCAGAGTCGTCGTTGCGTCGACCCGCTCCCCCCACCACCATCGAAAATGAGCGACAGCGTCGGCGGCTAGTAAGCGGCGGCGGGCGGCACGTCGAGCATCGGCAGCTTAGCGCGCAGCTATAGCGGCACATATCACGACATGCAGCCTGCACTGCTCGAGCGCGGCCGAGCAGTAGCACCAAGTCGCCGCTTGCGCATGCGCGGCTCAGTTTACGGTTGGAACTCGGACGAAAATGGCGTCAGCTAAGTTCCTTGAGGAAGCTCTCAGCACGGACGTGGACGAATCCGCGGTGAGCGCCATCGTCGGCTCCCTCGAGACGCAGCTGGTCAGCGGGGCCCAACCGAGCCCCCAGCAACCGCAGCTCCAGTCGGCGACGACGCAGCCGAGCAACGGCGCTTCGGGCACGGCGGTCGCGGCGGCAACCCCGACGCTCGTCGACAGCGCGGGGCCACTGCAGAAGCCGCCGCAGCAGCATGTGGCCAACGGCACCAGCAACGGCGAGCAACAGCAGCAGCAGCAGAGCCCGCCAGTCGCCGCGGCGACGACGCAGAGCACGACGTCGAGCGGCAGCATGACTGCCGCGGCGCCGCCGGTCCAGGAACTCGCGAAGCCGACGCCGACCAGCAGTGGCCAGCAGCAGCAGCAGCAGCACCAGGTCTCAGCCATGCAGTCGTCTACGCAGCAGCAGCAGCAGCAGCAGTTTGTCCCCCAGCAGCAAGTGGCCGGCAATCAGGTTACCAGCAATCAGAGCAACCAGCTTAGTGCACTGGCCAAGGTCCAGGGGGAGCATGTGAAGATTGTCTATCCCGGCAGCGGCCAGGTCATTGCGACCACTGGCGTTGTCAACGCTAACAATAAACTAACGTTCCCCGCGCAGAGCGTTGCCCAGCTGGCCAACGGCACCCTGGGTGTCGTCACCACCCAGACCGTCCTTCAGAGCACCTCTAACAGCGCAGTGAGCCAGGTTTCCGCAGTTTCCGGCCAGGCCACCGCAGCTGCTACTAATCAGGCCCAAACTATAAACGTCAACAAGCAGACTGCCCTGGTCATTAAGACCAGCGTTGCCCCAACTGGCATGGTCTCCGTGCCCATGTCTGTGCCAGTCACGGTCGCAGCCAATATCACTAACACGGCCCAGCCGGGAAAGGCAGGTGTCACATCCGCAATAGTGCCCAGTAACGTACAGATACTCAATGTCAATGCCCTGCGGCCAGCCACGCCGCAGGTGGCTGGCCAGCAGCCCACTAAACAGGTTGCTTCTAGGGTCGTCATTGGTCAGCACATGATGGGAGGACGAGCGGGAACCCCTGGGGTATGTCCTACATCTCAGAGCTTCACACACACTCTGTCTCTTTTTTGTTGTTCTTTTAATTGGCTAATATTCCTTACTCACTGCTGCTCTTTTTCTTTCCTCTTCTGCGCTTGCTTTCTACTTCCCAACTCTTTATGAATGAAAGTGCTTCTCAAACGTGGGTCCCTGCTCCAAATTGCATGATTCGTCTACCAAAAGCTTGATGTGGTTCGGTTACTTGCTATTTGTTTATGTTTGCTTTTCATCTCGAACAGTTGCCTGGGCAGGCATTGAGTTTGTTTATTACTGTCTTCATGACCTTTTTTACTTTATTTCTGTGCGATCGTATTGTGAAGTATAAATATATATCGATTTCAGGGTTTTTGTATGTTTTCACCAAACTTTAGTTTTCTTTTAGATTTTCTACAGTTTATAAGAAAAATTGCATTTCAAATACTCTAGGTTATGTAAAATATTAGTGTTTATTACCCGAGAATCACTTTTTTCAGTAGTATAAGGCATGTTATGCGCATGTAAAAGGTATTTAACGAAATAATAATGCTTATCGTTCTGTGATCTCATTTAACCCTGGAAATTGAGTATCTTTACTATCTGAAAAGATATATCTTATATTTTTCTGAAAATACAGCGTAAAAAGCTGGTGCATATGCCATAAAAAGATTTATTTGTCATTTCTTAAGAAATCATTGCTATTTTAGATAACACTACAGACTATCCAAGGCTTAACACAAGGTGGTACTCAAGGTCACTTACTTTTGAAGACAGAAAATGGCCAATTTCAGTTATTAAGGGTTGGACCGGCAAATCCTAACAATGCAGCTGTTACTCCGAACAGCATGGCTGGAAATACAGCGGTTGTAGCAACACCTGGTGTCACTGGAACAACGTATCGTCTGGCCTCATTGCCAGCTGTAAGTAGGCTAAACGCACAGTTCACTGGCCCACCACTCGCCACAATAAGAAAACCCATTCAGGTGACGCACACTCATACCTCTTATAAGACTCGAAGTAGATTCTTCTTAGACGTTTTATTGAGTCTCTGTCGAGAAATCTTGATTTGGAATGTTGCAACTGCGTAGACCTTTTTATTTTATTTGGTTTATCCTGCCACTTGGCTTTGGCAGGTTTCAAAGTCTGGCATCAACACGCAAATCTGTTTTGGTTTGAAAATAGGTATCAGCTTCTATATTAATTATTTGTTACAACTTTATTCTTATAAATCAAAGTATAATCGATTTATTTCGACAATTATTGCGATATATTTTCATTTTATTTCTATTGATTTGGATCTACTACTTTAAAAACTGTGTGCATGAACAATCTCTGAGGTTCAAAGTTGTGTCTTGAGTTTTTCAAAATTATTTACAAACAAACTCGTTTCTTTATTAGTTGCTTTACTGTTGTAGTTTAAACAAAATTTCTAGTATCAACGTCAGTCTTTTAGCTATCATTTTGCATGGAATCGTGTACTGAATTTGTTTACAAAATCATATAACTGTCCGATGCATGTGTTCAAAACACATTCATCGAATCAGTATTACTTCTTAGATTACGGTACATGTAGTTTGCGCAATGGTATTCACAAAGCAAAAAAAAGAACCAATACACAAATTTGAAGCAACACGCTGCAGAAAAAATTAAAATTACGAGTCTTTACAAGGTACAAGTGCGTTATTAATTTTGGACTATTCAAGCAAAATCCATGTGCAAAACGCATGATAACATTAGTGAATCGAGTGTTTAAATCTATATTTGTAAAGAGTAAAAAAAATTAATCGCTAGAACACTTAATAATCATTCATTAATATGAACAATAATGTTACAACAGACTGTAGCTCCAACTGTAACAACGACAACTGTAACTGCAGTAACATCAACCATAGTTGCAGCAGCGACAACCACAGCACCAACACCAACGTCCACTCCAACACCAATGCCAACCCCTACACCAGCGTCGACACCAGCATCAAGCGTTACAGCTGCTCAAACCACTTTGACTCCAGCTCAGATAAGAGTAACGATGAATTTGTTGATACTTTCTTAAACTCAGGTGTAGAGTTATATTCGCTTATGAACAAACACTACATCTGATCTCATTTTCATCGACAAATACAAGTAACCATCGCATTGTTTTTGTTTTGTGGAACAGCATCGTCAGGTCACCGATAATACCAAAGAAAAGTGCCGTAAATTCTTAGCAAACTTATTAGAGTTGTCTAGTCGTGAACCTAAACATGTGGAACGAAGTGTTCGGACGTTAATACAAGAATTGATCGATGTTAAAGTTGAGCCCGAGGAGTTTTGCATTAGGTTAGAGAGATTGCTAAACGCGTCGCCGCAGCCGTGTTTGATCGGCTTTTTGAAAAAGAGTTTGCCCTTGTTGCGCCACGCGCTTATCACCAAGGAATTGGTCATCGATGGAATACGGCCACCTCATCCTAATTCCCACATGTACATTCAGGCATCCGGATTTCCCGCAGCATCGCCGACGACAGTTGTCACTCAGGTTCATTCATTTACACGTTTTCATTCTAAATTAAAAAAATTTCTTTATATAGACATTGTACAGATTGACTTTTCAGCTGGTAACTGAAAATCGAAGAGGATTGTGACAACGATTATTTTTATTAATTCAATTAACAATGTTCATGTCGTTGGGAAAAGCATTTCTTTCCACATTAAGTATTGTCGCAAAAAAAAATCGTGTAAATTTTGTGCGTAAAGCTCATTCTCTGACAGATAGACCGGTGATTATAATTAGATACTTTCATTCATTTTTCTGGATTCTTTTCAATCAGTTTTCAAGTTATAGATAGGCACAGACTATTTTCAATGATTTGCATTTTTCACTAATAAAAAGAGGAGGAAGTTCTTTTTGCGAAATTCGCTAAACTTTTCAAAGAAAAAACTTTTGAACATGAATTCTGAAAAAGGTTGGATCGTTTGAAGCAGTATGGAAAAATTATGTCAGTTACGACGTGTGCAATAAAGATGTAAAATTTATATGCCTGTTTTACACGTACAGTCGTGACTTTTACTGTACAATAGTAACTATCGTAGTTTCAAGGTTTTTAAAAATTTACATTTCCTACTAAGGTTAAAATTTGATACAAAAAAAGAATTTGTTCTTGTAGCATTTAATGGAGTATAAGCAATTGTATGTCTAGTTTTTTTAATAATATTTGCATATGATTCATTTTCTATTCTATTCTATGGCTACTTTTCTAGTAATATAGCTAACTGTTTGTAAATTCTAGTGATGTTAGGTACAGTTAAAATTATAATTATACACGTTAAATAGGCAGTTCAGTTGTCGAATTAAATCATTTAATCGAATTTTTATTTAAAATAGGTATCAGCTTCTATATTACTTTTTACTATACTATCTATACTATACTATATTATTTTCAAAATCAATACCCGATTTTCAGACTTACATGGGCTTGTAAATTTATTATGACCAACACACGTGAAAGCTTAGCAAATTTAAAAAAAGTTTCTTGTATTTTTAGTGTCAAATGATTCATTAAGGAGCTATGAATTATTGATAATGGATATGAAATACAAAAAGCGATATTACAATTAATACAAGAAATTATTTAAAAAAATTTTAAAAAACTAAGTTGGTTGACCATTTCAAAATTAAAAACAACAAAAAAATCTAATTTTTTTTATAGAATTATTAATAACATCAATCGTATCCGATAACTACAAATATAAATTTGTTTACCATAACTAATTTGGTTTTCAATGGCTGTAGATTATTATAAAAATTTTCAAATAACAATATCTTAGAATTGTCTAAAGAATACTTTACAATTTTTTTCGTGATTATTCCGTGCTCTTTTCTATTTTTCAAAATAAAAATTTCGAATTTCGTAATAAAAATGTGTGCAAATATTTTACGATATTACGGTACGTAAAGAATTTCCACCAAAGTTTGTAGTTGACGAGAGAAAAATCTGTTAAGTATAAAAAAAAAACATATGTTCCATATCGATAACTTTTTTTATATCTTCAGTAGTTATTTTCGAACTTCAGTACAAATTTTACTCGAAATTAACGAGAAAACAGCTCTTTTCCCCAAAGAATGTCCCATGCATATGTATAGGGAATATGAAATATTACCATCTCGTTCTCAATATTACTGTAGTTGCTAATGACCGAGTTGTAAATGCGACTAGAAACGAGTAAACGAAAAAAAATATATTAAATCTCTCGGTGTTACTGGACTCTAAAATTCGATTTTTTCTTTTAGCAAAACCAAATTAGGCCAACTGTGGCTGTGTCACCTGCAGTCACGGCAACAACGCCGGTTACTCACGTTGTTCCTGCCACTGTTGCTCTTACACCACCTGCTACAACACAGGTGAGAGTTATGGCACCTCTCACAGGAGTTACTAATGTTCCACGTCCTCCGCAGCCTATACAAGTTCAACAGAAAGTGGTGAGGATTCAACTTTTAATAGAAAATCTTAAAATACCCTGTGGCAAGTGAACAGTTGTAAACCCATTGCGGTCACTGTTTAGTCATTGGATATAGATTTCACAACCAAAATATACTTAGATAAATAATTTCTTATAAAATGCCATTGTACACTCATAATTAATTTACTAATTATGTATAACGTATTCAAGTAGTCAGTGATTTAAAGAATGCTATCATTTTATGTTCATTCACGTACGTAATTATGATTTCGAAGTCCAAAAGGTTGTAGATTATATGATTTTTTTTTTAGTAACCGAGCGGTAACCCAAACTGGATTACTTTTTACTTGCTAGGGTAGTTTGGTTATTTAGAAGCGGTAAAGGTATCATTGATCGTTAAATTAATATATAAGATATTCTGTCGAAAGCACAGCTTTGTACAAATGCACATGTATATTATAAACATAAAAATTTATTTATATTTTTGAAGAATGTGGATAAACCAGTGCTGTCTTCTCTAAACAAAAAAGTAAATATCATCATTATGGTATCTCATTGTCATCCATTGCATGCTCACACAGCCTTGTGTGCTACCAAAAATCAGCAATAACAGAAATCCTCATTACTTGTGATCATAACATTTACGGGGGCCAAACATCGTTAAAGTGAAAATTACGAAAATAAAAATTTTTAATATTTCCAATAATGCAGTTATAATTTATAATTTACGATTATTCGAATAACAGAAGATAAGCTAAATCTTCTTGAAAAGCTAATTACACTAAGGAATGCACTGTGCATGAAATTAGTAATAATACTCTTTGACGCATTGATTTTAATTGAAATACACAGACAAATTATTAAAAATGAAACTGGCTGTTTAATCGGTTATTGAATAATTTTACACGTTTGAAGGAGTATATCAAAGAGCATTGCTACCAAGTTTGAGCTAGACCCATTTATTGGTTCCTTTCAACAGATATGTAGACAGTTTTGAGAAATGTAAGTTAAACTTAGCAACCTTCAAAAATTTCCAAGATATCTGCAAATGTCAAGATATTAATTAAAAATTCAACAAAATAAGTAATAAAAGCCAAAAGTTACGTATAGTACTCGTACAGTTGAATTCTCAGCCGATTAATGTACGATAAAAAGGTTTACTAAAAAATAAACAATCAACACGGGGTATTAATGTTTTTAGCCGTTTAGAGGTGTCTCGCCCCCTTAACACTGCATGCAATAAGTGTAATAAAAAAAATATCGAATAGAAGTTTAAGAAATAAACAAAATAAACTTTTTTAGATTCGTCCAACGACACCGATACGACCAGGATTGATAGCTACATATTCCGCAAAGACGCCAGTTATCGCAGCGCCGGTGCATCATCAGATTCAAACTTTGCCTACAGTCGCAGTGAGTACGAGTGCGACCAGCGGTACAGCAGGTGTTGGTAGCGCAACGACGACGACGATTCGACAAACGACTGGACCCATTATCGTACAGAAAACGCTGCCGTCTGCAGCGGTATCAAAGACCGTGGTCGCATCTTCGCACAAGACCATCACTACGACTACGACCCTTAATAAAGCCGCAGTGCCTTCCGTACAGCCCAAACTCGTGTCCAAAGAGAAGGAAAAGAAAACGTTCTCGTCTGCGGGATACACGTAAGTATTATTAGTCACTGGAGGTATAAACTTATTACATCCTTGAAGACTCACTCTTACGTTTGATACTTTTGATATTGAATTCATTGATTATATTTTGAAGTTTAGCTTCGAAATAATATTACCTTTTTTCTTCGAGATAATAAGTAAACCCTCCTCAATGCAATTTCAATTCATTCAATAATTAATTATACGGTATTCCATAGGGGTGACGATGACATTAACGATGTGGCGGCGATGGGAGGAGTCAATCTCGCGGAAGAATCTCAAAGAATTCTGGGATCGACAAAGTTCGTTGGGACACAGATAAGATCCTGTAAAGACGAGGTATTTCTTCATTTGACACCTCTGCAGCAAAAGATTAATAAAATAGGTAAGTCACCGGAGTTAAAATGATGTTTACCAACGAGATGTTACAATTAAGCTAATTTTGCAATTATTTTTTTGTTTTACAGTGAGTAGTTACGGCTTGGAGGAGCCCAATCAAGAAGTCGCATCATTAATTTCTCACGCAGCACAAGAAAGGTTGAAAAATCTAGTAGAAAAATTGGCTGTAATAGCTGAACATAGAATAGATCTAGTGAAGGTGCGTCGAACCGTTTAAGTGTTATTTTTCTATTTTTTTTTCAGAAATCAAAAGTAATTTCTTAATATACTTATCATGTCTATAGGTTGATCCCAGGTACGAGGTCACGCAAGATGTCAGGGCACAGTTAAAGTTCTTAGAAGAATTAGATAGGGTAGAACGTAAGAGACACGAAGAACAAGAAAGAGAAGTTCTGCTGAAGGCAGCGAAAAGTCGAGCTAAAACCGAGGATCCTGAGCAAGCTAAATTAAAAGCGAAAGCGAAAGAGGTTAAAAGCATTTTAATTCACAATAAAAAAAATCCTAGATTCTGTCATTTTCGAATTTCGTCCCACTAACTTTTTACGTACAACCGACAGATGCAACGAGCAGAAATGGAAGAGGCTCGTCAGCGAGAAGCCAATCAAACAGCCCTTCAAGCTATCGGTCCGCGCAAGAAGCCAAGGTTAGATCTTGGGGGTTCATCGGCGAGCAATACGGGTAGTTCTACGGGTCTCGGTGGAGCTAGTGCCGGTCTCAATCGTCAAATGCCTTTGCGACCTCGGCTGAAGCGTGTTAACTTCCGAGACCTGCTCTTCCTACTCGAACAAGAGAAGGAGACGTGCCGGAGCTCTACCCTGTATAGATCATACCTAAAGTGATGCCGCTGTTGCTGTCGCAGTCGTCATCGATTCTATCGCCGTCGTAGGCTGCTCTATTACTCGAGTAAACAGCCAGGCGACGATACGCTGGAGAAGATACGAGAGTTCGCATGTACATTCGCAATGCAGACGCACAGTCAGCCTGGGGTTATCCTGCGTACCGTCCGATACCTCTTCTGGACTTTCTGTCTTTACGAGAATGTCGAGGTCGCAAGATGTCAATGACTCCTCTGGGCGTGCAATACGAGACGCATGGACGTTTGTGTACCTCGTACAACCGATTGTCGATAATAAGCTTCCCTTATATATTTGTAAATTGACTGAAGAATGAGAAGAATGAACTTTTGATGAAGTGTAATATAAGATAGAGAGTTTCATTTTTTTTTTTCTTTCTTTCGTCTTCTTATTACGTTTCTAGTTTTGTTCTTATGTCGCGGTGTCGCGTAATCGAGAAATCGAAGTTAACTAATCAGCGCCGACCTGGTTTCAACATTCGTCGTTATTGCTTTTATTTATTGAAGTTAGAGGATTAATAGGCTAATTTCAATTCATAAATCGCGAAAGGCTGTGTTTTGTGTGCTACGGTGATGAAAAATTGTAAAGCTTCATAGTGGAGAATCGATTAAATTAATAATAGTTCGTGGTTCGTTCGTGCGACACCAAAGAGCTCGCAAGAATCGAATTAAAAAATCATCTTCGTAATCAATTACCGCTGTATAATTCAATGATTTTTCGCTTTTATTTTACTCCCGTCAAAAAATGTTGCAACCACGGTCAGAGTGAGGCACTCGCGGTACTCTGATGAGAGTAGATTAATTTTCCATCGCGGATGAGAAGTTGTGTAGAAAGTTTGATACCTCGAGTCAATGATATACAAAACGCAGGTAGTACGTAAACGTTTTTCCACAACTGATGTTAGTGATACGGTCACGGAGTACATGGGTTTAGGAAAATTTTTCGCTTTTGTTGTATGTGTTACAACCTCGTGTCGCCGTTATCTGATCTGTACTTTTGAAACGATTGCTGGATTCAGTTTCTTTTTTCGCGGATTAAAACAGTGATTTTTTTCCATCTCGCCCAATACAACTGTTTGCGAGCGTTTTGTCCAAAAAAAAACGGTATGAATGTATTATTTGTACGATATTTTATTTGATTATACGATTATATGAGAATCATGATTGTTTTTGTCGATAATATTAAAAAAAACGTTTCGGTCCCTAGGACTATTGTTAAAGATATATCTTTTTACTTACTTACTTAATTCATTCACAAATGACAAGAGAAAAATTGTTATCTCTTCTTTTAAAGTTGAGGAAAAAATGAAAAAGAAAAATTTCACTCACGTATTTCATATGGATAAAAGAAAAAAGGGGAAAAAATAACAAAAAAATTTCTTTATTTTTTTTATATTCGATCAGTACAGATGCCTTGCGATCGTACAGCATAATTTGGATTTTACTTATTAACAAATAATAACAAACCAAGAAACAGTTATAAGGACAAAAGCAGCGTGTACCTGATTTGTGTGTTAATGTAATAATAATGGAGTCGCAAACGCAAGTATGTGTTGGTGCCTATAGTCGCTAATAAGAAAAGCGATAATTCTAGAGAGGACTGGAACGAGAAAATATCGAATTCTTCACACGCCTGACGTTTCAATCTCTTACCTTCCATTATTCCCACAAATCTTAGACGGAGCCACCCTTTCGTAGCGTTTAATTTCTCACTCGATTAATCACAAATCAAAACGTAAAAGGATAGAGAATGTCGAATGAATGTTCCCAATACCTAATCTTCCAATGCGATCTTACGAAATTATCCGACAAGTCGAAGAGTTGTTTTTTGTTTCTACAAAACGAATGATCCATACCCTTTTCGTTGTACAGAATTATCAGATAAGCTTTCTTTGTAAATTACCAAAAAAAAAAAAAAAAAAATAGACATTCATCGACTCATTTTCTTCTCTTATGCGTATATGCTCTTTGTAATATATTGTACAGCGACGAAATTTTTTACATGTACAGAAGTAAAAATAAAAAATTAAAAATACAAAAAACTAAGGAGAATAGATAAATATTGGTGGGTTGCTCGCCGATGCGAATTTTTATTTATTAGCAGATTTACTACTTGAGAGTATAAGAAAAAAATATTGTCACAATGTAATTATGAATGAGAGAGAGAGAGAAAGAGAGAGAGAGAGAGAGAGAGATACCTTTAAGAGTTTAAGAGAAAAAGAGTGTACGTAAGTATCGCATATTTGCGATATATATTCATATTATAGGATTAGGGAGAGACATTTATGCTTCCTCGCGCACGTCTAAAGAACATTCTTTAATTAATTTTTTTCTATTTTTTTTTCAACAATGCGTATCATTGATAATGAAAAGAACGCGACAGGCACGAATAATGAATAATATTGCTAATAAGCTGCGAAAAGAGGCGATTTTTTTTTAACGAGCGATTATTAAAATCGATTTCGACACACTAGTTTTGTTTCCATATTCAAACACGCAATGTACATAATGTTAGAAAATGTTTCTGTAAATTACTCTGTGCATAAGTTGTAAACAGCGCTGCTATACATTTAGCACGGAGAAACGATTTTTTTTCCCGATACAAGCATCGACGCGATATTTTGTACATAACTAAAACGCTATTTTAATTTCAGACGAGAAATAAGAATATTATTTCTAATAAAGGTTATAGTTTACGTTTCTGTATAAAAAAAAAAAAACTGAGAGAAGCATTTTTTCGTTCATCGCCTCTTTTTTCTTTATTTATTATCGATAGCGAAATGCACGGCTATTTTCGTCTACAGTTTGTAGTTCACTTCGAATGCCATTGCGATCTTCTAAGTGCTACTAAAATAATCTCCTGAAACTGCCTCTACAGCTGGATTTTTTCAAGTACGTAAGAAATATTAAAAAAAAATGTATAAAGTTACGATATAGCAGTTTTGGTACTGTATGCTATTTTTACAAAATGTATCGATTAAGCCGCAGTCAAGAGAAATAAAAATTAAATTACGCGAGTATGAAAAAAAAAAAAATTCCCGCAGTGGACAGTCGCTACAAAGCGATTGCGTATTTTATTCTTTTCCTTTTGTATATGAAATATGAATATCTGTACTACTTGTACATACATATACATATGAATTTTTGTTTCGTTAGCTCTTTATGTAATTTTTTTTTATATTCCAAGTTGTTTTTCGTAATAAAATACTATAAAACAAAAATCGAGTTCATTTAATGAATGAAAGTGTATGATTTTTTTGGGAATCGATGCTATCTTGTGTCGATTTTAATTAATGGGACCGAAAATATATTTATCGCTGAAAAAATCATGTTTCGGGATTACTCTTTTTCGATATTCTGTATACAAATTGTTATTTTGTACGAAAATTAGAAGGAAATTTTTTTATAAAAACAAAACTTAAATGCAGCAAAGATATTGTTGAAAATTTGATTATAGAACGAATATGTTGAAATTAAGCACATTTCCGAAAAAAATGAATTTTATTTAATCGAAAATGCTTAAAAATGTCCAGAACCAATTCAAATTGATTTTAACTTTTTCTGTTACAAGAGACTTTTAAATACGTTTAAATAAAAATTTTAACTTTAATCGGTAGTAAACATGCGTCATTGTCCATTATTTCACTGATGCATAAGCATTTTCTTTTCTATAAAGTTTCGTAAGTTAACTTATTATTTGAACGAAACAGCATATCAGGATGTACATTTTCGTAAATTTTTGTTGAGATTGATATAGAAAAAAAATGTCGTAAGTGCCGCATAATGCGACAGTGCCTTACGAGTTATATGTGTTCCATCCTTGTCTAGGGGAGTGCTAAACTTCTCTCCTTTCATACAACACGCGTAGCGTTAGTTGTCGCCAACATTATATACTAAATATTTGGATTTCTTTCCGCTCGCGTGTTAGGTCATTTGAAGCGACTCCTAGCGGTGAAAAATTCATTTAAAGAACGAAACAATTTTAATTAACAATTTCGATTTAATTAATATTAAAGGCAATAATAATCGTTGAAAATGAAAATATTAATTTATTTATCATGTCATGTATATATTATTGCTTAAATAGCTAATATATACACGTTTTATCCATTTCAATTGTACATATATAGTATAGAAAAAAAAGATACGCCAGAGAAAGACTTTTTAAAAATTGATAATAAAACGTGATATATATGTGACAACTTCAATAGTAAAAAATAATCGATTTTTCATTACACAGAAAAAAAATTTGTTTTCTTAACATTTCTGAATGTTTATGGATAATATTCAGAAAAGACACGTTGACATTGTCCTCGAAATAGGCCTTAGAAGGTACAGGCCAATTTCTCCACTTAAGGGGCTATACCATTTGACACTTTATAAAGATCAAATTTTTGGCTTAATCCACACCACAGACAATATATTCAAGAATATTCTGTTAACTATGCCGTATAATAAAAAAACAAAATTTTTTATGGAACAGCCTTCTGAGTTACTTCGGCGCGCGGGTAAAGCGGTATCTCAAAGGGAAATCGTCCGATTCAATTGAAATTTCAACAGAGTATTCTAGCATCTATGCCAACTTTCTACCAAATTTCCAACTCCAACTTTCTAACAATTTGGCAAGCAATAAAAAAAAAAATTTTCCAATGCCTTACAAATGAATAACAAAATATTTCTTTGTTTTCCAGCAATCGATCAATTCTTTTCAAGTCGCGTTTTTATAACTATTTTCCTGTAAAAAATGTTGTCGAATTACTCGACGGAAAAATAAATACAGAGCCTTAAAGCGCAGCACTTTTTTTAATCCCCAAAAAACATAGCCCCTTAATGCAGCATTTTTTTTCGTACATAATAATTCACTGTCTCAAAGCGAGAGCTCATTACACAGGGCCAACGGAGGCCTAAATCGTTGCATATGCGGGTCGCGCGGTGGAATTTCACTACCTCGCGGCGCTTCTCGTTGAATCGTCGACGCGTCCTGGGAGGCAATTTTTGGCCCCATAGCAAACTGGATAAGCGAGAGGAATGAAACGAAAAGGCTTCTCGAATGACGGTTCCGTTGAATTTCGAACTGTCTTCCACGTTGACGCTGAAGGCGGTTTGTTCCTCACCTCGGCTTCCTTTTGCGAATATTCTATTTTTCTCTCGCTCTCTGTCCTCGGGCTTCGTTATTATTCCTTTTTTTTTTTAAATTTCAACCTCAAAGCATTCGTATTGGGATCGATCGATTTTTAAATGTCAATGTTTTTGCTTTTGCAGGTCATGAAAAATCGACAGTGTCGCGTATGATGTTGTTGTATTTGATTCGCTGCTGCTATTGTTGACGAATTATTTTTTCAGTTCTCATTTTGTAATTCGGAATGAAAAAACCGGTTGACAGTTGCAGAAGTTGCGAGTAAAGTATTAATGGTTACATGACAAGTAACATTTTTTCACGAACTAATGAAGGACTATTTGTCATAGGCTGAGTTTTTAAGGTCTGTAAGAAAAAAATGTAAAATTATTGCAAAGTTAAATTTTTTTTATCACATCTGTATTAAAAAGCGTTACTTCCTAAGACCTACCAGAAAGAGATATTATCATCCTGTGCAGCGATATGTTTTGTTTTTAATTTGATCGATGGCCCTTTAAGCTTCAAAGCTTAAATGATGTATTTAATTATTATTTGTATAATTTCATATGATATTTAAGACATTTTCGTTCTTTATACTTATTTCTTAAATTTGCAAGTAAATTTTTTGCCTAATTAAAAAGAAATCTTTAAGGTCCAAAAACATCGTTTCATTTAAGTTCAGACATTGAGTATGGCTTTTAAGACAGTTTTTGAGATATAAAATAATTGCTGCAAAAAAAATTTTAGCGTAAAATTGCAGTTTTTCTTTTCCAACGGTAAATCTTAAATTAATACACTTTTAAATGCCGCCATTAACAAGAGCAACCTCCGAAAAATGGACTACGAACAGCACGAACGTTTCTGAGATATTCTCTGTTCTGGATAAAAAAAGCACTCGTGACGTTAAAGAAGCAAGACCTTTAAGTGAAGCTACCTAGAATTAAATATTTTCATTAGTTGTATTAATTGCATTCTTTTTTTATTTATTCACAAAGTTATAGATGTGTATATATTTAATTTAAACTTTGTTTAACATCTCTAAGTCCCTTCGTTGAACACTTACAGTAGCTTTTTGAAAAGCACTTTGCATAAATCTATAGATTTTTTTTTTGAAAGAATAGAACAATTATTGACCTAAATTATTATTATTATTAGAAGATTATTTAAATAATATAACATTTTTTATTTTATTAGTTATATTAGTTAATTAGAAAATATGATTTTTTAAATTGCGTTCTCGTTTAAGTTTGATCGAAATGTCGTGGACAAAATATAAATTTCATACTTAATGTCAATGACATTATGAACATGACAATGAATTATTGAATTTACATAATTTTTTTATAAAAAACATGTTCGACAATCCAATTAGTTTTTCCCTTCGTGAACAAAATTAGACCATAATTTTCTGGTAAACTTTTATATCTCGCGCGCAAAGAGTCTCAATTTCCACATTATCCTCTATATATGCACGATACACATGCGATAAAAGCCTACGAAAGTAATATTAAGCTAAAGAGCAAACGCGCTCGCGGGAAATTTTTATCGCGTCGTATTATCGAACTCTAGACTAAAAAAAAAATTTGTTATTAGTGTCACAAAAATGGATCCTTTGGATAGTCTTAAAAAATGATTTACTTGAATTTAGTGCAATTTTAGTTTAAATACAAGAATTGCATATATTTGTGTGAAATTTTGTTGACTTTCGATTTGTAGTATTTAAAAAGGCTATTTAAGATTTGAAAAAATAATTAACTAACAGTAACAGCTTTTTTTCTTAAAAGCGTATTAAAAAGGTAGCTCGATGGATTTTGAAAAATCGAAGGTCACTCATACAGTTAAATGGAGCAGTTCGCGATCCGGACATATTGACTAAAAAAAAAAAAACTTTAAACAAACAAAGCAAAAATACGATCTGGTATACAGTGCACTTCTACAACTTCATTATTAAATAGCACAAATAAAGGAGTCGAGAATAAAAAAATGTAAAGTAACAAATTTTAGCTGTACTCGTTTAAAAGTAAGCGCCCTACCCCCGTCTAAACGATAAAATTGTCTTAAATACAAGAAACAATTCTTCATCCATTCCAGAGCCATCCTTTACTCGAGCTTTACGACAAGCAATAATTTACGCAGCTCCTCTGCACACTCAGTACGTATATAATCCCAGACTGTTTGTTCGCATATTGCAGAACAATTAAATATTAACATAACCATATCCGAAGCTATTTTATCTCTCTGCGTCTCTCTTTCGACCTCTTTCGCTGTCTCACCAGCTTCGCGTCTGCTGCTGGTTCGCTCCAGGCCGATCCAGAAATGGAATATAATCAGGAGAGCGCTTCGCTCGGCAGGTTCGGGGGATGACAGCCTCCGGCGAGCGGACGCCTCGGGCTTTCGCTATGCGCTCTTTCTGTATATATGTGTATATACACGTGGTATATATATATAGAGAGAGTGAGAGAGAGAGAGAGACGTGGCTGGTGCAGCCGCAGAGCTCGGATATTGAGTTCAACCCGAGTAACCATGGAAACTGGCCCCGCGGCGGCGACGTTTGTGCGCCGAGAGCGCGAGAGCTTTATCCCTTATTCCCGCGCGGTTCAGCGTTATCCGTGCTAATGTTCGACTACCCGCCACCCACCTATGCCTGCCAGTCTCTTCTGACCCCCTGAAGGGTTGGATTTTTTTTTTTTTTTTTGGCGCAAGCACGTACCGAGACCTTTTTTGACGCTAATGTGTGGCTTGGTCAAGTGAGTCTTTGGGATGGCTTGGTGGACAGGATTTTTCAGAAGAGGGAAGCGAGTTTGGGGGCTTGAGCATGAGCTTTGCACGAATGAGGAAAATTGTTAATGTTACGCGTGAATTTGCGTTTATTAGAATGACGAAATAGGCCTGTATATTTTTTTGTAATTTGACGGATAATTTTTCGTGATTATGGTTACTGAATATGGTACTAATAGATAGTTAAATATTATGTTTTTCGGAATATCATTCAATATGTTTTTTTCTTCAAAAAAGTATTTTTTTTTAAATTTAGCCGTTTAAATTTAGTGTGGCTTTGGATATCGTATCCTTTTGAGAGTGTTTAATTTTTGCATTTTCAGTCGTTTTTAGTGGATTTTTTAATTAGGTCATGGACCAATTTTCATCATAAAGTGTATCGAGATCATGTATTATGCGTATACTCGAAATATACAAAATTAAAAAATTTTTATTGAATTTTTTGCGAAGTTTAATTTTGGTTAAACTCTTGAGGACAACTCATTAATTTTTTTGGAAATATTTTTTAATTACATTTATTGTGAAACAGTACTAGAACAACAATTCATTGTTAAGCGTATTTACAGGCATCTAGTAAACTGGTTACCAGTACCGGTCAAACCTTGGATCGATCGCTGTAGGGATGGTAGACAGGAACAGGTCAGAATTCTTACAATGTACTGGTACCATTTACTTTTGTCTTAGAGGAGTGTTCAAAATCGTCCAGAGTTAGGTTTATGTGTCATGTCTGGAAGGAATGGATCGATGGGCCTGGTTCTTGACTTGTAAACTCTGTACTGATTATGGTGTATGACGACGAAACCTTGGTTAAATGCCGGGATTATAAAAATGTTTTTTCAAATTTCTAATGCACTGAGCCAATGCTGTTATGGTATATCAAAACCAGATTTAAAAAAGCTTAGCGGTTGACTAATATACACTAATAATGACTCAATATTGGTAAACCAGTATAGAACCAGAGTTAAAACTGCAGAGGTTGACTAATAAACACCAATACTGGTTTAATGATGACGTGCCATTTTGAAGCGGAGTTAAAACTCTAGCGGTTGACTAATGAACACCAATACTGCTACTGCTGGTGTGCAATATTAGAAGCAGACTTAATAATGGATAGCGGTTAAAAACTGGTCCAAAGCTGGTATGTCAGATTAGTACCCGAACTAAAACTGTAGCGGTTGATTAATGTATATACTTCACAACTACTAGTTTCAAATTACATCCCTATTACTTGAGTATTGGTTCAATATTCGGCAAGTATTTACAGTTCCGATGACAGGACATCAGTACCTACACAGTGCCATATATTGTCAGATCGAATTTAATGAAAAATTTAATTTAACTGGATTTAAAAAGAAAACACTTTGTAATTTAACACTTTTCTAGCAATTTTTTAATAAGCTCGGAAGGGTCATGTACTTGTTCAGATATTTCACGCTACAGTCAGCTTCAAGATTTTTCAAATCCACTCACAGTTTCATCGTAGAATTGAATCGTTATTAATATTTTTCAGTCTTTGTATATTTTATTATCCAAACTATCTTTGTTTTAACTTACCTATTTTTTTTTTATTTTACCGCGTATACGTTTCCAAAATATAGTAACAGTCATACGAATACCTTGTTTGCTCGGTATCCTTTCACAATTTTATATGTTTTTATTTTTAGTTCTGATGGATATTTCTTCGCCGTTTTTATTATTCCGGGGAAAAAACTATGTTTTTATACGAATAAAAAAATCGTTGCGAATTTTTCATTTTACACATTTGTATCGGGGTATCGATTTTAATAATATGTAGAAATCTTCTATTTACAGTAATAAACGTTTTATTATCTTCAATCTTGTTCTGTATTATAATAGATACATCTCTTATATGTCTTATCGACATTTTTTTCATAATAGCTACGCGTATTTATATGTATATATATATATATATATATATATATATATATATATATATATATTCCTCGCCATCTAGTCTAACACACCAGTCGAAGCAAAGCGTTTTTTTTTTATTTACGGACCAGCGATAGTTTATCCATTTAACGCGAAAACAGTTTTTCTTCACTTCTTCGCAAATTTTTTTTCGACCATTCGCACTTCATACTTTAAATATTTAGCTGACTTTATGAGATCAAATTTTTTATTTTACGTTGATTTTAAAATCGACTACTTTTCGTTGTTTTATTTTTTCGAACCGTTTCATGCACACACACATACATACGCACGCACTTATGTATATATATATAATTTTTATAATTTAGTTTTTGCAATACATGCAAAACAAGTGAGCGTATATTTACAAATATTCCGTTCATTAATTTGATACATAGATAATATACAATCTTAAGCCATGAGGTTCGTTACAATTATTGGTGAGAGTTTTTACGTACATTTTTAATAAATAATTTAATGAATTTTATCGTAAAGGGATCTCCCAATGAGTTTAACGAAAAATTTCACATTATCGCAAAGCTAAATTTTGTTCTCAAAAGTGGAAAAATATTTTTATAAACAATTTGTAATATTGAAGGAAAAATAGTTTGAAAGTTGCATTATATATTGATTTTAAAGCTTAATTATGAAATTCGTTTTTTGGCGGGTCCTTTTGAAGAGAAAATTCGTGCAGTACGTAGTCGCTTTATTCAATGGTGACGTTTAAAAATTCATCAAATTAAAATTTATCAAACAATTACTGCACCTTATATACAGAAATAAATTTGAAATTAAAAAAAAAACATATTTGGTCTTAAGAAATTTTTATTAATACTGAAATAACTATTAAATTTGTTTTAAGAGCTTTCTACGTCATTTTGGACTATCGAATTGTATTCTATGAATTTATTGTTGTTTATATTTTTAATGATACTCAGACTGAAAAAAATCTTGATTGTGTTGAATTTTTTTAAACAAATTGAAAATATTTATTCCATAATTACACATACGTCACTGACAAAATTATTAACATACATACGTATGATTTATTTAAATGTTCTTTAATATACCGTTAAGAACAAAAAATTTGCTTTGCAATATCACATTTTGAAGTATCACTTTGTCGAAACAATTGTTTTTTTATAAATTCGTACAATTTTGTAAGACAAAAACGGGATTGATTTATTTCCAAAACCTCATTTGTTTATATATATGTATAATATATTACACTAGAAAATGCACATTTTTTCTTTGAAATATTCTTCAAAGATAATGTCGTTAGACAACATACACACACACACACATATATATATATATATATATATATATATATATATATATATGTATGTATGTATATATAAACAAAAAACGGATATGTGTAAAATATACAAATATTTGTGTTTCTATAACAAATAATTATTTAATGAACATAATATATGCGTATCTTCATATCCAAATAGAAAATTTAATACATTGTAATTTTAATAGTAATAAAATGTGAATAAAGTACGGAGTTTGAAAAATAAATAATTTTTGCAGTAGACGCGCTGATTCGATATGATAAGGGAATCGTATTATATTATAATATATATATATATTTTCCTCGAGTTTCAGCACGTCTACAATCAAATCAAAGGTATTCGATTTAAAATTCAATTCGTATATTACAATTTCGCTCGTTTTTTTTCACTTAATCGCGTTCGACGCGTAAAATCAAAGTCTATATCATTAAATAATACAAAATACTAGTGCTATTGAAAAATAGAGATTTTTTTAACTGCATTAAATATACGTTCTCTTATTACGTCTTCAGCTTAAATTTATCAACAATTTTTTTTTTAAATAAGTTTGTACAACGTCACGCTAACAAGGAAGAAAAGAAGCGATAGAAAACGCTGTGCAATATAAATAATGTAAATTTTGCAAATTTGTAGAGTAACTGTAGAGTATTATGCGAAAAGGTACATCTTTCAATAGAATATTAATTTGTTTCTCTTTGATATGAAGAAATTTTCGATTTTTTAATCCCATTTTTAAGAAATGTTCAACGTTAACGAAAGCTCCTGCTGATATTTTACAGACTTTGTCAATAAAGCGATTGTACTGATGATTTGACGCAATTAATTTGTGTAGCATTTTTTCTACTGTTTCATCGCTTGGATGGTTCAGATTGTAAAATCTTAGTACAAGAGCCTGTTTAGGGATCAAGACTGAGTTAAATTCTGTAAATAATATAAAATGACGAATTCTTCAAACTAGGCAATTCAAAATGGTCTGGAACAACCAGTTGTTTAAAAAAAGTCATGAAGAAACGGTTAGTTTAATATTTGTCAGAAGAAATAAAATATAGAATAGCTTAAAATTTATGATCCGCCTTGTTCTTCAATTCCATCTTGATGGTCTGGTTGTCCAATTTGTTTCTGGAAGCAAATTTTGAATTATCCGTTTCTTCAAGACAATTCTAAACGGTATATTTTCTTGAGACTTTTTTCGTAAAGACGGTCTTTTCAAGACTTTTTTAATTGGCTGGTTATTCAAAGTTTTTTTTGAACTGACTAGTTCTTCAACTTTGGCGTTATAGACATGTTATACATTAAAATTTTCTGTATAATATTAAGGGGAATAGACACCTTTGAAATGCAAATTCCTAAATTAAAAATGAGTTATTCGCATTTCAAAGGTGTCTCGCCCCCTTTAGTATATATAATATAGCATTAACGTGTGAAAATGAAGCCCTTATAAAAGTGGACATAAATGCGTTACTTTAAAATAGATTTGGTTAATTCTTTTCTATTGTCCAATTACTCGTTTTGTATTACTTTCAGCATTTAACTCGAGTTTGATTCTTTAATCGATGTCCGTCGTATTAGATACATCATTTTTCGGAGTAGCAACATTTCCATACTTTCCGTATTTGTACAAGGAACTTTTATGTTTTTCTCTTGATATAAACGATATAGTCAATTTTGTCAATGTATTTAACAAGCCTCATTTCCGAAAGAAACTAATCCTGTCGATAAGGTAGGTACCTTCACGACTCTTTCATGCACCCCCTTAAACCGTATACAACGTATCGCTTTTCTACGTTTTTCTCGATCGTGAAGATCGAAACCTCAACCCCTACACTCTATAGTTTCTCATTCGAGTTCATCATCCTGCCGCGCTTTCAGCGCTTTGTTTATTCTCTTGAGTTGCTGCTGTTGACAGGCCGAATCACCTGATTCTCCTCGTCATGTATTGTTAACCAGAGATTGCCTGACAAACAGGTACTCAGAAAACTGTTGTCCTTCAACACCACCACCGTTGCTCGCTGCAACCCGAAAACCAGCGTTTAACAACCTCGTGATGGCTTGGACGCTGTTGAGCTTACAATAACCGTTCAACGGGAAACGTATAACGTGTCTGGCATCTTGCTGATGCCAGGCGACTCCTGAACGTGCTTCCAAAACTGCTTGCGTTGTTTCTGGGAAAACCTCGTCCAGTAAGGCTCTACCACCTGATAACATAACCCGTTCACCAAGGTCTGGGCTCACGTGTAACGCTACGCACTCGTAACTTTCGGGGGTGGGGCGTAGTTTACCATCAATTGGGGTGGATGGGACATGGGAACCACCCCCTATATTGTTGGAACCACTGCTCGCACTGATATTTCGATGTAGGTTACTCTGGTCGGGTGGTGGACTTGGTGTGCTCGATGAAGGTGCACCACCGTTTTTAATACGCTCCTTTTTCATTTGTTCCAGTTGTCGGATCATTGCTGTGGATAACAGGAACATAGATTGTTTTCGTGATTAAAGTGATCACTATATGTTTGACGAAATAAGATTAGAAGCACTTACGAGCAATATCGAAGTACCGAGCTTCTTCGAGTAGTAAATCGAGATCAGCGAAGTTTTCAGGTATGAGTAATCGCGAATTCCGCATAAAGTTAAGTATGTGTCTGAACATTCCTCCATCTCTGTCAATAAAATAGTGCTGTTTCAGTGAATCCAAAACGATAGGAATACTACCGTTGAACAATTTTGCAAGCCTTGAATCAGGATATCTGAAAAATTACAAAATCACAATTCCGATTACAATCATTTTTTAATTTAATATCCAAATTCAATAGCTATATTTGATAATAAATACACATGCCCTATTTACAGGTCAGTTAATTACAGGTCTTTAAAAAATGATCTGTCATCGGTACATAAATTGAGAATTTGTATACTAAGGTGGATTCAATGATGGTCATTATTCCCAATGGTTCAACATAAAGATAAATATTGACCCACGCAGCATTCAGAGTATCGAAAAAAACAAAGAAGTTTACGGGACCCAAGATCATACGTTGCAGCAGAACAGGTGACCATTTTTCGTATAGTGGCAGCTGCCCCCGTGTAACTTCGGGCTATAAACTACCAGAGGCTATGGGTAACAGATGTTCATTCGCCGAATCCTTTATTTTCTTAATTAATAACGCGCAGAGAAATATCGCCATTTCCCAACATCATTTTCTGGTTCATTTTCAATCTAAAATTTTGATATAATAAATTTAATGTAGTACTTTATAGAGATAGTTAAAGAATTGGAATAGAAATAAATTCGTTTCTTCATCACTTAATAATATACCATCTAATGTTCCTTTATTATATAATATTATAAAATAATATAAAAAAAAACTTCTCTTTTCAACGCAATTTATTTTATATATTTCGCCATAACCATCTCGTCAAGTCCTATTCTATAAATCTCTAGATTACACAACAACCACAACATGTAGGTTGGGCTGCCTTAATTATGAAAGAATTATAAAACTATAATTGTAAATTTATAGAACAATAAAATTTATACTACAATGTAATAAATATTGCGTAATAATAAAATTATAAAAATAAGAGAATGAAGACGTTACAACTATCTATAACCATTTCGTTGTTCATTGTATGGTAAGCTATTGCTATGTTGGTTACGAAAGTGTTACTGTTACATCGTGATATTTATTTACTTATTTAAGCAGAACCTGGTCGGGTATAATACGGCAGTTACATCGAAAATTTATAGCTAAAATTCAATTCTTCTTTCTTACTTCCTCGTAAAAGTGCACGAAGTGAAGAATGAACGTTTTATTTTATTTATCATTTACATTTATATTTGTAACAGATATAGGTAGAATCGAGTAGCAATTTGTCAAGCTCTATCATACGATAGGTATATATTTTTACTTTTCTGTACCAGAAGTAGTACATAACTTGTTTGTGATTTTTGAATCTATACAGATTTGAAATGGTCACAAATAGTTTTTGATTTAGTAATTTTTAAATTCGTTTACATCGACGAGAGTCGATTGTTAGGGGATCTTGAAAATAGTCTTCTTTTCAGTATTATATAATTATTACAAAATTAACTATACCAAATTCCAAACGAACAATGCGATTCAACGACTGGGATCTTCTTTAAATTCGTATACATCGTCAAGTGTCGATTTTTCAGTTACATCGATGGTTGGGTTATCTTGAAATGGTACTGGATAATAGCTATTATGCTGTCAACGCTTTCTGTTTATTCAGATTTACATCTATCTTGATAAGTTGAAGGCATCCCGTTTTCCAAGCATTGCTTTGATACTTCCATAGAACGTGATCAATGCATAATAATTCTGAGTTAGTACCCCATGTTTTCTCAATTACAATTGAATACATCAACGATGAGATGATAAATTTCATCTGGTACCTGAGGTATAAAATCATTCAGCATTACACATCGAATATCATCTGACCTCAACACAACTCCCCGCGAAAAACAAATTTATTTATCAAATCAGAGGCAAATACAATTATTCCTCAACACCTGTCTCTTGGTCCAGACCTGTATCGAACTACAGCGATCCTTGTGTGACTTAGCAGCGTAAATCAAACTAAAAAGACCACAACCAACAGACCCATCCATTTTGAAAATCGAATCTCTGGCAAATAAATCTGTAAAAAAGAATACAGCACACATCCCAGCACGATTTACCCATCCCTCTCACCTTTACCTCCTCTTCCACACATATATATCTCCGTAATCTGCTGGGCGCGGAAAAAATCGTCCCACGACTCGCGCTCGCTGCTCGCGGCTTGCTCCGTCTCTCGAAATCCGCGGGAGAGCAAAGGCTGCAGCGCAGAGCCGCCGCGAGCCAAATAACAAAAGCAGCACCAGAAGAGAGAGAGAGAGAGAGAGAGAGAGAGAGAGCGAGAGAGAAAGACCTGAACCTTCGCTGTGCGCACAGCATTATAGTGCCTCGGGGCTGGTGCAAGAGAGAGACAGAGAAAGAGAGAAAAGAGCTGCCCGAGGCCGCACGAGCCCGTCATTATTATACGCTATCGCGTCGAGGAGGAGGGTATGGGAACCGGCCCCGGGGCACATACCCTTATATATATATACCGTCTCGTTCTCCGGAGCGCGTTGTTCCATAACGTACACGAGAAAGAGAGAGAGAGAGAGTGCAGGGCCCGGGCGACGCGGAGAAAGAAACCGCGCGCGGAAAGAAGGAGAGCGAAGGCGGAAAGGGGGAAAATAAGAGAGAGAGAGAGAGAGAGAGATAAGGTGAGGGCGAAAAGCGTGATGTAACGTGTGCAACGCGCGTAAGAGAAAGGAACAATGCTTGATGCGCTCGCGGCTTTCTTCTGTGTCTTTTGCGGCGAAAGAGATGCTCCTGCTGCTGCTGCTGCTGCTGCTGCTGCTGCTGCTACAGCTGATGTTGTGACTATTATTTGTAGCCGATGGAAATTAGTATGTTTTAGTTGTAAGTGTTGGGATTGAGAGGATAGAAAGAGAGAGAGAGAGTATTGAGACCGATACTGATTTGAGAACAAGGGCCCTCGACTCGAGAGTCGAGGGGTATTTTAGATTGTTCAGAAAATATCGGATAGGATCGTTCTGTGCGCGAGTGATGTGAGGGCGGGATTCGGGAAATGAGTTGTTATAGAGTTTCTTGGCTATGTGTATGAGCGTTTATCTTTTGATCTTTTTAGTTTTACTGTTTTTAGTTTTTTTTTTATATATAACGAGTTCTTTTCCAGGTTCGCGTTTATCACTTTTTGGGAATGGTAATGCTATGTCATTTTGAGTTCGTAGATAAGTGTCATATATAGGATCATAGTGTTTTATGTGTAGTGTGGGTATACGATATCCAAATCGTATCCTTTTGAAAGTGTTCAATTTTTGCATTATTAGTCGTTTTTATGATGGATTTTTTAATTAGGTCATAGACCAATTTTCGTCATAAAGAGTACCAAGAACATGCATTATTATACGTAGACTCAAAATATACAAAATTAAAAAATTTTTTTGAATTTTTTTCGAAGTTTAATTTTTGTTAAACTCTTGAGGACAACTCATTAATTTACTAGAAATATTTTTTAATTACTTATATGGTGAAGTATAGTTTTCACAGTTCAAAGTAACAGCTATAAAAATAAACATATTTACATAACAAATTGTCATATTCACAAGTAAGAAAGTGTGTAACTCTCAAGAGAACAAAATTACAATACAGTAGTGGTAAGTCCAGTGATGGAAAATAATCCAGAGTAATGAAATATTGATCCTGAACCTCGAATAAATTAATATAATAATAACACAACGATGGCACAAGCATTGGCTCAATGTTATACCTAAAATATTCCAACATTGGCACACACCTGTCTTCGAATACTTGACCAGTACGGGATGTAAAGTACGTCCTACTGACTTAGTGTTGGATCTATAATGGTGCAATAAGAACAGGACTAACCCAGTACCAATTCTATTTTTGGATTGCTCCATTCTTACAACGTGTACGTTTCCTTACAACTTTAAATCGGCTTAGTTTTTATCTGTTCAGTAAAAATTAATACCAATCAGCATTAGTCAATTTAATAAGTACTGTCTTCACAACAATAATTCTGCTCGCACTCGTGTAGTCGAATTTTCAACAGCGCATATATTTCATCGATCAAGACAAACGATCGTCTTTTGGCGTACGTCGCGTTGTCTGTAAAAACTCAAATAAAGATCGAGTAATGAAAGAGCACGTCGATTGTCGCGTTAAAAAGGGACGAGGAGAATTTATCGCTCTGCCTTTTACGGAAAGGTAGAATGCGAATTCCGAGTACCGAAGGTTGTGTAGGTACTAAAAGGAGAATATACTCTCGCGGCCAGATAAACTACAATGGATATGCTTGAAAGTAAGAAGAGAGAGAGAGAGAGAGAGAGAGAGAGAGAAAGATGAGAAAGAGCTAAGATTGATTGAGATATTTATTTTTCGATAAGCTGAATTTTAAAAGTGTGGCTGGTTCTTGATGACTTGGAGATTTTTTCAGTTCTGGGCAGATAGAGAGATAGACGCAGAATAAATTCTAACAAAGATTGTGATTGTGGTCAGAGTTAGAGTTGTGATACTAAATTAGATTTACATTTTTAATTCAAATCATCATAATTACCATTTGTAACTATGAAAATTCTGTCGTCTATGTCTCATATTCAGTTTTCAGTTTTATACAAAGTAACAGTTATTTAAAGATTTTTTAAATTTCCATATTTTTCACTATTTCAAAAAGTGACAAAGTGTGAATGCACTGAGAAAATGATTTTCGTGATGATTAAGAAATTGACAATTCGCTACCACCAAAAATAATTGTTCAAAGCAGTGAATTTCCATTCTAAAATTAGCGAGTCCCATAATAATAAAAATCTATATTGCAAAAAGTGATTTTTCAAGTTTTAAACAGTAAATTTTCACTTTCAAATCAGCAAATTCTATGCAGCTATAAATCACTGTTGTACTTATTGAATTTTCACTAATCACAAAAGTTGGAACCAAAAGATCACCAACTGTGGATTTACACTGAATATAGAATATAAAATAAAGATTTATTACTTTCAAATTCAATATATTTCGAAAACACATTTTAAGAATTTAAAGAATTAATAATGATCCCTTCATAATTTTCCACTTATCCGAGTGTGTGCATTTTTATTACTGTTACAAGAATCTAACTTTTGAAAGATAAAAAAAATGCTATCCCCACTTCTTCATTAGTTAGACATAGATAATTTGCTTTTATACTCATCTGACCTAGTAGTGATAATTATTACATTGAAAAAATTGTTAAAATAAAATAAAAATTTATTTAACCCCAAGATCTCCAACAATATGAATAATATTAATACACTTATTAGAATGAAAAACATACGTTTTATTTCAGATATATCAACCGAAAATTTTAAATTAGAAAAGACTCCTCGATTTCCACAAAATTACTTAATTTATTGTACATATACTAACTCGTATTAGCGTCCAGTTAATATCCGAGTTGAAAATGATTCTTATTCATTAAAAAAAGTCATGTTCAATGAATAATAGTAACTGATTAACTTGATCAGAATTCAAATAAAGATTAAAAAATAAAACATGATTTCCTGGACAATATTATTTGGGACAAAAATTAAAACTTGACAATTCGGACAGATAGTCCGTACAGAAATGGTCCCCATCTCAAAAAGGTGTGGTCGTGGAGTTCACGAAGGACGAAGGGCGCTGGGAAAGGACGTTGAAAGAGTGGGTGGAGATGGAGGAGGAAAAAAGATGACCAAAGGCGGAGGAGAGAGAAAGAGAGCCGTGATTACCTCGGGCGTTTTCTGGGGCCCAATCCTCGGGTCAGATCCGACTGCTACGAGAAACAGAGAGAGAAAGATCGCTATGGGAAAACGCTAAGCGATCGGCTCACATCACTCAGATTCCGCGCCGGTTCCAGATCTGCTTTCATACGAGTTGGACGCACCTCTGGATGAGGTGTGTGGGAGGTTTCTATCAATATGTAGAATGTATGAAGTAACCAACAAATGTATCAGTAGGCTTGCCAAATTTTTGTACTGATATTTATTGTGGAAAAGATGGATGATTGGTTGATTTATGAAGTTAGCACGTAAGGAATTGTAGCAGTTGAACGTGAAAATTGATATTTTTAAATTTGGAGAAAGTATAGTGATTTTCGTGTCAGCGTGTAAACGATTTATCATCGGGCCTAATATACCTGCAGCGCAGTCGAAAGATTCAATGCGATTTCAGTGAGTTACTTAACCGATCTGACTTATGGGGTTAGACACCTTGAAGTGAGGATATAGAAAATTTAAATTTCTAATTAGTTATGTCAATTGCTAGTTACAAGAGAAAGAAGAAAATCTATTCACCGCAGAATTCATAGTCAACCGATAGATGGATTGAGCCCAAACTTGGTTGTAAAACTCTTTACGTAGTAAACAGGTAAATGTTTACTTCTCGTAGGATTTACTTGTGTAAGTTTTTTTCTGGTTTTGATAGATAAATAAACGTCGATAAGGAAGGCACCTGTACTACTTTTTCACGCATCCCCTTAAATCCCACACAAAGTATCACTTTTCAAATTACTTTTCAAATTTCAAGTGTTTAATTTCTGTATTGTTATTCACTCGTCACGAGTTTTGCGTAGTAAACCAATTTTCATTAGACCACCATGTATTCTCTACCTTACTTATCTAAAATATTTTTTTTTAATTACATTTCACGATTGCAAGGGATATATATAAGCTATTTAATAATGGTAAATTACACGTCACTAGATCTAATAATTAAATGAACGATTATCTTTGAAAAGTAAACTAGAGAATCCATGATACTGCTCTAAAGGAACATTTTAACCATAGTCTGGCGAACATCAGTTAATTATATAGTTCAAATAAAAACCAAACTCTTACAAATGGGGAAAATATCGAAGCCCATAAATACTATACGGATTACTATACAAAAATGATGTATTATGCATGCACTTTAAGTATAGACAAGTATCCTAAATAAATAGATTTAATTTTTTGTTGTGACCAGAAGTGCAAAATGTTGTCAACAATTATTATCATTTGACAAGAGTTTAAAAACGGTTGATCAAAACTACAATAATTATTTAGTATAATTAATTTTTTACACCTATAAAACTAATGTATATTAAAGGCGTTAGAGCATAAGCGAATTACCAGTCCGTTTGGTAACATAACCAATATTTTCTAAAAAAATCATAAAATACAATGCTTAAAATAAATTTAAAAAATTCGTAGATACGTTACTTTATAATTTAATTAACCGAAGATTATTGTTAGTTAATATGATAATTGTAGTCACTAATAAAATAATAAGCTATAAAATTCCTTACTCTTTAATGGATTTTAAGAACTATTAAATCGACTTATGATACGTAAAAATTTTGAAATTTATGAATTTTTTCGGAACAAAAAAAAAATTGGTTTGAAAAAATTAAATTATACCATCAGAACGGTCACGATTTAAATTTAAAAGTACGCCTAGATCAATTAGAATTACAAAAGAGCCTCGAAAAATACATACACAATTTTCTATCTTGCGAAGTATAAAGAATCCATCACACCTTCGGCCAATTACCGCAAAAAGTCGTGCACAGTAATAAACCGTAGCGTACCACAGCAGCAGTTGTATCTCGTGCGAATCGCTACCTGTAACGAACGTCCGACGTCGAACTCCATTGCTTAGAGGCCAATATAGGCTTGTATCGTGCAATCGACACAGCCGATCGATTTTATGTAAGAGAAGAAATAGATGCTCGTGTGCTCTAATGATTAAGGAATATATATTCGAGAGTA
Organism: Apocrypta bakeri; assembly: GCA_018906985.1. Taxonomy (NCBI): domain Eukaryota; kingdom Metazoa; phylum Arthropoda; class Insecta; order Hymenoptera; family Pteromalidae; genus Apocrypta; species Apocrypta bakeri. Next base: position 3,139,679 of record JACCIA010000005.1, read on the forward strand.
AAGATGATAAGCTAGTAAATTTCTGCTATATCGAGATCTCAGTAGTTACGCTTCACTGACTAACCGGAGTGTGCGGTACATCGGGATTATAATGAGATGCGTATACGACCAAGTATCTCGTCCTTTTGGTTAGCCACGTAACTGTTCTTCAATGCGATAAGTTATGTAGTATACGATTTCACGTTCAGAGCAAATGGTTGCATGTCGCAAAAAAACAACAGCCAGTTGAATTAAATCTTCAACTGTAAGTTAGGCGTATATATATTATACGTTGGTATGTGTCGCTTCCAGTACTGATATCTGACCAACAGTAGTATACAGCCAGTACTGGCTCAGTATTGGACTAGAACTGGAATGCTGAGATCGGGCAATATTTGAAAACGAGTATTTTATATCTATAATTTTAGTGGAAAATTATATAATATTATTAAAGAAAAAATCATCAAATTCTTTGAAAACATCCGAAGATGAAAATTCTAAATATTAAATTCAAGTGACTACTCTTCATTCGTTGATGAGCCGGTACTCAAGTCAAGCTACGTAAGATGAGCGTCGAACCAATACTGGTTGATAGTGAAGGACCAGTACTGGCAATTACTACTAGGGATCTTCGAATAGAACTTGGAATTCTTTTTTCTCAACGTTTACAGAGTTTCTCAAAAAAAAAATCACATCGACTCGTTTCGAATGACCATAATTAACTGTTACCGCAGCAGTGTCTTATGTCCCGAGGATATATCCTTTTATCGGTTGAAATTTCAACGTATAAGCAGAGCACTTGCAGCGTCCGACCAAACGATCTCGTAATTCAACTCTTTACCGAGCAAAGCAAACAAAGCTCCGCGATACCGATCTCCATTTATTCTATCATCGATCGGTATCGAGTGTAGCGTTTCTGTTCTTCGTAGAAAAAAGTAATGCGAAAAATAATTGAATGTACAAAGAAATCCCAGGAGAATTTCCAAGCGCCGGTAAAACCTCGATCTCGATAAAGTCCGAGATCGGTAGCGGTGCAATAAGCGCGTGTAGCGGTACAGGGGTGCGTACGATCGTTATCTATAGGCTGCAAGGACGCTCGATTGGCTTATATATAAGAACGTGAAAGTGCGCAGTCGGTAGCTTCGATCGTTTATCTAATTAATTAGATCGGCACAGTTCCCATTCAATCGTGAAAGAAAGAGAGATCGAGTGGGGTTATGGGAGAGAAGATCGATAGCAATTGTACGTACAATGACGGAAGAAGGCGCTGGCCTGTGCTCATAAATTCATGGTTAATTGGAGGGAATGTGAAGTAGTGAAAAAATAAATTTTATTCGATTCCAAAATTCGACTTCTTTTTAAAAAAAATTATTTACTAAATAGCCACATATTACACTCATGTAAATGGGCATTTTGGGATGAAAATTTTAAATAATTTTAGTTGCAAAAAAATATTTTCGAAAGGAATTATTAAATTATTTATGTCCTCTATATAGTTGGGTATGTAACATTTAAATAAATGTATTTATTGATTTATTCAAACTTTTATTTAAACATTTTATTTGAAATTATGATTTTAATAAAAAATACATAAGTGAAGTAATGAATTAAATAGCTAACACTGGTCAAACATACAAGAAATTATTAAACGTAGCTAATTGAATTTAGTACACAAGATATCTGTAAATATTGTAGGTAACAATACACTGATTACTAATTTTCAATATTGAAATATATCATATTATAACCTAATTACTCTTGGGTACGTACCGAACGAATCTACTAGTTGCATCAAAATTCCCAGGGATAATTATAGTTCTGGAATTATAGCCTTTGAAATAGAACTTCAGTGAAAATTCAGATAGCTTTGAGCGAAATTGATACGCGTAATTCATATGAATATTAGAACAGTGTATACATTTTTTTTTGTCTCTATAAAATTAACTTCGCATGTGGAACATCGACGATCTTACTGCAAAATGCATACAGCACTTAAATTAATATTATTAACTTCCAGTGGTGAGATGATGCGATAACAGCCATTCTGTCAGTTAGAAGGGAATTTTTTTCCACGTGCATGTCGACTACCTCTTCTAAGCTTCGCTAGAAAAGTGTCCGCAGTTCTAATGCTTTGACGACTTTCATGGGAATCGACCGTTATAAATCAGAGCTGCGAACGATAATAGCTCTGGTTATAATTAGATCAATTATACGTAAATAAAAGGAATATTCTTCGTCTGAAAAATGACCTGACGATTATGCATTGATGCGCTCGAAATGTTGTATGGAACTGACGGATGCCGAAAGCGACGTGCCGCGATCGTCAAATGTCACGCCTGTACAGGTTCTCGCGGTTCGATCCGTTTAGCATGAGTTTCACGTTAAAATGAGAAAATTTTGTCAAATTTACTATATTACATAGGAATGGCGGGATATATTGAATGCTTAGGAAAAATTACTATTTAATAGAGTATTTTTTGCTAAGCGACAATTGTGAATTTTATTTCTTATGTAAGCAATTTCGTTATGTATAAAACAATAATTTTTGTAAATTTTATGATAGTAAGTTTTACTTTTCACCAAATAGTTTTTATAAATAAGAGTTATAATATTGAGTTCAATATCTTTCATTCGAATTCAGTATTTACAGATAGTTGAAATCAATTAAAATTATCAATTCGTTTAAGTGGGGCTACGTAAAGTTCGAATTTTTAATTAGTTACATTAACTACATTCTTTATATATATTTAATACTGAAAGCAACAAAAATTATTAAATATTAGAGTAAAGTTAATTTATTTGTGCACTTGTGCTTTAAAAAATCTACCAAAGCCTATATTCACATTGAAAGGACTACAACAAAGCATTTAACTACCAATTTTGGGCTCAATCCATTCATCGGTTGACTCGAATCCTACGGGGAGTGAATTTTCAACTTTCTATTGTAACCATCTATTCAATGGACTTATAGAAGAACTAAACCTTTCAAATTAAAGGAGTTTTACCTTTAATCATTCTCTAATTAAAATTCGTGTAGACTATTATTGCATTGCTATAAATAATTAAAATTAAAAATTTTGCATTTCAAAGGTGTCTTGCCCTTTTAACCATACAATTCAGTTTAGAACGCAAACTCGGGATGAGGAACTTAAGGATATACTTAAGAACATTTTACAATATTTCCAAATTTCTTCTTCACATTTTTATGCAATAAATATTGTTAATTAATTCAATAATTAATTTGTTAATTTATCTAGAATAGATCGTAATATTTTACTGATCATTTGCTTAATTGGACCGACATGGGTGGTTTTCTGAATAGCTTCAGACCGAATGACTTTATAGACCAATATATAAATTCGTAGGATTATAAACCGGCAATTAAAGAAAAAAAAATATACTTACTTAGTAAGGGTTTCGAGAGACGACGTGTAGATAGTACCTCCAACGTCGATGTGAACAGGAGCGGTATACCTTGAAGCTGCAGCTACACAAGGTATACCGGTCATTTTCTGATTGTAAGCCGATGCAGCCGGCGTCGGTGGCGTCGGCGATGATGAATTCGACATCGTAGGTGATGTGGCCGGCGAACTGCTGGGCGACATCAATCTGACAGAAATACTTTCCACATTAGGCCTTATTAGAAACTGTTAATTGCGATAAATTTTACATTTTCTCTTTTAATTTGCTACTTTATACTTCAGACACCTAATTATTCTTCCGCGAAGAGCATTCGATTGTTATTACAGAACGTTTTAGAATCGTTAATTGAAATTAAGGTACAACCGCATCCTACGTCACAAAAAACTCGTAAATAAAATATTTTTTATTATGCACCAGATATTGGCCATCCGTTGGCCATCGTTTCTTATCAATTCGAAAAATTATGGTGTAATTTTTACCAATATCCCCGTCAAAACAAATACTAAGTTCTCGCGATTGAGAAAATTGCGGTTGATTTTGATAGGCTTCTGCAAACATTTACTGGTAAGCTGCACCTACCTCATTTTAATTTGAGCGCTAGGGAACATATTGCGTTGTACCGTCAGTTCTGCTTTCGCGTCCTTCCCGTCGGCCTCACATTTCCGTCTGTAATCAAAGTTCATGTTTGCAAATGTTAATAATCCAGTTGCTCGTAATTTACAATGCGACTATACCTCCTCTCTTTACGTACTATGTCCAACATATTTGCTTATTTTTGTTCTGTGTAAATATTCATTTGGCTCGACCAAGAGCCTTTGATAGCAAATGGAAATATGGAATAAAAAGCTTGGATGATTGAGTATTTCAACGGCGAGAAAATATCGATCTGTTCGCTTTTTGAAAAAATTGGTAAACGTATGTTCAACCGTGTATAGCCGTAGCCATCCGTTGGCCAATTTCTGGAGAAATTTTTACCAGGGAATTTATATATTTTTTACATATATATGTGAATATAGAGAAGCAATCGATATGCAGTTATAATGCTTGATTGAATTACAATTGTTTACATTGTATTGTAAATGGATGTTTAATTAACCCGTTGGTAGAGCATATTTTCGATTACGCTATTTTGAAAGTCGTGTTTACATTGGTGGAATTTGAAAACTTGAAATTAGAAAGAAAAAACGTAATTTGTTTTTCAAAGTAATTTTTCGTTGTTTTAGAATTTTTGTGTCCACACAACACTTTTTAAAAAGGTATACTTGATGTTTGAACTTAATGAGAAAAATAATTTGGGCTCCGGGAATTGGGGGTCATTTTATTCTCGACAATGTCGACTTCAGTCAAAATATGCAACAAACGTAAATATCTTTGAAAGTTACATTTTTTCAGGTTGATCTTAGTTATTTTAAAAAAAATCTTGGTATACAACAATAAATGCAAATAATTACAATTTTTTATTTTAGCAATAATTACTTACAATATTTTAGGAATCGTACGTGAAACAAAGCCCAAATTAAAGGTATGCAATCCATTAAAATTTACCAACTAATTAAACCTTATTTGAGGTAGCCTCATTTAAAGGTCTCCACCCCCTTGAGTACCTATTTCGTAGCCTTAGTATTATTAACATATAAATTAATATTTTACGAATAGAACTTCAATATCCATCTCTCTCAGAGGCGATGATTCCAAAGCGATAAAGGTACATCTCTCCTCTCTTTCTGATCGGCCGCAAGTTCTTGCCTTAGGCGCACGCGTTTCGAATCTACGCCATATATACTCTCTCTCTCTCTCGTTCAGCCTTAGGCTGTCGCGATGGACGAGCTGAGATAGGCTCGCGCACGCGTCCGCTTTTCCTGTGCTCGCCGTATATTCAGATTTATAGGCGCGCCGCCGCCGCCGATAAAGCACTATAAACATATACGCAGAGACTGCTATGCGATAAAACCCCGCGCCGCGTGTTCTGTACTCGACTTTTCGAAGGACTTTTTTTTTTGCTGTGGGAGCGCCGTTCTGTCTCTGTCTTTTCTGTTTCTTTTTTTTTGTTTTCTTGCTTCGCGAGGATATGAAGTTTCGTCGTTTTGGTCGTTGGTGCACTGCTCTCGGCGATGCTGCTGCTAAGTATATAGATTTGACGTCGAGGCTTTAGCATCTGTGTTTTATTAGAATGTACGTATATATGCTGTTGTTGAGAATTTTTTTCTGTGTACTTGTTTATGTTCGCGGTGTTTGAGTAATTTTTTTTGGAGATTTGAATGGAAATTTAAATTTATTCAACCAGGATGGTATTGATGGATTACAGATAGTTAAGGTTAAGAATGTAACCGCTTTTAAAGGCTTATTTTGATATTGGAATATTTTCAAGAAAAAAATTTTATTAATGAGTACAATATTTTATTAATAAGCTCTATTTGCAGAAGAAACTAATTATGTCGATAAGGAAGGTATCTTTAAGATTCTGTCACGCCCCCCTTCAACTGTAACAACGCTTTTCAAATTATTTAATATGGTCTATCTAGTATTGGGAAAATGTTTATTTAAAATTCAGGATTGCGTTCAATTATTTGAGGGGAAAATATAAACACTAAATATATTTATATAAACACAGTTTTTGATTTTCAAAATAAAATAATGTATCCAAACTAACTAATTAATTTTATATTTACAAAATTTTAGTTTTATAAAGAAATAAGTTACATAGTGGAATAGTTTAATACTTTGATTTTTTATGAAATTTCGTTATCTATTTAAGTGATTCACATTGGAATCTATAATGAATTATTAATTGATTAATAAATAAATATTTTTGAATTTCTAAACGAATATTCAATTTTTTGGTTTAAAAATAGTCACATAGACTAGGTTTTACTGTTTTTGAAACGTGAAGACGAATCAGCATACTGAAAAAACACTATTTATTTAAAAATGGCTAATTATTAAAAAATATTTGCTTTCATTAAAATACTATATTTATTCAGTAAAACATAACTAAAAATATTATTAAGTAAAAAATTCTTCTGAGTCCGAAATTTTTTTATTGATATTCAATAAATGTCATACGAATAACGAATCAATAATTACTTAATATTTAAAATTTACGTTCGAATAAAAATACAATGATTACATTAGAACAATTGTATTATTCATTAACATTATTGAAATCTCGTCTCACGCATTATCCTTATCGATTTCAAATAGTTTTATTTCATTCTACATAATTACGCCACATTTTCCGCTAATTTTTATCTTTAACTACCTCAATATCATCATTACACGTAAATAATTTCCAACGACTATCCAAAGAAATCATTATTCACAATCGCACAAATTTCCTTGTAACCACTCGTCTGATATAACCCGCCTGCTACTACTGCATCGCCATACGGCTCAATAATCTCTTCGGCGTATATGTGTGTAATTCTTCAATAAAAAAAAACAAAAAAAGTAATAATAACAATAATAACAATGGAAAAAGGTACGTATACGTATAAGCAGAGCGATTCCGGCGAATTAAAATCCGCGGCTCATTCGCTCTCTGCGTTATCCCGACGCGCGCACGGCTTCGAAATTGAAATAGCTGGAGGAAACGGAGCACAGCCCTCACGGAAACCTGACGCTATACATATATACATATATATCCCACGCGCTTTTATAATCGGCGTTGGAGCTTCGGGGCTTATCTCCAACGTCATTCTCTCTCTCTCTCTCTCTCTCTCTCTCTCTCTCTCTCTCTTTCTCGTGCACGTTTACAATGTATACGTTCGAAGAAAACGAGCGAACGATCTATCTTGAATTTACATTGGTACACGCGTTGCAGCTTAGGTGCGGCCCCTCGAGCGTGCAGGGAAGTCGAGGTGAGAGCACACTTGAGTGTAAAGGTTGTGAGTTGAAAAGTGGCGCACTGGAGGATAATTTGGTTGCGAAGATATATATATATATACATGTCTTGAACAACAGACTGTTTATATACATATATATATATAGAGAGAGAGAGAGAGAAAGAGAGAGTAGAGATATTGACGTTTGTTTTCTTATGCTCGATGTAATATATACTAATATTAAGCGTAATGTATACATGTTACATATACATGCTTGTAACATTTTTTTAGCATTTAAATCGGAAGTTTACGTTGGTGATTCTTGTGATATATATAAGGAGGCTTGTGTGAAAATAATTAATACAAGTAAAATAATGGATTTGATGAGATTAATCATGCTTATATTAAATTACTCCCTCCCTGAACTTTGACTGTCTGTACAGAACAATTTATCATGATTGCAAAACAAAAATTGTTTTTTTTTAATATTATATTGAAAAAACATTATTTAATATGATCTATTAGCAGTGGATGTGATGAATCTGTGTAGAGAATTGATTTTTTTTTGTTATTTTTTAGATTTTTTAAATTCAAAGCTCTATTGTTATTTCGAGGTCATTTTGGTACATCGAGTCGAAAAGATTGCTTTTTGAATGAAAACATATTTATTTGAAATTAAAATTATATTGGATTATGCAAATATGAATATAAGGTCATTTAATGTAATGTAATAATGAAAAGCTATAATTATTGAACGTAACTATTTATTAAGTAATTATTTTAAATCTAATATTTTCTAAATGTAAAGATTTTTTTTATTAAAAAATGGCTTTTTTTAAATGAAAAAAATATTTATTTGACTCGACAAACATTACTTGGTGAATTTGCTTAATGTTGAAAAAAGTTTGCTTAAAAGATACAAATAATTTTTTTAAATTAAACAATTGTATTTACGTGAATGTAATACGTAACTATTTAGTAAATTTAAACATAATTTTTTAATTATCCAAATATTTAAATTGCTATTTCAACTAAATCTACGTTTGATTCAAATAAATATAACGATTTGATTCGAGTAAATATTTTCTTAGAACTATCCAAAGAAATTTATTTTTCTGCTATCGCTCAAGTATCATTTTCCAAGAAAAGAATTAAGCATTTTAATTCAAACAGTATTTTTCTTTTCAAAAAAAAAAAATTATTTTAATAAATAATTTATCTCAAATATACACCAAACGTTTTTTTCAGCACAGAGTATATTATAAGTCAGTGTACGACTGGAACTCTTATACAACACAGAGAAAAGGACCGATGCCATAAAAGCAACTACATCGAACTGTACAGTCATTAATTTTTTTTTCCCAATATAATGGCTAATCGCTTTGCAATTTTGACTGAACCGATTAAATCCAGCACACACGCTCACGGAGCAATAATAAATACATAAATCGTTTAAAAATTTAATTCCATATTATTGTTCACAATAAGTCTAGCAATGTACTTCCCACATGTGTCCTCGTTTCCCACAGAGTTGGTGGCCCAAATTCGCGTGGAATGTAACGAGTCTTTTGACTATTGTAATATTTACTTACGAGCAAATCGCGATTTCTACCGAAAGTGAAGGTCTGCGTTTTTGCGTGTGCTAATACTAGTTCTAAAGTATGCTCACTCGTTTGTTCGACTGTGCAAACATTTTTTTAATACGTTTGAAAATATGGTTATTGCATTTTGGCCGACTGTCTTGTTGTTGTTTATGCGAATTTTCCTGTTTACTTCGGTATTTAGAGTTTGGAGAACTGGGATGGATTGTTATGGGTATGGGTGAGTTGTGTGCACGGTTTTCTGTAACGACGTGGAATTTTTTGTTTCGATATGCTGAATTAGTAGAAAGCGTCAGCTGCGGACACTGGAAAAAAGGTTGGGTGTATTTAAGAAAATTTATTCATTAAAAAATTGTTTTTGGAATGCGGAAAATATTTACTTGAATTTAGAATTAATACTTTGGTTTTAACAAAGATTTATTTGGGATTGAAACGATACTTGCTGTGTAGAAATTAAAATTTGATTGAAAATATTAAACTATTTTTTGGTTTAGTATATTTAGGACTATTTATTTTTCGAAAAATAATTATTTGTAAGGACAATTTTAGGTAAGGAATAAATTCCCTTTATATACTTATTCTGGTACTGAAGTATTTTTAACACAACAAAAAAAGTTTTTAAAAGTATTTAATAAGTTTCATTTGTAAAAGAAACCAATCATGTCGATAAGCAAGGTATCGTTAATATTCTATTACACACCCCCATAAAAAACTATGTATCGCTTTTCAAAACTATCCATATGGTCCAACTAGACTTATTGTTTATTCTTTTATTTTTGTTAACTATTTTTGTCATATTTTTTGGTTGCGCAATCGGCCCATTTGTTTTCCTACTTCCGTTAAAAAATTACTCAATATTATAAAATCTAACCAACAATCGTAGATTTAACTTTTCCGATGTTAATTGGCATTTCATTATTTAAACAACTAAACCATCTGAATTACATCATTATTTTTAGTTTTCAACAATTCTTTTAAAGCTCCGTGATTGAAACGTTAACCAGCGTGTTCAGTGCTGCAGCTTGTCCCATTTTTTTCTTTCTTGTATTAATTGTTCGAATTTATTTAAAAAATCAACATTTTACTCACAATCGCAACGTTGAATTTTTAATTTCTGGGCGCGCTGCGCTCATGACGCAGAAACGTAATTATTTTTCAGCTTGTTATTACTCCATAAAAGAGTTTTGAAAGGATTTTACACAGTCGGTTGATTCTGCGTTTTGCATTTACGAAATATTGCTTGTTTGCTGTTACGCTCCAGCGAATATTCGTTCGGAAATTACGTACAGTGCGGTTTAATTGTTTACACTCATTTTGTGAAATTGACATCATTTTCAAGCCATCGGTTTTTATTTTAATTCTTCCCTGCAGAAAATCTTCATTCATTGTGAGAGTTCCATCTATTGATGTATGCAAATCGAAAAATGTGTAATAATCGGTGTATTATCAGATTTCGCTCGACATGGATATTTCGGTTATGAATTAAAAAACAATTGAGATATATACTTTGACTGAAATACGTTATAAATATTTCCGTAACATGGAAATATGTAATGATTTTTTTGAAAAGATGAAATATTCTGTTTAACAGTAGATTTACCAAGTATCATTTTTTATTTTTTCATTTCTGTTCTATTTACATACGTTGCGATATCATTTCAAAAATGTCATTTGACACAGGAGTTTTCGATTAAAAATAAAGTTAATATATTTCATATGTATTGGACATTATACCTTTCAATTATGATAATAATCGTTAACGAATTTTTTTAACGATTTTTGAGTTATTTTCTGTAACTTAACATTCGATTAATTTAAAAAACGTACAATTTGTTTGAAGCGAATAAAGACATTTTGAAGTTTTTTATTTAAATTTTGAATACTTCATTCAAGATTCAAGCATTATTCTGCCATTCAACGATTATATCGACTCAGTTGGTAAAATTTGATTATTGACCCCCTAAATAAATAAATAAATACATCTTCCTAAGTAAATCAATCTTTTTTCCAACAGGTTGCATTATCCGTGCAGAAATAAACATATTGTCACAAATTCACAAGTAAATAATCATCCAGAATAATAAAAGAAAAATCGCCAAAATTTTGAAAATAGTGTTTTCGATCACATAGAGATAAAAAAAATTGAACAAACGCATCGCGAGTGCAAACTTAACCGACAAATCGCGAAACTATCTGAACGACAAGTCCAACAGGTCTTTCGCAACATTTCCTGATTTCCCAGAAAAATTGAAGCACCTTTTTGAAAAATTCCACCTCAACAAGTCTGACCCTCTCGCCCATCCCAGTCCCAACAACGATAAAGCACCGCGTCTACCTCTCTCGTGTATATATACATACACACCTATATGTACATGCTCTTTCTCTCACGACACGCGTAGGCGCACCGCCCACTCGCGGCTCGTTTTCCATCGATACATTTTTGCGATCCGCGTATACACCACGAGGTATATATATAAGCCACGAGCGAGAGTCGGATGTACTCTCCGTTCTATGTATATATGTATATACATATATACTGTGCTCCGATTGTAAATACACGGCCTGAGGCACGGCCGCGAGTCGAGAGGCTATGCAGCGTTTCCTTGTTCGATGTCGAGTCTAGAGAGAGAAATGGATACGCTGCTCTGGTCGTTTGTCCGCTCTTGGTGTGTACGTGTGTGTGTGTGTGTGTGTATTGAGAGTCAAGCTTTTGATTTTTTGATGACTACACTTGAGAGAGAGAGAGAAGGTCTCAGGTTGTACTATAGGTTTTGTTTACGCTGCGTGGGTTAGCTTGACTTTGGTGAGATTCATGTGAGGATCGATAGGTTCGTTGTTGATGGTGTATGGAATTATTGTCAGCTGTAAGTTCACAGTCTTGGATTGAATAGTATTTGATGTAAGAGTTGTTAAAGAGGTATAGAATTGGTGAGGTGAACGTTGAAAGTTATGTAGAACGATTTATTGGTCAATGAACAAAGATCTTAATGTGGGTAGTTGTTGGTTTTTGTACTGTGAGTGTTGTTAGGTATATGTAGGTTATAACAGTGAAAAATAATTAAACGAAGAATAATTTTTTTAAAGATCAGATAGATCGTGCACTAAACTAATTTTATATAGTTAACTATAGTTCACTTGTGTGCAAGTCTTTGATTTTTATATTTTTATTCAGTGACAATCAATCAATAATACACTATTATCGTGGATTTTATGGTATACGTTTCTAAAACAATTCTTCTTTTAATTTCACGGTCATGAGTGATATTATGTACAAGAAATTTAACATCTAAATCTAATTATTTAAGTAGAGTTAAGTAGGTAAAATATAACAAAAATACAATATACTTAATCAATTAAAATTGTTAATTATTTGAATACCCCCTTAAGGGGTTGACTTTGAAGCCTGTGAGCGAATTTTCAACTTTCTGTTGTAACAAGCTATCGAAGCGATTTATAGAAGAGCTAGACCTTTAAAATGAAAAGTAGAACTGTCTAATAGTAGAATAAGTATAAATTACAATTACATTGTTAAAAATATTTGAAATTTTGAATTTAGTTATTTGCATTTGAAAGGTGTCTTGCCCCCTTAAGCTAACATTATCATAGAAATTTGCACCAATACATTCTATACATATATCCGGCACACTGTATCAATATCATTATAATATACGCGCACACATATCTTTCCATCACTACAGCAAAAACTTCAATTAAGAACAATATTAACGAACAATTTCTACATCGTACGTGATTTTTCAAAAGCTCGCTAATGTACGCTGTCTCAACCGCAGTCTTTATGCATACATGCGCTAATCGTTTTTTGATCGCACACCACAGCCTCTATTAGAGTCGAGCAAGAAATGCTACCGGAAGTTCATTCTTGTTACATAAATTCAAAGTCCACTCAATCATCCGTTCCGCAATACACATACTCGTGCCGCGAGGCTCATTAAAATCTCGCCGACGAGTCTTATCGCTACCGATCTAATCGATAAAGTCCAGTTATACGCGTCTACTACCGTGTGTGCACTGCTATGCGGCCACTTCCCGCTTTCACGTCTCCACTACATATGCAGCTCTTGCTTATTATCATCACTGCGTATATAGATAAAGCAAAATAAATATATACCACGTGTCACTGCTCTAGAGAAGCTTATACGTGATGTTCGTTTCACAGGGATCGTATATTACCAGTGATATTTTAATTCCGAAAAAATATTCTCATTTATAAATAGTCTCTATCTCTCTCTGTGTGTGTATGTGTGCGGGTATAGTCAAAGAAATATGCGGATTAATTAATACGTGAAGGTAATGCCACGTGTGTGCGTAACATTTATCAACATTCGATCTTGCAGTGCTGTAATACTTTGAAAACTGTTGAATAATAATTTCTCGATAGAATTTGAAAACAGGTGCAAAAATGGTTGTTAAATTTTTAAGAAATTGTATTTATTGGATGATTACTTTTCTGAAAGAGGAATAAATTAAGAATTCAATGTAATTTGGCTTTGAAGATGATTTATTTGAAAGTAAAATAGGCGTTTGGTAAAACGCAACTTGTTTTACTGTGTACGAATGAAAATTCGCTGGAATAAATTAAATAATTTTTTCGAAATGAAAAAGTGTAGTTATTTAGATGTAATAAAATATTATTTATTCATCAAAAGAAATTTTGTTAAATTTCAGAAAATTTACTTCAAATAAGAAACAATATTTCGTTTTTTTTTTAATTTTTATTCGAAATTATAATTATTTTTATGGACACGTTACTCACTGAAATCAAATAAAAATACAAATACGCTTTGTTTAAATATATTATGTTGGCTTTTGTAAAAATTTAAAACAGATGATTATAGAATTAAATGTCATATGTAAGTATTGAGTAAATATTTTTTAGGCGAATTAAAATATGTATTTTTAATACTAATAAGTCGAATTATTAATTTGAACTAAAAAGTTTATTTTCTTTTAATCAAAATTGTTAGTGTCTATACTCAAAAAAAGCCAGTTAAAACAATTAAAATAAATTATGTTGGCTTTTGTAAATATTTAAAACAATTAAAATAATGTCTAAAATAATTGTCAATCAAAAACGATTCAGGACATTCGAACAAGCACATTTATTTAAATAATTTTTTTTTAATTTTTCAAACATTTCTTGGAAGTAAAAAAATGCCACACGAATAACGAATTAGCATATTTAAGCAAATTTCGATGTAAAGTGTACTTCAAACAAACACTCCGTAAGAATATTTAAAAAAAAAAAAAAATTTTTTTACTGCACTATATACAGTAACTATAAACGTACGCATTAGTCAATCCAGCCTTGCAGAGGTACCTCCGTGTCTTTTAAGCCAGTTTCGTTCGTCGCACGAATACAAAGCTATGACCGTAACTGATTATGCAACTTCATCACGAATCCCTTTGACAGCTTACGGCTACGACACGATTTTTGTAATTTTTCAATTTGTTTTTGCTTTTAATCCTTTTAATTGCTCGGTTTTTCGCACTTTTACTTATCAACGACATGAAACTGGCCACGTAATCCCATGTGCATACCTTTTAATTACGCGCCTGTTCCATCGAATCGTTATTTTTACGGTTACACTTAAATCGAAAAATTACATTCCTTTTCTCGCGCTCAATTAACATTCAATAACTTTCTAATTATACATCTTCTCGTTACGACAGCTTTCTCGCTTGGTCCCTCGAGCTTTTAAGTACCTTCGCTAATTCGTCACTTGTGTACACACACATCCACTCGTACGTATATACCCATACATATATACCAGATGTGTATGTGTGTGTATTTACATCTGTGTGTGCGTATGTGCGTGTGCGTGCATACGCAGCTGGAAGCGTTAAAGTCACGCCGCCAGCGACTTCGTTATAAGTCAGGCTTTACGACACTTTCGAAGGCCGCGCGGGAAGAGATAGGGAGAGAGAGAGAGAGAGAGAGAGAGAGAGAAAAATGCTAAAATCGTTAAAACGAGAGACTCGCACGCACGCGACGATCGTTTAAGAGCTTTTCGATCTGCTTTGTGTCACGGCTCGTTAATTGTTTTTATTTCTATCCTAGATTTCGCATCTATATGCCATAGGCTGAGAGAAAATCGAGATAATCGTTAAAACGGAGAAAAGTTTAGTTTTATCGATGTTTTGGTAACTTATTTAGGAGGGTTTCATTCGCTTTACGATCCAGTCGTAATACCAATTTTTTTTCTTGTATAGAAAATTTTAAATAAAAATATAAAAAGTAAAATATTGTAATGATTTTTTTTACATTTTATTACTATGAGTTATGGATTTTCCGTTACTCTTTATTCCTGGTCTTTATCGTTGAATACGTAGCTTTGTTATAGAATGTAAAAATTTTAAGAACTCGTAATATATATATATATGTATTTGGAAAATTGTCCCGAGAATTTCAAACAGAATTTCTTCTGAAGGCGACACCGGGATTTTGATGGTGTTCGTGATAAAAAATGCAATGTTATTGCAAAGCTTATATGTAGGGCATATAAGAAACGATTGATGGCACGAAATTCAAAACTAAAATGATTTTATACTTTTATACGGTTTAGTGCTATCGAGTTCAAAATTTATCATTATGGGATACATGATTTTACCTGTTTGAGAAAAAAATAACAAAATTATGCTTTTTACATTCAGAGCTAATATGATTAATTAATAAAATACAATGTTATAATCCGAAGTGACGTAAAGATAACGTCGTTTGATCTTTGACTTTAAAAATCCATCGATCTGTCCAACTGTAATCAAAATTTAAAAAAATCATATGGTTATAATATCAAGTTCTGGTAGGTCTGATTATTTTATCATACTTTTTAGCTTTTTACTGATATTTCACTTTCTGTTACAGGCATTGAAAGGTCAGTTATAGGGAGTAAGTGAATCCCTTTAAGTAAATTCAGATGAAACATTACATTTTCTTTTTTATTTTGGAGCAATCGTTAAAAAGCTCTGTTAATTGAAATGTAAACCAACGTTTTGAATGTAAAAGCCTGTCACATTATACGTTTTTGAATTCTGTGATATATAGAAATTTCTCAGCGTCAAATAATCAACTTCTTAAAGCCAGAATGTGAATCCTCCTGATGCAGAAGGATGATTCCCGTGCCAAATAATTTATTTTCTGCAGCAGGAATCGACTGTTCCTTTCACTATAGGAGAATATATCTGCAACAAGACCTGTGAATCCTCCGGATGTGGAAGGATACTAGAAGGAATTTACTATGCCTTTCACTAGACTAGAATCCTACCACTACATCTCTTGTGACATTCTGCACCGTAAATATTTCTTTAAAACAGGATCTATTTAATTTGTTGAAGTGCAAAAGTAAGTGCTGTTCTAAAGAAATACTTTATTTTGTCTCAAAACGAATATAACAAGTTAGCATAAGCTAAACTGGAAAGTTAGTAAGATTTTGAAAAAACCAGAAGATAATACAAACATACTTTTATAATTAAAAATCAAACACTGCCGTGAGCTACGTTCAGAGGCGAGCGTAGTTACGAGGCGACCGGAAATTGAAGATTCGTTGGTGTGGATATGCTTAGCATGTACGAACAGGATGTGAAATATCTTAGTAAAAAGAGATACATTAAAGTTACAGTATATCTAAGAGTATCCATAGTTAAAAGGAAGATGCCAGTTTAAATTTCAAATCACGATTTTGGATTTTTACCGAAAGCTGATGTTAATTTTGAGATTTTCTAAAAAAATTCGTAAACACCAAACTTACGATTCCATTCGGTATTAAGAGTATTGTGGGTGTTGTATTGCTGATACGTAACTCGGAATAAAGGATGAAATACTTTTTATCAATTGTTACCAAATACAGTAGTTTGAATGAGCAAGTTTGGTTGATTGATTAAACTGCGTACATCGTTATTTTGTACCGATTCAATTACGCAAGCATTTCTCTTGTTCCATCATTAGCAAACCTAATGACATGTATCTGAGAACCTGAGCTCAAAGTCAGCTCCCACTAATTAGAAGACACTAAACTAGCTATTGAATGAGCCACACCCACGTTTCAGATACATAAGTAAATTCTCCTCTCATCTCGCGGCAAGTACTCGATGGCTCTTTCTCTCGCGCGCGTGCCGAGGACCGGTTTCGTGACACGTGCATTATAGGGTTTGTGTAGTCGCAAATTTATCGACGGTACGCAGTCTCGTCGTCATCGCTGTCAACTCGTTGGATGTCTTCCGAGTTTCGCTTTCAATTACAAGCAATTTTGCACCATACCGTGAACTTGTTAGTCTATGAAAATTCTAGGAGGATTAAGAACGCTTTGTCTAAGCATGTGGTCAGTACTGATATCCTGTAAGCCAGGGTTCGATCGGTATTAAATCGATACTGAAGTGATAAGAACAGAACATGCTTTTTCAAGTACTAGACGCACATTACTGTAACAATAATGTGGCTAACATTAGGCAATTGTTACAGTTTTAACTTTGGTGTTCAAAACTGATTCACCAACAATGAACTAGAATTAGCGAGCCTTTCAACAGAATTTTACCAGATCTGTCATCTATCCAATGAGTCGCTATTCTGGTTCTAATCTGGCACACCAGTTTTGAATTAATACATTGCAAGAGTCTTGGTCTGTTCTTATTATTTCGGTGCTGTATGGCTAAGCATTGAACTGATACGGAAGTGATAAGATGTCATACTTTAAAACCAGCACACATTAAGTACTTATCGACAATACTGTACCAATGTTGTAATATGGGTACAATATGCTTTGCGCCATTATTGCGTCAACATTTTGACACTATTCTGCGATACATTGTGTTAAATAGGAATTATTAATTATTACGTAATATTTATTAAATGTTCAGAATAAAATAATTCATCGATTATACTTTAATTTCTACAACTACATGTATCACTATCGGATCGTAATTTTGATCTTTTGACAGTTGAATATTGCTGGCGTGTGAATATACGATGATTTGGAATTCATTTTGATGAGCCATTGCTAAATCAATATAGTAAACTCAAATGATAATAATAAGACATGCAGAAATGGATTGTAATTTAATTCTGGTTACAATCTGGTCCGCCTGCATTGGACTAGTATTAACGTAAATTATTCAACCGCTATACGGTTTCAACTCTGGTTCTATATTGGTTCGCTAGCATTGGACCAGTACATTGTAAGAGATGTAAGAAACTAATGTAATAAATAAATTTTAAGATATCCCAAAGTCATCCCATTTGTTTTCGTAATAAAATGTACACGTTATCGGAGAAATTTATTCTAATAATAAAAGATAGTTTTACCTTCAATTATAGAATAGCTAGACATTCGATAGCTGGTTACAATAGAAGGTTAAAAATTTACTCACCGTAGGATTCAAAGTCAACCGATGGATGGATTGAGCTCAAAACTGGTAGTTAAACCCTTTCTTATCGTCATTTCAATATGAATATAGGGATTTTGAATTGAATAATTATCAGCAAATTTGACATTCTTAATTGTGTAAATATTTTTAAATTATTATGGTTAATAACCCCTGATTTAAAATCCCTACATTCATATTGAAAGTACGACAAGAAAGAGTTTAGCAATTTCTGATAATTATTCAATTTAAAATCCCTACATTCATACTGAAAGGAGGGCATCAAAGAGATAATAGTAAGAGTACTACCAAGTTTCTGTGCAATCAATGACTGAATTTTCTTTTTATGGGCTATCGAAGAGACTTACAGTAGAATAATACCTTTCAAATTGAAGGTAAAACTGTTTTCTACTATTAGAATAAGTGTAAACTATAATAACATTGCTATAAATATTTGAAATTTTGAATTCGGTAATTTTCATTTCAAAGGTGTCTTGCCCCCATAAGTTAAACAAATCAATTGTTAATAAAAAGCATAACCCCTTCGATTGTCTCGATCGACCAGCCGAAACATTACAAGAGTCCTGGACCCGTTCTTATAATTCCAATATCGAAACAAGGTTAGACCAGTACTGATAACCAGTATACTGTTTACCATTAAAAAAAACCAATGGAATTGCTAGTACTGGACTGTTGTTCCAGCAATTCCCACTCCACATAAGGAAGTCAAAGCCATAAAATGAATCCACTCTGCTCGGCACTCAATCTATATAGCTCTCGGTTTTATTTATCAACCACAGCTGTAGAGACAAGGCCCCTCCGCGAAGCCTCGAGAAACTCTCTTTATATAAATCGCGTCCCTCTCACTCACTCGTCGCGAGTATAATTTGCGAAATGAGCAATCATTCGAGAGAGCTCGAGCTGCATCAATATTCCTATGTGCCATCCCGGGGGGCAGCAACGCGCGAAATCGTCGCCCATTAAAGCGCCGCGTCCTCCGGAGGCCGCGAGAAAACGAGGCCGTGAAACTCGCACTGCTCCTCCTCTGATTTATCGTGACTTTTCTTTCGCCTCTATACACGCGTCTGTTGCTTTATTTTGTCAAGCGATTTCTTTTCTCTCTTTTCGGGAAGATAAGGCGAGGAGGAGCGCAAGTCCATTGGCGTAACAGTCGAGGAGGATTTATCTTTCCACCGGAAGTTCGAATTTTCGAAGGAAGCGCAAACGAGAAAAGGATCTCGCTTGGTTCGCCAGATAACGGACAGGATTGTGCAGACGATCTCAAGCTCCGATTCCCATGGCGGGAGTCTAGCTGCATGGATCGTTGCCTCTCTATCTCAACGTATTGTGGATTTTCTCACGAAATATACTGGATACTTTTTACTGGATCCTGACAGTTGAAACAGTTACTTTTTTCTCAAATATCACTTTGGCCAAGAGTATCGGATTGATTTTTTCTATTTCTATTTTCCATAACATATATTCCATAATACTTGGCTCGAGAGCCGGGCGATAAGCTTCGTTTGTTGTGCGACGATCGTTAACGTGTTGCGTTTGCAAAGATTCCGACGTCGAGGCTATTCAACAAGCTCGCGGATTTCAAAGCTAAGAATTCAGTTTGTGAATAAAGTATGCGAGAAATGGGCGCACGAGATATAGGAAGTAAGAGAGCGATAGAATAGGCGCACGCTAGTAATTGAGTCATAAATCATTTGTTGCGTTTTCTTACCCAATGGCATTCCTTGCGTAAGCTTTCATTTCGATTAAATAGTCCATTATCCGATGTCTATGATTGAATAAGGATCAGCTGAGAACCTTTATTATTTATGTCAAATTCCTAAGTGTTTCCACTTTACAATGTGCTCGTGATTAACCACTGGTTATCGTCAAATTTTTCATATTTAACTTCGATAAATTCGAATCCATTCCTTGGGAGAAACGTAAGGTAACCGCTCTCTGCGTATTGGTCCGCCAAATGCTATGAACATAGTCAACGGTTTAACTGACCGTTACGGAACGTTCCAGCGTTGCTTAATATCGAGACTTTGAAATTAATAATTTTACGACGGCAATGCGTATTCTAATTGCGGATATAATGATATTAATTGATTGCATTAAATGTTATTGATAGCAGAAACGAAGTTTTCCCATTGAAAATGCACTTTAATACTTAAATAATTTAATAAATCATCAAGGTTAGTTTGTCGATTATACGGATACACATATTTATGTGCTAAGTTGTGTCAAGTCATACGTGTATACATGATGTGAAGACGTAATGAAATTAATGTATTACGTTCAATGTTTTTGATAGAAGAAAAGAAGTTTTCGCTTTGTAAGTACATTTTAATACTTAAATAATTTAGTGAATTATTGAGGTTAAGTTGCTGCAAGCCATATATATATATATATATATATATATATATATATATATATATACACGACATAACGAAACTAATTTATTACATTAATTGTATTTAATAGCAGAAAAAAAGTTTTCGCTTTAAAAATATAGTTTTAAATTCAATACTTAAATTATGGACGTTATACATATATATATATATATTTTCAAGATGTGTCAAGTCATATGTATCTAGTGTGTAGTAATACGTACATGTATATTGATGGACTATTTTATGCTGCTTCGTCAAAATACGATATGTATAGTTATAGTCACTGCTTTAACCTCACTTCTCGAGATAAAATGACATATCGATTTGTCAGTATCTAAATTAATCAGTATTTAATGTTGTACCGATAATGTACCATAAATGGCATTTATTTTGATATTTTTCGACACTTCAGGTATACGTCCATGAAATTACAGACTTCACGGTATATTTTTTCGACCAAAGATGTATATTCAGATATCAATTGCTCGAAGAGCGCGGTTACGTAGAAATAACGAAAATTAAGCATTCCCGAAAGCGATCTCACTCAGAAAATTGTAGCCTTTTCCCTCTTTTCCTTTCCTCGAAAAAAATGATAAAAAAAATTGTTTAACAGAAAAAAAAATTTCTTCACAATAACGCCCCGACAAAAGTGTGCCGAGCGCTCAACAAAACGAGACGCGAATTCCACGCAGGCAAAACACAAAAGTCTGCGAATTGCCGTGAAATAACAGGTGTACCACGAATGAAAACTACGCACCGGCAGGAGTGGAAAGAGAGAAAAAAAGTACTCGTGCGGCCTTACGCACAATACGCGAGGTTGCCAGAGGACTGTAACGGTGAAACTCGCTGGTAAAAGGGGCCGAAAAATGGCTAATCGTGCTCGCGGTCTGGAAATCGTCACACGCGTTTCCAAGCCGTCGGGTTCGTGATCGGTTGGTACCAATGCCTTGGGCGCGGCTTCTTTCAACGTGTACATATATAGCTTTCTGTGCCTGCGAATGTGTGTGTATGTACCATGTAGTTATTGGAAAGACATTAGAACCTGAGGCTTTGTTGGACATCTAGATGGGGTGGGAGAGTTTTTCTTGACTATGTTATTTGATGTTGTGTCCGCTGTGTTATTCCGAGAAAATACTAAGGATTTTACGCTGTTATAAGACTGGATTGATAACAGGAATTGTCGAGAGAGTGAGAGAGACGAGTGTCCTGCTTTCCTTCTAGAGTTTTATATGAGATGCTGATCGGTGCTGTGTATCGGTTTATATATAGTATAGTTGGATAAGATATCTCAAAGAATTGTATATTAGAAAAAGTGTATTCTTAAAGGGTCGAAACTCCTTTTATGAGGATATTAAAATTAAAAATTTCAATTAGTTGTATTAATTGCATTGTTTATGTATTTAATACTGAAGATGTAGATAAATTGTACAATATTAAAGTCCAGTTGGATGAGATGGATTAATTTGTAAAACGATTTATTGTTGTGATTTAAGGGGGTATGGGAAAGAGTTGTGAAGGTACCTTCCTTATCGACTTCATTAGTTTCTTTTGGGAATGTGGTTTGTTAAATATTATGTTTAAAATAATAAAAATAAATAATAAAAAACTATCAAAACGTTATATTTTAATCGTTATTTTATTATTTATTAGATTAGAGTGTGCATGAGCAACTAATATTCACACTAAAAACTTTAAGAGTCTAAATTTAAATTATTCAAAAGGTTGTCGTACAATCATAGTAATCAATTTTCATATCAAATTAAATTAAAAGTATCATTGTTCTTTACAGTTTTAAACGAAGAGGTATAGTTATGCAAATTTTAACGAGGGAATGCATTATTTCTCTACTTTTACAATTCCTTATTAGATTTAAATACTTAAAAGGGATGTTTTGAAACAAAAATTCATTTTTTACATTCTCTGAATTTTATTAAGTAATTAAATTTCAACTGACTATAAGAAAAGATTCTGATTACCAATTTTCTGATCTTAAACCATATGCGTCCAAGAGGCTATAATAGAAATTAATTAATATGAAGTTGCATAAAATTTTCTCTAAAGCTGCAAATGAAACTGGAAATGCCATTATTTTCATTATTTTCCCTCTTAGTGAATCTTTCATAAATAAATTCCAAACATTTTAAGTTCTCGGCTTTCTCAGCAAGCGACAATGTCCCTACGAGTCTCGTCCATTTGTTCGGCCTACGCATGTAACGTTCCACTCTGCGTCTCAATACATCCATTTTATCAAATGTACATGATAGTTATTAACTAATTAGCTTCTTCGAGTAGAAAAACGGACTATTAATCACGGTCAATTTTCTACTTTTTTTACTCTGGTAATTGTTCTTAGAATAAATTGAAACATTTTTTTGGTCATTACTAATTTTAAACCATTTACCATTACACATATGCTATTAGTAATGGCAATTTTTACGATGTTCGCTTAAAATTTTAATCGTCTATTATCATATTTGTTTAGACTACGTAATTGACTTGTGATTCAGATACTGCAATGCATTCTAACCCATTCCAGTATTAACCAATTCATTTACAATATCCAAACATATATTGCAAATTGGCCAAGTATCTATACGATCGTGGTATTTTTCGGTTATGCAAAATCTCATTACGCCACTAATAGACTGTCTTACAGTAAATACTTCAACGTAAACTCTATCTACAGAAGCTAATAATTTACTCGATATTAAACTTACGTAATAAAAATATCCACAGTGTGTAATTTTTGAAATGGAAAAGTATACATTGACCGGATTTAATTTTGATGAAATTCAAGAGTAGAAATGATATAACCGCTGCAATAAAGGCATCAAAATGGAAAAAACGTTCCTCATTATCCCTATTGTCAAAGAGCTCGTGTGCAGTATTTACGAACATACAATCATAATATACCACCAGACGCTTAGTACAAGACACTCCCGACACGCGCCAATGCATGTCTTGCTCCATTTCGCCCCTACTCCGCTCACCTACATACTCGCATAAGCCAAGCCTGTATGTATATCCGTGAGTGCAGTGCAACTGGGTGTTAGAGCTATTTACGAATTATATAGCTATAGAGACTAGATGGAAACTCTCTGACCGTGCGACTGTTCAGCAAACTTGATATCAACAGGCTGCTGCACGAGGGACGACTAGACGGCCTTTGTGCATGTTTGATTTTAGTCGGGATGTAACGCTGTTGGTTAGTGGATTATAGACAGGAGGTTCCGATACCAAAGGTACTTCGGCTAAATTACAATTGATTAGGTTCTTGTTAACATCGAGATATTTTAGAAATAGGTTTCGCCGTGCGACATCTAGCGGCGATGTACAGTAAGTTTGCTAGTTTTAATAAGTCTAACAATGAAAAGTACTGGAAAAAAAGTTTGTTTGATTCCAAAGAAACTACTTAGACGAATCTAATAATGATATTTATTCTAACGTAAATATGGTCCTAATATTAGCAATTTCAATAGCAGTAAATATTTGTATAAATATACTAAATAGTTACATAAATGCACTTTGTTAGTTTTGCAATTCAAGCAAATTTTCATTTGTATACGAAGTTCGCAACGTTTTACCAAAAATAATTTTACTTCCAAATTATTCTTATCAAACCAAATTATCGTTTTCCTGATCAACCGAATATGTTCTTCTCTCAAAAATACAACAAATACATTTTCTTAAGTATAAATCAAACTTTTTTTCATATACACATTCTCACGAAATTCCTTGCACATCAATCTAAAAACATTTTCCAAAAAATAATCGCATCCTTTAACACCCCAATTCCACCTGGCCCAGTTTCTTAGCTAAATCCACGCGACTCTCCTAAGCCAACCTCAAAAAAAAAAACCTTTCTTCTCGTCGCGGAAATGAAATATTTGCGGGCGAATTTTGCGCGCACTCTCTCTCTCTGCTCTTCATGAATAATTTTGGTCCGCGAGCGAGAGACTTGTCAGCCGGAGGGAGCGGCGGCTGCTGCTGCTGCGCGGCTCCGTAGCCCGAGGGGCTCGGTTCTAATTACGGCGCAGAGAGAGAGAACTGCAACCTGGGCTCGACGACTCACTGCCGCAGAGCTGCCCCCGCGGGCCAGGATGGCCCTCGGGCCTTTCGCGCAGTATTTCCCTCCGCCCAGGCGAGCAGAGCGATGTGTGTTGGTGTGCGATGCTCCGGGCTAACCCTCGGTCGTTTTCTCTCTTTCTTTCTCGGTGTGCGTGCATGCGATGGAAGTTTTCGAGGAGTGGCTATGCTTTGGCTTTGCGATCGATGATTTAGGTGCTTGATCTGCGAGATTTTTTTTTTAATTCTGTAGGTTTTGGATGAGTTTTGTGTGAGTGTTTTATGAGGAATTGTTGTTTCGAACGATGGATTTTAAAAAAGAGTTAATTTTTAATGTGAGTGAGTTTCGAAATGATTCTCGAGGAAACATTTACTCGAATCTAATCATTAGATATACTTCAATGAAAAAAATGTATTTTTAGCTTTTAATAATTGTAAGCAATCGTGGGGATAGTGTTTTTTAACAAATATTTAGTTGTATTTAGAAGCACTGTCATGTATATAAAATAAAAAATGTCTAACGTCAAGATAAATGATTTTGAATTTAAATATATTTTATATAATATATATTTTTTAAAATATTGATTTATATTACAAAATGTTTAATTGAATGTAAATTTAATTAAAATATTAATTTAAATCACAGAAGGTATTTGATAAATTCGTTATTCAGTATGAAATTTATTTACATCTAATAAATATTTTCATTATTTTAACAAATAAGTTACTATTTTAAACAGTAAATTTTGACTCTAATATCAGTGAATTCGCATACTAAAAATATTCACTGTTATAAACAGTGAATTTTCACTAAATTCTTGGTTGCATCATAATTATACACTGTATTCTGTAATTAGTGAATATTTACTAAATTCATAAAGTCATCACGAAAAAATTCCGAATTAATTATATTTTGAAAATTATTTATTTTCACAAAAAGATTTTTATAAATGACAAGAAAGTTTAATAAAGTTTCTTACACAGTAAAATTTTAAATTTCCCAACTTTAGCCAGTGCACTTAAATTTCACTAAAAAATGCTATAAATTTCATTATTTAAATTTATAGTATTTTTATAATTTAACACCAGTACCAAGACAACGTTAATTTAAACATTTTTCAATCCGTAATAATGTTTTTAATTCACGTAAATATTTTCTTCATTCAAAAGCGTAATGTTACAATAATAAGCAACTTTTCTAATAAGTAACAAACCTTTATTCACATTAAAATTGATTTCTTCTCAGTACTTGAGCATTAAAATTAAAGAAAAACTTTTTCGATCACTGACGCTTTAGTGAATCAATTGGTTTATCGCGATATACATATTATACTGGACCTCGTAACAGAGTACGAGAAATGACATTGCATATATATAATCTTTGTATAGAGCGATGGTATGATAAGTTTGTACGAACGTTCTCACACATACACACACATACACGCACTCACATACACATGCACATACATACACACAAACACATATATATTCGCACAGAATCCACGCACATACGCATATACATACGCACGTGCATATACACTTACACACTCATACACACATAATAGAGACACATGCAAACAAGCCTCGATAAGTAGAATACAACGATTTTTATTCGTTAGAAACGTTGCAATAATAAATTATTCTCGCATGTCGGTCTAGATCAGTATACAGTTTGAGCAAAAAATGTTTCCGTTCTAAATAAAGTATCAGCACTACAACGTAATTAATAAATTCCTATGCGAAAAACTGTACCGAACCATCAAAACAAATTTATTCAGCTCTGATATACTCGGTGTATATATATATATATATATTTGACCTTTATTACCAGATTTATATTTAGCGAAACTACATCACTGCCAAACCCATATGTATCCTGTCTGTATTATATACACGGATATATTAAAAATTTGTATGCTTCCAAGTTGCATTTTATTTACGGCATCGCTTCATTAGCCTCGGTAATCTCACTTTCGAGACTTATGAATTTCCGATTACATATATCAGCTCGATTTCTAATTAAATTAACGACGTGCCGCGCTTTCAAGCGAAATATTCGATATTCGACTTTCCGAATGATCAATTGAAAATTATTTTCGTCGACTCGCGAAGAATACGCGCGCGCTTTTGATTGAGCTATTAATTAGTTTTTTAAAAATTATTCAATTTATGGCGTTTGCAGGCTTGTTTATGGCTGCGTATTAAATGTCGGTTTACGAGTACACATAAACCGATATTACCGCGAATATTTACTCGCCTTCTTCATAACGTGTTTCTGTTTATATTTACGATTCTCTAGAAAATATTTTATTCTTAAACGTCCTCTCCCTAACTATATATATATATATATATATATATATATATACTCACGCGGTGTATCATTGCGCAACAGCAACAATACGCGTCTTATACAACAATGGTTGGCGAGAAAATCGATATAACGGACTTTTTAACGTTTGCGATACGCGCGGCATCGTAAAACCTCTCGCAGGAATCTCGCCTCTATTGGAGTTTACGATAGGCTTGGGTTAATTACCAAGGCGCATTATGTCCCTCACTTCGTTAGTGACGGATTTATTATCGTCAAGGCACGCGTCTTCATTTAGTCGAGGCGTAATTGCGCGATGATCGGCGCGTGCGCTCCTTTTTCTGAATTACGCGCTCTTCCCGTAGCTTCCGTGATGCGCGTGCACGCGTATGGCTAACTGTACTTTTACGTACTTCGACGAAGATCTGAATTTTCTCTGCAATAGATACGTCATTATTGCGTAAGATATGAAACTTACTTTGCAATCGACGATGATATTTTTGTTAACGAGTTTAATTTCATGATTTGCTTCAAATTGATAGGCAGCTGAAATTCAGTGAGTTTTGACTCGATTGTAAAATGAAAATAATGAATTGTTTAACAATTAGAGATATACACTGAATAATTAAAAAAATAACTATTCGCTTTTGCGTACTTCCAAAAATAATTGTTTTAAAAATGGTGTTTTATCAAATTCAAAATAGTAATTTTTACTATATAATCAGTGCGTTTTAGATAATGCAATAATTAATTATACTATTTTAAATAGTGAGTTTTGACTTCTAAATTACCAAAAAACAATGTTAAACAGTATATTTTTTGAAATTTTTTTAGAAAATTATTGTCTAAAAATAAAAGAACCATTGTTCCATTCAATGACTAATTAAAAGGAAATATTTTTATTTATTTTAATAATATTTCAGAATTAGTATATTTATTTATTTATCCAGAGTAAATTCCAAGGACGAGAAATGTAAAATTAAATATAAAATTAAAATCTACTATTTACAAGAAATAGTTTCACTTTCAAAAAATTGCTTTCGAAAGAAGAGAATATTTACTTAAAATAAAAAGCAATATTTTAGATTTATTCAAAGCTGAAATTATTCTCCGTAAAGCTTTACTGTATACAAATAAAAGTGTATGTATCTTTTATAATAATTTTTTGAAATAAAAACGTTTATTTAACCTTTATCGGAAATAAAACGTATATTGTTCATTCTAGGAAAAATAATGACCAATTTAAAAGAAACTAATAAAGTTTTATTTTATTTTAAACATTTTTCATTTATTTTTTACTATAAAAAAATCAGTACCTCCAGTGAAAAGAAAGTTTATTTCTTATAAAATATAGCTGTTCGAAAAAGAAAACACGTATTTGAATTAAAACACGATATTTTGGCTGTAACTAATATTTATTCAACGAATCATCATTACTAAATACAATTAGGAATTTTCAAACGAATACATAACAACACTTTTTAAATCATTTTCCTTCAAATTCTACACATATTTATTAGATACAAAATATTCATACGAAATGTACATCCAATAAACATAACGATTATATTCAAGTAAGAATAAATCATTTATTTATATCGTATACTATTTCTATCAGAAATAATTAAATTTCAACTTTAAATCCTTTGACTCGGTGTATTGATCGAACGGAAATAAAAAAAAACAAAATAATAAATTTTAAAGTCGCTCATTTTTTTCAACTCCGATGCTATTGTAATATGTTTCTCTGTAAACTAATCACCGACGCAATATAAATAAAAAATAACATTTTTTTTCTTCTGTACTTTCCCTCATCGCTAAGTCAAACCCCGAACGTCTATCAGCTTTGTGCGCGAGGCTCTATCCACAGTCTATATAGCATAGCGTTTGTTGGCTCGGGGCGACGTGTACGCGCATTGCGAATAGCTAGCGCGCGCAGAAATGAAATTTCGACTTTCTGTCTAAACCTATGCACATATATACGCTCATCATTAGCGTGTTATGTAGCTATGGGATTGTAAATATTTTTTTTTACTTTTTATAGTATTAATCGATACTTACACTGGAGGAAATAGTTTATTCGACTCGAGAAAAAAACGATTTTTTATTTCGATAGTAATTAAATATTACTCGCAATTGATATTTTAATTAACTGTTTTACGCATAAACTTGTTGGTTAATAAGTTTTTTGATTATCTAAAGTACGTATCTATATATGCGTGAATTCTGAACGGTAAATTCTGGATTACTAAATAGTTACATTTCTTACATTTGTTTTTAAACAATGGATAAGTAAATCACATTTGCGTTTAGTTAATTTGTATTCGATTTCGTTCGTATTATATTTTGAAATCCATATTTTCTTTAACCAAAATAATCTTTTTTCAATTAAAATTTTTAAAAAAATCTGTGTTTTAATAAATAAATTTTCTGGTAATTTTACACTTGTAAAACCATTGGTATAATTAATAATAGTTTTCCTTTCTTTGTTATCATAATCGTAATTTGACACGAAACTAGCATAAAATAATGTATCATTAATTATGTTTTGTCGCTAATGCCAAATAAGGACGTGAAATTGAATAAATAAAGTAAAAAAAATTTTCTAAAATTAATTAGCAAAAATTTTTTACACGAACAGCTATTACGTTTCAATTCAAAGGAATGTAATATCAGATAGTAACATATTTCAGAATAATATTTACCTAAACGTAGAGGAAGTTACAACAAATTCTCACAATTTCAACTTGTTATTATTCAAAATCATGAAATGCAACCTTTCATTTATTGATTTAGAAATTGACGTATTAGAATTTAGATATCTTTATGATACAATGTATGTATTTATATGACATATTTATTATTTTAAACAGAAAGAAAACCGTGAGTAAAAGTTACAACGAAATTTCAATTTCAACTTGTTATTATTCAAAATCGTGTAATGTACACTTTCGTTTATTGATTTAGAAATTGATTTATTAGAATTTAGATATCTTTATGAGACACTGTATATACATTTTTAATTAAAAAAAGTTAAAAAAAAACGGAGAGTAAAAGTTACAACGAATTCTCGCAGTCTTAACTCAAAATCGCATAATGCCACCTTTCATTTATTGATTTAGAAATTGATTTATTAGAATTTAGTAACTTTTACCACACATTGTGCACATTTATCTGAGCATTTACAATTTTTATAGAAATCAAAAGCGAAGAGGAAACTGTTGAACTTGTTATTATTGGAAATCGCGAAATGCAACCTTTAATTTATTAATTTAGAAATTAGTTTATTACAATTTAGGTATATTTACGACACTGTATATATTTATCTAAATATTTGCAATTTTAATGAAAAAAAAACTGTTATTACGATTCATAAATAAAGTAGAAAATCACACTCGTCGAATGATAATTGACACGTAGTTGGCTAATTGCGTATACGAGTTATCCAACATCGATGTGTATATTCGTTTAAAACATACGCCTTTACGATGTCTTTAAACTACAATGTCATTTCAATGCTAATTCTAGTCCAATTAACATGCGAATGACCACCTCATCAGCGTAACTAACTCGTTATTACAGTAGAAATTCCGCGAACGTAACATCTCAGAAGTAAGATTTGCGATGATACACCAAACCATAGAGCCATACGAAATGATCCTTAAAACTCACCGTTTCTGGCACGTGGGCTCCAGGTTGACGGCTGTACGTAAATGGTCCAGGGTCCCGAACTGGCCTCTCCTAGCCGCAACCCTCCTCACAAAAGCCTCCAGCCTCTTGATGGCTGCTACATGCACCCAGAGGTGTCACTTATCAATTGTTATCTTGTTCTTCTTTCTGTATTTCTGACTCACGACGCGCACATGCCAAACTTTGATTTATTTAACGACGTTTATCGCTGGGTTAATCAGCCATTGACACGCGAGCACTGGTAGTCTTGGTTTAATGTAACTATTTTGAATTACAATTGTGCATACAGATGTGGTGTGTGGAGTAGAACCGAGAGATGCGCGCTGAGCGGCGGCTCGAGTGGAACTGGCGCGCACTATGGAAGGGAAAAAGTTTGTGCGCGTGGGACGACGAGTTGAGTGAGTAGAGCGAGTAGCCAATCAGGAGAAGCGGAACTCTGATTCGCTTGAACCGTTCAGACAGACCACGTGCGAGGGTACCTGCTTTGGAGACGTTGGGAGGAGGCTGAGTAATGGAACTTCAAATTCGTACTGGTGAGTTTGCTGTTTGGTCTGAGATGTAAATCCAGAAAATATATTGTTTTTTAGTTTCTGGGTGTTGGTTTAGAGGAAAACGAGTTATTTACGTTTCTGTTTGAGCTTGCTGTTTGGTTGAAAAGGCGTAGATAGTTTTGGACGATTTTGCATCTTACACCAACCCTTGGATTAGAGGTCATGTCCTACTTCGTGATAAGATATCCATTGACAGGAAACAATTAGTAATACTTATTATTATATTACCACAGATGTTGCACAAAGAACCACTACTATTAATAATATTGGTTAGCGATCTATTAGCAGACATGCAAAATGTGGACATATTACTGTATCGACGCCGTGGAAGAAAAACCTGCCAATTCAAAATAATAATAATAATTCAACAACTAGTCAATTAATAAAAAATCTACAAATTTGTATCAAGTATATTTATAAATATAGAAATATAAATTGATATATTTACGAATTTAAAATTTAAAAATAGTTACAAATTGACTTGCATTAAACAAACTATCGCTTATCATCTCTCTCTATTTTGGTAGGCCTAGTGGTCTAAATAATGTCTTTTAACATATTTTGAACGAAAGTTTTGCTTAGTAATAATATTCAATTTTTTGTTACAAACATTGAAAGTTCAGGGACGAATAATTGTAAATTCCCCTTCACAAAAATATTTTCGAAGAAAATAAAATGGAATTTGAGGAGTGTCATACCAAACTAACAACACAGCATATTTTAATTGAATGTCGACTGCTTGAAATCTCAAGAATTACATACTTATTGAAAAAAATGCCATTATATAATGGGACAAGACATTTTTAAGCGAGGCTATCTGAAATAAAAAATTTCAATTAATTACATCAATTGCATTATTCGAGTCATTTCATTGAACAGTTTTTGTAAATTCTTGGAAACTCAGTCTCCGAGATCATGTGAATTGAAAATTGGCTTAAATACTCTTTGATATATTGTTTAAGACGGCAAAATAGTCAGTTTCTGATGTTCAATAAGTTTTTTCAATCCGTTAAAAAAATCTGTTAGGTTCATTGATTCCTGTTGAAGTAGTTTTTAACAAACTGCTACAAATAGTGAACGAAAGTACTTAAAACGTGAAACGTGAAACAAAGCTTAATTTAAAGGTATAACTCCCTATAACTTCAGAATTAAATATTTAAAAAATCCAACCAATTTAAATGATTAAATACCATGTTGACACCTTAACTATAATAAAAGAATACCTTAAAATGCCAAATAACGTTAAACAATCCTGTTATACGCCATAAACAGTAATTTTTTAAAATCTAACGTACATTTTCATTACAATCACTAATAGCCAGTTGTGAACAAGACCATAATTAATAAAGAATAGAAAGTAAATTTTCCTATATTAAATCATACTTGAATAAATAATATGTCATCTCAGCATTAGACTGGACTATGTGGAAGAGGGACAGCTTTCCGCTCTCAGTTGAGATCCCTGATGAAATAGCCAGCATCCGCGGTGGCATGCGTCCATCGGCGACAACGACACACGCAGAGAGAAAGAGAATCGCCCAGGGCAGCTTCGAACGATGTTGTTAGCCCTGGCCGTTTTTGCCCGCCAGTCGTCTCTATACGACAAACTTGCGTTGCTGTCGTCGTTTCCTTTTTCTGGCTATGTGTGTATGCGTACTCTATTTTTTTTCAGAATTTTCAACGATTCTTTGAAGCCCTGGAACTGAAAGAGTGACTGAAAACAAGCTTGAAATAGGACATAAACTTTTTAAAATAAATTATAAATTTAATCGTATTTCTGACCGGACGGTTAAGTGCTTTGAAGGAATACAAGCGGTGTAAACATTAAGCATAGTTTCCTCTTCCATTTTTCGGATTGTAAAAAATGAAATGACTCGTTCGGGTACCACTTGAAAGTCAATATAGACGGTATTTTTTCATTTTTCCTTTGAAGTTTCAACCGATCTGTCTATGCGTGTCTCATATTCATCTCTGGTCTCCTTCTCTGCATATAACTCGAGGAGTATAAACAAGCGCCCAGGGCGACGTCGTGGCTACCCTATTATACCAGCAATAGCCGATGGCCAGTTGCGTCTGTGCGTATTGTAAAGTATCAAGTCTCCAAAGTCACTTTATCTCGGAGTCGTCATGCGTAAAGGTACACCATGTGGTATTGAGAATTACACGAAGCTATTTAAATTAGAGACTTTTAAGGGGGGTAGAAAATAAAACGATTTATACGTCTCAAAAAAAGACAAGCTCATCCTGGAGGATGCGATAGATCCGTCTTTCTCCGCGGAAAAGGATTTATTGGTTAACGAAAAAAGACACTTTAATCGAGGCAACTGTAATTTTGTATACTTTAAGTCTATACGAATTATACGTGCATAATACATACTGATTTTTGTACGAAACTTTAATATTACAAGTCCATTTCGTCATTGATACTTTAGACTTTTGCTAGTGTTTGATTAGATAGTTATGGTTATAAGTATATAAATGTTAGATACTTACAAGTGTGGATATGAATGTTACCGTTACATAGATTTTTCAGTTTTATAAGATATATTATTTTTCGGAGAAGCAACACTTTCATACTTTCCATATTTGTACAAAGAACTTTTATTCTTGTCTCTTGGTACAAACGCTATAATTAATTTTGTCAAAGTTTTTGACAAGACTAATTTCCAAAAGTAATTAATCGCGTCGATAAGGAAGGTAACTTTACGACTGTTTCACATGCCCCCTTAAACCAATATCAACCGTATAATTGAAGAATTACACTAGAAAAGTAAACCAGAGAAGCCGTGATGCTACTATAAAGCAACATTTGAAGCACAGTATGATGAAAATTGGTTGATCACGTAGCCCAAAACCCGATGCAAAACTAAAAATGCAAAAATCAGATATTTACAGGCCAAGACAATATTAGATCTCAAAAACAATATACAAATTACTTTAAAGTGCAAATTTCATCCATTATACATATACTCAAATTATGAAAAATTCCAAGTATCTGGATTAAGTTGTTTTTTTGACTCACCTCCTAAATCAGGCGTATCCCCTTAAAAATTTTTCGAGAATATCACAATATTGTTCTAGAGTTTGAGATTATCCATAATAATAATTAATGAAATTCTGTTGATGATTACATCTAACTTCTTTTAAATGTCAGTGGGAATACCAGGGAATAAGTAAGCAAAGCAAACATATAAATAGAAAAAATCGTTAAGCAATCTTTACTGATAGTAGAAAGAGGGAAACCAAAAAATGTATTTAAATAAGACAATTTAATGCAATTTAGAACAGTATAAAAGTGACTTTAAGCGTAAGAATTAAGTATATTTGCGTTCATAATGTCGATTTCCTTCAAAGCACTATGTTTCCTACTCTTGTTTATATGTGTTGTGCAAATTAGTCAAAGTTAGTATTGAGTTAACGGTAACTTATTTAAAACTTTATAAGTTCATCGTGTTTCAACGAGATTATAAGAAATCAGAATACACTAAAGCTTTCAGAAAATTTTAAAAGAGACTACAGAAACATAGCATAGTAAAATATTATATTACTTAGAAGGCTTTAATATTAAGCCTTTAACGTTACAAGGACTACTTTTTCGAAGAAAAATTCTGAATATTTATCAAGGCTAGTACTGTGTTATCGGTAACTTTATTTAAAACTTTATGAAGTTCATCGAGTTTGAACGAAACTTTTGCTCCTCTCGCTGTAGAGCGAGTCTATAGTAATTATTAATTGTAATTTTAATGTTTCGATTTACTACCCTGAATATCAGTTAAATTATCTCATATTATGATTAAAATGCCTGTTTTGAACATGTAATCATGATTTTGACTGTACCTAACATCACTAAAATTGACAGAATCATCATATTTTCAATGTATTTGTGAATTTACATTCCTTTTTGCAATAAATTCGTGTCGGTAGATACAGTGGAAGAACAGCTTAAAATTATTGTAATCGAAAGAAAAGAAATCTTTTGACCAGTTATACTGTCAGAGAATTAGCCATTATACTTTCAAATAATCTAGTGCAGTAAAATTTATCAAAGAAAATTCAAAATTTAGTTTTAGCTTTCAGTTCATCCCAGCATTTCTACCGTATATAACAATATTCAAATACTTTTTAATAACCACAAATACGAAAATATCACTTTATATTATTGATCCTTATTCCAAAAGATGAATCGCAGTTTAATCGAGAAAATAATATTAGGGTTTCCATCTGTTTTCCTGAATTGAGCCCATAAGAATGTTCCAAATTCAGCATAATTTGAGTCGTCGCCATTTGAACTGCAAAAGGCACTTATCCAGGCCATTACCCGAGGTCACCCATAATTCGTACTAATCGCTCTCGTCCATACGCGAGCGCGATGAAATCAAAAGAACTCACACGCCGAGAGCTAGCATGAGCTTGAAATTCACCGCTAGTTGGCCAAAGCGATGACTGACTCATGTTCGTTGGGGGGTAAGTCGTGAGCTGCAACGCAGTCCATTGAAAGCCTGGGAAAGACGATCCACTGGATTATTTCCAGAAGAGGATTATACGAGTATTACTGCGTAAAAATAGCGATGAATTTAATGGACGGCGGAAAGTGATGCGAATATTATCGAACCAGCAGTTTTGCATTACGATTATTTTAACACCAGATTTACCAGACCAGTCATTGTCGATGGTCGTGCGATTTCAATTCAAAGTTCCTACGTATAACTAATGTTTTGACTTTTGTAGATTTAAGTGGAGAATACCATTGAAATTGTGATAATTCTGTATGACAATTAAAGTAGATATTCAAAGTAGTTTTCTACAGTCTGAGAAGTAATTTTTAGTTCAATAAGTGGCCGTTAAACTTTGGTACTAACCTTAGCATCACCAAGTGATTTGCAGTTCATGATTTACTTACCTGAAAGTTTTGGATACGAAGATGGAATTAGTCAAAACGCGACTCTCAATTACAAAATAGGACAAGATGTTATCAAGAATATTCTTGGGCCTTGGTGAAGCCCTAATGTTCTGTCAAACTATTACTGTGATGAAATGAAATCTAATAATCAAGAAAGGAATAATCAATTTTTCCGAGACATTTTTTTATCAGCACTTAATTACATATTTGAATCCGAATCCGACTGGATGATTTGTCGTGGATCTGTATGAAAAATCGATGAAATATCAGATGCCAAAAATACGAAGCATAAGCTGCTATTACATACGATATATACGATATATGATACAATCTGTGATAGAATTTGTGACCATCCAGTACAAAGTCTGATTCTCTTGGCCTATATACATCATTCATATTGTGACTGGTTTTGATAGAAATAGGTATATTTAAATAGTTGGTAAATCTAGTGTTAAAATATTGACAAATGTTTATTTTGCACAAATATTATAAATATGGCGATATCAGCATTTTAATTATTCCTCCAGTTGCAGTTCGCCCATACAATGACATGGTGAATCCATTTTAAGCGTATCGACCACACATATGAAATTCCGGCTTTTGCAATTTTCATCGCATTTCTTGTACTCTTCTGAATTACAAGGCTTTAATTCAGGAATAATCAGCATACCTAAGAATAGAAAATAACAAGTCGTATATTGTAGTTTATATGATTATAGAGTTTAGCTTTTAGATAAAGAAGAATCCTCACTATTAGTCTGGACTTGAATTTATTAACGGAATGTAACTCGCGGATGACGAAATATAAATAATCCGAAT
Source organism: Apocrypta bakeri (assembly GCA_018906985.1). NCBI lineage: Eukaryota > Metazoa > Arthropoda > Insecta > Hymenoptera > Pteromalidae > Apocrypta > Apocrypta bakeri. Next base: position 3,176,604 of record JACCIA010000005.1, read on the forward strand.
AAAAGTCAATATGTAATTGACAGAAGCGAATCCGAGAGAAAAATGTAATTACTATTTTATTTGATTTAATAAGACGTGATTTGAATGTAATTTTGTTAAACTAAGGAATTTTTCAGTCATAATTTTCAAAATTACGATTCCACGACAAAAACCTAATTGAATGATTCTAAGATATTTACATTCTTTGTACATTTTTACAAAAGACTATATCGATCGAGAATCGAATCTGTTATATTTAAAAGTAAATATATCGTATCAGTCATGACTTTGCTTGATGAAAAAAATTCCTAAGATTCACAAAAATATTTTCCTCATTAAGTTCAGAGATAGAGTATACCTTTTAAAAATATTTTGTGTAGATTTGTCAATTTTAAGGGAAAGAAAAATAGCGTTGGAAAAAAATTTAGTGAAAATGGTGTCTTTTCATTTTTTAAAGATTTGATGGACATGTAAATGCCATCCTTGAAAAGTGTGTAGTGTACGAATTTTTCTGAGATCGTTTCTTTTCAGGATAATCAGTCAAATAGGGATTAAAAAAAGTAGGACATGCTGTGACAAGGGGTTTAAATTAACAAAAGTAAGGCAATATTTTATTCTGTTATTATTATGATATTTAAACTCAATAACATATTTTAAAATTTGCTTAAAGCGTTTAATGTAGTCTGATTTATAATTGTTACAAATTCGTTGAAACACGATGAACTTTATAAAGTTTTAAATGAGTTACCGATAAACTCAGTACTAACCTTGAGTAATATGCACAACACAGATAAAGAAGAGTAGCAAATAAAGTGCTTTGAACGAAATCGGCATGATGAACGCAAATATACTTAGTTCTTACGCTTAAAGTCACTTTTATACTGTTCTAGATTGCATTAAACTGTCTTATTTAAATACATTCTTTGGTTTTCCTCTTTCTACTATCAGTAACGATTGCTTAACGATTTTTTCTATTTATATGTTTGCTTTGCTTACTTATTCCCTGGTATTCCCACTGACATTTAAAAGAGGTTAGATGTAATCATCAACAGAATTTCATTAATTATTATTATGGATAATCTCAAACTCTAGAACAATATTGTGATATTCTCGAAAAAATTTTAAGGGGATACGCCTGATTTAGGAGGTGAGTCAAAAAAACAACTTAATCCAGATACTTGGAATTTTTCATAATTTGAGTATATGTATAATGGATGAAATTTGCACTTTAAAGTAATTTGTATATTGTTTTTGAGATCTAATATTGTCTTGGCCTGTAAATATCTGATTTTTGCATTTTTAGTTTTGCATCGGGTTTTGGGCTACGTGATCAACCAATTTTCATCATACTGTGCTTCAAATGTTGCTTTATAGTAGCATCACGGCTTCTCTGGTTTACTTTTCTAGTGTAATTCTTCAATTATACGGTTGATATTGGTTTAAGGGGGCATGTGAAACAGTCGTAAAGTTACCTTCCTTATCGACGCGATTAATTACTTTTGGAAATTAGCCTTGTCAAATACTTTGACAAAATTAATTATAGCGTTTGTACCAAGAGACAAGAATAAAAGTTCTTTGTACAAATATGGAAAGTATGAAAGTGTTGCTTCTCCGAAAAATACTATATCTAATAAAACTGAAAAATCTATGTAACGGTAACATTCATATCCACACTTGTAAGTATCTAACATTTATATACTTATAACCATAACTATCTAATCAAACACTAGCAAAAGTCTAAAGTATCAATGACGAAATAGACTTGTAATATTAAAGTATCGTACAAAAATCAGTATCTATTATGCACGTATAATTCGTATAGACTTAAAGTATACAAAATTACAGTTACCTCGATTAAGGTGTCGTTTTTCGTTGGCCAATAAATTATTTTATAAATAAATAAATCAAATGCAGAAAGCAAATGAAATAATCCGCGTGTTAGGGAGAAGCATAATGGCGGTCGCACATAGAAGCATAACGGCCCCAGGTTCTTTTCCGCGGAGAAAGACGGACCTCTTGCATCCTCGAGGACAAGGCTGCGGACGAGCGAGAATATAATGCGATGTTTTTGTATCATACGATATATATAAGAGAGAAAGAGCGCGAGCATCAGACCGATTCGCCTCCGGCACATTACGTCGTATAGCGAGATGTAACGAGGAGAGTCCAGAATGAGAGAGAAAGAAAATGCTCCAGGGCTTCACATATTTTAGGGCGCACCTTTCCCTTTGCCCCCTTCGTTTCATCTTCTTCTGATGCTGTTGCTTTGGCTTGGATTTTTACAGCCTGGCTTTTCGCTTCAATTCCTATTTCCGGTTGTCAATGGTCGCGTTCAGTATTGAACCATCGAAATCTAACTAAACAACTGTTACCATCCATATAATTGTTGCAAAAAAAAATTACTATCTACGCTGAAAAACGTATGCATTTCTCGAGGATTTCGTGATTCCGCAGGGCGCAATGAGCGACCACCTCTCTTTCTCTCCCAACGTGTCTTTGAAACGGGTCGTGTCGTGCCCCGGGCGCAAGATCCTCTCCTTTTATTTTCGTTTCTTTCTCTCTCCGGGGACGCCTCATGCTTCTTTTTTTCTTTTGCTGACGAGCTGCCCGCGAATATATTTAAAAACCGAGCGCGGCTTTTTTTTACGAATGGTCCGTCGATCATTCCGGAGCTGGAGAGCCGACGCTGCTGCAGGGCGACTGTTGAGCTGGATTGCGGAAGAGGAACGTCGAAATTTTTGGATGTTGCAGACGCTTTTTGTACCCGATAAAGGAGAGTATTTTTTTTTAAATTTTTTTCTTCAAGGAAGACGTTTATTTTCGTGTAATTTGAACGTTGCATTTAAATCTATTAAAAGAGCTGTAATAATTGGAATAATTGAAATAGCGAATTTTTAGTTTTCATCGTTTCGAAATGTAATTGGAAGTTGTGTACCTGTGAGTTTTGACTCGTTTGTAAAATGAAAATAATGAATTGTTTAAAAATTATAGGTTAATACTGATTAATTGAATATATAACTATTCGCTGTTGTGTACTTGATGACTAATTTAAAGGAAATATTTTTATTTGTTTTAATAATTTTTCAGAATTAGTACATTTATTTATTTATCCAGAGTAAATCGGTAATATTTAACGGTAACCATTTATATAACCATTTCAACCAAATTTACATCGAAGAAATGTTTCTCCAATTCTCTCCAAAAAATCTCATAATTTCGAATCAAAACCAATCTCTTTGAAATCCAACAATTTATTTACCCGTATTTCAATCCAAAATACCAACTAACTTTCATCAATAGCAACACCGGTGAAATTTTCCCGTATTTCAAATTAAAACGACCAAGTTGATATAAACAATCAGGAAGTAAACTAGACAGTATACTAAAGTACCGAATACGGATCTTGGAAGATGGTGAAAGGAGCACTCGTAAAGTTCAGAACGATAAAACGAAGGAGATGATGAGTTCACGCGGACAAGCGTGTTCAATCGGTTTCGCTTGATCTTTATGCAAATGGTTGATTTTCAAGCCAGCCACGCTAATAGAATACGATTAAGTCTTTATAGGATGTTCGCTCATTCGTATCACAGCCTTGTGTGCTCGTATGCATCGGTTAGGATAATTCATTACGCGCGCTCGCTGCAACAATTCCAATTATACACTTGCCGCTCGATTGATTTCGATACGACCAACGGACTTATTTCTCTTCAAATGAGCGCAACAAGCTCGCTTCGGAGATAAATTATTTTCCGACTCGTAAATTCACGACGCTCGTTATTTATCGAGTCCCATCCATCGCGCTAAATTATAAGCCGATCGGTATTAATGAACCGCCGATTTTCGAATTAACGCGCAAGCCCTTGTACCGATTACCAAATCTGATAATTCAATTACGCACGGTTATACGTCGTACGTGCGGTTGGGCTTGATTGCAGTGGGAGGGAAATCGTGAAAAAAAAGAGAAGAAAAAAGATCTGCTTACTTTCGACGCCTCGTAAACATCGTGTACGCGCGTATAACCGGTAAGTCAATCAAGCGCTGAAAGCAGGCCAAACAAGCTCGCGCTAACCGGAATTACCCGTAAATCAAACTGTTTCCATATTCACCCGCACGCCGCATATTAATTTACCAACTATAGAGAATTTGCTCTGCTGAAAAATCGAGCCAAACGTGTTGATAGAAGAGTGGTTGAACAGTGCTTATGAGCACGTATGAATCGGTAAGAGCTAATCGATAATTGCACGATAAGTTGAATTCACTGCAATCTTATGGAGATAATGTGGTGTTATTGATTGTTCGTAAGTTGTATGTTAGGATTATTAGATTTTTTTTCATCAATTTCATCATCAAGTACATTCTCATCACTCCAGTACTGGTTAAAAGTCCTGTACGTTCTTATCATTTCAGTACTGGTTAAAATCTGGCCCAGTACTGACTTACAGTATTTAAAACTAAACCAGTACTACTAACTAAACAAACACAACGTTTTTTATCTCAAATTTTTTTAATAAAACTTGTCAAAACGCAATAGCAAGAGATGTAAAATAATTAATAAATTGTTGCATCAATATGTAACAACTATGCTGATTTGCTAAGGTGAAACAGAACTTTCGCCGCGAGTGAAAAATCGTTCAATGGTCGGTGATTAATTGTCCATTTATCCGCGAAATCGGAGTCCTTTGTTGCGAATATGCGCTTCTATGAGTTTGCATTGGGGTGTGTATTACTAATTACGTTACCGCAATTAATTAAGACCTCTTGCTGATTTTCTACCATATATATATATACACAGGCATTGAATATCAAGGCGGACAAAGTACGGGTAACTCGTGGTTTGTTATCTGACGAAGCTTCCCCCCTCAGTACGAAATTCCATACCCGGCTTTTATACGTTGAGTGACGTTTGACTGATGATAATCTTTTGTTCTGCTTTTGAAGAAGACTCTCATTTCGTTCTATTATTTCGAATTTCATTACAGCTTTTCAGCCTTGTAATATTACTTTACTTACGATAAGTTTATCTTACACTTCTCTGGTATCCAATTCACTAAGGGCAGTTGAAATAATGACAAATTGTGATCAAAGTACAACGTGGAGAATCTGTTAATCAGCTACGATTTGACGTTAATTTAATGACAAGATCAATGACATTTTCAAGGTAATGAGGAAGCTGTTGTTTTGGTTAATAAGCAAGCATTTTTTCGCTATAAGAATTGGCATTTCAGGTGATTCGAAGCCGTGAGAGAACATGTACTTGATATGTTCACCTTGTGTTCATAGGTACTTACAAAGATATAGATGAAAATCGTTAATTAATGTACAATTTGAAATTTTCCATACATTCGCCACATTTACAATTCAAACTTACAATTAGATCCTATTACATATTACAAAATTTACATATTCAACACTTTTTATACAGTTGTCGCTTCGCTCGCATCTATTGTTTTTTTAATTTATTAATATTGCAAAGAATTCATGCACTCGCGAGAAAGACACGGGTAGCAGAAGTCCTCTATCGTCAATTCTGAAACTTCAATTATTCAGTAGGACTCAATTTATCAATTCTAACAACCAATTATATCGAATCTCTGAGATTCTAAACAAATTGCCTAAACATGTCTTATACACAGCTCTTCAATTTCAAATCTACATGGTCTACATTAATATTCACAATCGTCTCTTTATTGAAATCATAGGACATACGATGATACATACGATGATCCCTTTAGAATGTATACATCTCACATTTACGAGTATTTCCACCAAACTTAACGACAAAAAATCACATTTCTTACGACCAAGCAACCAACGTTCCAACGATCCTCTCCATCACCTTCAATCAATACCGCAGGCCAGAATGTGTCTGCGTTACTTTTTCCCAGTGCAAAGGACGTTCGTTCACGAGCCAAGCTCAGGATAAGCTATATACGTAGAGACAGACGGGAAAGGATGCCCTGCAGCTGTCTGGTCTCTCTCTCTCTCTTTCCCTCTTTCTCTCTTCAAAATGATTCACTGCCCCGGGTAATTTACATTCGCCGATGTGCGTGGGTGATGATCGGTTCGCGCGCGAGGTTAAACCCATATACACCCGCCGCTGCAAGAGCAGGTCGAAGGGCTTGGCTTTGCTGGATATTTTGCGTATACATGTCGGACTGGTAGAGCCAGCGATGGGAAAAAAACCGGCTAATCGCTTATCGCGATCGTCGGATCGGTAAGAATTCGTGACGCTGTTTATTATAATTCTTTTTATTAGCTCATAGATCTTGTGTACGATTGATTCGAATTATTAGCCTGTGTGAACTGCAATACTGGCTTTAATCCTTTAATGTTAGAAGGACTTATTTTTTAGATACCCTCTTTTGAACGGAAATATTGATACTTTCAAAATTGTAATTTCTTATCAATGGTTGAAATGAAAAAAAGGTTTTTAATAAGTATTTATATTAATTAAGTAGTTATATTAATTTTACTCGTTCTATATTTAATACTGCAGTTCCAGATAGGTATATCTTTACATCCCTAAGTCCCTTTGTTGACCATTTATGGTAAGTTCTCAAAAACTCACTCAAGATAAAATTCAAAGTGAGTTTATGAACCAATGAATGTAATGAATGAATGTAGGAATTTACAATAGGAATGAGTAGACAATATTTTACATGATGAAGAAAATATGACATCTGTCAGGTCAATTGGAACATTAGTTCTCCTTGAATTTAACTTCTTAAAGGTTTTTTACCCCTTAATAAACGCCATTTCTCATCGTGTACTGCCATTTCTCTCAGTACTGAGATCATGTCGTGTCTCGCTTCATTTCTAACGAGACTACTCTCGTCTAGCGCATACCCTTACACATCACTTGATTACCTGAATTGTACACTACACACTTTTCCAATTTTTTACCAGTAATACATTCTTCAACATTGGATACTTTCTTTTTTATTTAGCAATCAATCTTATCTTAAAACAAACTTTATGTAGTTCCGTCACTAGACTCTGTAGTAGATAAAAGGCTCAGCTCCACACTTAAGCTTCTGATCAGTAGTTTCCTGAGTAAGGGGAATATACACCTATTAGTGAGGCTACCTATAATTAAAAATATTGATTAGTTATCTTAATTGGATTCATTAAATATTTGATATGGAAATTGTAGATACCATTAATTTGAGTTTTGTTTTACATCTTTACGAAGAAGTTACAGTGGTTCGATAATCCACTTGCTAATAACGTACTCCTTCTTTTCCAACAGGTGTAAATAATACACCTGTTCCGCACTGTTAGCTTCTATACTTAATATCAGTATCAACGCTTAAAGGTTATATAACTGAAACAATCAGAAATCAGTATAGTGTAATAAACATCCTAAGATAGTGAATGTTAAAGTGTTTATATGTTTGTCTATCTGAATAGTGTGTCGCAGTACTGTTGTCGAATTTAATGGATATGTCAATGGACTCGACCTAGATACTTCGTACGTACCACTTCTGACCGATTTGGATTTTTCAAATGGGCGTGATAAACCTAGTTATTTTCAATGTTCATATCTCTTGTGAAAGCATTAACTGGGTAATTGTCTCAGTGTCCACAATGCAAAACTACTGCTTGATTTCGAAAATTGTTTACCAACAGCTTGTTGATCGCTGGTGAAACTAAGAAATCCCTTTAAAAACGATTGACTAAGAGATAATTTTGGTTGATTAAAATTCTACCATGAATTCCATCTAAAATTAGTTTTAAATAGTAAATTTCATATGGTTCTGTACGATTAATGCTATGATACAAAAAAGTTAAAATTCACTCTTGTTAAAATTGAAAATTTGACATTCTGACTTTTGACTTAATATAAAATAAGCAAATGTGATAATAATGTGAAAGCTACATAATATAAATACATCCTCGGCAAATCAGAATTTGACCTGTTGGACCTCGACCGCTCATTCTCACATACTCAGTTGCATTTGCTCTCAGCGAGTTGCAACAAAGCCGACGTGAAATCGTTAAGGCATCGCCTCGGTAATGTAACCGCCCACAACATTCGCGAGTACCCAAGACGCATTCGACGTATGTCTTCGGGCGAATCTGCTCTCGCGAGTGAGAAAGGAAGGTTTCGCGATCACCTCAGGCAAGCTGTAAGAAGATTCGAAGTTCTTTAGCTAAAAGAACCCTTTGGGCTCTGAGACAGGGAGAAAGGCCCCGATCTCGTAATAGCGCGCTTCTCTTTTCGTTTTATAGACAGTCATTAAAGCTCTCGGCATTGAAAAGGTCGTGAGAGAATCGGGAGAGAGGAAGATGCCTTGTACAGGTATATGTATACATGGGTGGAGCTGGCACTGTTCGCTATTTTTTTTCCTCGCGGTTCGTCTTGTCAACGCTGTTATGGACATTATGACGAGGAACTGTGGGAAAATTGGTTTGGAATATTTAAAGTGTCTTACTAACACTGGAGACTGTTTTTCTTAGTCATCAGCGAGTTGTGGAATAGTCTGAATTGGTTGCAAATATGATTCTAATACAAATGTCATGTCTGCCCAAATGAACTTAGAACTTTTTCAGTGAATAACGGAACCAAATGGACCTTTATTCAAACGAAGCTTCTTTCCCGGCACATTTAGGTGTCGGCATTTACATTGGATTCGAAAGCCTTACGGGACTTGACAACAGTCGGCGTCCAAATTACAGTGTGGGGCTATACACAGGTGAGCTCGGAGCCGATTAAGGAGTATATCTTCAGCTTTGTGAAATTCTCGGACACATGATATTTAGTACTTTAGCATCTCGTTGGAAAAATTTCATAAACGACAAAGCTTCTAAAATTATTCTACAATTAAATACATACGTATATACACTACTTATTCGAATGATGTTAATACGCGATTGGTGTACGAATACAAATTTTATTTCATACTATTGTTTATAATTAAGGTTTTTATATATTTTATTCGTCTGCTCCTTTCACCTTGAGAACACACTTTTTATAGGTCATGTTATAGATCGACTGAGCGGAGTCACTTAACCCGATGGTCAGGTTAATTCCAACCGACCGTCGAGTTTTATGGTGATTCCGATTAACAACTTTAGTCTTAAAATCGAAAGAAATAAAAGTACTTTTTAATTTTCAAATTATTATTTAATTCAACGAAGTAACTGTGTTAGTAGGATACAAGTGGTTAATGTCTAAATTGCTCGTAATAAAAAAATTTTGTCACTTTTACTTTGTTTTCCTCAGCTGAGTCACTGTTTTTTAACGACAAAATATCATCTTTAATTTAAATTGATTTAGCATTAACGAACAATATTTTAAATATAACAAATTTTTACTTCAGTATAGTTACATTTATTCAATTATTTTCTTACGATATGAAACGTAAACTAATGCTATTTATAATTTCATCTAATTATTTTTAGCGCCTTTTTTAATTAACTAATTATCATATTATGCAAGGCGTTCATAATATCAGCGAAAATTTGTTTTAAAATTGGAAAAAAAATATTTTTTTTAAATTTATTTATTTATTTTCCGTCGCAGCCGTCTTACGGAGAATTGGCGACAAAACGTAATTACGTTAACGTAATTAACTGAAAATAATTATTTTTCATTAGTCACGCGTCAAATTAACTTTATAGTAAATTAGAAAAGGAAAAAAAAACTTTTTTTTTCGCTTATTAATTAAATCTATAAATTCTATTATTTTACAGCTCTTCAATTTTTTTCCTTCGCTCGTATATTTCGCACAGTCGATAAGTATATGTTTCGCTGTAATTTTCTGATTACAGCTGTCGCATATGTTAATAGACTTGATGAGTGACTAAAGTTGCCAATACGTATAATCTGTTTATTAAAGCTTGATTTTTACTGGAGAATTTTACAGCTGCTTTACATTCGTTGACGTTATTTTTAATGGATTCGTAGTATGTCGAATTTTGGTTAACTACTATTTGTTTAAATTTACGATCAATATTTTTCAAAAATCTTTCTTAGTTGAGTTAAAATCTGTACAGTTAAACTTTTAGATTAATCCGACAATTATTGTGTGTCTAATGTGCGTATAGTTAAAATTAATAATATTTCTTTATAAAATATTCTGGACCCAATTTTAAAAACTCCATCAATTTTTCGATTAATCTTACTGTCGGCATTGAATTGAATATTGGCAAATTTTCAGTAAGTGAACTATTTTCACTTTATAAAAATAAAAAAATACTCTTTAAATCTCAAATGATAAATATTCATTTCATAGTACTGTATACTTTCAGTGTTTGAATAAGTAAAAATAATTTACATAAATAAAAAAATTGCACCTTCACTATTTATATTTACATCGAATATCAATACTACATCGATCTGTACATTTTGTACTGAAAATAACGTGAACATTTAGAGCTTTTGCTTATATAAACACATGAATTTAAATTTAAATTTAAAATAATACGGCGTTCATATATTTTATATCATAATTAAAATCCAAGCAAAAAAATCTACTTTATAATAACGAATCAATACATTTAAACAAAAATTTACTGTAATTTAATAATATAAATTTTTCTAATAATAATGTAATATAATCTGAATGAAATTCAATTTAATGTATTTTACTTTAACTTACTGTAATGTAATAAAATTTACTACATAAAAAATACAGCTAATATGATTCATTATTAACTTGACTGTAAATGAATAATAAAACTGCATTTACATTCAAACAAAGGAATGATTTTTTAGAATCGAACAAATTTCTGTTCCAAGGCTGACGAAAGTTTAAGAACCATTGCCGGAAAATCATATTTCATCTCGTCCAAGGAGATTGGCCACCTGTTTATACATAGGAAGCAGAATCTTGAATTTTTCCCCCCTTACAATAGCTAACTGGTTTTGAGATATTACAGGTATTGAGATGTTGAACATCGGTATTTATTTTCTTCGCAGTAGATTCTCTCTCTGTCGTCGACAAATTCTCTTCGTCTTCGTTCGCATGGCCTTTTTTGCCCATCCCAGCTTTCTGCGGGCAATGCAATTAGGTGCTTTACGCCGCGCGCGCGAAAATTGCTGTCTCTCTTTTTGTCGCACCGCACTGAAGTTACCCACTGCACTTTCTCGGGAAGGATGCGCTCGGTAACTTTACGGATTTACGCGAGCGAGAAGTTTCGAGAGGTGCGATCTTTTGCGCGTTTTTGCGATCGGCCTGTGGACTTTGATGTTTGTCTGACTTTTTATTGGAAACTCGTCGCTTCCTTGTAAATAGTAAAAAAATGTATTACGTCTGCATGACTGTAATAAAAGATAAGCATAGTGTACAGAGTCATCGATTGTTAGTACTTTTTACCACTAAGAAAAAAGATTTCCCGACCTTTTATTACAAGCTCCACTTGAGTGTCGCGATTCTATGTACATAGTTTGAAATTCGCGCCGCGTTGGAGTAGCGCCTCTCAAGTTATTGTTAATGTTCGTGATGGACGACGCTTATTGGATGATTTTAAAAAAATATTTAAAAAAAGAGGTATTTGTTACAAATCTAGTTGGGGACGCTGAGTGCGTTAAAGTAACAGAGTAATGATTACGAGACAAGTTACGAATGAATAATAATATATTTAACTAGTTAAGTGTTAATATAGACGAATTTGTGTTTTAAGATTCTACGCTCAATTTTTGCGCGAGGTCACGTGTAGTAACACGTGACAGTTAATTCGAATTTGTAACAAAAATACCGATCCTAAAAAATTGATGAGTATAGTTATCGATTCCATGTGCCCAATGTCCTTATTAAAAAATAAAAAACAAAAAAATGTTTTACGTTTCTCATCCAAACCAGCTAATTCTGATACCAATTACGTAACGAATCTATACAGAAGCGAAAAGGCAGCATATCAAATGAATTGCATAGACACTAAAGACCCAAGAATTAATAACAAGAGCCCAAGTAGCAACCCAGTTATGTGAACTTACATAGAATGGAAAACACAGGACTATTTCAAAGAGTGGAACAACTGATGAATTAACAACTCTGATACGTGTCCATCAAGACAAATAAAAGGCAGCGGGAACGAAACTGATTCAGCCAACAGATTCAACAGAAGAGACAGATTTGTTATTGAAAAATTAGGTAATCTATTGCTAAATATTATGGAAACATTGCATTACAAAACATGCCAATTAGTACCCTGAGAGTCTCTATTGTAGATAACCACCACGTGAATCGGTAAAATATACTTATTGGTTAAGGTAAAGTTTTTAAACGTTAAGACCAATTGGGAAGTGTATGAAAATCGAATATTTTTAACTACAGCAGAAAAACACTTGCGGTATTTCACAGGAGCTGACAAAGTGATTCATCGACTAATATTTGTTCGTGAATCATTGTACGTGAACAATAATCTGATGCGCTAACAAAACCTTGTAGATAATTTTACGATTTTGCATTTTCCTTATTACTAGCAGGGAAACCCCAGGAAAGACGATTTTGTGACGATTGTAAATTAAAATAACGTATATATCGAAGTAAAATTATTTACAAATAGAATTGTATAGATATTGTAACAATTGTCAATACAATTTGGATACTAGAGGTATATTTATTTAATAAATTAATTTTTATTGTGGTGTGATTCTACATGGATTGAAATAATTTTTGTACCAGCAATAGTTTACTGTACTTAACCAACTCTGTTTTTTGTGAAATAATATTTATCAAAGAATATTTATCATTTAATGGTTATGTTGAATTTTCGAGAATAAAATTAACTAAAATAATTAATTTTATTAAATGTTTCATGTATGTGTATCCAAATCTGATTTAAGGATCTGTAATATGGAGACCATATCAATTGTAACAAATTAATCTAATAGAGAATTTAGATCACAAATTCTTACAATATATATAATATTGGAAGAAAAATCAACCTAATAGACCATGATTGGTCTGAAAATGAAAAACTATTAGAAATAAATTTAACAAGGATTGTTATAGTAGTTCGACTATTGAATCCAAAATCATTTACATCGTTTTGACCGCTAATGATAGTGACACTACAGTTAGTCTCCTAGGAGTTGTACTTGATTCTAGACTTGACTAGGAACGTGTACATAATATACTCCTGTACAGGTTAAATTTCTTTAGAGGTAGCACTAACTTCAATCTGTCCAAATACCATATCAATGGTTCTCTACTCAATCGCAACCTACTGTTCATAATCACTCATATATATGAGATAAACACAACATCTATCGTTTAAGGAGGAATGATCATGTCATTGTTAATCAAAGTATTCGATATGTCTATGATATAAGGAGGGACGAACAAATCATTGTTCATCAAGGTATTCGATATTTCTATGGCGTAAGGAGGGACGAGCACATCTCACCTCTAAGGTGTGAACTAAACCCGCTTACCATTGCCGAGTGACGCAAGGATAAGGACGGCACTTTTCCTTAGGACAGTATTTAACACCTATGTTCCTGGTTGCATTACTGCGTATACTTCGATGATCACGTTTCGCTTAGGCCCGAGGCGGGAATCGGGACATTCCTTTAGCAACTTCAGAGAGGTTGGAGAACTCATTACTCATTTCTGGAATTCACCATATAGAAGTTTTAAAGCAGTCCTATTCACTCATATTTTTGATCACGAAGAGACCAATAGCTAAAATAAGCTCCTAAAGTTACAATAAATTAATATGTTCCATTCAGTTACTTCATATAAATGAAGACTTTCGTGCAATTGAAAAATAGTTCTTAATTATAAGTTACATTCCACTCTTCCGAAACTGTATAAAAAAACAATCTGGCTCCGATACACTACCTATACCCTATATTCCGAAGTGCACAAGTAAAAAATTCAAATTAGAAGCAGCTCTGAGTACTGCAGATGAAAATCATCCTAAGATTCAGATGGTCGAAAAAGAGAAAATGACACAATGAGAAAGATTTCCGCCCGAGGACAGCTCGTTTGTCGGCGTAACTTGGTCCGTCGCTGTTGCGCCGAGATTATACCTCGTCGATGATTCGATGACGTGCTCCCGGCATCCGCACATAAAGAAAGCTTTCGCGACAGAGAGTCGCGCTCGCATAAAAAGAAGAAGAGCAAGTCAGCTGGAGGCGGCTGGCAGTTTGAAAACCGAGTGCCCGCAGCGTTGTGAGCGCGTATACCCCACTTCATTAATATTTCATTTCGTTGCTTATCGTTACCTCGAAGCTGCGGAGGCGCATTGCCCGCGGGCATCGTTACTGCCTCTTAGTGAGAGAGACGGGAACGAGAGAAAGAGAGAGAGGGAAAAACAACGGAGAAATGCGAGAGCTGCTGTAGATATGGAGGCTGAGCGAAAATTTCACCTGCGGTGTATAATACAGCAATGGAAATAGGACGAGATTCACTTTTTTCAACTCTGGCAATCTTTTATACGAAATGTTCGGTCCAGGTTATCAGGATGCTTTTCTGAATTTACCAGTCGTTTACCACCAATTTATTGAGAGGATTGTTTCCTTTTTACCGGGTCTTCAAATATGAAACCGGAATTTGACCATAGAAGATCAAGCTGTCAATGTGTCTTACATCGTCAAACCCCGTTATCATGTGGTAGGCTTTCGACTCGCAAAATTACACTTTTCATACAAAAGTACAGCTTACAACAACTTTGAACACGTCGAATTTCGTACCTGGCAATCACGATTCGTGAATAGCATTGTTTTTCTGTTACCAGTTGAAGAAAGCTGGGAGTGGACGAACATTTGGACGAAGATCCTGGAAGACAACAAATTACAAGCATTTTTGGACAAGGATGGTGTTCAAAACCGTGTATACTCAACGTTTTTAACAACAACTGATCGATTTGAATTAATCTTTGTGTGAAAAGCGACCAGAATATTAAATGAGGCAACACCGAGTAAGTAATTTTGCTTCACGATAATACACCATTCAAAATATCAAAACTGGTTAAGCAAACGATTGAGGCGTTTAATCGGGAAATACTTTGGCAAACCGCTTGTTCACCAGACTTGGCTCCATCCGATTACTACTTATTTGCATCAATTGGACACGCACTTCCCAAGCTGCGCTTTATTTTTTACGAAAATGTTCGAAAATGGCTCGATGACTTGTTTGCGCCAAAAGAGCATCAGTTTTGTTGCAGGGTCATCCAGAAATTTTCAAGCTGGTGGCTATACTTCGAATAAAATATTTGTTATCACATTTGTACAATAAAAGTTCCTTTTTTATACAAATATTCCATTTTTCTATTTATACACCTATAGTATACGAAACTAATGTTTTCAACAGCTAATTAACCAACTGCAAACCAAAACGTAATTTGTGGTAAAATCCAAATGGCTACTTCCAATAGTTATATTTTTTCATGCTAAGTAATTATTAATACAAACTTGTTAAACAAAAAAAAATGATATTTAGTGAATCAATATTTAAAAATTTTAATCTACTTTCTCAAATAGAAGCTACCAAATTTTTTCTTATTCAAATTAACCTCAATCGACTAATTATTTTCTTATAACAATCCAAAGAAGTCATGTTTTTGAACGAACCGAATTTTTGTTTCATCGCACATCTAAATTGTTATCGTCCAAAGCTTTAAACAACTCTTATTTTCCAAGCCCCCGAAACCAAAGTTCCTAGGAAGAAAACCACACAAACTACGCCTTCTTTCCCCAGAGAACATCCTGAAATTAGTCGACAGCAAATGATCGAACCGAATTGTGCATGCTAAAGAGAAGGAGGAAAACAAGAAGAGAGTAGCAAAAGGCAAATAAAAAGTTAAAAAAAAAAAAAAAACAGGGAGACCTTGGTTCGCCACCGATTAGCCCGAGGCACAAGACTATATATGCATTGTCTCGTGCGCTCTTGCCCCCAGGCGTTCTTCTTCCCCTTTACATTTCTTCTTCGAATCTCTTGCTCTTCATATCTCTGCATTCGAGAATTGCATTATTTGCCTATTGCTGTACGTTCCGCTGTCATTTTTATTTTTACAGCAATTTTTCGCTCAACGTCCCTTTGCCAAAAGTCAGAACGAAATGGCGCAACGATTTACACATGCACCTGTTAAAACTAGAATTCGAAAAAATCCTTGCTTCGGCCGATCGTCGCGTTTTGTAGCCTCTAGCGGAATCAGCGGGAAGCTTCTATCTCTCTTTAGAATACCCGCGGGCGATTCCGCCCCTCTCGTCCACCTTGCCGCGTCACGGCCTTTTCTGTATATCCGTCTCTCTCTCTCTCTCTTCTTCGTTGCATGATTTCGCGCTATATATAGTGTGCGCATTGCCTGCGGGTCGCCGAAACGGCTCCACCTCGGCATCTGCCTGCAGAGCCTTGAGCTACGCCGAGATAGAGCCAGCGATACCGAGGAAGAAGAAAAGAGAAGGAGAGAGAGAGAGAGAGAGACGAGTACGGAGAACAAGGCTGAGTTGCCCTTCTGGCTTATTCGTGGTCTTTCCTGATGCAAGACTCATCCGTTTCTTTCTGGGTATTTGCTCCTTATTTTTTTCATTTAGAATAATGTTTCAGCTTATTATTCTTGATGATAGAAAGTATTGTTTACCTCCGAGTCAACGTACTCTCGAAGCGTTCAATTTTTTAGTTGGCATTGAAGCAATGTTTGTTATGAGTTAAGGTGTGATTCCTGTGCATAGGAATCCTGTAAACATAAGGTTTTCGGTCATTTAAGATGTCCACAGTATTGTAGCAATGACATTTTTAATTGATGAGATATGAGAATTTATTTAATTATCATGAAATCGATAGAACGATTATAAGCTGTTCACATTTTGTATTTTGAAAATTACTGTTCTAATGTCAATTTCCTCCTTAAATCTGGATTGTTAACTGTATATTGTGACAATCACTGCCACTAAATCATGTGAATAAACTATGTATACAAAATAAAAAGAACGAAGAGTGATTATTTGCGAGAGTCACGTAGTGAAGTTCAAAAGACCGAAACCAGATTATGCACTATCGCTGTTTTAAATGGTACCATTTTGCGAACATTTCTAAAAATACCTAAATATAAATATAAATAGGTACCTAAATATGCCATTAATACGAGCAACATGTCGTGACCGACTTCAGATGTCATTGTGTCACCACGGAAAATTACTTTAAATGGTACCATTTTGCGAACATTTCTGGACCTAAATTCCTAAATATGCCAATAATACGAACAACATTTCGTCACGGTCATTATATCACTACGGAAAATTACACCAGCCCCTGACGCAATGATGTCATAACCACAACATTCATGCTTTGTATGCGGGACCTTGAAATGTCCTACTCGCGATGTTATTGGGGAAGTAATGGAAATCTTCAATATGAAGTAGTCGCTTGTTACGATAATAAAAAGTGATTAACGTCACATAGCTGCACGAAAAGTAGGTTACAGAGGTTAATTGTGCAGTTATCGTCACTGCGTGTTATGCGACTTAACCTAAAATATGCCGAAGGAGAGAATTGTGTTCGGACATTATTTTGGAATTATCTGAATTGGCACAATGTATTGTTCTCAAATGTAAAAAAATTATGTATGTTCTGATTTGTGGATTAATAAAAGAAAAATTTGTAAATTCATAATTACGTGTAACCCTTAAGATTCAGAACTAAAATAAAACTAAACAATTAAATTGTATTGAAAAAACAAACATCAAAACGATGGTTTTTCATTCTGATATTCATTAAATAAAAAAAAAAAAAATTAATAAGATACAATATGATAACCCAAAATGTCATAGAAATATGTTTGGGCTTTGAATATTAAGAAAAGTCAGTTTTGGACTAAATTAATCATATCTTAACTATTAATACAGTTAAGAATTAAAAATGTCTCTATCGAATCGTTCACAGCAGAAAGAGCGACGTTAGTTAGATATTCGCGAATGACATGATAAAACGTAATAACCAAAATATACATGCAACTCAAAGACAACCTCGCTTATTTTCATAATCACGTTACTAAGTTAAGAATAAGGATACATCCAAATGTATGTACATTTCCTCCGATAGGCTTTGTAAGAAATTACTGCATTTCTACACTTGTAATAATGGTATTTATTCTGGTTTAATAAATAAATAGAACAAATGCAAAAAAATAAAACAAAATTGATTGATTCAGTATTTCGTCGTTGGGATGGAAGAACTATTCTTTTGGAGTTTAGGGTGTTCCATTTGAAAGTTGCAACTGACACTCGTACAGGTCGCTTTGCGATACTTTTGCCCCTGTTTTGTCTAACTTCTGACGTGAAATTTGTACAACGCTTGAAACTTTCAAGCTAAGACTCAAACTTTTATCCACGCTTTGCGCTCAGAATGTATACACGGAAAAGTTTTCCACCTCAACAGATAAGCTGTTTGTTGAATGGGTGTAGGTTAAGAAAGTGACTCAGTATTTAAAAAACACATTTTATTTTATCGCGACAATTATTTCCTCAAATACACACACTTAATTAACCAGCTCTTCATCAGCAGTAATTTTAACAAAATATTTACACGAATATTTCCATCAAGTGTTATTTTGGCAAATCTTGTATAATCCGTTAATTGACTAGAACACAGCAGGTGGTGCCTTCTTCGCAGTCGTCAGCTCGCAACATTTGAAGTTGCGGGGCACAGCTTTTCATGCATTCGCCCAGAAAGTGTTCGCAGCGATGTTTAGCGTCTTCCCTTACTGTTTAAATAGTAACCACGTTGTATCACCATATCTTTAACTAACGTTTTCTACTTTTTACACTTACCTTCTGAACAGCACACTTCACCATCAAGGAGACAACTGGTACGTGTCGTACTAGGGGAATAACACTTGCCTGCATTGATACAACTCGATGGATGGCAAACTTCCGCTAACAGTCGATCTGGAAACAAACAAAAGTTTTTCTGTTAATAGCATTTAGAGTCAGTCATTTAGACGCATGAAGCGTTGGACTTACATCTATTGTCAACGTCGACCGTGACCTCCTCAATAATGGCATTTCTGTCCCTGACGCGACATGTGTATTTTCCGTGATCTTTGTCGGTGAAACGATTGATCAACAGCGCTCCATTTGCTGTGACTGAAACTCTGTCTTTGAGCTCGGATCGTTCGACGAGAGGTAACCCGCCGTAACTCCAATCGAATGATAAATTATCATTTGATTTTCCCACTTTATTTCTATTGCAGACTACCAAAGCGTCATTGCTAAGTGGTACTTCGGCTGATGCTGTTGCTGTATGAGATTCAATTTTATTTTATCAGGCCACGTTTTTTATTTAGTTCAAATTAGACCTAAATCAGTACAGTTAAGTTCAAACTTATTTGCAGGATTGTACTTATGTAATGTAAATGTATTGACTCTGGATAGATAAATAAATAAATAAAAATATATTTCAATGTGTTTTTGCAATTACGCAGATGCTACAATGTCGTATTGAATGCAAGGACAGTATGAGTGTTTTAAAAGATTCTTATCTCAAAAAGACAATAGCTCATCAGGTGTTTACGTATGTTGATTCATTTGAAGAATTTAGACTAATTCGTGCAGTGTTTCCGGCTTTCATATTTGCTCTTATAATTTGTAGAAAATAGTAAAAGATGTCATTAACAATTCGAAATTTTTTGAAAGCAAAATAAATATTTCATTTGTATACAATTTGTATCAAAACAAAAGTAAACTAATCGTCATTTGTTTCGTGTTCAAGATTAAACGTTATTTTGAATGATTTTGCATGATAAATTATACGTTTCAGACTATATATACACTTTTATTAAAGAGTGAATATTAGCTTACAGCTTAGCGAATTGAAACAGCCGTGAAAATACACTGAGCTACGTAAACAACCCATATTCACCAGACTAGTGATTAGTGACATCCATTATCTGATTTACATTTTTTAATTATTAATTTGCAATTATTTTTTTAAATTATTTTTTATTAACAAAATACTAAAATTAAATACTTACAAAAGTGGAAAATACCAAACACCAGATTAGAATAAATGGATTAAGTTGGTGTACGCAAAGTATACAAAATTACAATTACGTAGATTAAGTTTGTGACCAATAAATCGTTTTGGATTATTTTCAATGTTAAAGGGGAGTTTACACTTATAACCTATTCCTGAACTTTGTATGTTTGAACCAAAAAACGTAATATTATTACGCAGCTAAACTTTTTTTCTTAAACATGTATTATAAGGATTTTAGCAATACGAGTAGTTGTTGTTATCATCTTTTGCAAATAAATGATTTTTTTTTCATTTTTGCTTTGTCATTTATAATATTAATTCAAAATTTAAATAGTAATTTAAGTAGTAATACATTAAGGGGCTTTCTTTAAATGAGTCTACCTAAAATTAAAACTTTTAATTATGTATATTTATTGCACTTTTTAAATATTCATTACTGAAGTTCTTTTCGAATGAGTAGAAAAATTATTAAAAATAAAAACTGACTATGTCATTGGTACATTTCATCAAGTAAATTCTTTTCTGTTCACTTGACTGGAAATCCAAATATTTATGTTTTAAAGAATGTATCAAGTAGTATTTATGCTCATTTTCAGATCAATTGGTCCCTAAATTCACTTTTGATCTTACGGAGAGTGACTTTTCATAAATTTTGCATGTTTGATACAAAAATATAACATTATTACAAAGCTACAATTCTTTTTTTAAAGTTTGTTAAAATAATTTTATTTTCATTTTGGCATAGAATTGATGGATTTTTAAAATCCAAGGCTCGAGTTATATTATTTCTATAATTCTAGATTTATCATATGTACCATTATTTCATAAGCAATTTAATTGTTTTGTTAAAAAAACAACATTCGATACTTTTTTAAATCTGAGATTCATCAATAATATAAATATGCAATCTAGAAGGATATAGAAATAACATTATTTTGCAATATACTTTTAGTAAAAAAAGTTTCGTTTAGCAATAATAATTTTAACTTTGTCGTTACAAACATTCAAACTTCCGGTCAGGAATAACGAACCCCCCGTTTGATAAGTAAAATCAATTTAATACCGACGAAATGTTAAAGTGAAAAAACTCACCTAAAATAACACTGCCTACAATGAGTAGTGGGACAATTGCCACATTAGATTTCGACATCATTCCGTCTCTCCAGTAACTTCTCTTTGAATAGACGACGTCCGTATGCTTGGTATCGTCGACAAAAGCAGCGTTTTATACACTCGCGCGCATTCGATCCAAAGCCGGTAGGGTAGGAATACTCCGCTCGACACTGAGCCGGTACAAACGTCCGCGCGAATTTCATTATTACCAACGGTATTACGGAAAGCAGCTGGGAGTAATAGCTTCGCTCTTATCTCAGAATGGCTCTCGCAACGACACCCGCACACGAGGTTACGATTATTTCTTTTTTTTTTAGCTTTCTCTATAGCGAAATTTCAGCATTGTATACTTGTTATTCTTTACAGCATTTTTTTTCTTTCTCTCGACGTGTTTACGGAAGCCGGAGCTACAGGTGTAATTGGTTTCTCTCTTTTTCTGCGAGTGATATGCTAATTTTCGCGGTTTTGTACTCCAAAATTTTTTTTTGTATGTGTGGCTAAATATTAGACTGGATATTTTTTATTTATTTACTGACCAGAATTTATTATTGAAAAAGATTTTTATTTTATCGGATTGCAATTTTGAAAACAAAACTTGTATGGTTTCTCTGCAAGATATTTATTTTTCCATTGTATTTTCTATTATAAATTTTTTTAATTAGGTTAAAAATTAGTTTTGATTGATCTGATCGCATTGAAAATTGGTCCACGTATTCCCGTAAAGCCTAGCAATAAATTCCTACGATAAAAAATAAGATTTAAAAAAATTTGTTTTCGTTGCATGAAACCTGTCATTTTTCAAGTACATGATTTATTTTAAACAGTAATTTAAATTTATAGTAAATATTTTTGTTATACTTTAGTAATTACTTATAATAAATGACTTAATAAATATTTATAAAATTAAAAAAAAAAAATGATTAAAATGATGTAATAAATAAGTTTTTCAAATTTAACTAAAAAAATGTATTTATAGCACAAAAATAAGCAAAAAAGAAAAAAGACGTATACAATGCAGATCAATATGAGTTTTAAGATTGTTTGCATTTACCAATTTAATATTGTTTATAATATTTATTTACTTTTTCCTTGTGCAATTTATAAAAATGTACTTAATAATTTTCTTGTGTTTTTAGATTCTTGTTGAAACTAATCGATCAGTATATAGAAAACTACTTTAACAGAATAGCAATTACATTATGAAATTCGTGAATCGCGACTGATGTAAGAATCACTTTCCCTTCTGTTACATTTATGCAAAAATATGCAAAAATAAACGAGACTTCGTAAAGATAATTTCTAATTTAGATGTGAACATGTTAGCAGAATTAAACATAATTTTTAACGTCGGTATTTTTAAAAATTTGGGTGGAATAACAAGTTGACAGAACTTACAATAATTATATTACAATAGCTATTTCGTTAAAATATTTCGTGATAATTTCTCCATAACTGAATACGTCTATGCTCGTAGTCTTCTCGTGCTTCCATGAAATAAATATGATCAATAATTAAATTTTCTTTGTAAGGGTGGGCTTTACGAAATTCACTCGAATTTCTTCGTTGGTAAGGCAGATGCAGAGAAAAAGGGGATGTCATACTCAAATATTACCGACTGAGCCGATACGTCTGTAAAATTGTTTGAATATTAATAAATCCACTAATTTAGCAAAACCAAGAATTAGTTTTCATGTTTGAAACGATCCATGTTTTTGAGAAAAGCTTCAACGAAAATAGCCACAACATTTCGTTACTGGAAATTTCGTTCAAGCTTTTTTCGAGAACGATTAAACATAATCACTTGAAATTTTGAACACATGTCGATGACTATAAACTGAAGAGCATCTAACTCTTGGTTTTGCTTTATTCAATGGACTTATTAAGATTCAAACATTTTTCTGCCGCTCTATCACCGTATCGACTCAGTCGGTAAAACTTGAATATTAAATTTTCCGCTTTTTTCGAATCCGGTGTAAAAGTAAGTATCTCTTTTTAAAAAAATCTCTTCGATTTCATAATAAGCTTGGAAATTGATCGCAAGGTGAAATTCATTATTAGAAAGTCGATCAACATTGTACTAAACAAACATTGTCTAAATGATTTTTCTTTGTATCTCCCTTACCGACGGAAAAATTTGGGTGGACCCCACAAAATGTATATTGAAAGATACTTTTGTATTTTTTAACGTGTATTGAACTCAAAATTTTAAGTGTTAGGTGAGCATTGTTTTTCGACATTCTTACCTGCTATCACTACAGCAAATTTCATCATTTCCTAAACACGTGTGTGGTAAACTTGGTGTAAAACACTTTCTGGCAACTATGCAAGAACTCAAAGAACACGGCATGTCCCGTAATGCATCTGTAAGAATATATATAATCCAACGTCGAAATTATCACGAAAGTTTAGCTTCCAATTATTATCATAAGTATTTTTCGAAAATCTTACATTTGTCATCGACATTTTTTTTCACTATATCGACTACTCGAATACCCGAGGTATTAATGTTGATTTCACAGATGTAAACGCCGTGATCTCTATTGGTGAAACGATTTATCAATAAATCACCGAAGCTTGAAATTGCTGCTCGATTTTTAAGTGCTTCGATTTCCCGAACCATTTTCCCATTAAAAGTCCATGTGTATTGGGTACCAGGGAAGCTTGCTTGCTCTTCGTCGTTTTCGAAAATTGACGTCTCGTTGCAGTGGATTAGAGCGAATTTCGTTCTTTCGAATGGTGTTCCACTCGCTGACGCTGTCAAAGTGATTTTAACAATTTATTCTTTCGAATTTCCAAAACAATTCGTACATTGTGTATTTGATTTTTTTTAGAAACGGTGTCATCTGTGTTTTTTAAGACGATCCGTTAAATTTTTTAAATTTCTAGAAAGTTGTTGCATAATAATTTTGAAAATCGTCATTGAAATAATTTGTAAGTTTTAAACATTTTCATTCTTAGAAAGTTTAAAGTCAAAGTCATAATTTTCGCGAGAAAAATCTTATAACTACTTTAATAGTGAATATATTTTTTATATAAGTTTTTCGAAATTTGGATTTTGCAATGTTTAAAAATGCAATGTATCATCCTGAAAATTTATTAGATATTTCTTTAACAAATTTTAAGAGATTATCGTTCTTTGTACATTTTTATAAAAGCTTATATTTTACGAGAACAAAATCCTGAAACGACTGTGCAGATATTCAAAAATCCTTATTCTAATATACCAATACAAACTGCTTGAAAATTATTTATTCTAAATGTATTCTAAAATTCGGTGCCATTAAATAATGAGTCATCGGAGTCCTCAGCCACTAATAATCTTTAAAAAAGGGTTTAAATTTTAATCTAATACTCGTATCTAAAGATGCACTACTTACTTGAAAACGAAATAACTGCGAGCAGAGTTACGGATGCCAAGGAGAAGCTTTTCATCTTGAAGTACTTGCTATGCTTCGCGTTCAAGGATCGAATGATCGTCCCTTCTCGTACGGTATGAGTTTTATACGCATCCCTGGAATTCAACAGCAGGTTTCAAGATTTTCTTAAAAAAGAAAATGAGAATTGCGGTGTACGTATATTTACCATTACTTAAAAAGCCAGAGGAATGCGTAGAATTATCCAAGATCTTACGACTTATCCTTAATAACGTCAGAACTGGTTTCGACTTTATTCACAAACGACGCGAATTTCAGCTTCAGGAATTTCTTTCAACGTTGATTCAATTACTTTTAGGGTTATTTTTCAAATTGTACGTACGACCGTCGCAAAACCAAGTATTGCCTTGTCTTATACACTTATCGATCAATCACGCTGAAATTCTGCACAAAGATGCCTTTTGTAAATATCATTTTTTTCATCATCTTTTCCCCGATATAAATACAAAAAATTAATAAAAAAATGTATTTCAAGAGAAATTATATAAAATGCGTATTTTTGGAAATTAGAGTGATTTTTTAAATTAAACATGGCACTGTAGCCAGGAACGAGGAAAAATCGGTCATTACCCTTGGCAATAATTTTTCGATTTTCAGATATTAAGTTGTGAATTCACTTACAATTCAAAATTATAATATATCAGTAAAACAGTAAAATAAAAAATAAACTATTTAAAATCTTCAATCGCTTTTTGTCGGGAACTTAATTTCACTCTACGATAACAAAATCTCTCACTGTCTTAAAAGAAAGCGGAAAATAAAGTACGAATCGTTTTGATTTTAATGATTAACTTTCACATAGTATTTGAAAATTGTGAAACGTTTTGTTATTAAGTAAAAAAACTAGTAATGCACGATGTTTTTATTATCTAAACTTTATTCATACAATTGTTGAAGCTAAATAATCGTCGCATCACATAATTTGCGATATGTTACATTGGGGAATCTCTTTCGAATTACATTGGTAGATTTGTTGTAATAGTTTGTGTGCAACCCTACCCTGGTACCGAATACAATGCTCATAGATTGTACTTACAAATGTCTTATGCTTATAGCACGACAAAGTTATTGCGGTTGAACTATATAATTTATAGGGAAATTCATCTATTCACCAGGGTATGCGACCAATCAGTACAAACATCTATGAAATAATTAATTTTATCAGTCAGAGAACGCATGTACGAGTATATTTTATAAACCAAGGATAATTATTTCTGATCTGTCGAAGCTAAAAGAATTTGCATTATTTACATGTATGGTTAAAAGGTTTACACTTATTCTCTCTATCAATTTTAATGTCTGCAAGAAAAAAATGTAATAATAAAATTACAAAGTTAACATCTTTTTTGTAAGTATATTAAGGGGGTGTTTTACCGACAGAGTCGATACGACGGTAGAACGTTAGAAAAATGTTTCAATCTTAATATTATAAGTCCATTGAATTTCGCAAAACAAGAGTTAGTTGCCCATCGTTTTGGCACTATTTATCACTATTCTATGAAAAGAGAATATTGATATTTTTTCGAGAAAAGCTTGAACAAAACTTTCAGTAATGAAATGTTGTGGCTACTAATTCCAATTGACTTTTAGAGATTCTAAGATTTTTCTGTTGTTCTACCGCCATATTCGCTCGGTCGGTAAAAGATAAGTATGATACCCCCTTAAAAATTATTGTTTAATAAGTTAGTATTATTGTACTGTGCGGAGATATGATATTTAATTCCTTTTGCTTTTTTCAAATAAATTATGATGATATGATTAATTTTCAATTAGAAAGCTCAAAATCTCATAGAAATCTTTAAGTAGCCACTCGTCGTCAAATAATAGCCATTTCACTAGTAAGCAATTACTAATCATTTTGTCATGATTATTTCATAGGAATTATGATTATTTTATCGGCATCAAATAACTATATTTGAATTCTTCAATTATTCAATTTTAATGAACCGTTAAGCAATGAATGAAATCCAGTACATTCGAATGCTTAGCTTATAACAACAGCCAACTGTTGCTTAGCAGACTATTTTGGTTACTCTATTTTCTACCAGAGAAATGCCACTGAAATAACGTTGTTTTAGTTTTTAATTTGGATAATCCAACAAATTATTCAAGCTGTAATCTACGCCAGAGACAAAACTTAAAGGAAAATTCATTTCTTTACAGTATGATAACATCAACTTCTGCTACTGATACTTTCTTCAAAAGAGGGTTGACTTCGTAATGCATTACATTTTTCTTTCAGAAATTCAAAGTTCAGAGAGGAATATGTGTAACCACCCTTTAACGTCGGAAGGATAATGCAGTTTTCAAAGATAAGTACCGTAGCTCATCGATCTCGCATTACTTTATCGTGTTGTAGTGATATTATATTATTTTAAAAATTAAAATGTTATTGCGTATTTTTTCATATAAAAAGTCGTATTCTTGACTTATACACACAATGAAACTCTATAATTCCCTTTATCCTATTCGATTTAATGAACGAAAAAGTAAAGTTATCATTACACTGTATACAACTTTACTGGTAGTTATATAACGTCGTGAACCATAAAGAATCATACTTAATGATCATATTTTAGACAGTATGTTCATATTTACAAGAAATTTTAGTACCTATATTAGAAGCATAGTATACACATTATTTTATTAATACTAGTATTCTGTACATTTGGTAACATAATATCATCCTGATGCAGTTAGATCAGATTAAACGTAAATATTTTCACACTAAATCCTGAATTTTCTCAAAAGCCACTTTCTCATTTCTAAAAGTTCAAAACTTATGGTCTCAGTAAGTAATTGAAAGACAATCAAAATAGACTTGCCACTAATTTGCTTGTACTCGTGTATTGACAATTCAACGAATAATAATAACTTAGCACGATCACTTATCAAGTACACTCGACTGCTTACCACTTGAGCTATTCCCCTGCACATCAATGCTTACGAACACTAATGCGTCTCTTCCCACCATAATACGTGGGCATAAAGAGTAGAGTAGGTTAGGGGAAGGCTCTAGTAGCGACATAGATCCATATATATAAGGTATATAGATATACATAAATAAAGTGTTGGTCATTTTAAGGGACCAATCCAAATTTCTCCGTCGATAAGGCAGATAAAGAAAAATTTTTTGGACGAAACTAAACTAAAAGAAAATATTCTTATGCTTTCGTTTCAAGCAGAGTAGTTTAGTGGACTTATGAAGATTCAAGCTTTTTTTATGTTTCACCACTGTATCGACTCAGTCGGTAAAAGTTGAGTATGACACCCCCTTAATGAATTCGACCTTATCATCAATTTCCAAAGTAATTTAGAGCCTACTTTTGACACAGGATCCGAAGAGAGTGGCAATTTTTACGTTAGAAATGATATTTTAGAATGTTCTTTTTTGAAAATAACGATTTCGTCTGAAATATCTTTCATTATATCTGCCATATCAACGAAGAAATTTGAGTGGGTCCCGTAAAATGGCCCCCACCGTATAACGCACAGATAGAGAAGAGAAGACGCCAAAACATGGCAAGCAATCGAGCGCGCACGGCATACCAAATAAAATCAGCATCAAGGCTCAAATGACTTTCTCGCTTGCCTTGCACAGCCTAGTTTATCTCATACTATTATGCCAAGAATTACGCATTCACTCGTGCAATTTCGCCAGATTTCAAAATATATCGCGTATATATATAAACTTAACGATTGTACGGTTGCAGGATCGAGTCTGGAGTAGTCTACGAAACTCACTTGTCTCTCGTAGGCAGTAATACGAATCGCCTGTATATGTGGAATACGTGTACTTCGCGGCTTCAGCTTTTTGAATCTATGCAATGATACATCGTTATAGAGGTTCAGCGAATTTTCATTCTGACATCGTTCTATATCACAGTCGGCTATGATTATGCTCCGGGTCGGTAGTCCGCCGTAACATTCTTGAGGAACGCGTAAATCTCCTTGAAGCTCGGTCGTACGGATTCATCTCTCTTCCAGCACGAGCACATGACTTTGTAGACGTCTTCTGGACACATCATTGGTCTTGGTAGGAGGACCTATTTGAGCAAGAAGAGAAATAGTTGTAAAATCCTGGGGAATGCTTGAATTTATGTTGTACTTACTTGTAGTTCACCTCCGTAATACATGAGCTCCGCGTTTTGTATGACCTGCTCGTTCGTAAGGTGCTGGAATGGCTTTTCACGGGCAAAACTCATCACTTCCCAGAGGGTTACGGCGAATGACCAAACTGTACTGGAGCACGTGCATCTATCCTGAAATAGAAAATGTCTTTTGTAAATATTTCATTTATCTTCGTTATTTTAAGCTTACGTTGTTATTATGACGATGAGATCAATTTCAATCTTAATGGATTAAGTATGAATTAAAATTTGCTTTAGAGAATTATCGTATAATTATGTTAATTCTACTGGTGATGATGTATAACTTTATCGTGTAATTTAAGAGACAATTCCGAGTTCTCGCTAAGCCTCTTCAGTAGTTATATTCTTTCAAAGAGGGATCGATGTATATATCTGTACAATACCGTAAAAAGAAGTATAACTATTCTGATAAAGTTTAAGTTTTATCCTTTGGAATCTTGCGGAGTATTACTTCCAAAAAAAGTTAATTAAATGAAACTTTGAAATTGGGTTTGGTTACTTTAGAAAACCTGATGAAATTCTAATGGTTTTAGAATTGTTTCTCCCTAATCAGTTCAGCGGCGAGTGCCGTATCAATCGATTGGTCCTTCATAATCGTATACCAGTTTCATTTATTCGATACTTTGATTTTTAAGATCAAAGAGATGTGATTCTGATCACTTATTTACGAAAAATAGCATTAGCACCTTATACTCTATAACAATAGTTATAAAAAATGGATTACAGCAAATTTTGAATTTAACCTATCCATCGGTTAACTTTCAATCCTACTGTCAGTCAACTTTCTATTCTCCACTGTAATTATAGCCATCGAATGGAATCGTAAAAGTGATAGACCTCTTAAATCGGAGGTAGGAACTATCTCAACAAAATAAATTCATTTAAATTTTAGAAATGTTGATGTTTTCATAACTCAAAGTAATCTTACTAGGAGTATACTCTCCCAGGGCATCCA
The DNA here is from genome assembly GCA_018906985.1 of Apocrypta bakeri. Classification (NCBI taxonomy): domain Eukaryota; kingdom Metazoa; phylum Arthropoda; class Insecta; order Hymenoptera; family Pteromalidae; genus Apocrypta; species Apocrypta bakeri. The sequence goes on from JACCIA010000005.1 coordinate 3,206,167, forward strand.
TCTAATTGGCGCAAGTGGTCTTCCACCTATATCGCTGTAGTCCTTCTTGTAAAGATCGCTACATATAGCGATATCCGTCACTTTCACACTATAACACCTTCCTAGCAGACAGTTTCTTGCCGCCAGATCCTTATGTACCAGATTCTTCGATTCGAGATAGCGCATAGCTGATGCTATCTGCGTTCCCATGTAAAGCAGACAGTTTTGACTACAATAAAGAGATGATGTATCAGGAAAATATTTACGTAAGACAAACCAAGTTCAATTAGCCTATTTATTCATAATAAAAAAGATGTAATTCGAAAAGTGCCGTTCTATATTCCGTAGACTCACTTAGCCGCTGTAAATGAACGAAATCCATAAAAATCTATCTACATCGTCTACTTTTATCGTGAAATTTATTCCACCCCTGTAAGGTACAACGTGTAATAGAACATTTCCAACCTGATGAAATTGAGGCTGCAGTTGGGTCTTTGCGTGCCGACAAGCGGTTCGCTATACTGGAGGTAATGGGCTAAATCGCCAAGCTCTGTGTATTCGATGATCGTCCATGGTCTCGAAACCTCTGCAACGTCGCAGACAAGTCCGAGGACTCGTGCGAGATTTGGATCGGTGAGAGTCGAAAGGAAACGGACTTCGCGAAGAGCTTCGTTATTTTCTTCCACAATTTCTTCGGGGTAGCTGTGGTGGTTCGAAGCATTAGGTATCCTCGCAACAGCTAGCCTTAGAGGATCGTTGGCGGTACCGAATTTGGTTGAGGTTGACTCAGGCAGGCCTAGGACTGCGCAGACTATTATCTGTTGGAAAAGTGAGAAATTTGATGTTAGATTTATGTGATCATAGATTTATATGATCATTCAAATTCCATAAGTAACATAGTTTAATTTTTCTCATAATGAAATTTCGACAGTTGAAGATCCAACCTTAGAAAATGAATATCGATAGTACCAGACTCAAAAGAGGATAACAGTTACTTTTATTGACACTAAATTAGATAGAATTATTACTCAAAACCAAAGATACAAACGAGGTAAACTCCGAAAATCAATAATAAAAATCAAATACTCGCTCTCAGAAATAAGTAACTCTAGTGTGAAATAAATTTCTCAATTGCAACACATTTTCAGCTTAAAAAATATTTTGTTTAGTTCCATTATAAATAGTCATAAAAGTATTTTCCAAAAATGAGTAATCTTCTGAGACTCCAGTGTCAGTGATATCTCAAGACCTCCCCTCTCATTTCGTAAACCTTCGATCCTCTTCAGAGTCTACGTCGTCGCGATCTTCTACCCAAAATCGTATAGATCAACCTTCACTCTACCCTTGCCCCTCTTTACTCCCACAAGTTTCAGCTAATTTCAAAGGCTACGAAAAGTTTCCCATATCCTTTCACCGGAATTCACGGCTTTATCTTGGGTTGTGGAAGCAGCTCACCTCGCCGATATGGCCCGAACCAAGTTTCTCCATTGTATGCAGACACTGTCCGGGTATGTTGGCGGGTTCTATCTCCTTACATTTGTAAGGCTTGCCCATGCTCGGAGCGATGTTCCATCTGACTACTGGTGCTGGTACCTGCAAGCATAGCAAATTGTGCGTATAAATTATTGGAAATTCCGATGGTCTTCGACTATGCTGCGTAGCTTATTGATCAGGGAAAATGTGCTTATTGAGTAGGTATGTATGCTTTTAAAAATACTGATTGAATAAGATAATACTATCTATCTTTTGTTTTCATGTGATTCGGACATTTTTGACATCGATGTAGATCTTTTTAAATAATTTTTCTGAATTTATCGTAAGATAATGTATCTCACGCACTTATAACGCACATCAGACCTTCGTTTTGTAAAGTAGTTTCAATTCTACAAAAGCTACTAATTTGGTATTTTTGGCAAAAATGTAATTAAATGACTAATTTGTCCAAAAAATTATTGAAATATTTATAATAAAATTAATAACTTGGATACGTCCACAGTTCTTTTGGATCGATTTCTTATTGTGGAGATTTAAATTTGAATAATTATCAGGGTAAGTCTGAGCTTAATTAGGATTTTAAATACTTAAATGTAGACCGATGACATTTTGCACAATATAATATACATCGTGTTTCTGGTCTTCAATATTACCTTCTCTTGTGAAAGACCATTTTTATTTTACTATGCTAAAAATGAACCTTTAATTGTTCATTTTTAAATAGATGTAAGTGAGACTCGTTATAATTAAATTACTTATATATCTGATTTTCATTTTTGTTTAGCTGTGCTTTATTTATAAGTATAAACTTCAATTACGGTGCTAATGAACGATAAAATCTTGCGAAGTGTGGATAAATAAAGCAAACAGATAATTAATGGTGCTTTTGGTCAAATCAGTTAAGGTCGCGAAACCGATACTCCCCGGAATAAGCCATCGGAAGGTTCAAATTATATACTTACAAAACTTGACAATTCTTTAAGCTCAGATGAACCATATGGATTAATAATCCGTTAATACTGATGATATTATAATATATCGATAAGATAGTTTGTATCTTTTATATTTGACGTCGCAGTTCCTTCATTTAAGCTGTGCTTATGTCATTTAGAAAACACTCTGACTACACATTCTTTACACAAAAGACTTATGAAAATTCATTCTCACCTTATGCTTCTCTTTTGGTGCAGTATTCCAACGTTTAACATGTGCATAGTCAGGTTCTCTCTGCTGCTGTTCCCGATTGACAGATGCATTTCCTAGCCTTGCAGCATGTCCTTGCAACGTTCTGTAATGTTGTGACACTCGGGTTGAGGGCGAATAGTGCGCAGAGTTGACCGGAGAACAGGAACTATTCGAACTAGCCAGATTTAGGCTGCAGGAGTCCTGATGGCGTGAGCTCCCAGTGTTGTAGCCCTTTTCAAAACTCTTGCTCGAGCGAAGCTCATCTCTTCGTTGTTGAAGCTCTCGACTTGGACTGTCTGTATTTGTATGAAAAATGTTTAATTAATAAATAAATATACGTAATATTAATGCTTTCGGTTACGCGCAATATTACAGTCCATGAATTACATGTTGCAATTACTGACGGTACTTGAGAACGTCGCGGATAGACATTTGCATTGACATTTCTCGTATGTATGGATTTAGCTAGTATAATGATGACTCCGCGCTTCAATTAAATCCCTATCGCGTTCAATATAATTATGCACTCTGAAAATGTTCTGATCGTCGATGGCGTTATTTAGTTTCTGATTCGATGCAGCTTAGAAACTCACGGAATAATTAGTTTAGCACAATAATGATTTCGTTTGTTAATTAAATGTACACACATTTTAGTTGTGTGATCGAATACATCAAGCTATACGCGATTCATCGGCAGTAAATAATAATATTAAACTTTGAATATTCAATACTTCATATTTCAATTAAAATCTATCCCATACGCATGTTATATGCATTTGATAATTACATTCTAATTAGATTTTAAAACTATAAAACTAGCGAATGCTCGGTAACTTCCATCAAGAGAATATAAACGACGCTCGATATTCTCCCTTGCTTTGCATTTTCAAAGAGTATTCAATTTTACCGTCTGCATATATGAATCGTTAGTACGTATGCTCGTATCCTGACGCATACAGTACAACGGTGACCTGGTCACGCCATCCTTTATTTTACGAGGCTGTCCGTCGGCGTTTCTTCAGTTTAGCACTTGTCGCAGGTTGTTACGCGTGAATTTATTATCTCGAGGCGAGGCATGTATGACGGCTCGAATAAACTCGACATGTATTTTTGTGGACAGCTGGCCGTAGCAGTGCCGAGTTACCGTGGATTTACGGTTCTGTTCAGTGTTGAGTTTTCGAAAGCTTGATTTAGAGGCTTCATTATATATGTGCGAGTGAAGTATCACAAGGGAGTATGGCTTTTTTATGGTTACTCTATGGGATAATTAAAATCGTCGGTGGGTATGTGCCTCGATGCGAATCAGTTATGATTGACTTCATTTTGATTGTTGGACGTGAATGTTAGTTTTAGTTTATTCACCCGCTATTATCATAAAATATATAATTAGGTTGTAACGATGACTTTATATCTCAAAAACAGAAGTGTATAAACATCAACATTGATAATCGCTCGATTCGTTACCCAAATGTACACAATGCAACAAGACTTTACTTGAAATCAGCACTGGTCGTGTCGCCACATCAATTTCGTACCTCTCCATTTTCAAACAGAATTAATCAAGTGCGACGGTAGCGTTCAATACACCGATTACACAAATTTCAAACGTTCCTCTTGAAGAATCCGCAATTCGTATTGATCACTGCGAAATTCCAATCCTTACTGTTGATGTAACAGTGCCGAGTATACTCGGTACGAGATCAATTAAATCATTACCAGTTGTTCTATTCCTTGACACAACTTTCGCAATTCAATATTTAACAATGTCCCGCTTCGTAGGTAAACATCGATTTTAGAGAATGAAATGGATTTTTTTCGTCCCCGAAAGAAAATAAGGCTCCTAATAGGTAATAGTTGAGGAAAACAGTTAATTATGATTTTTTTACGGTTATAGTTGAATCCTATGTTGTAAGGGTTGAGAACAGTATTAAATATAAAATCTTTTGTGCCTCACTTAATTTTAAACTACGCCAAATAACTAACTGAATAGACAATGCGAAACGATATAGTGGTCACAGAATTTAAACACTAAACCCAAACTCATATGGTCTAGCTCCGATTGCAATTGTTTGATTATTGAATTTTTAGTGAACTACGTAATCCACCAGTTTTCACCAGACTATAATTGACATATTTATTTTTCTGAAATAATTCTTCATTTAATTGTTGTTCACAGTTAAAAGAGATAAATAAGTAACTAAATAATGGTAAGTACATTTAATAATTAAAAGAAGTATTATTTTATAAAAGTAAACCAGAGGCTATATGGTGATAAAAACGGAAAGTTAAACATAACGTTAACATTTGAAGAATAGCAAAACCCAGAAACACTATCTGGATAACTTTAGGATACAAAAGATAAACTAAGATGTCGTTTCTCTATGACCAGTAAATCATTGCATATTATTTTCTATCATTGGTTACTTAGTGGTTACACCTTATATTTTGGCCAGGATGATTCCAAATAGAATCAGTTGCTTTGGAGTCCAAATTGAATAACAATAAGCAGATGATATCTTACCAGTATTCGCAACAATGGCGTAGGTAGATTTGTACTGCGACTCGACGAGTGGCGAATTGAACTGTTCCATTGTAAGTGACTCGTGCATGCTGAGATCGTCTGGAGGTACAAGGTTGGTTGCGCCGTCTTCCAGATCATCAAGCTCGACGTCCACGTCCTCCTCCTCGTCATCCGGCCTGACAGGTACCTCCTCGTCTTCATCGTCCGGCGAGTCGCGACCGCTGTCGTTCAACATTCTGCCTGGCGCGAGATTCAGCAGGAAACCCTAAAGGTGTGATCATCGTTAGTAGTCGTGAGGCAAATCGAGACTAGGATGTGGAAGTGATTTAGCATCAGCTAGAGCTTTAGCTTGATACACTTGATTAACATTTATCTTCAGAATTTTTCTATCGTCGAATAATAAATAATGGTTAAAAATGCCAGTCATTGTAGTCGATTATCGAATTATGGTTGGGAACAACGTAGCTTGTCGCATTGGATATTTAGATTCTCGTATTTGCGTGACCGACGGCACAATAAAAAAAGCCGATAAATGCTCGCGACATTGCGTGTAACGAGTAACCAGTAAAAATGATGCAAATCGCCTTTTTGATGCGACATGGTATACAAAATGTATTGAACGCGAGGGTAGAGGAAGTTTTCTAAAGGTCAGATCGTTTGTTAAATTATATTATGACTTAATGCAATGTTTTTGTTGTTTAAAAATTCGTGCTGATAAAGAGTTTCTGAAATTAATTAATCAAATACTGAAATAAGCGTAAACAAGCTCGGAGCATAAATGCAATCAGTTTTTGTATTTAATTAACTTGTAAAGTCTCGAAATAAGTAAATAATTAGACTAATTAATAAACAGACGCTAATATCTTCTTACCTTCATGTTTATAACGAAGCCAAAGGGATTCTTCAGTACCGTTGGCGAACTTTGTAACTTCTGTCGTCTGCTCAACAGCAGAATTATAATAAAAACAAGCAGCAGGAGTAGAGTTATCGCTGTCAGTACTCCAATTACTACCTCTACGTATTCTTGGTCTTCTTCTCTCGCCGTAACTGTTCAACAAGACGCTCTCTTGTACAAACAAATTATCGAAAAGTATACCGAGTAAAAAGTTATTATTATCACTCATGTAAGGTGTCTTACACAAGAGAGAAAAAAACCAAACATTCAAAAGACAAATCGTCGAGGTCAACTGGAAAAAATGGCGAGTGTCGTATAGTCAGTTGATTAAATGCTCGCAAAACTTGATTCACGCGGCATCACAGCTTTAACTCTCCCCAGACATTGGTCTACATTTTTTTAAATTTGCTTGGAGAGGAAAAGATTAATCGTGCTGACTGTATTTTGGTACTTCAACTGTTGTGACAATGGTCTATTCATGCGTTTTTCGTTTGGGACAAGATACCGTGTATCGCAGGAACATTTCGCGAAATTGTAGAGACAGTTAATTAGTTTTAACGGTATTTTCTCCAGCAGAAAAGCTTTTTTCTAGACATAGACTGTATCTTGATATGATTTCCTTGTTGAATTCGTATTACGGATGTAATTAGAACAAAGCGTATTTTTTATTTTTGGTAAACTTTGAAAATACAGTAGTAGGAGTTAGTCGTCAAAATGAGCGTTTGTCTTACAAACCTCAGACTAATTAATAACGTCCCTGCATCTTCTGCCAAAATCATCAGAGTCAAGTTGCGGCTCATAATTAGACAGCTGATGCCATCTCCCAGTGGAAAAATATCCCTGTTTTCTTCTTCCATCGCCCCTATCGTAACCTACTTCGTCGTTCTAAACTTTCCTTCTACGGCGTACTTAATCCGGCTAATTGTTTACGCTGCGCGACAATCAAAAAGCCGTCGTTCCATTTTCCCTCTTAACGAAGTTGCGGCAAGGTAAGGATCGACGAAATGAAAATGGTAGAAGCTTTACATATACCGAAGCTTCCATTATTCGTCACGATTTCTCAGCTGTTTGTTCGCACTTTGCGCCAAGTTTGATTGCGAGCTCTCACCTTTCTATAGATATATATGTGTAAATACGTACTCGTTTGTAAGTTGAGATCCGCGTCGTGGTTGACTGGACCAGTGACGACGACGACGGTACCAGCGTCGACGCCAGTGCCATCCTCGTTACTCATTTCGGACGCAGTCTCTTCGGTTGCGTTTGCGTACGGATTCCCTGCGAATGAGATAATTGTTGATTTAGGCAATTTCCAACTTCGGACACGCGGACACGAGCTTGCGGGCATTCAAGGCAGTGGGGAGATGGATTTACATATTTTAGGATGTAAAATGCTTGTAGGTGTGATGAGGTATGAATTATGCACTTGGAAAAATTTCCTAGTATTTTCCAAATGATGTATAATCATCAGAATGCATAAACCCTTACAATTTTTACAAACAAAGTGCTAAAAGAACAACATCGGCGATCCTCTGGGTGAATCAAAAGATGCGATCAGAAAAAGTAAGGATTTTTAGAAGAGAATTCTTGTCTTTTAAAAAATAGATGAAATCGTTCTTTGACATAGTCAGATATCCGAGAGGAAAAGGTCGCGGTAACAGTCATAAAGCTCATGAAATATTACCAAAATCTAAGTTTCGCCCATAAAGAAGGATTATAGGCCCGAATGGAAAGGAGATTACCGGTCCTAGCGAGTACTCACACTGACTGGACATAAACACCTTCAATTACGATAAGGGTAGTACGCAAGATGAACCAATTGCAGCCCCATATCGAATCAAGGTAATGCACAGACAGGTCATTGAACTGAAGATGAATGTGACAGGAAGACAGTTAGAATTTTAATGACCTATTCAGACCTATACAGATCTTACCTATAACATGATTTCAGCATATTAGCGATATATAATATAATAAGGTCAAAATGTTGTAAAGGAGGAAACAGATCCAAGATTACGAAATTGAATGTCGAAGTTTCTTTGTTGCAATTTCAATTCAATTACACGACAATTTTCTCATTTAACGTGTCTGTTTTGTTGAAACAATATATGTGGAAATTTGCAAATTAGATTCTATACCTCACGAAAGCTCCGAGATCATTAGAAGTATTTCCTTTTACAAATTTCCATTGCTCTGAAAAATATGAGTAAATTCGAAAAAAGAAGACGAAAGCTCATTTATCGATCACAAAATAAAGGCAATTTAATTTACGTATTCAAGAGTGGATTCTCTGGTTTACTTTTCTAAAATAATTCTTCATTTATTTATTAGACTTACTAATGTGTGATTTACCATTATTAAATCACTAAAATATCTCTTATAAATTAAGCAAAAATCAAGTACTTACAAGAGTGGACAATACAAAAGTCAAATGGATTGGCACATCATTTTCGATGTTCAACTCATTAATGATAATTAGTAAGCCACCAGATTGCTGTTACAATCTTTTTTGCATATATCTTAGACTTACGCTGAATATGCGCTAATCTCGCGTAGCGGAAGTTTCCTCGTGAATGACTTTTAAAATTGACCTTTTCCGCGACACACCCTTACTAGAGCATAACGCAACTATCAGGAAATTCGTCTTTTTATGGCCGAGTATGTGTGTAGATAATCTACTCACATGAGTCGAAGGTAACCTCGGAGATGATGATCCAACGGGCAGCGAAGTACAGCCGGAACCTCAGCACTTTACCCTGTCTGGCGTGCAATGTGATAGAGACGTTGCGCGCGTTCTCCAGATTCGTGTCCGGTATGTACGTGTACGAGACGGGCTCCTCTGCCTCATCGATCTCTCCCACACTGCTGAACCACACTTCCGCTTTGGCGAATACCTGTTGGAAGGAAAATTGCTTTTCCTCTGTCTGACTCTTTTCCCTTCCACTTTATTATCTAACTTATTTGCTTATTTTCATTTGAAATTAAAGGTACGTCATATGCGCGTTTGTTACTCAAACAATTATTGCTCAAAAATCCAAGTTTTTTTACAATCAGAGAATAACCATAACGCAAATTGATGAGATAACCTCAGTTAATTGATGGATGTAATAATATTTAATTGATTTTCAATGGATTATCAGGCTTCTCTGTAGCCATACAATAACTCGTATGCGCGATGTGTACGATTAAACAATATTCGTTCTAAATAAATATGATAAAAAATTTTTTCAACATTTTTTTACTACCTATAGTAGTTACCGCCAGTGCACAGTTTTAACTCTGGTTTAAATCTGGCACGCCAGTATTAAACCAGAACAGTATTATAACTCTGGCCAGTTCTTATATCATCCCGATATTGAACCAAAGTTGGCCCTGTACTGGCAATACCTACTAGAATAGAAGTGTGAATAGCATCGAAAAGTTGTCAGTGACTTTCGAACATTGAATGCCAATCTCGTGTTTGTAGATAAACTATAAAAATGTGTGCCTCGAAAGATATTTCCTGCAATAAAATATAAATATTGACAAACTGATAGGCAAACTGACCATTCACAGATGCGAATCATCCATATTTGATATTTGATAATCCAAGTGAATTTTGAAAGTCGAAAAGGTTTTCGGGATTCAATACATTTATAATGCAGCCAGCGGACTGGGCCGTTGAATCCGTAATTGATTATTTGAAACCGTCCGCGACAGCAGTAGCATTTCTATGCGTGAAATATGGCAATCGCAAAGGCATATCTGTAAAATTTATATAGATCTGACATCGCGGACGATGACTGAAAATTCGTCAAGAGTGACAATGACACATTTTACATATTTAACGATGCACCAAGGTAATAATTTGTTTCAACTGGGACGCGTTTTATCAATTCTATTATTCGACGAGTGCGATATGTCGATTACCTGCGTCGCACGAAGAAAACGAATATCACGTTCGTATTATTATTTCTGTACGCAAGGAATTTTCCCCTCAATGAAAATGTAAGAAATATCAAGCGATGTATCCCTTATTCGCGGTGAAAACTGGATCGTGCACGCTGTCTATGCAGTAAATGTATTCATAACTTTACCTGAACGTCTCGTGTGAAATAGTTATTAGTGTAAATATGCACGGCATCGAAAATTCTTATGCTTTCAAAGTGGAACGTCATCTCGACGTATTTATCGGGGAAACTGTCGCGCATCCAGGCCACCCATCTGGTACCTGCGAAATTAAAAACGAGCAATGTTTAAATTTAGTTCCTTTGATAGTTAGTATACAACAATAATTAATTCAACGTTTTGGTCAAAACAAACGATTTCATTTGATGTATCTATATCGCGTGGATAATTAAAAATAGACTGTTTTGGTCTACACATAACACTTGCAATCAGACTATCGATACTGAGTAACATGACGTAATAGAACTCACCACTTCCATCAGCTACGCTCTGCTTGTAATTGTCAGCGCCTGTCTCACCATCGACCAGTTGACCGAGACCACCCGACAGGATACCGTACTCTCTTATACCGTCGTACGACGTGTCGTTCAGCTCTGCGACTGGCGGTTCTGGTATCGTATAGCTTAATATACCACCTGTAACGAAGATACAGAAAAATTATGCATCATTGCAACAAAGGTTGGACAATATCTGGTGAAATATTTACTAAGGATGTATCATCACTATGTATTGAGGATACGACCGTTGATAGACATTTTCGTCTATTATTATAATATTATACAGTTTTTCCTTTTGTCACGAAGCTTTCACACTAATTTCTTGAATAATTTATTAAGCTCACTATCAGCTTGCGTAGAAAGGATGCAGGAAAAAAAACGAATTAGCTGAAGAGCTTGCGCTCGACCTCTTAATGTATGTGGATTGTGGATATACTTGATTCTATCGGTCCTTGTTATGTTCCTAATACAAGTTTATAGGTAGAACGATAATAATGAATTAACGGGCTATTATTTATTTAACAATCATTTTTGTAGATGGTGAAAGCGTGCTGCCCATAGTATTTGGATAGGAATCTATTTTCTAGTACTGTTGATCGTGAAAGTGTTAATAAGTGTAAATATATGTCGTAGTCTCAGTGTCTGTAATCAGTGAGTAGATTAGCAAAAAAAAAATTAAGTAACGACTATGCACGTGTTTCCTTGTTCTAAATTTCTTATCCGAATAAAAAATAATGTTTAGTCATGTTTTTTACCAACACATTGAGTCTTGAAATTTTATACTATAATATATCATCCTCATTCTGATTTTGAGTAACGTCTTGCACACATGTTACAATATGTAATTATGACAAGTAGTCGCAAATGGCCCTTCAATTCTTTTTAGAACTGGTTGTTTATTGATACTTGAAATGCTTAAAACTTTAATGAACCTTTTTTGACTATTAATACATATAAATTTGGCTTATATTAAAGTCATTTTCATTATCTGTTAATTTCGTAACTTTACATTAAATTAATCTTCTATTATCGTATATTCACTGATATCACGCAACTTCTTTTCACGCCAATTAATTTACTTATTTAATGATTCTTTTTTGTTCGCAAGCAAAAAATTACAATACTCCCTTACACAACTTATAAAGCCATTTACACAAATTGTCTAATATATTGAATCCAGCCATCAACCAGTCACTGGCACGAGATCGTGGCCAAACGTTAACATCTCAATCGATCAACTTCATTTAGTACCAGAATAATGGTAAAGTAGATCTAATAATTAAATGAAGATTCGTCTTAGAACAGTAAACTAGAGAATACACGTTTCTACTTTAAAGGACCATCATTTCCAGTACGGTCTAGTGTCTAGTGAAAGTTGGTAGCGGATTACATAATTGAAAAATCAAACATTTACCAGATGAGACAATATCATATCCCAGAAACACTATACGGATTACTTTAATGTACAAAGATCATGTGTGACACATCTACTCAAAGTAGTACAAAAAATCCCAAGTATCTAAATTCAGTTGCTTCTTTTGTCGCGACCAATTAATCATTTCACTTATTTGCAGCATTCAAGCCAGACTTACCCCTTTGATAGAATGAAAAAGCAACGTCAGTAAATACTTAACAATCCTCATTGCGATATCAGTCTGAAGCGCCGTTTTCCTCTACGCTCTCGCACAAAGCTTTCGCGAATCGCGTTCGAGCCGCTATTCGCATTTCCGGAAAGTATACGTTGAAGCGTCTAAGCTTATCTTGTCAGCCGCGCCCAAGGAGGACGAAGATTAAGAAAAAGAAAAGTCGTCGTTGGAAAGCAAGAGAAAGGAATTATATATACGAAGCTGGTATAAGAAGCAAAAGAAAAAGGGGAGAGAGAGAGAGAGAGAGAGAGAGAGAGAGAGAGAGAGAGAAAGAGAGAAGACATTATTACAACGGGCCGTCGTCGTTCTAATAAAACGACGACGTTCTCCCAAGCGAAGAGAATCAAAAAGAATAACAAACCACTCGCGCTTCCTTATTCAAGTAGAGCTACGTGACTCTCCCGGGGCAAGTCGCTCTTTCCCTTTCCGAGACAATGTGCTATGCGGGAGAGGTTTTCTTGCGGTTATTAAAAAACGAGTTCAATTGTGTGACTTGGTCGTATTGATTTTCGTTTCCGTGACCTTTTCATTGCCCCCCGGGGGAATAATAACAGCGAGAGCTTTTTAGCCCCTATATATATTAGTCGTGGGATATTCAGTTTTTCGTTTATCAGCCTTTATTATACCCAGACGCACCTTGGCGTTGTTTCATTTAGCGCAATGCCGGCAAAATAAAACGGAGGAGCTTGCAGCAGTGCTCGGAGCTTGCAGCACTGCACGAACGATAAATCCCGGCGACAATGCGTTCCTGCTTCTTCTACGGTGTGTATTGCAACGATAAAGTTCAATTTCTCTTTTATTCGCGCAATGCCGCGTATAATTAAAGTGGATGCGTGGAATGTAATTTGAATGAATTTTAACGGCATAATTACCGAGCTCATACTCCCTATGTTATGTATCGATTGACTAAAATGTCACATTATTAATTCGATTCACTGTAAGTGGTTCGAATTTTCATTTTTAGATTTATAGTGAAATGTAAAGTTTTTTTTCAGTCCGGAACTTCGTGCGCGTAAGGATGTAATATTACAATTATATTTGAGACATTTTGTTTAATAAGACCTAACCTAGAGATATTTTTTTTTTATTTGGATCTTTAAGATTCAAAGCTCAAATGAAGCCCTGGTAGAAAATTAATCAACCAAAATGGCCTCTCAGTCAACCACTGATCATTTTTTTAGTCAACGATTTTCGGGTTGAGTCGAAACACTATTTTATCTATCAAAATTTGTCATTAACGTTATAAATATTTTAAATTTTGAATACAGTAATTTCAAAGGTATTTTGCACCCTTAAGTGGATCATTCCTGAGATAAAAATTGGAAAGTATTGAATTCATTTCATAAGTAAAGTGTCCATTTTGAGCGTCCGCCATTTAGAATTTTGAAATTTCATCGATACAGTCTTAAAGTATGACCCACTTCCATTGCTTTAATAAACGGCTGACTAAACTGTTGCAGGTTGTGCAAAACCAGTTTATCATTTCAATGATTATAATATAAATAATTTATTTTGTTAAAATATGAACATGTCATAAAGTAATTTAATACCATTCGATCCAAAATTACATGAAAAAACATCATTAGAGCTTTGAATATTAAAGATCCATCAAACTATTCTTATTTCTAGCTTACGCCAAAACCAAAATTAACATAAAATCATATGTCTACACAGGATGATGCCGTGAACTTCTGGTAGGTCTTACTAAATAATGCCATTTAATATACTTTTAAGAATAAAAGATTACTTACGTGATAATATTAAAATTTTGTCAAACATTCAAAGCTCAGGGTTGGGTATAAATGTAAGCCCCCTTTAAATCACTTGCTATCTTAGTGAAATATCGTTCTGAATTTCGAGTAAAATTAAAATAGCATCTATTGCTTAAAATACGCGTTATCCAAGTAAACTTTAAGAAATCTAATATTATAATATTACATTAAAAAATTTAGTAGCTTTTCACTCTGGAGTTCGGAGGTAAATCTGAATTATATGTAACTCTAAAAGGCTTGAACGACAAAGAAACTTTGGAATAAACCAGACGGTGTTGTTTAATCCACTCATTAAAGTGTAAGTGGACTAAAATACATTTTTTCGCCAGCTTTTAAAAAATTAAATAAGTTTCTAAAAAAGAATATTGTTTAAATTTTAAATGCTCGATTACTGACTGGAAATATAGCAATTATATAAGATATCTTATTACGTATTTCTCTGGTTTATCCAGATTTTCAGTTAGAAATAGAAATTAATTGACATGTTCAGACTTCGTAGATATTTTTATGATGATGCAAGTTGTCTTCAATGATCGAACCATTTCCAAACTAAATTTGAAGACTTTGATGACTTACGAGACTATTATGATACATATTTACAGCTTTGAATGTGTCTTATTTGTAAAGTTGCAGTAATTTTGCAACACAAAATTATAAGATAATTTATCTACGCTTTCGAGGAAGGACCCACTAGTTCTGAAAAAGCCTTGAAAAACCAGCCAGTTCAGCAAAATCCAAAAGCCTTCATGAAAAAATTGAAAAAAGTTAATAGATAGTATTAATGTCAGGGAATGACTATCTAACTCTATAATTACAAGTGTATCTATAGTTACAAGAATGAATGAAAGTTAAGAATATAAAAATCTCAGAATTTTGAACTTACACCAACACAAGAGATGTACAATTACCAAGTGGTTACAGTAAAGGGGATGAAAAATCACGTTGAAACATATTTATTATTATTCATTATATCGGACAAAAATCACAATATTGCAGAGTTAACGTTGAACAACAAGGCATTACAACAAAAGCCAAAATGTCCATGGGATAAAGAAATTAAAGTCAAACAATATTTCCTCGCAACAGCAGGACAAAATTCAAAATTGAAGCGCAATGTAAATGTCGCCTAAAATATTTCACTGTACGAAGGTACAATCCAGTCGGGATTTTCAGTTACATGGCATAATTACATTCGTATAGTACGCGTCTTTTCGCCCAACGCATACATACATACAGCCGGCCGTTAAAATGGAAAAATCAGCCGACCGAATATAAGTGACAAGGTTTAAGCGGCAATTGTACTTTCTCTCGCTCGGCAGCAAATTAATTTTCGCTCTCTACTTGTCAAGAGTATATTGTGCTCGCGCAACTAAATGAGACTCGAGTACGACGAAGCGGCTGAAATGATCTTCATCTTCCAACCTCGAGGCTTTTTATTTCAATGATGGAAGGAGAAAGAAAGCAAAATAAAAAAAAAACATAAAAATGACAATTGAATCTATTTTCAAGCGTCTTCTGCTTTTTTTAACTGCATACACTGCTAGTTCAACAAAAGTCCTGAAGAACCAACCAGTGAAAGACAAAATTTGAACAACCTCATATTTCATTGCACATCCAAGAACCAGACAATTCAGATAATATTGTTTATATTGTCAGAGTCAGTTGGTTCTTGGATTAAAAATGAACCGTTGGATGGTTCAAACCTTTTTTTTCAACTCACTTGTTTTTCAAGGCTTTTCTTAACTATCTGGTTCCCAAAATTAAAAAATAACCGATGAGTTCTTTGAATCTTTTTTGAATTAGCCGATTCTTCGAAGCTTTTTTGATCTGGCTAGTTGTTCAAATATATTTTGAACTGGTTAGTTTTTCAAAGGATTTTTGAAACTGACTGGTTCTTCAAAGGTTTTGTGTACTGGCTGGTTCTACAAGGCTTTTTTAAAGTGGTTTGTTCGTTCTCTCAAGCGTCGATATGTTGATTTGATTATAAAGATATGATACCTCGAGAATAAAATCAATAATCCTTTACATCTCGAGATAATACAATACATTCCGATACAACAACAAAGGAAGTTTCATCAATTTCTATTGGATTCCACCCCACGTATGCATAAAACGAAATGAAAGGCGCAACACCTTAGGGATAACGCCGAGCTTGCAGAATGTAACACAGTCGACTCATTACTTCTACAGTATATAGTCTATTATGAAATATACAACAAATCGATATTACGAAAAAAATTCTATAATCGCAGAATAAGCCTTACTCGAAGGCAAAACAAATGCTATATTAATTAACAATTAAGCCGAAGCATTGGTATATTACTTAACAATTAAGCCGAAAAATTATAGTGTCAATTACATATTGATTGGTGAATGAGTTCAAATGCAATTGCGTAGAACCGCTGGATTTTTCAAAGTCCATTATATTATAGCCAAAGAGTCGAACTAATTAAAAATGTAAACAAAATTAATATAACACTTCCTCTTAATATACACTGTATAATGGAAACACCAAATATAAAATCGTTGAAAGATCCTTCCAAATCTTTCAAATTTACTCATATAATAAAAATATGTATATAAGACTTGCGATATGTCAAGCTTTCAAGTGCTTAATATAAAAATCTATATGAGTTAAAATTACTGGGTAATACTGTAGAATGTACTTGCAGTGGGTATATTGATTTTTTAAATAATATTACCTTTAGATTTTCCAGAGAAAGATTATTTGGAATCTTTGTTTAAATCTCTTTGGAAGTATAGAATTTTTTTTTAAAATCACAAAACTGACTTTAAAACTATGTTTCGTAAAATTTGATGAAAAATCTCTGAATTTATGCTTTAAAAAATGATTCAAAGAGTATTCATGCCAATTTGCGGCTCAATTTGTCCTTTAATTCGCTTTGAATGTGACGAACAGTGAGTTTTCAAAAACCTACTGTAAGTGTGCCTCGAAGGAACTTAGCGATATGAAACAGAGCTCAAATTAAAAGTGTGCCTTTCTACAACTTCAAAATTAAATATTTAAAGAATGCAATTAACGTACCTAATAAAGATTTTTAATTTTAGGTAGATTTACCTAAAAATGTCTTGTTCTCGCGAGAAGACCACTTGGCTTTGTAATAATATTACATTTTTTGTTACAGACATTACGAGTTCATTCTTAATGAAAATCGTTTTAAAAACAGCTTAAATGTTTTTTTAGAACTATAAGATCAATCAAAGCTTACAGTGGATAAGCTTACAACGTGTAAGCTTACCTGTTAACACCAAGAACTCGAATGTACGTCAATAATATACCTGAATTTGGTTATAAAGCTAAGGGAGCTAAAATCACCGGATAATACTATGGGATGTAGTTACAGTGTAGATATTGATTTTTCAAATAGAATTACTTCAAGTGTTTCTTGAGAAAGATTCTTTGAATAAATAAAGGCTACGATGAAATAAAATTGACATATAGTGACGAGTCTGTCTTTTCCTGTCATCCGTGTAAGCGAGTGAGCAGAAACGGTCACGTAGTCAGACAAGGGAATGTGTTCAGAGCAATATCGTAGACTTATTGTTTTTCATAATTTTCAGGTTTATAACT
This sequence comes from Apocrypta bakeri, assembly GCA_018906985.1. NCBI lineage: Eukaryota > Metazoa > Arthropoda > Insecta > Hymenoptera > Pteromalidae > Apocrypta > Apocrypta bakeri. The sequence goes on from JACCIA010000005.1 coordinate 3,223,693, forward strand.
CTATTATTCATTGATTAGGTGCAAAAAGTTTTGAGCGTCATATGGGAGAGTAAATACTATTTTTTTATTTTTAGGTATTTTTTTATAGTTAAAATATTGTAGTCGTTTTTGAACTTTGTAATGTCTGTAACAAAAAATTTATTATTATTACAATGCTAAACTTTTTTTCTTAAAAGTAAATTAAAAAATATTATTAAATATGACCTACGAGAAGTTCACGTTATCATCCTGTGTAAAAATACGATTTTTTCTTAATTTTGGCTTTAATAGCTACAGCGATTTTTAAGATTCAAAGCTTGAATGATATTAGTTTTTAGAATTATATTTTATTAATTTATGATAACTTATATTTTTAATTAGTCTTAGAACGAAAAGTGAACTTAGTATGTGAAAATTCACTAGAAATTGACCGACAGTTGGCAAACCCTATATGCAACTGGTCAAGTACTGATGTAATTGTTATTAGGATTTATCATTATTTTCAAACAAATAAAATTATTTATATTATAATGATACATTTGATACTGTTTTTAGTAACATGATTTGTGATGAACCATGAATTTTCGAAAATTTATAAAATAAAATCACCAACATACGAGAGTTTTACAGTATGACATTTTACAATATATTCCAAGAGTTAGGGTAGTCTTATATCAAGCCTTGAATCAGACGAAATGGTGGCAGGTGCACTCGATATTTTACGGTGTGGTGTAACGCGTCACGCGACGCTCGTTTTGGTCAATGTAACCCTGGAGGCTCTCTGTCGTATGAATTAATTCGTCGTCTACTTGGCCATGACGAGCTTTGCCAGACAAGTACAGTATTTCCTATTCGCTGATCTCAGGAGAATGAGAGACTTTGCAATGGATGACTAGATATGACGCATTAAACTCTGGGGATAGGCTTCAGCTGTGATAGCTCTTATTAGGCTCGATTCTTCAACTTGACTATGGCTATATTATGGGACATGGTTTAACTGAATAGTCACGCTTTGGATTCAAAAGAATCATAAATTATTTTGCAATTTGTTGATCTTTCGAACGAGAAAGCTTGAACTAATGGTGTTAAAATTTAAAGAAAGATAAATATAAAAAGTTTCAGTACAAAGGACGCACAAATTTAATAAAGTCGAAATTCATTATTCCGCATGACAGGCTAGGCTGGATTATTAATCTTTTCTTTTCTCGAGGAAAAAACTCGCAGCTCAAGTTTTCGTTTATCTCTTTAACGCGAAAAGTCGAGATTTTTATCTGTTGAAGTGTGTGCCTGCCGTAACAGTGTAACGATGCTTGAAAGTCAAAGATAACTTTTTTTTTTCGTAAAAATTTACTTTTCGAGTGAAAAGCTGATTAAGAAGCAGAGAAAATGGAAAAAATATTTCGAAAAGCCATGAAGTATAGAATCAGATGAGAAACTTTTCTCCCGAGTCTGAGCTTGGATCATTCGTTTCTGCTAATTGTATACTTCCGATAAAATCGGAAAAAAATCGCATATTCATTCATCGTCCGCAAAATCGTCGAGCGAAAAATACAATTTTCAAAGCCCTAACGAGAAAAAGCTCCGGCAAACAAAGTAAAATGCTCGGCGAAGATAAAACGAGCTACGTCCAGAGCAAACACGCTAGTGTTCTGACAAAAAGCTCCGAGATGTAAGATAGCGAGTGTGTGCTTTTGGGGGAAAAGCGCCAATTAATAAGGGCGCGGTAAGAGCGCGTGTAACGCGTCGATTGTGTCGACGAGTAATCGTCGCGTTCTATTTTCAAGGGTTAATGTGTGCTTTTTTTGCGAACCTCGCTGCTGCGCTTTGTTTGACGGAAAGAGAGCTTTTTGTTGGGTTTTTAGCCAAGAGGAGTATTATGCTTAACTTTTGTCTTTTGGATTGCGGTTGTTACTTTAATTAGCGAGTTACGCAGAGTGTTTTTGCTAGCCGTGCTATTATTTTGGGATCATCGTTTTAACGCTTGAAAATGCGTGTTGCTTTGCTGGGTATATATGAGCGAATCCACAAAATAGAGGGAACTGCGGCTTTACGATGGAAAAATGTGATACTTTCTGATGTTCATGGAAATCGTGTTCTGATCTTGTCCAATAAAAGTCTCTACAATCGAGATAATTTACTTATGATTTTGATCAGATATCGTAGTTTTAGTTAATCCATGGTACAAGCTTTTACGAATGAAATCGGAAAAGTTATTTTCGAATTATTTTTTTATACAAATTCTATATTAATTTGATATTTCTTGTAATTAAAGTTCGTTATTTGGTTAACTTGGTTGTTTACATATTATATCAATATTAATAACTTACCGTTATTTATTTGATAACGTCTTTGGTCAATATTGGACTAGAAATTGGTCAACCGTATACAGCAGTTAGCCAAATTATGGCGTAGATTTTACCAGAGGTATATTTCGACAAATAAATAACAACATGTAACATTTAATTCTCGAAAAGAAAGGTATCTAACTTTAATATTTAAAAAAGAGAAAAGAGTTATCATTTTTTAACTGAATAAGATATAATTGAACTTCTTTAGAAGTAAACAAGTCATGTGCTGTATTTTATAAATTTACTCATAAACGCAGTTGCGACGTTTGGCATACGTAATCTGAATTTTCTGTTGATTTTAAGCTACTTATTATACATATTTTAAAGTGCTTTATCGACGTATGGTTTATTGTATAGAACAAAAGTCGGGTGTTCTATATTTAGATGATCTTACGACCACTATCGAATTTGGAATAAGTCACCAGCTCAATCACTAGCGAATCACTTTGATAAACGCAAAAATACTCTGGATAAACAGTTACATTCGTATAAATAAAGCTTTTTCAGTCCTTAGATACACTCTCGGTGTAATATCCTTTCCAAGCCCTACATTAATAAGCAAACAAAAATTGATCTTAGGACCAATAAATAAGTTCCTCTTCGATTTCCTCCATACCACTATGACCCTCCTCGGGTAAAGAGAAAGAGAGAGCGCGACCAAGTGGCTCTAAGAGCGTGTTTTAGCCAGATGCCGTGCGCGACCTCCATAAATCTGCCATTCCCGCCCAGCGATCTCGCTCCGATTGCTTCTTATGGCGCGAAAGCTCTCGTGTCACTGAGCGTACTCCAGGCCTTTGTTTCCTTCTCCCACTCTCATCTCTTGCTTTTTAACTTACTCGTTTTTCCACTAAGGCACATCGATCGTTCGTAGCTTCGTTTGTGGTCGGCTAAATTAGGAGAAGTGAGGGGAAATCATTATGTAAATGGAATGGAGTTTGATTCAGCGAATGTTGGCTTTAACTGCGGTAAGGGGCACTAGACGATGTAGTTGCCGTCGTTGAGTTTACTACTTCTGCTGTGCTGTTGAATTTTAGATACACGTTTGCTACACCGCAGAATGTATTATGTTTTTCCATGTTTTATTCGTGCTGAGCAACCGCTTATTTCGCTACTAAAGTTGATAGAGATTCGTTTTTCATTCAAATTCGGTACACACCTTTAAATACGAAAATCGCATGGAAATAACATAATTTGGGCCTTGAATTTTAAAAATCCATTAAGCTTCACTCTACGCTCAAGCAAAAATTTAAATAATCATATTTACACAAAGGATGATAACGTCAAGGTCTCGTAGGTCTTATTAAATAAAGTCCTGAAATGTATTTGTAAAAAAAATTCTGCTTTGTAAAATAACATTCAATTTTTTGTTACGCAGAAATTCAAACTTCAGGAAGGGAATATAAATCCCCCTTAATGAAAAGAGGCTTAAAAACAGTTGAAATGTTTTTTGAGCGCAATGAGATAAACCAAATCTTACAGCGTGTAAAATGTACTATGAAAAAACGCTTTTTCTCATTCAAAAGTAACTTAATCCATTAGTCCGTTAATACTACAAACTCGAATGTAAATCAATAATATACGCGGATTTGATTATGAAGCTGTAGTAGCAAAAGTATTGGATACTATTGTGGAGTGTAATTGCGGTTTAGATATTGATTTTTTAAATAAAATTACTGTAAGAGCTTTCAGAGAAAGATTCTTTAGATAAATAAATGTTACGATAAAATAGAACTGACATATAATTCCGTGGCTTTGTTGTCATCCTTGTAATTGAGTAAGTAGGAAGTGTCCGATTCGTCAGACAAGTGGAAATGATCAAAGATATAACGATTTTCGTAAAGTTCCATTTTAAATTTCTCTTCATTATTGACAAACGACTGAATAACATATTTTTATACGATTACATAACTTTATTTCTATGAATTTTCAAGTAATTCATAAATAACATCCTATTTTTAATTCGATTTTCAGCTGATTATTGAGGAAAATTATTTATTGGAAAATTAAATTATAATTTAGCTACCAATGAATATTTTGAAAGTAACAATTAATTTTTCACTTTACGAATTATTAAAGCTTCTAAATTACACTTTTTTATATTTATTAGATTCTTTAGTACCTTGATAAAATTTTCAACAGAAATTGGTTAACCGTATATAGCAGTTGGCTAAATTATGGTGTAATGTTTTCTACCAGGTTGTGGTATAGTAATTAAAAAAAAACCATGACTGAGTGAATGATTTCAAGGGTTTGTAAAAATTCTCTGATTAGAAAAAGGGACACTTCGTCTGACCGTAACTGGATATTTCTATACTGTTCGCAGAATAATTTTTTTTTTTTAATCTTACCAATGCAATGCACCCGTAAATGTGAAAATATTTGATTAAATATTCTAAAATATCCACATATGTAGAATCTCAGATAAAAATAATCATTATAAATCCAGAATAATAAACTGATTACAAGACGAAGCTAAAAAATATTTCTAGGCCATATCTCCTAGGAATTCACTATTTTAAATTCTAGACTAAATATTATTCAGCATATAGGGAGGTATTTTTTAACAATCTTGAAATTATCGTTAAACAAGGGGTTACGAAGTGGATTAATGACGAATTAATGGCTCCATCCCCGTTTAAACACTGCAGCTCGCACTTGCCTGCTGAATAATTAAGGCTTCGAACATTCTCTTCTCCCTCTCGGCGCACGCGTGTGTGTGTACGAGCACGCAGCGTCGATCCCTCGACCGAATCAATTGATTAGTGCGCGAGGCATTGATTGCTGGCTATATAGGGCTAATTATTATGATTAATACCAGGTTGCTGCAGCTTCTACTGCGTCAAGGGAGATGCTGATTATTTTTTTTTTATAAAACGATAAAAATATTGGAAAGGGTAATTAGTAGGTTGTTTGAGAAAAGCGATTAATTATTTGCTGGAATGGATTTAAATTTTAAGGCTGCAATTAGTTATCGACGCTGGCGAAGAGTTTATGAAGGGGAACTTTGAATGCCTGTACCAAAATTTCGTATTATTACAAAATTCAATGATTTTTCTTAAAAGTATGTTAATAAACATTATTTAATACGATCTATGAGAAGCCGATGCCATCATCATTAGCAAAGGTATGATATTTTTTTTTCATTATGGCTTTGGCGTAGGCTACAGTTGGAACAGATCGATATATGTTTAAAGATCAAAGAACTAATTGTCAAATGGAACATATGTTAGTTGTAACGTACATATTTCTCAGAAAAGAAAAAAGGCAATATTTTGTTATTTTTTCCAATAAATAAAAAATAAATAGATAAGATTTCCAATAAATAAAGACGAAATAAGTGTAGACTCCCTTAATTGCAAACTCTTCGGAGGAATAATAAACCAATTGAAAAGAAGAATTCAACAACCAGTCAATTCAAAAAACACCTCAGAAACCAGCCAGCTTAGCCAATTGGTGATTGACTAATAAATATAGTTCTTATATTCATTCCATGAACTTTTTTTTGCTTTCAAAAGCGCATTAGCATCATTATTTATGGAAGTGTCAACACACTCCTCTTAGCTCGTTTATTTAAAAAAAATAAATAAATAAATGTTCTGTCCTGATCATCCCGATATTATACCAAGATTCGACCAGTTCTAGTAACCAATATACTGTTAACCAGTAAAGTATCAGTACCAACCCATTGTTACAGTACTGGCAGTTCTTACCAGGGGTAAGCTACGTAATCCAGAAACGTCAAGAGAATATAAATAATAAGGATATTTGAAAAATCCGTTTTACCCTGCCATATTTTTCTCAGACATCATCTTCCTTTCTGCTACTACACTTACTGCGACGATTCCAATATCTCAGTGGAAAAATCCACGATTCTGACGTTATGCTGGTTATTTTAAACTGCAGCCTAGCGACTCTCCGACTTTATTTTTCTCGCTTTTCCCCCAATCTCTTATTTTATTTCGTCCGCTGCAGCAAGGGCAGCGAGACGCTGGGATAATAAAACGAGAGAAAGTAATCGAGTGAAAGACGAAGAGCTTCGCACGCGTACAGGTGAAAACTACAAGTTGAACAGAAATACTTGAACGACTGTGTGTGGATTTGTCGATGTGATTCAGTCGATGCAGATTGCATTTTTTACAGTGTGCATTTTATTTCTGAATCGAGCTATAAAAACAAGCTTTAATTTAGATTGAGTCTCAGAACAGTATGCACAACTGTACATTGTTAACGAAGAATTATATAAAATAATCAAGATAGCAGCTTTTATTTAAAAGATTTCGTGGTTTTGAGTGAACATAGATTGTAACAGCAGATAACTAACGTTTGCAAAGCGTAAATAATGATGGTAAATTCTGGAATTTCACACGAATAATGAGCTCACGAAATTTTGATTGAAAATTTAATTAAAAAGAAAAACTAGTTAAAAATATTGTCTATTACTATTTGTATTATAAAACGAAAAGTTGGTGGATGGAATTATTTGGAAAAAGAAATGTCACGTCGAAACAGAAAATTGTGAACTGGCACTACGAAATCTGTAAATTCAATACTACTTAAAGTCACTTGTTTAAACGGAGAATATATACTATGAAATCAGTGCGTTAAATACCACAAAAATTCAATGTTTCAAATATAACATAAATTCCATATAACCAAAAGTCACTTTTTCAATAATTGACAATAAAAATTTCATTTAATTGATAATAAAAATCAACAAACAATAGAGTCGTTTTGAAAAACTGATTTCTACATTAACAGACTTTACACTTTGAATGTCCGAAACGGAAGATGTTACGACAATTACAAAATGTAACTTTTTTTTCTTAAAAGCGCATGAAAATCATTACTTAATGCAAGACCCACCGAATAAATGAGCTTTGTAATTAACGATGAATTTTTTGCAGTAGTCATTCAGAGTTCGGGAAGGGAATCAGCGTAAAATAAATGAAAGTTTCATACAAAGAAATAACGAATCCTCTCCTTCACGAAGAAAATCAAAGATTAGTCGATAGAAATGAAACATATCTCATTCTTAATTTTTCTTTTAAAATCTTCCTTTTTCTCTTGTTCGCTCGAATTAAGGATATAAACATTTCGCAGCTGCTCGTTACGGAAGTATTGACCAATTATATTTTATAATTAACGTTGACAATGCCACGGGGGCTTTTCTTAATGTTTAGTTGGAAAATACGGACTGTGGAATGATATTTCAACGCTACGACAACTTGTGCGACGGATTCCAATTAAAGTTTATCAAATAATACTGCTGATGATGGTGTTATCTGTTTTTCTTTTTCGCTCTACTGTATAATGGATCTATCCTCTTTGCAGTCATTAAAAAACTTTTTTTAACTATCTTTTCGAATTTAAATTACGTTATCTTCTTTTTGGACTCCCGAAAATATGGATTTTATCGAAATGTTTAAACGCTCTTTGAAGAGTTTTTTTTAATTAACGATATTTTTCCAACTTTTTTATCAAATTTTTTACTTCTCGAATATTAATTTACATTTTAGTTACTGAATTTATTACAATTTTTTACTCGATTGGTCTTTCACTCTTCGTTTCACGCATGAAATATTATATTTGATTTCGTTATTGAGTTGAAATAATATATATCCTTTCAAATAAAAAAAATTGTCGTTCTTGCTAACCAAGTAATGAAAAGTATCAACATTAACATAAAATATCTGAAGTTAAAGTAGAATTACAGAGCTTTTATTTTAATAAATCATACCTAAAGGCCTTTCGAGTGCAAAGTTATGAGCATTTGAGAAAAGACTATATAAAAGTCAAACGATTTCTTCAAAATTTCGTGATTACAGACATTATTAAAATACTCATTATTTTTATGATAATTATTTTTGGGAGTTAATGATTTTTCAAGCCTCTTACTACACAATTATTTTTTTTATTAATTTTGAACATCAAATATATTAAAAATAAAATGAAAAATTATATCAAGTTAAAAAAACAAACAACATAGTTTCTACAAATATACAATATTCTTTTCGATTAATTTTAGCTGTAAGTTTTTAAATTTTAATTTCGCACATAAACAGGCAAACTTTAACGTTCAACTTCTTTTTTCACTTCTTAAATAAATGAAAAAAAAATTAAACAAAATACAAGCAATCACTCACTCTCATCATCATAGCCTCTCGAAAACTTTCTGTTTATCATAAACAAAAATAACAGCTACTCTCATCGTCGACAAAACGATCGTCGTTTCTCTTACGCACAAAAGGGCGCAACGCGAGCTCGTTAAAAGGAAAGCATCGCTTGCGCGACTTTTCTGCAGCAACTCAAAACTGTTCCGCGCATCGTCTCTTTTGTGCATCGGCTCTAGTATCGACGCAACGACGGGAAATTATTATAATGGCGCTCGGCTCTATTATAATGCTTACGCTGCCGCAAGTTCTCCGACGCATATAAACGTATCGTCGGATTTTTTTCAATTATATATACGTTTTAAAGTTGGGTTACTTTCATACAGACGTTAAATAAATTGCGACATTTTATATTTCCGTTAAATCGAGGAAAAACTCTCTTTGTACACTGGGAAAATTAACTTAAATTGTAGTAAAAAATACTATATGTTATAGGAACTGTGTGATATACCATCTATTTTATGTATCGAAATTTGATACATAAGTTTACGTGTAAACTATCTTATTTTATAATTTATAGAATTTTATTATTTAACAATATGTACAATTTAATAATTTTTGTCGACGAAACTGCAGTAAATTTTATTTGTATAATAGTTATAAGATTCTAAATTTAAAAAACGAAAATTTAGTCGCTTATGAAGTTATTTCAATACTTAAACGTTCAATTCATTCATTTAAATATTTTAAATTATTAAATTCGCTTAACCCTATCTAACTTACTCTTAATTAATAATATTTTTTATTAAAAAATAATCATACAGATTATCTACGAAATGGCAAATTTTACCATAAATACAATGAATTTTTATTAGAAACAGAAAAAAAATCCTACCAAATTGTTCTCAGTGCATAGTTTTATATCGACTGTAAAAACTAAAGTAAAAAGCTCTTCATAATATTCCAATGAACAAAAGCTCCTCCGTATGGCCTCACGCATCGAATTCGCGCTAATGGGATTTACCGGAGGAAGAGTTGTATCGTTTGGAACTGGAGCAAACTTATCTCGCGAGTATACATACAGACGAGAAATCGGATTTTTCCACTTGTGTGCATATTAAATATATAAGCCTTTTTCCTTTACTCTCGCGAGAATCCTTTTTTTATCATCAAATAAGATTTGAGTCTTATAAATTTTTTTTTCCGGATCATTGCAGCTCGCGATGTCTTGTTTGGTTTTATTTTTGTTCACGACTGCGCGCGCCGAGCAAGGTTAATCGGAATGGCGACGTTAAAATTAACGAGCATGATAATTTTTCATCGACTGATTTGACTGCGTGCTTAATTTATTCGCTATTAAAATAATCCAAAAAATTAACGTACAATTCAATTGGCAATAAAAATAGACATAATAGTTTATTACTCAGAGTGGAAAATCTTATGATTCCTTGGAATGAAGTGACATTATCGAATCTTGACAAGTGTGCTATAGAAAGGCACATGGTACTGAAAGAATAGCAGGAACGTACAAAAAATCACTTCTTGCCGTATTTCGCAAGCCCTCGACAATGAATATTTTACTGCGCGATATAAATTTTACGTGAAGAAGACTTGAATAAGTTTTATGCAGCCTTTTTGACTGAAGAGTGAGTGCGTTTACTCGACTCATTGTTTTTCTTTTCGCAGAGTACTTCTAACTTCGTTTAATAATTCGAAAGCTTTTTCAGCATACAGTTTGAATTATCATCGATATTTCTAGTGCCTGCAGTTTTAGACGATGGACTAACTTTGAAAATATACTAACTTATACTAACTTATAGTTAGTATATTCTTAAACAACTGAGTACTGTGTTATTATTTTGAGGATATACTAACTTATTGACTTCGAACTCGAATTATTTATATTATATCGACAGCTGGAATAGAGGAGAATAATCAGTCAGTTATAAAAACTCTTGAATAACCAGTTAATTCAAATCTGTTTTGAACAACCAGCCACTTCTTATCCAGTCTTCAATAACCAGTATATTCTAATCAAGTCTTAAATAACCGGTAAATTCAAATAAATTCTTGAATAACCAGTTAACTCAAATTAAGTTTTAAATAACTGGTAAAATTAAATTAAGCTTGAAATAACTAGCTAATTCATATCAAGTCTTGAATAATTAGGCAGTTCAAAAAAGCTTGAATAATTAACCAGTTCGAAAAAGCTTGAATAAATTAGTTAATTAAAATAAACGTCTTAAAGAAACAAACAACTCAAAATCAAATTTGACAACAAGACCATTGAAAATGGCATTCACGAAGAAGACAACGCGAAAATAAAAAAGTGCAAAATGATGTGCAGATTAAGTCAGATTTCTTACTCGACTTGGAAATCAAAGTCAAATTCTAATTAGAAATCTGGACCAATCTTAAGAAACTTATATTTTATGATATCGTAGCTCGCGAAGCTAGAAATACAACTTGATTATCAGGCTAAAACTTTCGTAGACACTTCTATAATGTTTTAAGGAATCTTTAAGAATTTTGATGTTGTTGGGACTCATGATCGAACCTTCTCAAAACTGAATTTGAAGATTTAAACGACTTGGGATATTATTATAATATACACCTACACTTTTGAAAGTATTTTGTTTTTACAGTTTAATTAATTTTATAGCAAAAATCCCGTTTGTATTTTTAGTAAGAAATGCTTTCCGAAGGAATCGTTATCTTTTGAAAATAAGCTGTATACATCCTGTAACTCGAAAACATTTAATAAAAAAAGTTAAAAAATTCTTATGTATTCTATACAATTATTCCGGAATCGAACAGCTAGCTTTGAGCCGTATCTGCCTGCGAGAAAATCTCTCATGAAAATTCAGTAGTTTTCGTGATAATTAAGTAGGGGCTGGGAATCGAACTTGCAATATCAAGTTACTTGCTCATCGAGCACGAGCTATAAATAATACTCTAATAAATGAGTGTAAATACATGCGTGAATATAATATTAATGTTCACATTATTGTTTGCATAATTTAAAAATTAGTCATTAGTCCATATTAACAATAATATTATATTCAATTGCGTATAAAATAAATACATACGTATATGCGATTGTACCGAATCGTATTAAACGAGAAATTCGCCGAGAATTTTGTATAGATTATTAAATTTTAAATTCTCTCATATATATATATTCTGATATTGTGCTTTGAATAATCACTATACAGCAGAATAATCGTAAAATTGTATTCAACAAAAGCTTTCTCACTGTTTGCAGGCTTCTCGTAAAAATTAATTATACCTTGATTTCGCGAGTGAAAAGACACGAACAACAGAAGACAAAGGGAATTCGTTACGAGAACGAATGTTCAAAGTAATTAGAATTTTTTCAAAAGCTAAGGACGAATCTCTCGCCTAAGCGTGTACAACGTGTGTTACGTGTGTATACTCACTGAGATCCTGGCATCCTTTGAGCTCGACGCGAAGGCAGACGGTACGCTTGTGTACCGAGTGCGGCAGGAGACGCAGCTGCGTTGCGAAGATCGTCGGGATCAACTCGCGCGACACCACCGTGGACGTGTCGACGTTACCCGCCAAGATCTGTAAAGACGAGATGTGGACTTTAGAGAGAGTGAGAGAGTGAGAGAGAGGTATTTGCTTGCACATGTGCCTCGGTTTTATAGGGCATCTTCTGGATACTTTATTGCTGTTATGATGGTTTATGAAGGATGAGAACACTCTGGGTCTTACTGTTATTTTCTAGGAATTTTTCACTTTTTTATTTATTACTGTTTCGTAATTGGATACTACGTCGTATTTGTTCCCTTCTCGCTGGGTTTTTTCACTTATACGATGGAATTTATTTGGTGAGTAAGTGCGTCGTTTGGATTTGGATACTAGACCTGATTTTGAATCTTCATTGGATAGTAATTCCAAGAGATGCCAGGAGATGAAGGCTTGTCAGAATTGTAAATTCTTTATGTATTGTACGTGTATGTGTGAATAAATCCATACAATGCAAGGAACAACTAGGTGTACTAGAAAATTAACGTACTATTCGAAAAGGCCTTACCGACTGAGCACTATTTTCCTAGGTGTCTTAGAAAGAAGAAATTTACAAACCCATTTTAGCTTATCACTTGCTTTCAATTCCCAAAAGTATATACGAATTTATAAAACAACGAGCTTATGAAGTAAATATCAAAGAATAAATGCTTGTTATAGAATTTATAAAGAAATACACCTGAATTTTTTCAAACTATTCAAAAACTGTTAATTAAATAATTGAATTTTCCAATAATTCTTAATCTAATTACCATTGCTAATTCTATCTCACCGTAAGAAGTTTTTCAATAAAAAAAATTAAAGCGTGTCGATAAGGAAAGTATAGTAGAAGGTATAGTACCTTTAAGACTCTGTCACAATTTATCGATTTCAAATTAATCCAGGAAGTTCATAGTGTGTACAAAGATTATGTGTTATATGCATACTTGATGTACTAAATGAACCCTTTGACGATCATGAAATAGCCAAACTTTAAACGCCAACTTCAAGCTCGTGCCTTTTGGATGCATATTGTTGCAGAAAAAGTCTTATCTTTCGATTGTTGGTATCGCCAGATTTATTAATAACGTACCGAAAAATCTTTAAATTATATTTAAGAATAAACAAAAAAATGCAGCTTTTCAATTTTTTTAAGAATCTTTTTTAACTATGTTCTAGATTTCTGGTACTTCATACATATATTTTTCGCCTAAAAATACACCCGACCCGAATTTTTTCCGTCGCTATTTCACTCGGAAATGAGCCTCCAAAAATGTTGTTCTGAAAATGGCCACAATTATTTATAAACAAAATCACGACTATTTTTCTTATTTGTATTATAAATGAAAAAAATACACAACAAACGATGCTGTATTTACACTACTGTATATATACTAATAAAATTCAAATATTCTGCGCATCGGTTCAACAATATCGATTCCATACAGTCCGCCCAAAACCTCAGTAATATCGTTAAAGCAACGTTCCTCAATTTGCGCGAAAAGAACAGAAAAAAAGCTACACAAAAATTTACTGCAGCTACACAGCACGTACGCGTAGTTAAGCGTTAGTTATGGCAATTGAAAAAAATTTTCAGCTTTTCTCTCCTCGTCGGTCATTAAACTGTTGCCGCGTTCTTCGCGCCTAGAGAACGAGTTGCTGCACTACTGGCTCTAGAGAAGCTCAAGTGACACGATGATTCTTGAAAGAGAGAACGAGGCTTGTGCAAATTTGCGCAGCCTTGCTCTTGCTGGAATTAAGGGTTTTTTTCCAGAGTATACATTTTTAATAAAAATATAATAAAAGCAAGCTTACGAATGCAGAGCCGCACTATCCATCCATAAAATCATTCGAATCCGCGAGAGCTTCAAAAAATCCGAAAGGAAAAGTAAATCGCGACAAATCCTCGTCGCTTCAGAAGCCTGTAAACCGTCCCCTTTCCAGCCCTTTACAGTCGGGATCGTTCCCCTGTGACGCGGCTATTTCTTCGCTCGAGAAAAGGGGTAAAGAGTATGGGCTATATACGTTCGCATACTGGCTGGGTAACACACGGCAACGAAATCGCCCGCGTAAATGTCGCTCGTTACACGCGCGAGAGACTGAGCTGCCTCGTTTCGTTCTTCTTTTTCAGCTTCGTTGCTTTCGCTATACGCGATTTATGCATGTCCCTGCAGTTTACTCGCGGGAGAATTAGAATAGCGGATTTCCCGCCAATGTCTGCGCGAATTAATTGTCCGACTGAGTATGCGATTTGAAGCTACTGCACTGCCAAGTTAACGTGCGTGGTTGATGCCTTTTTTTTAGTGCATCCGTTTAGTGCGCATGGCTTGTACGGAGTTAAATGGAATTGTTTAGCAATCACGAATTTGCTGCTTTCAGCGATGTGAAAATTCTGGATTATTACGCTCTGATTATTTATTTATTCTTTTTTTTTGGAGATCTATAGATTTATCATTTATCATTTATTGTCTCATTCGGTAGAAAGTTTCGAACAATATTTTTCCAACTCTCTTTGGCTTATTCTAGTTTCGGACACTTTCTTTAGAGATTTGTTATTTAAAAAAAAAAATTGAATAATACAATTCATAAATATTTTGATACATCCTTGATCCAAAAATTAATCAACAATTGAGCAACGGTCTGTCAACACATCAGTTTGAGTCAGCTGTTTAAATACATTAAGCAACCGTTTGATCAAAATAACCGTTATTTTCGGTTGATTAACAGTTGCTCAAATTTAACAATTTTTAAAATTACGTTTTTTAGCTTATTATTTGGTTGACAACTACAATTATGACATTAACCAACAGTGAACTTCAGTTAATTAAGTAATTCAGTAATGTTTTATTATTAAATTTTATTTCTTCTATTTCCCTTTTTTAGCACATTATATTACCCGATTATTTTATTTTTACATTATCAATCACGTTAATACAGAATTTTTTGAAGTATTAGAATCCCAGTCAACATTAATTTATTTTCATTAATATCATTCATTTCGCTAATTTAACTCACTGTAAAATTGTCTTATAAACCATTATTCTGACGCTAAAGGCATATTTTGAATAGCTTGTTTAGTTCCATTTCTACGTCGGTAGAAATTCGAACGTGTTTTCGAATCCATAAAATCAAAATAAAAACTAACAGGCTTTAATATTTCATATTTAGGAATTTTAACTTAATTTCTTCTCAGATACGACGAAATTGTGAAGAAAATGTCCAAGAGTAAAATGTTTTTAGAATTAACCAAAAAATATATATAAGAAATTTTCGAATCTTTTTATTTGCAAATAAAAAAAAAATCTCCAATCGTGCAGAAAACAAATTCATATGTACTATTTGGCTTGTCATAAGAATAATTTATTTATTTAGTTATTTTTACACACTATACGGCGACCAGATTTATCTTTTAAATTTTGACATTTATTCGACTGCGTAGAAGGATTCCAGGTGCATAGCTAACCGGCAAGTGTTTGAAGTTATCGAATTTAAAAAAAGTCGAAACAATTTTTTTTTATTACAAATGACTTTTTATTGTATGTTAAGCTGTAAAAGTAAATTTGGATTAAAAATGTCCCCAAAAGCTTTAAATCGATTAACAGACACAGCTCAGCAAATTTCAAAGCTGAAATACCGGTGGATCGAGTTAATTCTTTATTCATTTAAACTTACATTAATTCCACGTATCAAAAGGACTCTTTTCATTATTAGCCAGCACCAGACAGATGACGCTTCATCGATTAGCTCATAAAGCCAAGTCGCGTCGGATGCATTCGCGTAATCTGTGCGCTTTTAACCCTCTTGCAATTCCGTTTTACACATGCCTCGATGGCATCAGCGCACGATTTTACTTTTTTTTTATTCGTGTATTCATGTATGTCTATATTCTTGTCTCAGTGATCGCCAGCTCGAAATTCCCTTTATGGTGCACTTTTGCGGACTCGCGAATGGCCCGTTGCAATTGTGCATAGCTGGTGAAAAGGGAATTCAGGGATCGGAATAGGAATTTCGTCAGTTTGTATTTTTTTATACGGGGTATCTTTATTCACGTGTAGAGGGTGAAATGCTTTTTTCGATTTGCTGTACAATGATACATATGCGTTTGGTTTTATGTACGACGAACCCGTATGAATCCGAAAATTGTTCTGATCCGAATATGTGCGTTTCGTTTGTGCAACCGTGCAATTAATCCATTAGGATTAGGAATTAGCAATCGTAGAATGACGTTGTATTTGAAATGTTGATAAATGTTGTGAGACATGAGATTCATATATTGTGAAAATGGATATATATACCTCTGTGCCATCCCAAAGCTTGTACTGTTTCCAGTCGATGAAACCAGGTCTCCAGTACTCAACTGCATAGTTCTCTGTATATTCTTGGCCTCGTCCATGATCGTATCGACCTTGTGTTTCTATGGCTTTGATTACATGTGTAGTCCCTAGATCTATGAGGATCCATTCGCGTACGCCGCTTTCTATCTGGCGCTTCGGACACCAGGCTCCACCAGCTGCTTCTTTGCGGAGTCTGAAACAGGAAATTTTCGTATTTTACACCGTAGTAATTCATTCGTGTAAAAATATTAAAAATATTTTCTTCGTTTTTAACTTGATGTATGATGAATCATTGCAATGCCACTTTGATGGATGGATTTTAAAATCGATTTTATCATTCGATATATGTACTTAAAATGGTTATTAATGAGTTAATAAAGTGGAAACATTTTTATTGCGGATTAATTTTACTTCGTATTACGTCTATTGCATACCATAATTGTTATACAGGTCGAAGGATCACACTTCGCTATAACTAATGGCGACTATAACCTGCCGTATGCCAAATAGTTGTTAGTTGACCAACTAAGGTCAGCAAATAATTCTCAAACGCAAACTCTGAATCAAGAAAGGAAACTCCAGTCCACTGCTGTTCTTCGCTGAATAATTTCAAGCCCACGAGATTCCAGTGAATTCAAATATACGACAAGTTCAAATATCGGAACTGGACGATCAGAGACATCAATAAATCAAGAACACAAGAAAATCACATTTCGCTAATTCGATTATATATTCTGCAGCTCCTGTTGTTGGAGAATTAATAGCGAGAAATGGTTTTACGAAAATCGTAATGAAATTGTTTTTAGCAAAATGCGAAATATCAATTTCTCAGAAATCATACTAGTATAACTAATTTAAAGAAAAATACACGAAGTTCTATTTTCTGTCTCACATCAATCTTTGATTTATGTGGTACAATTTACGTAAATCACTTTGGCTCTAATATGCCCAGTATACGATATATTTTGAACGCGACATCAGAAGGATCTAATTTTAGAAACAGGCTAGCCGAAGCCAATCAAGTAATTGATTTTGAACGTAGTAAAGATCGTTGAGTACACACTTTAAAACGTTTGACGTCGTTAAGGGCTTATATGACCTGTCTTTACCTTGACTGCCGGTAACATCGTAGATACTTCAGGAGATCAGAGAGCTTGCCAACAATCACAGTTTGAATAGCAGTAAAGGAAGAGTTGAATGTGGGAATTCGATCGTTCATTGGGTAACTTAATTACATTAGAACAAAATTAATTTGGCAATTTTAAAAATTAATTGTAAAACATTTAAGGGGGAAGGTTTTTATTGATCGACTCCTCGTTTCCTTTCCAAAAATTGTTCAATTACTTTTTTTATATTTTAACTAGTTTTTCAGTGTACAGTTATAAATAGTACATCACTATACTTGGACTATTAAGTATTGACTTGATGTCCGTAGCCGTTGAACCAGCCAATGCGAGCAGTTGTTTTGACTAATCCGAGCGCTCATCACATACACGTCAGAAGTCATAAAATGGCACAAAAACATGACGCCGAGACAGAGTCTGGCGAGACACAGTCAGTCGTCGGCATCAACACCCCAGCTCCCGCCCTGTTCGCCTTGTCGCTCAGGCATAATAAGCTCTATTGCCTTCACTTGCAGTGGACTTCGTCCATTCGAATAAAAGAGGGTCAGCACCTCCACACCTCCAGCCACTGCGTGGTCAGCGTCTGACTAGAGAGAGGTAGTAATGCACGTTAACCTGTCTCGATTTCGTAACTCGTAACTGATCGACTAACAAGTTTGTCACTGACGTGTTTTTGTTCCTTAAGATTTTTCTGAATTGTTGTTTTCGAATAACTCGGTTTTTAATCAGCAATATTCCATATCTTCAATTGTCACGAAGATAAAAAATATGCTTTGAACAATATCAAATTGCATTAATACAAGGTAAATATTTTATCATCTTAAAATACGATCCTGAATTTCGTCTTAATTCCCTATTGTCGAAGTTGCGTTTCTCGAGTTGTTTCAATTCAATGTTTAGAAACTTAATGTCTGTGGACAATTAGGGAGTTTGCCATAAAAAGACAAAGAGATTGTTAAAAGGTTCTACAAAATCAATTATTATCCGTTATCAAGTATGACCATATGATATGCAAAATATAATGTCAATTCAGCAGAAAAAGTGGGCTACAACAATACCCACTCCTATCTAAGAAGTACAATTATCTAGATTATACATTCTTCTGAATCGTTCACAATCCATTTCTCGACAAATCAGATAAGCCTGTTAACCCACGCATACATGCAATTTCTAACTTAAAGTGCGCATCATCTTGACAGTGACTTACCTATGTTAGACACGCACAATGCGAGTCATCGAATTAAATGGACTCAACGGACCGCTTGAAAAGTAATAAAAAACATGCGCGAACGTTGCTCTCGTTTTTTTCTCACCTCCTTTCAGCTCGATCGATTTTCCGATTTGTCGAATATGGTGTGTGCTGCACGTGTGAGCACGTTCACCGACTCGACGGGGAATATAAAAAAGCTCCGAGGAAATAGGAATTGATTATGGGTTCGGGCGCGAGATGCTGATTTTGGCCGGCTCGTCAAATTGAAATGCGCGCACTTTTTTACTTGGCGTCACTGTACGTTTCATTTGTTTTTGAATTTTGTTCGATTGGCTTACTTTTTGCTGGATGAGCGACATTATTTATGCAGTCGACTTTTTCTAGTAGCTATAGCCGAATGAGATATGGATGATTTTTTTTCTTCCTTTTAGATGTACCGTTGCGATCATTTACTTATGCTTCAGTGAGGCTCAGTGATATGGTATATTGAAAAATATATTTCATCGTATTTCTAGTATATAATAAGGTAGTTCAGAGTAATAATAAAAATAAATAACAGATGAGCCATTTTCAAGTACATCGATTGTAAACAATTTTAGCGTATGTTTTATATTTTCGTTTAGTGTCATACCATGTACTTTATATTTTGTTTTTTTTTGGTATAGGCTACGTATGTAAATATAAGACGAAATTAATGATTATTTAAAGAGTAATAGGTCTTAATACATTTCCCAATAATGATATTTTCTATGTTTATTTGAACAATATTTTTAACCATCTTTTCCATTTTTATCTGTAAAAATCAAGTGTGCAAAGTAACGAATGCGAGTTTAAGAATAATTTTTTGATTTTCAGATACCGAGTTGTTTCTAGTATCTCGTGGATTTGCTGATATAAAAGGCATATCAAATTTTGCAATATCAGTCTAGTCTCGAAATCTAGGATTCATAAACAGCATTTATATAGCGTCGATCGATAATAATATAACCAAATAGGTGTGCAAATTTGAAGCAAAATGGTTTATTAGTCCGTGGATAAAGTCAATCCGATTTGGTCTACTAATACTTAATAAACTGTGGAACGTTAAAAATAGAGCCTTTATGAATTTGACGCATCAAACTCATTGACAAAGGCAACCAGCAAAAGATCATGTCATTCATCACTTCCAGAAATATTTGAAAAAATGTATCCGAATTCAACCAACATCAAAGGTACACACAAACGAGGTAATAGACTCTACTCTGAACTCTTCGACTGTCATCGAGGACTAGAGAACGGCTCACACGTTTAATGGCTCGCGCTCGATCTCACCTAACTCACATAAAAATCGATTGCTTGTTAACCGAGTAACTGTGCTATACAAATGGTAAACTCTGTACTGATTGGCCATTGGTTTATTCTCGTCCCACTCACGTGTTTATAGTCTCCACAATCGAATTTTTATACGTATTTCCATACGGGATCCAGTTGTTCTCGATATGAACGGACTTCCTTTATCATCGTTATTATTATTATCATTGCGTGCGACACATGAACCTCGTAATTGATAATCCGAAAACGCCGAAATTGAATTCCCGTTGATTGGCGAGATTGTTTAATACTAACGACTAGTCGATCGCGAAAAGATACTCAATACTAGGGTCCTTTGAACTGAGTCAATTGTATTACGTGTGACATGGTTAGAAGCTCGCGAACGACAAATAAGAGAATGGGTCAAAAGAACAGCTCTTCAACGACTAGTTAAATTTGTGTGATTAATGATTGGGTTATTGATATAGCGTCGCTGTTATTTATTCTTAAGGTATTCGGAAGAACGCTGGGCTGCCATCGTGGAGTGAATCTCTACTGTAGTTGATGATTGGCCACGAGATCATGATTTACAGATCATGGTTAAGAAATGGCTCTTAAGGTTCAAACTGACCGTTTTCTTTTGGCAATTTGTCAATAAATGTTTCTTTAATACTAGCTGTTAGAAGTCTGTACCAAAAGTTCACGCTTATGTTATGCTAAGGTCAAGTGGTGACATCTGTGTTTTACATTCTTGTTGTACGATTAACAATGCTCACGCATATTCATTTACATTAACTGTGATAAAAAAGATTGTGATCCAAACGAACGAGGATTCCTCTCTATCGGTAGTCCTCGTGACTAGTCGACATAGTTATTGTAACGAAATGGTGACGGATTGGGGAACAAAGTGAGATATTCTTATTAAAGCGACAAAGAACGGTAGAAGGTGCAAGGAAGGGAAAAAGACTATTGTGAAAACAGTGAAATTGATGAGCTCTGGATCGGTGGAAAAGTGTATGAATATAAAGAGTGCAGATGTGTATCAGTGATAGCACGAGCGAGGCTACGCAGATTATAAATAGCCTTTTCGACAGCTGAGTAGAGATGGGAGCAAGTAGATGATTGATTGTGAGCTGAAAGTATGAAAGAGAAAAATATTCCTGTGCATATGTGGATGTAACGTATTATTTTAAGGATGCAAGGTATTTCAAAGTCGAATTTGAACAAACAGAGAGTACATGAATATGTTCGAGTTTTGACTTGTGGTATATAGAACTGTAATAGCTGATAAATCAGTCCGGCTGTCTCTATAATCTATCAGTTTCTTTTATTATTTTAATAACAGCTCTTTAACGATATATCCACGTTTTTGCAGAAATTGATCGGGTTATAAAAAATAATTGTTTCATTATGAAGTTTTCAACAACAATTGAGTATGTAGCTACTTGCTAAGTGAGGTAAAAAGTCTGTAAGGCGTATTCTGAAAATCAATCTAAGCATCATTAATAATATCCATCGATTCAGAACACGTACTAGTCTTCAGAAAAAAAAACAAATCTTGCGCACTTTTATCGCGCTCACAACTGGCGCTCGAAGACGGATCCCCAGGTGCAGACCTCTCGATCTGCGTCAGCGTCGCTCGGGTCCTCATCACTCTGGCGTGCGGTCGACTCCGATAGGTACCAGTCTCTATTTCGACGGTCTTTTATCGGCACATCGAGCGCTGCACTTTTCTGCCGAATAAATCAAGGTGACGCCACTGCAGAACTTCATTATTTGCGCGTCGTTGCGAGTGGTTGGAACAGGTGAAACGATCATGATTTTTTTTTTTGTATTTTTCTTTCTTTTCGATAAAAACGGGAGATATTTCCAGAGTGAAATTGGCTGCTCGTATATAATGTAATTGACAATCGGTTATAGTGTCTCTCGCTCGTAGCTGTTTGATTATTTTCTCAGCGAACGAACGCACGTCGTTGTAATTTCAAGGCTTGTGTTTAATTAACTGACTCCGATTTATATACGCGATGTTTTACGTAAATTAATGATGTATCGCTTCTCGAAAAAAGTGTACCAAACAAAGCCTGTTGATGTATAGACAAAATGTGACGTCTCTTCTGTAATTTACGTTTAAAATTACAAGGGTCTTTAGAGTGGTGAGCCCGAGTTAAATATTAAAAATAACACGAAATGATTAATTGGTCAGAAAAAAGAAAGCTGAATCAAGGTACTTAGAATTTTTTTATGCTTCATGTACATGTATGATAAATGATGTTTGCACTCTAAAGTAAGCCGTATAGTATTTATGGGCTTTGATACTGTCTCCTCTTGTAAGTTTTCGATTTTTACATTTTTAGTCATTTGTCACAGAATGTTGAGCTGTACAATTCAACAATTTTTACCAGTGGACTACCATATACTTCAAATAATCGTTTGGAGCAACATCATGTATCTAAGGGGGTGTGTGAAAGAATCGTAAAGGTATCTTCTTTATCTACATTATAGACTAATAATGACAAATCACACGTAAAAAAGATCTAATAATTAAATGAAGAACTTCGTCTTGGATCAGTAAACCAGAATATCTGCACAATGTTTTTTTTCGGTAGCTAATAAATTGCTCCGTATTATTTTCGATGTTCAGCGTAGACCGCTCCCTTAATACGTTTCTCCGTTCAAGTACACAAGGGGCTAAGCATATATATCTGACACGACCTGATTTACAATGAACAACAGCAGCAATGTGCACATAAACTGTGGACAAAGTCGTTCGATGCACGCGCTCACACGCACTTGTTTAAACCTTCGGACTACTTTTACCCTGTATTTTCGCAGTCTTGCATTATAAATTTTCGAGGATATTGGATTTGGTACACAGCCCTTGGTCAAAACTTGTCGATAAGTTCTAATCATTAATTTAGAAAAGTCCAAGCTGAATTACCACGTTGTTACAACGATCATTATACATATAAATGTTCTATTTTCCTTAGTTACGTAATTGATTATTCCAATTTCCCAAAGCGTGCCTAACACAGTAAATATCATCGAATTTGAGGATTTGTTTTGCTTGATTCTACGTAGTTATGAACTGATAACAGTCGCAGAATCCATTACTGTGTAAGAACAACAACTATGGAGATAATTCGTTCTTCTTAAAACAGAGTCACTATCCATCTACGTAACGATAATCGAAAAATTCGCGGAATTAGACAATACGGTTATAGAACGCGAATTTACGATTTCTAACCGAAACACGTATTATCTTTAGTGACTCGCATGTGTTAGATACGCATGTCACGCGAGTCATCGAATTGAATGGATTCGACGAAAGGCTTGAAAAGTATAAAACATATAAAGTATACATCAGTAATAGAGCTTTGTATTAAACAGACTAAATAAACATCTCTTTTACCGATGCAACATTAATTAATGAAAAACAAAATATTTCGTTGAATTTTTAATCATAAAATTTTATTTTTCTCGGCAACGATATAAGCATAGACCTCCGAGTTCCATATATTCATAAATACGCTGAGTAAATTTTTTATCAATGCGTCCGATAAGTAATAGAGATTAATACAACAGCGTCACAGAAATCCATTGTTCGAACACTATATTATTCCTGAATTTTACATTTATATATTCTGGTTATTGTTTTCTTTGAAAAACAAATACTTCTATAATTCACTTTATTTTTTAACTGAACATTATGTTTATTTTTGAACTGATTGTTACAACATCATATGCACAACAGAAGTTAGATGGATTTAGAAAATCTCCATATTTCGATAATTTCAAGACAGAATGAGTATTTAACTCGAGACTTCTTTGTAACAAATCACAGTTTTTTTCAGACACCATGTTGAAGCTTGTTTTAAGAAGTATTTTCTTTCTCTTTATTACTACTGCGTTGGGTAATAATAATAATAAATTACATTTATTATTTTATTGTTTTACCAACTTTAGTTATTGTTGTTATCGTTAATTTATTAAGGACAACCTGGAGTATTAAATGGGAACGAGGCCAGTTTAGGTCAATTTCCTTACCACGCAATGCTCATTTCCAAACATCGTGATTGGAATAACTGTAGTGCATCGATAATTCATAATCGCTGGGTCCTTACAGCAGCTCAGTGTATAGAAAAGTAAGTTACGATTAAAATATTTTCGTTAGGATATCTAACAAAAATATTTTTGTATAGAACTCTAAGTGATCCTTCGACATATTACATTACTGTTGGTGGTGTTAACACTAATGGGACAGATGGAACCAGACATGAAATCGAAATTATAAAAACGTTCGCAGAGTATCCAAGAGTAAATCGTGGCGCGGATGTAGCGCTTATTCGATTAAAAACTGACATTCAATTTAATAAGTATGTAAGTTCAGTAAGACTGCCTAAGAGTGATGCAAACCTATACGAAAAAAAAATTGCCATTTTATCAGGCTGTAGGCATAACGGTAAGATTTGTGTTTCTAATGAATCTCTTGTTATAAAGTCGAAATTTACAGAATGTTTACATTTTATGAAATTTACAGAATCCTGCAGGGACCGACGTGAATAGATTAAAGTCTAGATCGAATTCTCTACGATTTATAAACGTTCGAGTAATTGATCAAAAAACGTGCATAAACGCGTTTCCTCCATCTCTAGTGCAAAAAGACCATTTGTGTACTTTGAGCGATACTGGAGGTGATGATCTAAAAGCTGGATGCACTGTAAGCAACTTAACATGACTATTTCAACGAAGAGAATTTATTTATATTCTAATAACTTTTTTTTTAATCCTAGGGTGATTCGGGTGGACCACTCGTAGTTGATGGCACACAAGTTGGTATTGTATCATTCTCAGATTCAAATTGTGCACCCAATGCTCCTAATGTTTACGCTAGTGTCTCATACTATACGACGTGGATACGCCAACATCTTGATCAATACAATGATGTACTACCTCAATAAAAGTTTCGTTTTAATATATGAAAGATTGTCCATTATTATTAAACACCTGTCCATTTCATTCGCTTTTCCAAATTGAATGCTTTGTTAAATATTTGTTTTTTTTTATCAACAGTTTGTTCAACCTTCTGTTTAATTGCACGGATGTGATGTATTAGGATACGAAAGGAAAGGATACGAAAGATGTTCTAGCAACGTAACTGTTCTGTAACATATTGTGACATTATAAAAAATCATTGTCAATTGATTATTTCACACTAGTATGCTGTAAAAAAGATCTAATTGCGTATCTCAAAAAGAAATAAAATTTCATCAGAATAGTTCGCGGACCTGTATATCATAATCAATCATGTAATTCTTCAACCAAGATCTTCCTAACTAAACATCTGTTAAATACTGGATGGAAAGTCAATATGAGATGACCTGCAAAACCTTTTAATTTTTTGATAGTGAATTATTTTCGTTCAGGTCAATTGAAAAATTAAGACTATAAAATGCTAACGGGTACCTTAGTTGATCTTTAGCAAAATGCATTATAAATGTGTCCAATTTATCATCCTCCAAAAATATTGCAAAATGTTATTGATCCGACATACGGAGATAAGAGATAATATTTAGAACAAAATGGAGGACAGCCTGAATATCTACTTAGTTACATGTTTCATTTATATACATGTATATTTAAGATAATCAAATCTGATCCCAAAGCTTCCCTTGTAGTGCATATTTAATGTCTATAAATAATACCTTTTTGAATACGAATTTCTTCTTTAATTGAAAACCTGTTTTTAAATTATATTATAAAGAAATTTGATTTACGATCGAACTTATATCACAACTGATAGAGCTACGCATAACCTCGTGTGTATTGTAGGCTCAATGCAGGAAATCTTTCCTGTTTCTATATCTTAAAGATGTTCTAAACTATTCAACGATCACTGATTTGCATCAGTGCTGAAATGAACAATACCACATGCATGTATATTCTATTATATGTACATATATGTGACATTGTTCATACACCGTATACACGTAATCTTATCCGCTCGTGATGTAGCAGTCCTATGCAATGACTTTACAGAGTTACAAGTGTATATTACAAATGAGGCTGGGCTACGTAGACAACGATTTAAATTTAATTATAATGTAATAGACTCTGGATAAGATACCTTTTGTGTCCGTTTTTCTATAGACGTAACTTTACGCATGCGAATTGTCATACCTAATTAGTGCTAGTCTATACAGTCCAGTATGTTGATGAAAAACGAGATGTAGGGACAGGTGGGGTAGAAAAGAATTTTCATAACCTTTTGTTCAAGAGGATACTGTAATCATGAACCATCAAAACTTAAAATATCAAACGATTTTAACATGGTAAATCTAATTATATTTGAAGTCTGGTTCCAATCTGGCATGACAGCATGGTCTGCATTATTCAACCGCTCTATATTCTTAATACGTCTGTTGTTATCACTCCGATTATATTGAACCAGGGTTTGATCAGTAATGTTCTTGTAATGTAATTCTATAGACATTTGTTTTGCAATCCGGTTTCTTTTTTGAATTGCTTTTATTATACAACTTTATGTATACAGTAGAAGTTAGATGAACATAGGAAATCTTCCTGTTTCGATAATTCCAAGATAGAATGAGTATTTAACTCGAAACTTCTTTATACCAAATCACAGATTTTTTTCAGCCACCATGTTGAGGCTAGTTTTCAGAAGTATTTTCTTTCTCTTTATTACTACTGCGTTAGGTAATATAATAATAAAACATTACAATTACATTTATTATTTTATTGTTTGACAAACTTTAATTATTTGGTTCTCGTTAATTTGTTAAGGACAACGTCGAATATTAAATGGTAAAGAAGCCATATTAGGCCAATTTCCTTACCATGCATTACTCTTTTCCAAACATAATAATTGGAATAACTGCGGTGCATCGATAATTCACAAACGCTGGGTTCTTACAGCGGCTCATTGTATAGAAAAGTAAGCTGCGATTAAAATATTTCCGTTAGGATCACTAATAAACATATTTTTTATAGAACTCTAGAAGGTTCTTTATCATATTACATCAATGTTGGTGGTATTAACACTAATGGAACGGACGGTACAAGATATGAGATCGAAATTATTTTAAAACACGAAGAATTTCCTAGATTAGAATCTGGTGCGGACATTGCGCTGATTCGATTAAAAACTGACATTCAATTTAATAAGTATGTAAGTTCAGTAAGACTGCCTAAAAATGATGCAAACATCTACGAGAACAAGCTTGCTGTTTTATCAGGGGCAGGCATAACGGTAAGATTTGTGTTTCTAATGAATCTCTTGTTATAAAGTCGAAATTGAATGAATGTTTACATTTTATAAAATTTACAGAATCCTACAGGGACACCTGGGGATAGAGCACGATCTAGAGCCAAATCTCTACGATTTGTAGACGTTCGAGTAATTGATCACAAAACGTGCATAAACGCGTATCCTCCATCTCTAGTGCAGCAAGACCATTTGTGTACTTTGAGCGATACTGGAGGTGATGATCTAAAAGCTGGGTGCAATGTAAGGAACTTAACATGACTATTTCAACGAATAGTATTCATTTGTATTCTAATAACTTTTGTTTGTAATCCTAGGGTGATTCGGGTGGACCACTTGTAATTGATGGCACACAAGTTGGTATTGTTTCATTCTCAGATACATTTTGTGCACTGAAGGCGCCTAATGTTTACGCAAGAGTATCGTACTATTTAACTTGGATAAGTCAACATCTTGATCAATACAATGATGTATTACCTCATTAAAAGCTTAATCAATGATTTTAATAATTATTTTTCAATTCGCTTTTCTTCCCACTTCAATACACGATCTTTGTTGTTAATACTTATTAACCATCTCTAATTTTATTAGGTTTTTGCATTGAATGCATTCTCTGTATACGATGTTCACATTTAACCTTCTGTTTATATACTAGGATTTGATATCTTTGTATTTCAGTTCACATCAATCATAGAAAAGATATAACATGACAGTGTGAAAACCAAGTGAATATTTTCATGTCAGTTATGTTAGTAAAATAGATTTAGTACCGTATCGAAATAAGTAATGAATATCTAGTTCGAGATCTCCTTATTTTTGATGGTAGGTTATTTTCATTTAGGTTACTTGAAATACCAGACATTGACCAGTTTTGACAAACGTTATTAAAAGGTTATATCTTCCCAACTATGATTCTAATGTGGAACACCAGCATAGGGCCAGTATATGCTGGTCCGTTCTTTGCATCTCTATATCGATTATTCCAAGGTTGGATGAGCACACGTTACACTGAAACAGTAAAATTTTTACCGGAAAAGATCTCGAAATGTCATTCTATAGAGCTTTGATTTACAATCACGTTTATTTTTCAACTAGCTTTTATTTTACAACTCGCATACATAATAGAAGTTTGACAAATATAGGAAATCTTCCTGTTTCGATAATTCCACGATAGAATGAGTATTTAACTCGAGACGTCTCTATAACAAATCACAGTTCTACGCAGATACCATGTTGAGGCTAGTTTTCAGAAGTTTTCTCCTTTTCGTTGTTGTTACTGTTGGATTAGGTAATATAATAATACTATATTACTTTTACATTTACAATTACTTTTATTATTTTATTTTTTGACAAATTGTATTTAACGTGGTTTGCGTAAATTTACTAAGGACAACGTCGAATATTAAATGGCAATGAGGCGAGATTGGGCCAATTTCCTTATCACGCATTGATCATTGCTAAACATGATAATTGGAATAACTGTGGTGCTTCGATCATCCACAAACGCTGGATTATTACAGCGGCTCATTGTATAGATGAGTAAGTTGTGATTAAAAATGTTCTTACAATAAGTATTAAAACAATTACCAAATGATTTTTAATAGCATTGTGGACAAACCTTCAACACGTTATATCGCTGTTGGTGGTATTAGAAGTAATGGAACGGACGGTACAAGACATGAAATCGAAACTATTATAATACACGAAGAGTATCCCAGACATCCACATGGTGCGGATATAGCGCTAATTCGATTACAAACTGACATTCAATTTAATAAATACGCAAGCTCGGTTGAACTGCCTAAAAATAATGCAAACACCTACGAGAACAAGCTTGCTGTTTTATCAGGGGCAGGCATAACAGTGAGTTTTATGTTTCAAATGAACCTCTTGTTGTAAACTCGCAATTTTAAAAAGTATTCACATTTTTTTATCTTTGCAGAATCCTGAAGGGACAGATGGGGATAGAATTAGGTCTACAGCGAAATCTCTACGATTTATTAATGTTCGAATAATTGATCAAAAATCGTGCATAAAATATTATCCGCCATCTACAGTGCAGGAAGACAATGTATGCACTTTGAGCGATAGTAAAGGTGAAGATCTAAAAGCTGGATGCAATGTAAGGAACTTAACATGAACAGTTTAATCAAGACTATTCGATGGTATTATAATAACTTTTTTTTAATCCTAGGGTGATTCTGGCGGACCACTCGTGGTTGATGGCACACAAGTTGGTATCGTATCATTCTCAGATAAATTTTGTGCACTGAAGGCTCCGAATGTATACATTAGAGTTGCTTACTATTTACCTTGGATACGCCAACATCTGCATAAATATAATGATGTACTACCACAATAAAAGCTAATTATTGATTGTAATCAAGATTTTTAATTCGTATTTCGTCCTACTTCAATATATGACTTTTTGTTAATTCTCATTAAAAGCCATCTCTAATTTTATTAGATTTTTACATTTAATGCTTTGCTAAATATGTTGTTAAAAATAAATATGGAACCTAACTGCTGAAATGCACGGATTAAATGTCTTTGTATTTCAGTTCATATCAATCGTAATAAAGATACGTCATGACATTGTAAAAGCCCTTGTCATTGATCCGATATAAGGAATTACAGCTTACTGTTTAGAAAAATGAGCCCATAGATTTCATGAATTGCATTTCTAATGCAAATGATTAAAATTTTTTGATTATGAATTTTTTCTTCATTTGGACACTAGTATTTAAATTAATTTTGTAAAGAAAGTTGATTTACGATCGAGCTTATCTTACAACTGTTTATTATTTGTATAAGATCCTGTGTGTTGTTAAGACAAATACAATTAAGGATACCTTCCTGTTCTGACAACTTAAAGATACTAAAAGATATTTAACGTTAACTGATTTGCAATAGTTCTAGAAGGAACAATGTCGTATATGTATGTTGTATGTCACTGCAATGACTTGTGTGAATGATGATTAAATGACATGCCTTTTGATTCCGATTCTACGTTTTAACTATAAAATAACTACTCGTTGATAAATAGCAAATCGGGATTTAGGGACAGGTGTCGTTGTGTTGTAAAAAGGAATCTTATCGAGAGTCTACTCTAATAATGAACTATCAACGCCAACATTTTTAAATGATTTTAACATAAGCTTTTTCATTTCGACCTTTATGCACTCAAAGCCATAAGAGACAAAATTATATAAATGATAAAATAGAAAATTTAATAAATTATTTTTGATGACTTTAATCCAAGTAATTATAACATTGGTTTATTAGTCAATGCGTGCAAATTCTCGTATCAGATACATCGGAATTCAAAACACATGTTGATATGCATCTACAAAACCTTAAGTGTTCAGTTGGGATCCTCACAAGCAAAGTACAGCCTCCCCATTCGACCCACATTTTTCAAAGCTCTCGTTCTCTTTCAATTTAGGTATATAGGTAGTACATCACTAGTTTTAATCAATTACTGTAGCAGTATTATGTCAACATTATGGAACTATTATGCCATGAATTATATTAAATTTTCTTAAGTTTTATTTCTTCATTAAAAATGAACTTACATTGAATTACTATTATGTGATATGGATTGACGATTTATATGACGTTGAGAATTCAATACTTCATCGCCTGAACTTGACTGCCCATTACTGGATTTATCACTACTGAATTGTCATCTTGTTCTTTTGAGAGCTTTATAGTATTTGCACGTGAATACGATAATTTCGAATTTTATTCCATGAGGTAATGGAATTAAACTGACACTTTAATAACTATTAATACAAACAGAAATGTGAAAATTCTAAAAATATGGAAATTAAGTATAGCCCAATATAATTTAATCTGGTTTTAAATATACGAGAGAGTAATGGACAGTATTGACGAATATTATTTAAAGATTCCACGTGGGTTCCAATACCATTGGGTAAGCACATGCTAATCCGTTCTTATCATATAGATATCGATTATTCCAAGGTTGGACAAGTACACTGTACATTAAAGTCTTTACCAGAAAAGATCTCGAAATGTCATTCTATAGAGCTTTGATTTACAATCACGTTTATTTTTCAACTAGCTTTTATTTTACAACTCGTATACATAATAGAAGTTTGACAAATATAGGAAATCTTCCTGTTTCGATAATTCCACGATAGAATGAGTATTTAACTCGAGACGTCTCTATAACAAATCACAGTTCTACGCAGATACCATGTTGAGGCTAGTTTTCAGAAGTTTTCTCCTTTTCGTCGTTGTTACTGTTGGATTAGGTAATATAATAATACTATATTACTTTTACATTTATAATTACTTTTATTATTTTATTTTTTGACAAATTGTATTTAATGCGGTTTGCGTTAATTTACTAAGGACAACGTCGAATATTAAATGGCAATGAGGCGAGATTGGGCCAATTTCCTTATCACGCATTGATCATTGCCAAACATGATAATTGGAATAACTGCGGTGCTTCGATCATCCACAAACGCTGGATTATTACCGCGGCTCATTGTGTAGTGGAGTGAGTTGCGATTAAAAATATTCTTACAATAAAAATGAAAATAATTATCTAATGATTATTAACAGCATTGTAGACAAACCTACAACACGTTACATCGCTGTTGGTGGTATTAAAACTAATGGAGAAGATGGTACAGGATATGAAATCGAAACTATTATATTACACGAAGAGTATCCAAGATTAGGGCATGGCGCGGACATTGCACTTATTCGATTAAAAACTGACATTCAGTTTAATAAATACGTAAGTTCAGTAAGACTGCCTAAAAATGATGCAATTTTCTACGAAAACAAGCTTGCTGTTTTATCAGGGGGTGGCATAACGGTAAGTTTTGTATTTCATATGATTGTCTCGTTATAAATTCGTAATTCAAAGATTGTCCACATTTTATGATATTTATAGAGTCCTGCAGGAACGGATGGGGATAGATTTAGATCTACAGCCAAAGCTCTACGATTTATTAATGTTCGAATACTTGATCAAAAATCGTGCATAAAATCGTATCCGCCATCTACAGTGCATCAAGACCATATATGCACTTTGAGCGATAGTAAAGGTGATGATCTAAAAGCTGGATGCAATGTAAGGAACTTTACATGAATAGTTAAATCAAGACTATTCGATGGTATTATAATAACTTTTTTTTAATCCTAGGGTGATTCTGGCGGACCACTCGTAGTTGATGGCACACAAGTTGGTATCGTATCATTCTCAGATACATTTTGTGCACTGAAGGCGCCTAATGTTTACGTTAGAGTCTCATACTATTTACCTTGGATACGCCAACATCTGCATAAATATAATGATGTACTATCGTTATAAAAGATTGCTATGATGTTTTTTAATAAATGTTCCTTCAATTTTCGAAATACGATCTTAATCAGTTACTACTGAATATCATCACAGTTTTTACAAATTGACTATTTTGTCAAATATAACTTTAACAACACTTGACTATACCATTTGATTTATCACTATCGTATTGATATCTTGCTCTCTCGATATCTCTATATATTAATACGTCGATTTAGAATTCATTATGATCAGGTGTTATTAAATAACATCTATAGTAAAGTGAGTACAATCTAGATAGTAATGACAGTACATCATTAATATTTACTAGCACATTGCACAGGTCATGCCAGATCTTACCATTCCGATATTGAACTAAGTTTGACCAGTACTGGCCCGTAATCCCAGTACCAGCAATTCATCATCAGGGAATATCTATTTGCGATGCGGTACCTGGTTGCGCATTGTGGTTAAGTACCACAGCCACGAGTTTGAAAAGCGAGTCACTATTTGTTGATAACCGCATCTTATCCACAGTAGCCTCGACATCCGAAACTAGCAATATCGGTAACCCTTTCACTTCCCGTGAGTCTCTTATATAATTGACCATAATCGGTCCGAAGAGGTAGTAACGAACACGAAACGAGATATCTGTTCATGTCTGCCAATTCTTATTGGTTTATATATCGCGTTAGAAAAGATTTATAACAATATTACGATTATGAATAGACTTAGAAGTAGAATTAAGGTGATACGGTTATATCCTTAACCCGATTCATGACCTTATTTTGAGTTACTGATCAAGCATATCAGACTAATACACTTTTTTCTAATGTTATAAACTGCTTAATTTTTTAATATAATAGCACGTGGTCTTATGTGTTTTTTTATTCATTACTAGTTTAAAAATTAAAAAAACACGGTTTGATCATTCTGTCCGTCAAAGAATGACTCGTATACGATTTTAAAAACATTCAGAATAAACAATTAAAAATCAGTCACCAAAAAACAATCTTTTGTTAGGTAACTTCAAAAGTTAAAATACAATTCCTGAGGTAATTAATTAATAAAGCAACTCACCTAGCGTATCTGGGCCCGACTGTTGTAACATAGGAAGAAGATGCGTTGAGGGCCGAGTCAGCTATTTCACCTGACTCCATGCCCAGGGCCGAGCTGCAGGATCCTGAAAAACAAAGGGTTTTGTTTGAACGAAAATGGAGCGAATAAACGTCACTGCAGTGTAGATGATGGTGTGGAGCACTTTTAAAACAACATAGGCGCGCGCGCATCTCCCACAGGGTATACAATTTTTTTCATGTTCATAGTTCTGACCTATCTATTGTATATTCTTTTTTTAGCGAAAAAGCAACGAATTTAGAGACAAAAATACTGTACGCTCTTTGAATTTTTTTTTATTTCTAGTAAATATTAGTTCGAACTGTTGGTTTAAGAATAGTAAATTTCAGGATTTAAAAAAAATGTAATTCATGTATTATTAGCTTTAATATTTATTTCAACTATTTAACGTTTTCAATAATATTAAACATTTTAAAAAATTGGCATAGCTTATGTCATAACAATACATGAATATATTGATGAACATATTCTAAAGCTTTTTGAGTATTGGTTTTCGGATTAACTTACCAGAAATGGTTGTAACCAAGAAATAATAATAATACATTACCTAAAATCCGCCTACACCATAAAAACTAAGTCTACAAATTCTTTTTATCGACTTTTATCAGTCGTATTTTTATATTAATTGTTATTTCAATAAAAATACAAAATTATTATATTCTTTTTTGTTACTTTTACTTTTCAAGAGACAGACCAGCGCGCAGAAAATACTTTTTTCCTCTGATGGGTTACAATTTTTGTAATGCACGACATACATTGTTTACTCGTGTAATTTAGCGTGTACTCGGGTAAATAAATGAATAAAAATAAATAGCCAAATAATTTATTTATTACCTCTACGACCTTAATATACGGGATTAACTCAAAAAATAAATCGATAATGTAACGGGTTAAGTAGAGAAATTCTTTAAAAAGCACTACTCCTAGTTTAATTTTCATTTTTTTATCTTTCGTATGATAAACTGCCTTGTGAAAATCAGATAGCTTATACATTTAGAAACAGTCTATTACATATATATATATAAACAGGCTTCATATCGGGTTTGTCTTTAGAAACTAATCTCTCTATCCGCAATAGAAACATTACAGTAATTAACTGGCAATGATGAAAACGAAGCTCGATTTGTGAACACACCGAACGAGAATATAAACACACCGACAGCAGTTTTGGCCTGCAATTCCATTATCGAAGTCGGTAAAAGCGTCGAACACCTGGTATTAGTATGTATGTGTGTATGTGAGTCTGCTTTGGTATTTCCTTGAGATAGCAATGCTTTGCGCCAGTGGTGGTATATAAATAAGCGTTACGATATTATTCAATCACCAATAGCTTTATGAGCTTCTCGGTTACTTCATTCGCGTTTCAATTTCTCTCGATTTTGATCGCCTCTCAGACGTAATCTTCTCATTAAAGTTTTCCATTCACTTGGCCATCCGAATGATTTACGTTTGACAAAGGTGATGAAGATTCGCAATTTTTCGGAATTGTAAGACAGATTTATTGAGATCACGATGACGTTAACAATATCCTTTATAAAGCGGCTTTCGTGTCATTTTAGACAGATCTATCGATGTAACAATTGTTTTATTTGATTTAATATTCATTTTGGACGGTTAAGAAAAGAATATTGCAAAATTGTCAATTTATATGGATATGGCACTTTGTTATTGTCAAAAGTTACACCCGTGAATTTTTTAACATACACTCAATTCCAGTTCTCACTTTTGTATCAACATCAAAGTCTAACTTAACTTTCTTATAATTGTCTTTTTTTACAGTCGTAAGAGTTGGCGCAGAAGATCCCAAAGGAGTAATGGACGGATTAAGCAAATTTTATGAAAATAATTTTTTACACTCTTTTTGGAGTTTACATTTATTTTCCTATTATTTAATTTCAAATTCCTGAATTCATTTTACCAAATGGCATGTTTGAGCTGGATCTATCTACAAATGGCGTCATTGACTTGACAAGGGCTTAATCAAAGAGCGACCAGAGCTATAGATAGAACACACCGACTATGGAAGGATATCATCACCTGTGGTTACACCAAGACCATTGTCACGAGAAGCCGAGCTAAAGACTAATCCAAAAACGATGTTACTTGAAATCCTTACAGGTCGTGATAATCTAAAGGTACACAAATACAGGATAGGCCTAACTACATACCTCTGTAGGCTTTGTTTTATGAAAGAGGAAACCTCAAAATACAGTCTGTGACCTGAGATATCCAGAAAGAGGAGACTGTATCAAGGTATAGTCAGAGGAGATCCAGATCACACCATAGTTCAAATACACGTAAAGGAGACACTAAGGGATTACCCCAAACGGACAGAGTTCTCACCATCCCAAACTCACCAATAATCACATCAATCAACAGACCTTGATTAATACACCTTTTAAGGCGGCAAGACACCTTTGAAAAATTTAACATATTTATAATAATGCAGTTATAATGTTGACTATGAATCCTACGGTCATTAAGAGCTAGACCTTTCAGATTGAAGTTAAAACTATTTTCTCTAGCAAAAATAAGTGTAAATTATAACTGCATTGTTAAAAATATTTAAAATTTTGAATTTAGTAATAATTCGGATTTCAAAGGTGTCTTACAGTATCCCATTAATCACCATTAATAATAAATAAAAGCCCACGTGAATCAATCATAGTTGTGAATATTAAACAAGAGAACCGTCACTGGTATATAAATTTCCAGAAAAAAATTGACGTTTAAACAATCCCCACTACAACTCCAGCGTTCATTACCCTCAAACGATCGTAAAACCTCGCGTATTAGCTAGCCGATTTTATTATTAACGCAATAACTCCGTGATTCTTACAACCTCCGTAAAATGCAAGCTCTGTCCGTCCGTCCGAACGACTCAAACGGAGCGTATAATCCGTAACGGCGGCGGAGTGCAATTTTACGCCTGGCAGCCGCCGATTTCGGCTTTCTTTCTCTCTCTCTCTCTCTCTCTCTCTCTCTCTCTCTCACCCCCTGTAAAAGCACACGAACGAAAAAGCGTAAAGAAAGATCTTATACATACTCTAACTCTTGCAGAGCAAAACACAGACTGTATAGTCCAGCCGATTAACCTTCACGCGAGTTTGCCCGCGTCAGAATTTTCGGGCTATTTTTCATTCGAGGAAAATAGCAGACGAAGGAGAGGAAGAGAGAGAGAGAGGCAAGCTTTTTACGAGAGCCTGCACGTGAGTACTGGAAATATCACGAGGTATAAGAAGGCGCTAGAGAGGGAGAGAGAAGTTGGGTGGAAATCGCGTAATGAGCGATAAAGATGCCGGTGAGCACAGAGAGAGAGAGAGAGAGAGAGAGAAAGGGGGAAAGAAAGAAAATGCTTGGATGTGACTTGTTATATTGCGGAGTCGTGAATCAAGCTCCAGCACTGAGTTATGGAATTTTTCGTGGCTTCGGCTTTATTAGCAACCGCCTGGGTTATTGCGTAAAATAGCTACAGTAGAGATTTGCCTTTTTTGTGTGGATGAGTTTTTAAATGAAGTCGGCGATTGAGATTTCGAGAAAAATAAAGTTTTCGCTCAGTGAGAGATAATATTTTGGCCGGAGTGAAGCTCGAAACGATGAAAGTGTCAGCGGGAAAAGAATGCTTGAATATGAATTATAACAGATAATGGCTAATGCTATGCGGGAGGAAAGTAATGAATCACGCGTAAATGAAAAAAGTTTCTCCTCACGCGGTGAAGCTCAAATTATTAGTCTTCTGACGATGATCAGTCATAGATTTCAACTTTTTCGTTTCGCTAGAAAATTTGCTTTTATAAAATAGAAGGAGTGGAATTCCGAAGTTTGGACATTTGCTTTCCTATTAAAACGAATCGATCGATCGGGTAATTAAATAAGCATTGTTTATCGTTTACATTATCAAAGCTTCACCGCAGATCCCTTTTGTGCGATTGGCAAGTAAATTTCCTTTGTGGGTCAAAAGACAGGTCCGACGTAGAAAGGGAATGGAAAAAGACGGAAAAAAATCCAGAGGGAGACAGAGAGGAATATGCTAAAGTATTGCCTTTAGAGAAAAAGGCCAGATGTAACGTTGTGACTTCTGTTGGTGAAGATAATGCTGTCGTTGTTATGCTACCGTTCGAATTGTTCTCAGCGACCTACTTTTTTTAATGAAAGATTATGTCATGTACAAATATCAGGTTTAAAAAAAGGAAAAAATGTGCCTGTTTTAACGATGTAGAGGTTCATTATCAGTTACCACCTTTTCTCCCATGGAATATGGAAATATTAAAATATATTTGGTGTTGACATAATTATTACTTGGTCAGTTGAATGGTTTGGCTATTATTGAGGTTGCCGATATTCAACTGGTGTTAATAAAGTCCTGGTGATGATTTAGACATCTCTATTCTCGATATATCTGGGACAGCCTCGTATTCTCATCGTCGCAAAAAGTGTGATACGCGATATTTCACACGGTTTTTTCATATTTCATATAGTTAAAAAGGTGGGAGATGTATGTGATTTTTTTCTATGTACTTCAAAGAAATTTATTTGTGTAGCTGGACTAGATTAACTTTATGCATTACAAACATTATTGGCAAAAAATCTACTTATCTCTTTCGGGTTTTTGTTCGTTCTTTTTCAGACATACTCGGTTCAAGTCTTGACAAATCGATACTCGTGTTCATTTTGATACAACGTCTCGCACATTGATTCTTACACGTGTTCTTATTCTTAACCCTTCTGTGCGAAATGTTCGATCCCTTACAAGCGAATAGATGTTAATATTCTGTAGAAATAATTCCCTCGACCCCCTAGACCAGAAAGTTGACCTATACATTTTTTAAATTTTGGAATTAAGTCGTTGACATTACGGATTGACACATATTGACAAATTAAATTTGCTAATTTTGTAATATCTGACAAAAAAATATGGTCTCGAGTAAAATAGAAATTGCATTATTCGCAAAATTCATAAGAAGCAAATATTCGAATTAGAGAAAATAGTAAGAATATTATTGAAAATATTCTAAATAGCAATTATTCTTTGTATTTTCATTTTAAATGTATATTAAAATAGTAAAGTCTG
This sequence comes from Apocrypta bakeri, assembly GCA_018906985.1. Lineage (NCBI taxonomy): Eukaryota > Metazoa > Arthropoda > Insecta > Hymenoptera > Pteromalidae > Apocrypta > Apocrypta bakeri. Next base: position 3,262,432 of record JACCIA010000005.1, read on the forward strand.
TTAAATCAAATTCCACCTTAGTAAATATTATTAATAACAAAATTGAATAATTTTATTTTTCGATATTCTTATCCATATGCATTTTTGATTCAGGATAACTCGTGAAGTGAGGGTTTTGAATAAGTCACGTATTCCATCCCTGAACTTTTAATGTCTGTAACATTTAACGTAATGTTATTACAAAGCAGAACTTTTTTTCTTATAATTGTATTAAAAAACATTATTTAATGAGACCTGACAGAACTTGATCACGACAATCTTGAGTAGAGATACGATTTTGGTTTAATATTGACTTTTGATATACAAAATTCAAATGATGTTATTTCCATGTCATATTCAGCTATTGAATTGAAAATTGATCACATGTATCATTGTGGTATAAATTTAATTTGTATGCTTTTTCCATTTTCTGTCTCATTAAAAATATGAATAGCCATTAAATAATAAAATACACTTGGATATCACCAATCGACATAGAAGTAACACCATTTGAGCTTAGGATCTTCAAAATTCAACAAACAATAAATGAAGAAAAATTCGTGCCTCTGTACAGGATGATGTGATCAACTTTTGGTAGATCCTACTGAAGAGTATTGTTTAACATACTTTAAAAAAAAGTACACCTTCGTACCAAAATCTCATTTTTGTTCTCAAAGACATTGAAAGTTCGTCCAAATTCTTATCTGCAAGATCTCCGATACATTCGCCGATCTAAAATCGTTCACAAATATTTGAATTATCCAAGTAATCCACCAGATCAAAATAACGAAAAGTTAATAAACGAAAAATGTTCTTAAAACTCAATAGCTAAAGTAGGTGAAACTAAATGTATGCCAACTTTCAAGTATTTGAATTTTGCACGTCTCTCCATTCCATTCGACATGAAAGCCCTTCCATGTATTTACGAACGTATACCGTGTGATATAGCTATATACACCTCGACTTCCACGCCCCAGGCGCTATTATGTACTCGGGGGAGTCGACGACGCCGGCGTTTATTTTATACTCGGCAACTTCTCGACGCACGTGTGCTGCGCTATCACCGCATGTATGAGTGCAACCCAACACGCGTTGAAAGTTCGAGCAATTTCAATGACCGGTTTCGTTACTGCTTCTACCTCGTAACTGTTTCGCTTTACGATTATTGAGCTGAGTTATTTTTTTTTTTTTAAGCTAGGGATTAGCTCGTATTATTTGACAAACATGTCCGGGAGGATGAAGAAATTCGTTTTCGTATCGATTTTGTTTCCTAGTTGTTTTGGGTAATTGTTATTATTACTTCGTATATTGTTGTACGTTATTTTATGCGATGTGTTGAAAACGGAACCGTATTTAATCAAGTTAGTTAGTGATTGATATTTGAATTTCTACGAAACAGTGTTATCGGAAAGCGCGTATGTTCAGTGTCAATGTTTGGTAACGTGGAATTACGAATTTATAATCGAGTTTGAAAATAATTCCTTTTTTTTATGCAGCGAATTGTAAATTATAGCGACGAGTGAATTTGTCGCTAACAGTTTGTCGTCGTATATTTATTTAGCGGGAAATTTGAATCATTCAAATGTATAGGTAAATAATAGGAACTATATTGTCAGAAGTCAGTTACGCAATTCAATTATTTAGGTGTACTCGTATTGAAATATTGTAAAATGTTAAATATTCTAAACAAGCATTGCGAGCTCGTGTAAACGTGTGTCCTGTATGATTTTAGTATTATCGGGGTGACAATAAATAAAGCCTCCGAAACATTTTTCAGAAAAGTTCTTGATTACGGCTGGTTTTTAAAGCACCAATAAATCGCAGTCGCTCCATTAATATAAAATAGCCTCGCCGATAAAGTCAACCCGTTTTACAAAGAAATTCCTGCGACGTAATAGAACCATAAAGTCTTTGCATAAGTCAGTCAACGTAATTATTTTCATAGCAGGACAATTAATTATCTGATGTCTCATACGTCAGCCGATCTAAATCTCATTACTTTAAACTATAAATTACTTTCATGAGTTACACAGCGCCAAAAGTTATATCGTCGCGACGATCTCTACTCATGTTTTAGAGATAGTTATCTTTGAGGGATGCTTATTTTAGAGGGTCAGTTCACTCATGAAAGCTTTTTGAGATATGGGACACATGACCATTACCCGTATACATATGCATTGAGCTTAACTATGTGTATATGTATGGGTATATGCACGTACATGCGTACTAGTGGCTGTTTATGTGGGCTATAATGCATATGTATGATTCGATTGGTACATTAACGAAATAACACGTCGCATAGGCAACTGAAGGGACTGTAAACAGCTAACTGATATACGTTACAGCTAGAAATTACAAAATTTATTTATACACCGAGAAAAAAAGGATTTTCGAAATTGCGATATCTGATACCAAATCATCTCGAATTTGACGAAGAATTGATGACAAGATCGATGCTATTTTGATGGTATAAGGTCGAATTAAATGAAGTAACTGCTGTTTGGTATTGACGAAAAATGTATCATTTGGTAATTTCGTTTACTGATTAAGGGTTTACTTCTTAATTGTAATTAGAAACTGTTATATATTTACGCATAGATTTGAGATGTGAACTTGTATATTTTCTTATATAGTTATTTCGATAAGAAGAACTTGGATAACAGTAAACCTCTATTGTCAATATTGAAACAATTGGACTTCGTCCTTCTCTCAAATCGTCGATCGTCTGCACGACACATCGCTATCGACTATGATGAGAGAGCTGTGTTGTCCTTTTGATTTCTATGGTATTGTTTAGATGGCAAAGGTCACTTATTTGAACATAGCCTCAGGCCAGTCAATACTAACAGTCCATTTCAGAACGATTCGTGACGGGTGTAATTTGAAAATCGTAGTGTCCTCATTTTAACTCACGAAAACATTTTATTTTAGACGACAACTACCGTTTGTGAACAGCGACAAGTAGTCACTATCGTTTGATTGCAAATCTGAAGTAAACCTAGTGACACAGGTTTATTCGTTGTTTTTTAAACACAGGATTACCAAAACAACAACTTTGCTGTTGAATTGATTATGCGGTTATTTGAGTCGACAGTGGATATTTCTCGGTACAATTTTATTTTTCAACATTGAGAGAAAAAAACATAACATTCGCCACAAGTTTAAATCAGAATTATGTGTGGCACACTTGTTGAAATCGAAAAAAGCCCTTAACAGAACCCCACATCAGGCATCAGCCGTCACCACGTTCAGCCATTACTCAAACCTCACTCCCACCACGGTATTTTCCGCGTTCACAGCCAATAACGACAACAGCAGCAGTAGCGTTACTCTTGCTCCCTTCCCAATCATTTCTCCATACATAATCCGGTCCGCGACGCGTCGTGGTTTCCGCCGAGTCTGGTATGGTGGTATAGTGCTAGTTCTCGTTCTATCGGCCAGCGGTGATTAATGAAACGGACGGGCAATCTCGCCGGGGGAGTTGACTTCCTTGACAGGGCCCCGGTGGATAGCAAAGTTTGAAGCTACTACTGCCGCAGCGTTAGCTTTCAAGTCCGAGAGAGAAACTTACATAGTTGTACGTATAGGTTTCTTCAGAACTACTTCTCATTTTAATTTAAGGTTGCTTTAGGGAATTCGCACTTTTAAAAGGTGGATAGGTTTTAAAACTGAAATTTTTCAATGTTATTTAATTGGAAAGTTGGTCATTTATTAACTGAGAAAACAATTCGATTGAAACAGCAGAATTTCCTGTTGAATTTGAGCAACTGCATATAGATTTAAGTAGTTAAATCAAAAGTCAGTCTTCGGTTAAACGGGTGTCTAATCTTATTTGACAAACGTGAGTGGATTCGTTTAAATCAAATAACAAACATTTTAAAAGTATCGTGAATAGATTTTTTCTTTCGAGGATTTGCTGAAATCATTTTAACCTAAAACTAACCTGTAACCCTTTTGTACGTTTATTTTGAAAACGTTCGGGTTTACAGTTTACGGAATATCTAATACACTGATTTCGACTTGATACATATTCGCCTACATAAATTCCGAACGTACAATAGATAACAGCGTAGTTAAATCGCGCGTCAGATGTCACCTATGGCAGCTATTCAGAATCAGAACATTAAACTCAGTTGCTTTTTACAGAATACAAAATAAATGTTCTGAAATATCGTATGTTATATCAGGTCTCATGAAAGTTGTCCACGTAATATTAGGCCCCTGTCCGATAGATCACCTTCAATCAACAATGTAGAAATGATCTTCGTACAATTTACCTTAGCACACCAAATGTAACTAGTATTTCAAGCAATATTACGAATATACTTTGAACTTAATACAATTCGGGATTGATTCATCATTGAAAGATTTGAATATGATGTTAGTTACAGGTTTACATCTTTTTTCCTATCGATTCAATTGAATATTCTTTTCAGTGTGCTTACGTATACAGTTAAGTTAACAACGTTTTATGGTGCATACTATGTTTGTAGACAAAAAAGTGTAATAAAAAGTTAATTTAAATCCATCACGCCTATGATCAATTCATCCTTCAGAAATATGAAAATAGTACTAAAATCCTTCTGTCTCATAAATCGAATCGTCCGCCAAAACAGTAGTCTCGTACACAAAGTTTGTTTTCTCTTCGAAATGCAACTTTTGGAATTCCAAAGTCGAAACAAGCCTAAAATTTTAGCTGTGCTCACGCTAGAATCTAGTCATTGTGAGTCCGGTAGCGTAGTAGCCCTTCTGGAGGGCGAAAGGAATTTTTCATTCGACGGATGATTTATCCATTTTCTTCGGGTCTGCACAAATTCACGTGGACTTTTGGACTTTGGTTTCATTGGAGACCAGGAGAACCAGCGGTTGAGAGAAAGAAGACGTTTAACGGTATTATAACTTGGTGAACTAGGTTAAATTGCCCGAGAGCAGCAGTATGCGCTCGCAGAGATTATTCGTCCGGCACATATTCATCTCGAAGTGGGAGTTAGCACTTGGAATATTAAATTTTTCCGAAGTTTTATTTACGGGGCGTTTTTCGATTTCGTACGTGACAGTTTTCGACTGCGTGAGTGAGCAGTGAGACTTGACCAGTTTGTGTGGTTGTTGAATTGAAATTTGGAAATAATATTTTCTGCTTCGACAAACGGTTTTCAATTATATTTTTCCGATTGAATAAGATAATATGTAATGTGTAAAAGGTAGTGGCCTATGTATATAAGCAGTACTTGCTTACGGTCTGACAGCTCTAATTAAATTATAATTGCAGGGTAATTCATTCTATCACCCGATCATAGCCCTCGTCTCAATGATAATTCATCATCTCATGAATAGAGCTTGGTGTCGCTGGCTGCACATTGATTATCCTCTGCATTGTATGTCCTATTACGCACTATTCAATAAAGTTCTGTGCGCGAAAAAAGAATTTTGCATTTTTTGTGTCCATTGAAAATTTCTTATTCATGAGATGTGCTTGCGAACGAGTTTGAAGGTTCTGCGTTCAATTAAAAAGAATTTTATATTCCAATTAATGCGTATACCCCGCAGTGGACTGCGACTAGCTCGCCCTTCACCAAATCTGTTTGCTCGTTAATTATTTTTCCACTGTGCCGGAGCGACATTTTTAATTCCACGAGATAGAGTGTAAGAACGAGAAAGATAGAGAGTGAGAAAATCAGATTCAATCATCACCGAGTTCAGCCATTTCTTTTCCATTAACTCGGCCGTGTCGCCAGAAGTAATAACCGCGGCTTCGAGAAAAAGAAGAGAAAGAGCGCAGGGAAACAGTTCCGTATGACGACGTCTTCTTTGCGATAATGCAACGATGAAAGAGAGTTTTGAAAATGAGTGAGAGTGACGCTTTGGGAACTTTCAGAGCGAGAGAGAGAGACTAGTCGATTCAGGAGCTGATCGGAATATTGAAGGAGCTGAGAAACAAGTTCTCCCAGGCGCTATGAGGGATGACTGATCGAGCGACTGTCTATTGAGAAAAGGTCTTTTCACGTCTATAGCGATTTTTAGAGCGATATTTTTATTAGCTCGATTTGGCGGAAAATTTCTAATTTTCTTTTAATAAGAGATTTTTTTTAGACTATTTATTCCCTCCTTGAACTTCGAATAGCTAACAGAATTGTAATTATTACTCTTAATAAGAATTACCTGAAGATTATGTTATCATCCTCTGCATACGTATGCGTCTAAAACATTGTCGATCTTTGGATATTTTTATAAAAGCTTACATTTTCGAAGACCAAATTTGTTAATTTTATAAGTAAATATCGTCGTAAGAGCTGAAATTTAACCTTATTGAGACAATTCTAAGAAAACGAATAATTGCTTTGGAAAACAATTGAGCGAAAAATTGCGATTATCCTTTTCCAATTTCAAATTTTCAATTGTGAATGTTGATTTGATGAACTTTTAACTCGCACCATCGAAAAGAGAGACTTTTAAGATAGTGGGAATATGCAGTGCACGAATTTGTCTGATATAGGATAATCCGTCAAAAGAGGACTTGGAAAGTGTCCTTGCGAAGTTAAAAGATTAGTGTCACGTAGTGTTTAACTTCAAAGCATAAATAGTTAATCTGGTAGTAGTAACTTAGGTAAAAATTGCTTATTTTACTAGTAAACAGAAATAATACGCAAATATGTTCTTTTAAATATTTGGACTTTCGGATAATTGGTTTTATTTCGTGGAAAATAAATAAATCCAGGAATTGGTAAATAAATTTTCCATCAAAGGTATATAGACTTTTTACATAAAACGGTACTTTAACATTTTTAACTCGTACTTGATTTTCAATAGAAAATCATCCGAAACTTTGCTTGCCAATTTTTTTTTTAACTCTCCCATTGCGTACGAAAGAGTCGTTATTTAATTTTATTTTAACCTGATCTCTTCGCTTTACTTTTATCACTAATAACAAAAAAGTAAATTGACGTTTGAATTTTATTTCGGCCAATAAATGTGTGCTATAACAAATTTTATTTTTTTCATCTCGAAACGTTAATTTTTATACATCGCGCTTCCTTTAAATCTGCCGACGACGACCTTTAAACCAGTGTTTGTTTTCGAGCCATCGTTTATTTCAAAGTTTATTCAAAGAGACGAAGGAACAGCTAAAATAGTAAAGGCTTTGAAAACGGCCAGGATGTCGAGGATTTCTTTGGAGAGTGTAAAGTAAAATATAAAAAGTTAAAAGACCCTCGATGTGAACGAACCGATCCCATTACTCACTTGTAACAATCCTACCGATTTTTCTTGTTTTTTTTTCGGTACTAGAGAAACCCTCATTCTCAGGGACTTTCGCGTAACGTGACTGATCCCTTTCGTGTAAAATCTTTGGATGGTTGAAAACATTGGAGACGTGTTTGTACACAAAAATAAGTTATATCAGAAAAAATCTTAAAAAAAATTTCGAAGTTTACAAACAGTATAGTATTTGTATGATAGACTCAACGTGTACCGATGATTCCTATAGAAAGTATGATAATCGTTTGTTACAGGAAAAATCTTTATAATACAGTGTAGTGATATTTCTCAAAGAATTTCATGAAAAAACAAGATAACAGTATGTATTTTATTAATCTTATTTTAATTCCACATTTGTAAAGTGTCTTTTTCAAATTCAACCTATTGTTGAAACAAACCTAATATAGGCTAATTTTCGGTCTAAAATTGCCTCCAACCATTTACGAGTAATTTTCGTTACTTGTAGTCATCTAACGGAAGAAACTGTTATGTTAAGGGTGCAAGACACCTTTAAGCAGTAAAAAAATTCAATTTTTCTTTGTTACCTATTTTCATAAGAAATTTCTCGTACTATTACATTCCGTTGGGCTCATTGAGCAAAAAAATTCATTGCGGTGTTCTAGGCGAAATGAGATCCGAACTTAAACTGTATTTTAAGTCTCTTTTCATTAATTTGCAGCTTGTAAGGAAAGCATAAGTTTTCACCAAATCGCAAGAATACTTTTTTTTGTAGTATTGTCTACAGTTTTGAAGAAAAATACTTTGAATGCTCTATTGGCAAATTGTACTATACCATTTTTAAAAATTGATTCGCCTTTAAATATACGAAATAACGTTCAAACATTGAGTCTATTCTCGCATTACTGACGAAAATAGTAATTTTTCTTGAAACATCTATGAACCAACTGAACAATAGTTAGCGTTCAATACCTCTGAAGCCGGCAATCTCGATATCAAACAATAATTTTCTGTCCATTGTGTAGCGACAACGTGCTCGGGAAGAAATCACAGCGAAAAATAGCATAAAACCATCATAAGAAGGTGTAAAAACGTGGAAAGCGAGACTCGCTGCGAAGATGTAGATAATAAAGAAAAGTAAAGACTCTAAGAAAGAAAGAAGGGCTAGCAAGAGTTGAAAACCTGGATAAGCGCATTATCGAGCCATTGTCTACGAGCGTCCAATCCGAAGTAATGAGACACAGTCAGGCAGCAAAGAACAATTGACCTGCGCGCAATTGCGCTCCAGTTCTCTCTTCCTGACCCTATAGCTTTCAGCCTCGGCGTCTTTACGATGCCGTTGCAGTGCAGCTTTCGGACTGAAACCTACTTCTCTTCGCACTGCGTTTAAAGACTTGCTATATACCTACTTTCCTATTTACCTCCGATGAATCACGGTACACTCGTTCAGGCGCTTGTGTTTAACAGAGTACTCGTTTACGATGTAAAAGGGATTAAAAATACCACCTCGAAATATTTTCATGTAGCTCTGGTACGAGTGGCTTGTTGATATCGAGAGGAATTTGTGATGTTATCACTCGGTAATAGTATCTACTATAATATAACGATAATCATATTCTAATATTATTATAGAACGATTTCGTATTGTTCAAGTCTCACCTGTTCGATGCGGAAAGTAGGATCAACTATCAGAATTAATTTTTACTGCATTTCGTAGTGGAGAATAGTTGAATAAACACTGAAGCAATGTTTAAGCATTATACTCGTAACCGTAAGATATAACGTTTGTATAATGACGGAGGTCTGTTGAACCATTAACAACTTTTGGGTGATACGATTTTTGATCAGTTCGGTTTCATAATAATTATATGAAACCGAACTGATCAATCATCACAATGAATGAATAATACAGTTAATACTATCAGTACATGGAATATCACGTGTATTTTAAATTCAATAATTTTAAAACCATGATTTTGAAGAATAATCAATTGAGGACTTTGTGAACCTTAGGTATTTGTTTGTAAACGTCAGCTGAGATGAAGAATTAGCTAAATCGAAAAAAAGTTTCAACAACTGGTCGATTCAAACTAATTATTGAATAACCAGCCTATTCAAATAAAGTCTTGAAGAAACAAACAGTTTTGAAGTAGTTTGAAGAGATGCGCATTTCATAATTTGCTCGAAGAAACGGAATATAAGTTATTCGGTCACAAGGCTTTTTTAAATTGATTGGTTATTTAAGCCTTTTTTGACTCACTAGTTCTTCCCTTCAACCGTCGATATGCTAAAAAAGTTTTTCAAATAGGTCATATTTATTTTACATCCTAGAAGTAACTATTTTTTATTGTGTATTAAAAACGGTTTTATTGAGAAATTCAGTCAAAACAACTGGATACAATGTTATAGACTGAGGTATTATTATGCGTTTTAGAAAGCGATCGGGTGTCTAGTTTGGATAAGATGAATGAGGCAAGTCGTGAATAAAGTCGATTCTTTTATTCTGTCATTAGTTGGTTAAAAGAGTCCAAGTTGATGGATTATTTGCAGTACCTTAACGTACTAAAACATGATTTAAAAGTGAGATTTAAGAGTATATATAAAATAAAGTATTATTAGACATATACTCTTAAAACTTAAACAATGTGTTGTAAATATCTATGAAATGTAGGATTACTAAGTTGAGTATTTTATGTGACATGACTTATCATCAGAAAATTCATGTATTCTGAAGAACTGTTTCAAAAATCCCCAAGTGGTTCCATTAACTAAATTCACGTATCTCTCAATGTACAATAAAACATTGAAGATACTTCACCGCAACGAATTCCAAGGTTTCACATCGCTGCTCTTTTCATACCATCCCTTGACGAAATCTTATCCTTGGAGAATCATCACATAGCTAGCTATGTCTCCCAGATTCCTTCGTGGTATCATTTACGCAACCGCTTTTGTCTTCAAGTTTAACACATCCATATACATGTACGTCTCGTCTTCTCTATTTCAAAATGTTTCACTTGTTACAATCTTATTTTCATTAATGATTTTTCGAATAAACAGAAAATTTGTTATTATTCACGGTTTTCTGTATCTTTCAAATAAACAGTGGTCATCTTGTACGTGTTGTTTCGATTTTTTTTTTTTTGATAAAAATGTGACTAGAAGTAAACTACCTTCAGCTCTTTACTCAATTGAAAGACGACTGACAGATATCATGCGCCCTTATCTTGAGTAGCGCCACGTTGTCATATGCTCCATTGTTCTCTCAAGTCGTCACACACGACTTGACGAGATTCCCGGTTTATAACGTATCCGGGCATAAATGCCTCTGTCGTTGCACAGTCGAGTCTCTAATCTATATTCGCCTTCCTGACTGTTGTATAGGCCATCGCATGACTTGGTCCAATAAGTTAACACGCTCTTGAGTATTACCAAAGCCAAAGCCGAAGAGGTAGAATATTCGTGAGGTGTTCGAACAATGTTCGACATGTTGAAAGTGTATATGTATAGGTAGTCTGCGGAATCGGCTTGTAGTTTTCTTTTGCGCATACCTTGGGGCCCTCTTATTTGCATTTTAGACGGAATACTTATCGAATTTGTCCAAGGTACTGGTCTTTCAAAAGAACAGCGTCAAATATATCTTTTACTTTTGGATGATTCGTGTGGATTGTCCAGAGGAGTCTGGACAATTAAGAATTTCTGATGTGGTTCAGAGGGATTTTTCTGAAATGACCTGACTGACATGGACATATTATCACACATGTGTAATATACACATCACATACCAAATGTAAGACTAACAATATGAATTTAAAGAGCTCTTCAATTCATCAGTAATCTTAACATTTCCAAACTGTATGTTTGATGAATACCTGGTGTTTTATTATATAATAGTAACAATAATCTCTTATCAAATACATTTTATTCTTAAAAGTGTTACACATTTGTAAAAATCGATATTGATGTTTGGACTGAATTTCGTTTCAGTTTCATTTACCGAAACAATCGTAACAAATAATAGTTTTTCCATACCAACTTGAACGAGAGATTGTTACGTCGAAAATTCGAATCGGATTCAATTAAATTGCATGAGGTTATACAGCGACGTGTTCAACGTGTAACTAACCATTAAACAAACGAGCGTGATGTACACACATTGACCAGGATAATTGCGAGAATTAAAACCTCGCGTATCCACGAGACGAATGTATAGTGTTTTCAGGAAGCCGAAATAACGGCGAGAGCCAGAGAACGGGATAAACGTTCTCTTAAATAATGAAGTGTTGCAGAATTAAATGAAGCACCTTTTTCAAATAGGCTAATATGAAACAATGAGTTCAAACTAGGTATTTCGTATATGGGCATTGGGCATGTATTGTCTTCTTTGTTGTGCAGCAAACAGGAGTACTGTTACCTGTATTGTGAATTTTTTGTATCCAAACTTTCTGCTTCCCTCGATCGAGCAGTTTGACGAGCCTATAAACATCGTACGAGGCTTTTAATTAAAATTTTCTCCCATTTCATTGGAGATCGTTTTAGAACATTCCGTTGAGTACGTCTCAGCGCATTCCATAGAATTCCTCCGAAATATACGACCTATAAGCCCAGTGTAATAATCTCCATCCAAGAGTCATGGAAGTTTATGAAAGCTCTCGGCACAATTCATTACACTTTACCCCTCGTAAACGAGAGTACGAAAATTCTACCGAAAAAAAAGAAAAGTCTTCTCCACACGGAAAAACTACTTTTCGCGAAACCCTCTCTTTTCTCGGCGGACTTCGAATTGCATAATAGTGAAACGCGCATGTGTTGGTGGTAACTCGTTAAAAGTACAGTTCGACTCATTTGGAGTCTTTTAGAATAGAAACTTTATTTTCCTAACGACGGATAGAGAAAGTGAAAAGAGTGAATTTCTCCGTTGAGACATACTAGGATAGCGAAAACAGGCGATGATAGTTTACGTGGATGATGGAGTGATACGTTGTTAAGGAAACCCTACCCTAGTAGGAACTGGCCAATGGCCCAGTATTAGACCAGTGAAATGACATGGTCAGTACTCGAAAACCAGTACTGAGCTAGTATTGACCAGTACTCGTGCAGTAGTGGTTCGTTTTTATAATCCCAACATCGAACCAAGATTGGACCAGTACTGGCTCGTTATTCTAGTTCCAGTAATTCCTACTAGGGGATGATTTAAAATACGAAAAATTATTCGCGATGGCATATCGACTGAGCCATTTTTATAATTTGCTACATGTTTGTCGTCCAAAAACGTAAATAAAGTTTCGAACGATGTTTAAGATTTTTGAGTTCACGGATTCTGTTAATTATCATCGAGTGAAGCGTTAGCTCGGTAATCGGATGAATATAGATGAAAAGGAAATTAAAAGTGCTTCGATAAAAAAAAATACTATATCAGGTTCCGTTTATCGGAAAACGTAAGTTTTCCTGGTTTTAGGTATAATCCTTTTTGGTTAGTCTTTTTGCGAATTATAGTTTTTAGATTAATTATTATTTATGCTATTATAATTAGCTACATAAGAACTTATTAATATTATGAAAAATCAATTTTAGTTGATAAACATATATATAGACGCTTTCAAATGTTAAAAAAATTATCTAAAACGAGGTTGAGAAATCTTTAATTACCAAAATTAATATCAAGGGATTTTTTGAATAATTTTTTTTTAATAAAAATCCTGTATTTCTACTTTAATTTCATACATTTTATATAACATTCCATTACTTGGTTGTCGCTATACAAGCATATCAAGAATAAAAAAATTTTATTTGCCAACGTATATTTTTAGACAATGAAATAACGAAACCCAATATTTAATACACGAAATGAAATTTAAACATTTCAGCTTTCATGTAAAATCTGATCGAAAAAAGCAATCGAATAAAAATTGTCAATCATTTATGCAACTAAAAAGTAAATAAAAAAGGAAAAATATCGTTTCGACGCTCCCCGAAGACAGTTAATGAGCTTTCAAGAGAAATTACGTAAAATGCGTATTTGCGGAAATCCGTATGACTATATATTATATTTTTAAAAGAATAATATTGGCACATAACAATTTGGACGATTTTTATTGTAATCGATGGTCTTTAATAATACTCATAAATAAAACGTTATTTAATCGCCATAATCAAGGTGCTATATGAAAAATAGTATCTCTTCGAAAAATTCAAAACCAGATCTGAAAATGACTTTTCCTACTTGTGAAAAGACACTCAGAAATCGGTGGCCAATGTCCGGTGAATTTATTTAAATAAATACCAGAATTTGTATATTATATAAATCAACAAGATTATTGTACAATAGCTAAAATGTATATTTTAGAGTTTGAAAAGACTTAAGTAAAGGTCGAACTCTGTAAAGTCAAAATATTCTTGAGAGATCCTCGTGCAATGTACAAGCAATTGATAAGTAATTTCCCGTTCTAAATTTGAAATGACCAAATTGGGAGCCTTTTCAGTATTGACGTTTCAATATTTGCAGATCCGGCTGAGTTATCAGGGATTCGTCATTATTTAAAACTGATTTCGAAAGCAGAAATGGCTATCACGCTGTCAAATCGATCGACGAGGTGGTAATTGTTGCATAGTAATTGATCTAACGTTCCTACGAGGGAAGTTAAATCAGAATCGCCAGTTTATCTATAATTCATAGCTCGTAATTGCTTTTCAAATTGATTTATATTTATAACGGTAATCAGGATAATAAATAGTATCATTCATTTATCGATTATATTTCCGTTTCAACGAAAAGCTGGTTTTCTGTAAATAAATATATTCGGAATAGGTTATCGAGGTCCAGTAGGAAATATAATATAAATATTCATGTATACTTCGATGCATTTCGAGAGAAAATTATCGGACGAAAAAAAAATGTATTATATAACAAGTTAAACCATGCAACAGGCAACATTGAAGGATTAAGATAAATTTTTATTTTATTTTCAAAGAGAGGTCTGCGTGGATTAGCCAGAGGTAAAATTGTCAATTTTTGGAAAAGGTATAAAGGTATTTCACGTATTTGCCCTTTGCTTGAAATATTTATGGAATTCAGTAGCTCTCACGATTAAGCTTTGGAATATAACATCGATTTTTTTTCCATCGCTACCTGCCGCAACTTGGATCATAAGTACTGATATCGGGATATACACTTGAATTTTATTATCGTCGCACTGCAGCTGTCCTCGTTGCTATACTGGTAGTCAAGATGAAAATTGAAGCATCGCGTTTTATGGAGTCTCTGTTATTTTCCAGGTAAATATTATTCATAGATTTTTAAACTTAACTCTGCCGTGTGCTTTGCCGAGTATCATTGCAAGCGGTTTATGGCTCTCTTGTGGCAACGCATTTATTTGCATCTCCAAACTAGTCGAGTGTTGTGGATATAAAAAGTCTGCATTTATTCAGAAGATTACGTGAAAGGCATTCGTTTATTCAAAGTATGTAATCATTTAGTCGCATCTGTATTTGGTGGATTCTGATCCTGGTCAGATGGCCGCGTATAGACAGAACTGAAAGCTTATACTTGTCTAGTGTCCAATCAACATTGGAGGGATAAGAATGGATCAATCAATCGAATTAAATTTAAATTAATTACGCGTATTCACATTGAACTTTAGAAAAATAGACCTTGAGTTGTGCAAGAATTTAAATGTGACTGGAATGGATCACACATTATTAGATAAATACTAACGTATACTATTTAGGTACTGCAGTATTTTATCTTTAGATTCAATTTGATATATCCATATTAGGTTATTATTTTGAGCACAAGAATTCTAATTCTGGTCCGTCCAGAATCATCACCTCAATATTGGATCCAAAATTAATAATATTGATAGCAGAAATTAAATTTTATACTAGTTTTCAAATTCCTGCTTACATATAGTATCATGTTTGGCAGTGTTCTTCTTTAAAACGTCGATAGAACGCTAAATTTTATTCAAACTCGTTGAACATCATAAAGTCCAGTTGAAATCGAAATAGAAAGGTTCGTGCAATTCAAGCTGTTGAAATAACTGGTTACACGAAAAATACTCGATCGCGTGTCTTCTTGGTGTCAGTAGGTCGAGACTAAATAACCGGGAGTTCTAACAAAATCAAAATTCCCAAGAATCAAGCTAATGAATACCGTAGCACATTATAATTCAGCAGAACCTAATCGCGATGATTTTGAGAGCGTGTTGTTGCTTGTATTTATTTTGTTCAAGGAAAATACTTCTTATATTTCCAATTTGATGAATCCAAAGGTATCGTCTATTTGCTTCATATGTTACCTCGGAAGTATTTCTCCAATTTTTGTTTCATTTTGTCTTGCAATAACTGGACAAATACTGATGGGGTTGTTCATGGCCATTGAATGTTAGGTAGATTGCTTGGTTAATTTTTTCGATTAATGTATCGAGTTTATTCGAGTTAAATAGCTTAGGATGATTCTACCATCAGAATTAGATAATTTTGCTATCTACAGTTACAACAGATATTTTCAAAGATGAGCATGTTCTGGTCTATAAAATCCTTCGATACAAATTGTAGTATCGCGGATTTTGACCTAATTCTGTTTGCTGAACAGCATTCAATTTCTCTACATCAGTTTCCATTGCGAAACTGACTTTCGCTTCTCTTCGCACCTGGTAGAAACAATTGAAAAAATAAACAGTTCGAAATTTTGCCAACTAAACCTGTAATTCAGAATAGTAGTCAAAATCCATATAAATCAATTACATCGTTGTTCAATTCTCTTTATTTCCTTTTGTTTCGAGCCATGTATGCATATCTCAACTTACTAAGTCTCGTTGTATTCGCTTTCATTCCTTTCGCTCTTCTGTATCTCCCAGTTTCTCTCTCGGAGCCTTTCTTTCATTCCGTTACAGCGTGTGCATGGAAATTCGAGTGATACGTGCTACACGTATATGTGCAGCGTTATTGGATCATCGCTGCTTGTTTGCAATTCGATAGCGACGAGGAAAGACTTGTATAGCGAGAAAGGAATATACGTACGTGAAGAGGTTGGATAGAGATATAGTCTCTGCTAAAAAGCTGTATATTTTTTATGGAACATTATTTATCTGAATGTACAGAAGATTTGATTTTGCTTTTTATTGAATATACGATTCTATTGTGGATAATTGATTGCAATATTCAGGGAATTGGTGAAATTCGATTGTTATTAGAATGCGATGAGATTGATATTTTTTGGGATGACGTGTATCAAAAAGTTATTCAAAAATGATTTGTAGGTGTGTAGCATTGATGCTTCGTCTATATTATACGCACGCATATTCATTGGCGTAAAAAATAACGGACATCGACACAATTTTCGCGTATTTTTATTTATTGTCAATCGATTTTTTTTTTTAATTTATTTTTAAGCTATATTTTTTTGTCTTGTGTATAATTTGATTACTTGAAGCGGCTGATTCTTTGACAGATTGACCGGTGAAAAAAAAATAGTTTCTTCTAAATAATTTTAAATTATTCTTCGACACTGTAATTCCATTCGTGAATCAATTTTGATTTCTAACTAAAAATAAATTGATCAGTAAAATGGGTATTTTACCAGAATAATCATGACATTGACTGTATTTAAAATCACGGGAATTAACAAATAGGTAATTTACGTTACTGGCAAAATAATTATAATCTGAAGATATACGTGAATCTACATTTCTTCATGAAATTGAAATGATAAAAAAATCAAGATTATTTTGTACTTGATGTTTTGGAAAAAGACAAAATTTCGATCAATTCATGTTGAGAAGGGCACTATAAGTTGAAATATTCGATTGTACCGATGAGTGTATTGAACAAAATCACATGAATTAAAAAGAACATTCGAAAACTATAAATTCGACAGGTAAACACACTTTAAACCTTCCAAAGGCTTCACCCAACAGCTGACGCTTCATCGTCAAATCTTATTCACTAAATATCCTCTTTGACAACTAGTAACGTCAGCAGTTAATTTAAAAGAATTTCATTGACAATATGAAAGCACATCACAAATTAGACTTAACAAATCCTTTAAACCCTCCAGAAGCTTCGTCCAACAATTGACTCTTCATCATCACCCACATGAAAAGACAGCAACAAAGCTTCCATTACCCTCACGTATCTGGAGTGAAAAACCAAACTTGAAATAGCCTCTGAGCTTGACGTGGCTACGAAAATGTGAGTGAGACCGTAGCGTCACTTCAATCTATCCAGTTCGTTCCCGATAGCTTGCATGCATGTACATAGAGAGAACGATAGGTGGGAGGAAGGGAAGCTTTGCCAAAGATAGCAGACGATCGATTCTAGCTCGACACGCAGCATTTGTCGAAATGAAAATGTTCAGAGGGCTGCAGGGCGAAAAGCGGCTTTTGACCTCGATGTGGCCGGTGGAGCTCGCGGGCGAGAAGCGTTTGATGAACGGCCTAGTCCCCTCTGGAATCAACAGTTATTCTCGTTATTCTTCGTTATTGCAACCGAGTGTTTTCTGAACCGACGATGTGAGTGACGGGGCGTCACGAGCGTCCGCGCGCGTGATACATTGAGTCTGAATTTTTCTTCTTTTTTTTTAACTGGTGATTCGAAATTTCAGGTGTTTATTTGTTTTTCAATTATTTTTATATCATATATTTAAAGGTTTCTATATTGAATGTCTGTTTATTTCGGCGAAACATCTATATGTATTTATAGGGGGGAGGGATGTAACGAAGAAATAGCATTATTACAGAGCTAAACTTTTCTCTTAAATATATATTAAAATTATTGTTCAATAAGACTTTCCGGAAGATGATGATACGATCTTGTGTAAAGATATGATTTTTTTTAAATTCAAAACCCCAAACTCTAATGTCAATTTCTATGTCATTTTAGGTTTTGAATTGAAAAATCATCGTTATGGCATAAATAAATGATAGCCAACGGTTAGTTCATTTCCGGTGAAATTATTACCAGAGATAAATAATGCTGATTTTATTCCGAGACTTATTAAAAACAAAAATAGTCATAAATTAATAAAATATACTTCGATATACCAAAATAACATGAGAGTAAAAAAATTGAATCTTAAAATTCAAAACAATAAATTTCAAGCTTTTCTATTACGCACGCATCGTCTAACCAGCCTATAACTAAAAAACTAAGAGAAGTTCGAGAAAAAAAAATTGTTTTTGATATACACTAATAGATCTGACTCAGTAAGTGGTACATGCGAAGCAAAAATGCATAAATTAACAATAATCAAAAAGTTCTGTATCGTTTTCCCTTATCTTAGAAACACTTCTCTTTATAACGTGTAAAAAGCAATTATCTATGTTTAGTACAACCATTAGTCTGAATACTTGCTGTGAAATTTTATTTCTCCAAACAGCCCCTCCAATTTTCCCTAATAATGGTATACCCATCAGAAAAACTCGAGATCGATTACGTAATACTCTAGTGAATTCCTAGAAAGAAAAAAAAAATTTAACGAGTTGCATATGCATTGCTGAGACGATCGTATCAGTACCATGGCTCTCCACGCTGTCGGGCTGACTTCAAAAACACGAACATCGCTCGGGGCCATGTTCGAGCCGTTAACGATATCGCGCGTTCTCTCTCTCTCTCTCTCTCTCTCTCTCTTTCATCCACCTATGCTTTTGGATACAACTCTCGTGTGCACTGCTACGCTGGGAGTATCATCGTTGGGCTTGTCCCGATTACCGTTATTATACCTTTTGCAGTGAAACGAAATGGTAAACGCTACAAGACTCTGGTTATAAGCTGGTATTTGCAAATAAATGGATTACCAAGCGAATCGATGTATTAATATAAGCTGAAAATGATGAAAGGAAAAGAGATATTCCAACGATATTGCAATGGCTTTGTGATCTAAGACTTTGCGGTGCAGAGGCAAATAACCGTTTTTCTAAAACCTAAAGATATTAGATGGTAGAGAGTAAAAATCAAGCCCGAAGCTAAGGAACCGAGCAGTCTTGAGGCAACAAAAAGCGATAGAGACGCTAAGAGAACATAAAGGCCTGGTTTACTGCTCGAGACTTGGTCTTTCTTCAAAGTGCGGAAACGTGGAATTATACGAGCCGAGAAAGATGACAAAGACGTTCCTCGAGATAATAAGCGAAAGATAAACAGAATAAGTAAACGAAAGAGAGATCTGTGCACGGAAAGGGATAGAAGTTTCTTTCGTTTTTTTTTTCCGCAAAGGCATCGGATTACGTTTAATTCGACTTTTCAAACTTACTTTCTTCCAGAGAGTAAGATTTCTTTTTTCCCGTTTCAACTCTTAGAGACATCGAAGCAAGTCAGGGAATGTTTCAAATCGTTGGAAATATTGTTGCATTAATGGTCAACAAGTGATTTTTTTCTGGAGATCATTGATCTCTACACAATGCATTTGTTATTTATCAAGCGGTAAGTGAGGCTAAATAAAATTACAAATTTTTTTTTAGTTATATCAATTGCATTATAATTTATGGTGCAATCCGTTATACAAGTAATTTCGAATACACATAAATCTCCTGAATCAAGATTAAATATATCTAAAAAATATTCACTTTTAGATTCACCATTTTAAAGGTGTCCTTCTTCATTAAGAAAGGTTATTGTTAAAAATTTTATTTTTTGATAGAAGAAAATATTTACATGAATTATAACTTAATGCTCTGGCTTTAAAAAATATGTATTTTAAAATAATATTATTTTCAGTAAAACGTTTCTTACTGAATTCACATAGTGCATTTCCGTCAATATAATATGTCAGAATTTGGTTAATATTTTTTTTAAATTCTATGAATATTTATTTGAAGTAAAAATATGTCGTCTGAATAACGAATTAGTATATACAATCAAATATTTTCTGTAATTTCAATTACTATTTCAACTAAATTTACATAAAAATAAATTTAATAATTAGATTTATATAACTATTTTCCTAGATTTATCTAAAGAATTAAGTAATTTCTTTAAATCAAATTATTTATTTCAGTAGTACTGTTCCAAGATTCTAATAAAATTTAAATAAATTACATCTTACTGACTTATTAAATCGATCACTAGTAAATGGAGCTTAAAATCCATACGTAATAAATTTGATAATTCATGTACTGTACAATTGTATTGACTGTTATATTCTACCAGATTGTGTTATAATTTACCAGAATTGGAACAGTGCGTTAATAAAATTCTGATTTCTTTCTATTCAATACTGAATTATCCCGACAAAATCAGTGGATAATATTAATGGATTAATCTGTAACAATGGCTGACAAAACCCATATATTACTACTTAAAACTTTACGCTCTATTTGCAAATAAATGCTCAATTTTTTAACATCTACTTTAATGGATGGATTTTTACTTACAGTGAGCATTAAGAGTGAACATTTTTCATTTTTCATCACTCTGGATCGCCGAGTAAAATCTGATTAATATGTTAGAATTATTCTAAGGCTAGAGTGACTTTGATGTTATCTAAGTTTAAACTATTTCTTAAATCACCCGTTATCACACCGCTAAAATTAGAATATCGTCTATGCATACATTATTGGTTAAAATACACGTTATCTGAGTGAACTTTAAGAGTTAATGATATCCCAATGAACTTTCTACTCTAAAATTCAAAGTAATTTTTTACTCTGGAGATTAGGAGAAAGAGATTATAAAAGATATCTTCACTTTCGTCATATTTTCATTACCATATTTATTTATACGTAAAATTTTCTTTTCAATTAACAAATAAAATTCAAATATTTATGTTCTTATTTCTCAGAAGCTCTTTTAAAAAATACGTTTGATAACGATTAACTAATTAGTTGATTAGAGTGAAAAAATATTTTTAAACATTTTTTCAATATATCAGCATTTCAAAAAATGTGTTAAGTTTATCAACATGTTTTCATTCTAACAGTTATATGTTAAATATAATATTGGTGCTTAGATTAGAGTGAGGAGGCAAATGCCTACTCTGTTTACTGAAGTTGATCATTATCCTATTTCGATAATGTAAATTCACTTTAATAGTGTAAATTATCTTTAATTGAATTTAAGCGTGTATCACATACCATAGTTGGTTAATAAGGAATAGAAACACAAATCCGAATAGACTTTCGCATCTCCATAAATAAACCGATCGTGGAAGACCTCAATCGGCCACACCAGACAGAAAAAGAAATTCACTCGCAAAACTCGAGCTACATGCACTTTCAGCTATATACAAAGTCGCAAATGGAAAATCCAGCGGTTGCCCGTGGCGTAAAACAGCGAGTTGGCATCTCGTGGTTGAGAAGGGCGAGGAAGAAGAGGTAGAGAGAGAAAGAGAGAGAGGAGACTTGCGGTCCTCCACCGTCTCTGATCCCCTAATCGGACTCCGACTCGCCGGTGATGGTGGTGGAGCGAGTGTCGCTGCATAAGCGACGGACGTCTCTGCACCCTCGAAGCTTTTCAGTACTACCAGGATTACGACGAGTTGAACGCTACGTGTTGTGTACTACTCCTTTGAAAATTGAAGGGGGATTCCGAATGGTTGGAGAGAATAAGATGCTTTTTGGATGTAAGGTAAAATTTTATTTATGTAGGATTAGTTTAGGTTTCAATAGAGAACTTATGTTGGAATATTTTTCTAACTCGATGCGTCCGATATCTGATAAACATTTCCCTTATTTAAGCTGAAAAGAAACTGCTTCGGAAATTTTCTATTTCAACGTTAACTTCAAATGTCTAATAATTCATATGTCTCATAAATCCAGAGTTTTCTATCTACCTAAACAATATCTTTCACAAGTACACTACTGTCCACTATAGGATCAAATCGATTCTTGTTTACTCCCAGCATCAACAACAAGAACAATAACAACATCAACATTTCTCACGAAAACAGCAGCTGCACTGTATGCCCCAAGACAATATTACAAACTCAGGCGTCTCGTTCTATAACTCGCGTGGCAGCATATTTATTCGCTTCTGCCGTTGCTGCGATTTTCGTGCCGAAGGCTTCTCGCACATCTACATATATATGCACATAAGCAAGGGAGAATCTCGTCGGCGCGATAGAGCCGTAGATCGTATTTATGTGGGTTGTTTATGCGCAGAGCCGTGAATCCGCGATACGCGCGACTCTGCCTCGAATGTACTGGAAAATAGAGGAAGACAGAGAGTTTTGACGTTGACTCATAGGGCAGCTGCATTTATGTCCGTGTGTGTTTCTTGTTTTTCCTCGGATATTGTCGTTGAAAGTAGGCTCGGTGGATATGCAAGAATCTAGATTGTACCTCTGAGAGATGGGACGGAAGTTTTCGGAGATTTGCAATAACGACTGTTTACCTGTAGGAGAAGTACACTACGAGTTCTGGAATACAGAGACAAGATTGAGAGTTGTAGATTTGAGAAACACGTTGATATGTCGGTCAGGTTCTTTCTGTATATTATTCTTCAATTTAAAAGCGAAAATGTGACGGCTTAACTTGTCGTATTCATCTTGCGATAAATTTTAACGATATAGAGACGCAGGACTACGTGTATCATGTACAAAATTCGCTCGAACATGCAGAGACCGTCGTTTTTCTTTTGTACACAGCGTATATTGTATAAGAAACACTTGGGAAGAAGCCATTAAAAGTTTTCCTACCGCCTCGCTCGATCGTAACGAGAAGAATTGGTCGACGGTGAGATTGTTCGCCGTTGCAGTAGTAGACCTTACTCTCTCTTGAAATTTCAGTTCCCACCTGATGCCCTTCTCTATATTCCAGTTTAATCGATTTTTTATGCGTACCTGTACGAGCTTATGCTGAGTGATACCTCGCGCGCGAGTAGAATCCATTAAGTTTATTTAATGCGCTATTTTTCTGCAGTAGTAAGGTATTCAATGATAAGTATTTACATCTTGGTAACAGTTGCGTGAGCTGTTACTGTCAAAGAGCGAATTTTGTTTCCAGTATTAGGATGATAAGAATTGGCCAGAATTCGAATAATGAACTGGTCTAATGGTGGTATGTCAGATTTAAATTGGAGATACTAGTGTACGCAACGGTACTGGCCCAATGTAAATCTGACATGTAAACGTATTGGCATAGCACGTGCTTTTAAGTACTGTCCCGCTTTTATATCACTGGAATATATTGATTGAATACTAGGGATTCACAGGCTTACTGTACAGCAGACAAGCTGCCATTGATCTAGTGTTGCAGAATTGTAATACCGTAAGTTTTCTCAAAACTAGCAAACCCGTAAGCTCTATTGGACATCAACAACAGATCGTCCATTCATATATTCACGACTAGCTAGTATAACTCGAACGGCAACTTTTCTTTGGCCTCGATATCTGATGTACACACACGCGAGAATCGTTCCAGTTTAAAACTTCCTCGATAACAAGTCGAAGAAAGAAATGTGTAATGCCCGACTCAGAAACAGCAGACCAACCAAGGCGAATAACTCGTTTCGACAACATCTCTTTGGCTTTGTCCACTTCCAGTCCAAAAATACCGATCAACTCTCGGCCTCGAGACAGAGTAGCTTTGACCAAAGCCCGTGAAAGCTGCCCTGGTCAGGTTAAATTTCCCCTTTCGAGTTTCTTCGTTTTTCTTACGCTTCGCTGTTTTTCTTTCGTCATTTTCAAATCAGAAGGACTACTCACAGCTTTTACAAACGGACGACTGATATGAGAGGCGAACTTCTGACGCATCAGATGTTCTCATCTTTTACTCGAGTGCGAGGGTGGGATTTCGTAGAGGAAGGCTGAAAGTTGAACGTTTCGGAAAGAGGGAGTTCGGATGAGAAGCTGCTTTCATGTCGGAGAGATATGACGGATTTGTAATTAGATGGGTTGCATACAAGTTAGAGACGCCTCTATTTACAAATGTGTTGCTGAGAGGCAATATTTTAGTTTATTGAAACATTAAATTTAGGAGGAAAAATGTTAAAATATTTCCGATTGTTTGTATTAGATCACTTAAATTACTTGTTTCAATAGTCGACCGGTTTCTTTGAAAAGGAGAAAATAAAACTTTCAGAAGGTTTCTAGATTCGAGCTCGACTTACCGAAGGCAGATCAAGTACTGCTCGATTTATTCAGTCTCTTTTTAAAATCACGTCGACCAACAATTGAACTCTTTCAGTTCTTTTTCAAGATAGTATTAAAAGAGGGCGATGGTACAATAGTTCAATTAGATGATTGTTTGCAGAGCCGCAAAACTAAGTGCATTACTTATTTGGTTTTGTCTTTCGTTTTAAATTATTCAATAAATAACTTCTGTATTAATTAGGTGTGTGATGATCATTTACTATAAGTGTAAGGGTTACGTACTAACAATTAATAATTAAAATCGAGAGTTTAATTTGCACACCTAGAAACATTAAAGTAACCTCAAAGACTCATGTTAATTATTATACGAAAGGTACTCTCTCTATTCCTTGTGCTGAAAAGCTTTAATAACTAATAAACTCCTTTTATGCCTCCTTGACACGAAGATATACGTTCAAGATTTAATGAAAAATGAGGCTAAAAACGGAAATAAGCGAGCACACCGCAGTGTATTTTCTCAATAATTAAGTGCCCTGTCATGCGTCGGGTAGATGAAACATTAAAAAAAAAAAATTTCCACGGATATCATCGCGTCCTTTGATGTCCTCGGGTTAAATGAAATATCACGGGCAAGTCGTTTTGTCTGGCGAAAAAAACATTAAATTACAAATTTGCTATTTTCCCGAAAAAAACTACAAATTTTTGTCACATGCGGTTTTAATTCTTGGGACACATATAACTCTTAAGTTTTTCGTGGACGATAATTATTCGTTTTCTTTTTTTTTAGCGTCTCTGTCTAATGTTGGATCTTCAATATGATGTAAGCGTCAGTACAATGATTACAGGATTTGTGATCATTTGAGATGAGGTTGTAACTTCGGTTTGGTTTTTCACTTAGATCTCATGAAATGATAGAATCTATGTATTCCTCGTGAAATAGTGGATATTCCATAAGGATGTACATGATGACATTTATGGTAGAAGTACAATGTTCACATTTCATAGTCATACTAATAGCAGATATCTTGTGACGATCGTCTTTTTCTAAGAAGTTATCATCAAAGTTTAAATATAAACGCTGCATCATAGAATAGTTCAGTACACATGTTCACATTGTCTTAACTACCATAGTGTCAATTTAAAGAAAAAAATTCTCAAGACCTTTGATCTTACGTCAGAAAAGCACACTATATACTTTTAAAGAGTGAAACATTTGCTCATACTTCATAGTCATCTTCTCAGTTTATCTTTCGATGTTTAACACACGCGTTCACGCACATACCCGTACGAGTATCTCACTTGTATAGGTGTGCGAAGTCGAGGGGTTTCTCTCGAGGCCGGCATTTTCGAGTGCTTTCACCAGAGTTGCTTTGTGCTGTGTTTGCCTAGTCCAAGAACAAACCATTTACCATAACGAGGCAAGCGGAAGTCCAGCTACGGACACACAATGGGTATCTGAGATCCCCTCTTCTACAGGCAGACTTTGCTTTTTCCGATTTTCACGAAGCTGAGGATCTTTATTTTCTATCTTCATTTCTTACTCATGTTCAAGCAGCTGCTTTCTCGATAAAACGTGAAAGTTTTGCAAGATAAAGTTTTCGAGCTGCAAGATTGGCTGTTGCAATTTCGGATACAAATGTTCCTGAGATGACGATTCGAAGATTTCATCTTCAATTTTTCGAATGAAATTTACAGGAAATCAACTTTGCGGATATGTTGTGTATTTGTACAGATACACATATAGATAAAATAAAAAAATGTAGTGTGAGAAAATGAGCTAATTCCTAACATGATGTACGAAACAATGGATTATGATTTGACACTGTTTATTTGTCAAATCAGTAATATTCATATGACTGGTTAACTTAATCGTGGCGATTTAGCTTCCTGTTCCAAGCAGAAAGATCTGTATTCTACGAAGGTAAAATAGTCATTCCAGGTTCCAACGAAATTATATGAAGGAAAATTAATGTTGATGAACTATCGATTCCAATCGGCAACAGATGCGCTGTAACTTAAACTGAGTTCATCCACATTACTGTAACGAGGTCAACCAAATGTTGTCGATGCTTATGAATATTCAAACGATCTTTTTAACGATGATTTTAGAAAATATCCACTTTACCACAGTTTTTATAATACATTTTACTATATACACCAAAAGATTTCTTCGACAAATACTCTCCTACTAATATTTCTTCAGCTTTGCCTACATAAAATGTACCCTCTTTAGTGACCGCAGACGAACTACGCACGCGACGGTGAGCGGATTATCGCACGGCATTTTTTCCCTTTTACGACCCTTAGACGAAGTCGTTACGTGGGAAATCGAAGTGGGAAAGCAAGAGAGAGACTCATACGGGGATCGGGGGGACGCGACATTAGTGACATTTATTGGAGCTCGCCTGCGAAATACGAGTTCAAGAAATTGCGGTGAAGCTCTCTTGGAGGAATTATTGTTTCTTGTAACGCTCACGGAGTGGTTTAAGACATCGTATGTGTTGGTAGATTAACTCTAGCTGATGGGGTTGGAACTCCGAATGTATGAAGTGCTGATGGGGTGACCTTTTTAGGATCTTCGTTGTATATAGCTTTCGGTCAATCATTGTGAATAATGAACTGTCTTTTCATCGATTACTCGTACATATCTTTCTATAACTTAATATATTTTATTATTACTGTATTATAGATTAATTGTACTTTGAACTGACTATTCATATTTATAGATTATTCGATGACATCTAATTCTTATTTAGATTTTAGTGTGAATTTATGGAGTTTAACTAGATTCTGATAAATTGCAAAATTCTGGATGTTTATTTACTTTATGTCGAGAACACGCAGAATAAGTTTCAATGAAGTAGCTAAATTCATAATAATATCATACGCTATTATTATTTCAAAGGCTGACAGCATAATATGAAATAAATCATTACTGGAGTTCGCGTTTTAAAAATACATTGAAAAATAAATAGAAGAAAATAATTTGTTTGATACAAATAAGATTTTTTTGAAAAATATTTACAAATGTTAATAAATATTCTTAGCCATTTTTGCATATACTCAAAATGATTGTTTTTGTTTGAACTTTTGCAAATTTACTCTAAACTAACTTTTGTCTGACAATTTATTACAAGTTTTCGGCAGTATTCCAGAAAGAATCTTTGACAAATACCCGAATATGGCTAAACTATTAATTCGAGGACGGAAATCAACGGTCTACGTTTTAATAGAATTAATTAGAAACAAAAACTAGATTAATAACCAAAAAAGGATATTCGTCTAAATTCTCTTTTTCTTGAAAAAAAATGAAGTATATCCTGTCGTATAATTAATTGAAAGCAATCAACCCCCTGTAGAATAAGTGTTCATGTTTGGCAAGACAATGGCTGTCGTTCTCGCAACAAAAATAATACACAAAGTTTCCAGATCACTTGGGTTTGGTCGGAAAAAAATTTGCCAAGGAGGGATCCAAGTGGAGGCCACGATGCTTCTAGAGGTGCTGGAAGAGTATCAGTGGTGGATGTGGAATATACGAGTGTTCTCCAACAGCAGAAACTTGATAATTACGTTGAATAAGTACTCGTTAAGTTTAAATAATGAAGGCAAATACATTTCTGAAGAGTCTTAAGTGCGTTACATTACTACGAGGAAATTTTTTTTTCTTTCATACTCTGAGTAACACAGTATCCTGTGTATGATGTGAATTCACCTGTTATTTCATTTTCTCTGGATCTGCAGAATAAGAATCTCCGACAAGTATAACGGTTGGTGATAGTGTAATATTGTACAATACTGACAAACGATATATTGTCTTCCAGAAAAGATGAATCTTTGTTTTACTATGGGGATTGCGAGTATTATTTTTTTATGGAAAGGGTGTTTATACTTATTCCATTTCTAAACTTCGAATGTTAGTAACAAAAATGTTTTATTAGTACAAAAGTTAACTTATTTTTTTTGGAAGGACATTAAAACAAATTGTTTTATAGGATCTACCAGAAACTGTATCTTACGGTACAGAAAATTTAAATCGGATAATCCTAAGAAAATATTTATTTAATCTAGTTATTATCTTTAGTTTTAATATTCTAATTCGTTATTATAATGAATTTTATTGAATACCAATAAATATTTATAAAATAAAATTAATCACTAAATTGGGACGTACTATTTTGTCGTGAATGCTCTTTTTAATTATGTAGTATAAGTAAAAGAAAATTTTAATTTGTATAGAGTAAGTGAAGTTCAACTGAAAAGCATTTTACTTCCAAATACATATTTTATTGATTTATTCTTCAAGTCAATGGTTTTCTTCTGTTAATAATCCATTTTTAATAAATGAACTTTTTTAAGAGGGCTATAATGTAAAGAAGATAGTTTGACAACTAAACTGTGTATTTTTATTTAAAAATTCAGACAATTCTATGAAAGAAAGTATTCTTCTGTTTTTAATGAGAAGTGCTTTCCCGAGAAGCTACAAATTAATGAAAAGATACTTAAACAAAATTATAAAAAGTTCATTTTATATTTTGTATACAATTTCGCTATGAATTATGAAATACCGTAATAAACCCAGCGAAATATTCAAAATTACGATTAAAAAAATTAAAAATTTTGAGATATATTTAACTATGTTGAAAAGGCTCGTGGTCTATTCTAAGTCTCTTAGATGACTGATTACACCATAAAATAGAAATTCCACAAACGCTTTGATACGCTTCTGTTCAATTTCACTTTTGAGACTACCAACGAAAATTCCCATTAATTGTGAGCTCAATTCACCCATTGGTTTCTTTCAAATCTTAGAGACATTGAAATTTCTATTTTTTGGTGCTATTAGTCATCCAAGAGACCTAGACCTTTTCCATCATAAGTAAACCCATCTCTTGGTATTAGAAAAAATGGAAATTATAACAACATTACTGCTAATATAAAAATACAGGAACCTTTAGTGCTAAAGAAATATCTGTAAGTCACCTCTGAAGTTTTCTGGGCCTAGAATGATTAAGTTACATAATATACTTAACGAATTCCAATAAACTAAATTAAACTCTTTCAATATCCACCTGTTGACTACTCAGTTAGTCATAATCTTACTTCAAGACAAGTTAATTAAAATCCCGAGAAAAACATAAATAGTATCATCGACTCAGAAATTCGAAACAATGAAGAACTTAATAATAATATCGTTCCCATACCGCGAAAAAACTTAACGAAAACGAAAACGAAGCAAAGTGTGTATGCAAAAGGTGGATGAAAGATGCCGGTAAGGAGAAGGAAAAGCGCTTCTCTAATGCCCGGAAGAACTAGCTCGTTCAAACTAACGAGTCGCCGGTTCGCGATCTGTGGAGCAGCAGCTGCTTAGCTGCCTACTGTATGGCTCCTTTAGGACGTCCTTCTTGGCGTCGCCTATATATATAGACACGCGAAGGTGTGAAGAGAAATGGAGATGGAAGGATTTACCGGGGCGTGTTTCTACCTCGTAGGGAAGTCAAATACTGCTGTGTGTGGAATTGTTAATCGATAAAACAATTCCTCCTAATTTTCATCTTTCCCAACCTCGGGAATTGATTTACTTCCTTGTTCACCTGTCACATTGATGAACGTTGATGAAAAAGTCTCATTAACGACTGTAGAATCTCGAACGTACAAACGTTGTTTAGTCTACGTATCAAATCGTTAAATTATACAAGCATCGAAAGTTTCTCTAACGAAGTATTAAGTCGGCTATTTAAAATTTAAAGACTGGAAAGATCGATCGTTAAATGTATTTTATTTCTTTAACGAAATTTTAACGAACCCCGGAGAGCTCAATCATTCTTAAGCTTTAATCAACAATTATCAAATACTTTACTCTATTCTCATGGAATAAAGTTGTCCGTTCGTGACGTGTACGTTGTTGATGGTTAGAAAAAAAATGAAAATGAATGAGCTGTTCTCCCCGTCAAGCGTATGAATTACAAGTGTAGCCAGGTTGCATTATAGGTGGGTAAAAAAAAAGAAAAGACGTGGATAGAGATAAGTGCGCTGCATGAGAGTGAATTTTTAAAGACGCGATAACGCGGAGTAGAGTACAATACGCGCGCGTGGCTCAGCGTTGCGTGAAAAATTCAGGGGGCAGGTCTGAATGGCTAACTTGGCTAATGAGATCGAGACGAAAGCGACGATTAGAATCGTAGCTATAGTGCATATATACTACGTGAGGTGAATTGTACAACTTTGTTAGATTACATTACCAACTAGGTGTGTGTTTGTGCTATATTAGGAATATAAAGAATTTTTTTTTATTTACATCCACAACTTAATTACCCTTTAACGAAGATTCCAGAGATTAGCTTCGCAAGTTTTACTGTCACACATCGGACTCTCTACTCGATCCGCGAAATTCAAGCTTTTAGAAAACTGAATATTCAGAGGTATTACAATTTTATTAAAAGCCCCCGGTTTCTGTACAGTTCTTGGTGAAACTTCCAACTGTTCCTAAGCTTAGCTCAAAATTTGAACTTCCAACCTTCCGTTGACACTCGTATGACTCAGACGAAGTTTCGGATTTCGAACGACTTCATCTTAGTTGAAAATTTATTACCTAGCATTCGATAAACTTGGCTAAACAACTCTAAAAGAAATGTTATAAAGCGTTACTTCGAAATTCTCTCTTATGTCATGAAACACCATATCAGACATATAGACTTCTAAAAGATTCAGCGCAAAGTGTATATCAACGATGTTGACTTTTTTATCAGAGCATAAAGATAAAATGAGCAAAGGGGACAGTGTGTTGTGCAATGTGATCGTGATATACTTATTATACTCACGTATGTCGAGAGCATTAGCCACGCCAACGAGCATCAGCAGGAGCAGCAGCGTCCGGGGTCCGGATAGACCCGAGCGATCCATGCTGCCCATCCAGCCGTAACTTTAGGCGATCATAAGGCCGTCGACTGGAAGAGAAAAAAGATGCGTTAGAGTGTGAACTATGGGGAGGGAATATGTTTTAATTCTTTTTCACCATTCGCGGCTTACGAGAGGTTCGTTCGTGTTGAAAGATCGTTCCAAGTGTGTCTATATATAATATATAATCGCGATGGGGTGGATAAGAATTTCGATTGAAGATATACAGAGTAGATTCTGTTAGCAGGAATATTTTAAGAAAATTACTCGTCTGGTCTGGAATTCAAATGTGTTGTGTATGCACTTAAAATATGCATATACGTTGATACATGTGTAGGTTTATGAAGCGTTTAAGAGGACAAAATACGTTTACATATCATTATACGAAAAAAAAAGAATAGAACCACAGGTCTTTCATACCTAATTGTTGTAGGAAGTGGATGTTGCTAGTAATACTATCTGGTAAACTTCATTTGACATTAATGCAGGAATTGAAAATTATTTGAAATTATTCAGACACATTAACTCATATTGTATTTGACAGTTCCAAATGCGTTCTCTTTATTAAATTTTAAATCCCTGTATTAATATTAAAAGCAAATTAAAGAGCGAGTTTAATGCATACATCGGTTCGTTTGGCATCTTGCAGGGTAGAGAAGTAGGACATTGAATATCTTACTACATATAATAAAGCATACTTTGAATGACTGATACAATAACCTATATGCAGATATAGATAATTTGTATAATTGTTTCATACATATGATAACCTACATTAGCTTCCTTTTTCATCACATTAGATGTGAAGCTAATTTCCCTAAGTGCTTATTTATATTTGTCTATTAAACCAGTGTAAATACAATTAATAGAAATGATGTAGTAATACAGTAATTAGTTCAACATTACTTTTGTAGTAATGCGGAAACATTTCTTTGTATTGCAGGGCGGAATCACATTTATAGCTTGATGTAAAGACGATATCATCAACTACTATTTGGTCTTTATACTGTGGTTGTTGTGTTAAAGGGAACATTTAATTAGTATACGTTTGTATCAGTCTACTTTTTCCTGTGTAGAAGTATAATAAAGTTTTATTATTTCGTATAGATAGTTACAATCACCGATTAACATCCTGTTTTTGACGTTATCCATAATTGGTCTGGTGGATTAATTGTTCCTTTTGTATCTTCTAACTTTTGATCAATTTACACAAATGCGTTTCTGTCTCAATGCGTTTGCATTTTTCTTTATTATAATGTCTCTTTATTCCTGGCTCTGCATCTTTTGTAAAATTTGTATGAATAATTCCATTTAATTTGGAATTAGTACGATACACACATTTGGACCAGTTATAATTTGTTGTCGACATTAGTAGAATCGTTTAGTAATTTTAGTCCAAGTACAACTGGACATTTTGTGGTGTGATCTGTTATATGTGCTATGTAGAATAAGTACTTTCCTTGAACAAGCTTAATTTCCCTTTGTTTAATCACGCTCTATATATCACTCGCCAGTTCTCTACTCTGGAGGGATCGATAGCTGATGGCAAATTTGACTTCTTTCCATGAGTAGCGACAAGACGTTTTCCATTAAAACATTCTATTTCCGGTTCGGAAAGTCGAATTTGCGAGTTGAAGAAAGGTCTATCTTTCTCAAATCATCGGAGTGAATATTTGAATTCCACATTCGAGATTATATCCTATAAGAACAGAAGATTACGTTGCGTATTCCATCGTGAATTAACGCATCGCAAACTATACCACCTCTAATGATCGTATCAGTAGCAAGGAATGCTTCTGCAGTGACACTTGACTTATTCTTCGTACCCCCTTTTCTTGCTCTATCCCGTAGCGTCGAGAAATCGGGTCATCCCACACGTGCGTGTATATCTTTACGACGGATCTTAATCCCCCTCCGATATGGTGCTGCGATATTTCGCTGTCACAGCGTTGGTTGGCTCAGTTTCATTCGCGGAAAAACGTGGTCCACTTTAAGAAACACGCGGTCAAGAGACGATATAAGCAATTAGCTGTCGGAGTGGTGTCGAATGAATTCACCCCTTTTGGCCTTTTCCCTTTCCGTTCTCTCTTCCTATCCAGCATTTTTTGCAGCTGTCGTCGGCGGAAATGGCCTGCGAGATGTATTCGAGCTGTTCAGTCTGATGACGAGCCGACGTTTTCCTCCCTACTCGGTTTAATTGGCAAGCTTGTTCGAGGAAGGGAAAAAGCACGCGAGCTGTTAATTTGTCATAGTTCGAAAACAGCTGGTGATTGACGAGGTATTTATTAATGAGTGAGCGGAAGAGGCGATGGTGTGTAATGAAAGAGAAGGAAGTGCGATGAGATATGTACTGTTTAATGAAGGAGTCTATTGTACAGGAAAAATATTCATTTTTCTCGATATGCTGTTGATGCTTTGGTTTATGGCTATGACAGCTTATTGATTTAATTAATAGATTCTTCAGTACGACCCATCGATTAAATCCTTCTTATTCTTGTTAAGGTGACTGATTTAGCTTATAATCTGTAGATATATTATTCACAATATTAATAGTCAGATTAATAATTATATAATATTCTAATAGAGCAATGTTTAGAGTTATGAAATTTAAATGTCACAGTTATTTATTCCGAATTTTATAGGTGAATTTGAATAACTTTTGTAGCTAATTATTGTCCAAGTTAAATATCTACGTCTATAAAAATCCCTTTTTAAATGAGACCAATTATGTGTAATTTATTACATAGTAAAATCTCTCCATCCATCCAATCGACCCATCCGATATTTTGTTCACTCTAACAGTAACTTTATTATTTGAATAGAAGCGAAAAGGAATTATAGATTAGAGTATTGTGTCAAAAATTTACTCCAAAAATTTAAAAGTACATGGACTGAAACACCTTGATTGTCTACCAGGGCTTTTTACGCAGATTCTTCATAAGCTAGAAAGAGCGAAAAAAATTCCGAAACTCGTAAGACCCGAAATGAGCTTAACACTACGAAGTAATATACCTTCCCAAGCAATCCTGCAGTTCCTATAGCTGTTGCAGTTATTAGAATTCCATTCTCGATTCCGAAAGAAGCGCTACTCGCTTTCTCTTTCTCGAGGAATTAAAGGACACCGTTCCTTCCGCTGTTCGTTTACGACTCCAAGGGCCATAGTAGTCGTGTCGGGCTGATTCGATTGCGAAGTTAAATGTTTCGGTAACTGGCCCGAGCGTTCGTGAAATAATTGCATTTTCCACGGGGGAAATCACTGCAGTTATAGCAGTCGTCGCAACAACGCGATCAGTGAAAAATGCACTTTCGTAGCTGGAAATGAATTTCGATTAGGGAAGCTACTACTGTTCTACTACTGTTAGTGAGCTCAAGCGAAAGAAAGAGAGAGATAGAGAAACAAAGATAGGGGCAAGAAAAATAACCAGGAAATTGGAGCAGTTGAGGGACGCAGTAGAGGAAAACGGGTGGTCAACTTTTTATTCGATGCTATACTGTCTTGCCTTTTTGTCATAGGGGTTTTTACCTTCGTTCCAGCATTTCCAGACAGTGCTTAATCTGTGTTCGTTATTATTTTTTATTTCATCTTTTTATCTATTATATCTTCCTTAGAGGAAGTATCGTTATGTCCCGTATCAGTAAAGTAAAATCGAACTCGCATCTTCATCTGAATATAGAGTATATAGCGTTTATATAAAACTTCTACTTTAAACCCTTTTCGATACTTTGATTTTTATTACGTGTGCAATGGCCAAATTACATTAATATTCTGTACGCACTCCTGCAGAGTCGTAAAGATCCTGCCACCTTCATTTCTGTCACCCAAGGCGTTCGACTTTAGAATAAAAAAGAATATGGGTCACAAAACTATAGTAACATTTTCGATCGATCGTCAAAATAACTGACATTGAGAGACCTGAAAGAAAAAGTGGTTTCAATATTAAACATTTTTATTCATCAAACCAGAGTTAACGCGATTATTACAAATGCGGTTACACAGTCATTAAATATTTTGTATGAAGATATGTGGTACTTCGTTACAGTCAATTATGAAGATAAAGCTGACAACAACTCCAAGATCGATGTACGTACTGTTAGTTAAGCAATGAAGTTTAACTTTATTTCTTCACATGATAAACTATTATTAGGAAGTAAGGCAGTAATTGTCAGAATTTCTTACTTGTGACTTAAAAATGTGGTTACGAAGACAAGCGAGATTGTCTTTGAATTCCATGTATATTTGTGTTGTTGCATTCCTTCACATCATTCATCCACATCTAACTAAATAAATACAAAATCCAAACTAAGACATGAAAATGATATAAGAAAACACTGAAGTTCCCCAAAACTATAGCGAAACACATAATCAGGATTGGCGCAACATTTTGTAATTGTACCACTTGAAATCAGAGCAATTAGGTGCAGTGAGTGCCGAAAATGCAAACGCATCTATTTTACGATAATGAAAGTGAGAGTTTCACTTTCACAATTCAGTATATTCAAAATATGTACGCAAATTTCGAATAATATGGTAAAGTTGGTTAAAAGACCTCGCTTTTGCTCTAATTTAGTCAAACCGGTCCGACAATTGGCACTTTACCGTTATAACGTCGTTACGTACATTATACGTTACTTCAATCGTTTAATTATAACAATTATAATAATTAAAAATAATTATCAGTCAATCCAGTGTATTTCAACGAAAGCTAACAAATACTATGTTATATTTTTATATTTGTGTTTTATTTATATTTATATTCAGTCACTTAGACTATATTCGTTTTGTCTTTAATATAATCATTAAATTGAGTAGTCTAGAAATTAAACTCAGATAATTCAGATCACCGTGTGGATCGACTCATGTAGTTCATTGACTTTTTTTCTTACAAATTGTCAATTTGCATCATGTATAAGTCTTTGAAAAATACCAAAGTTAGAACTGATCTTTCGCTACAAATTAAGTTAGAACTTTAGCCTTAATTAACTAAATCCAGAACAAAAAATACATTTTATCAATTGATTAAAAAACTAACAAATGGATAAAACCAAAATTTATTGACTTTCTTTCTAAGAGCTTTTACAATTACCAAAATTATTCCACGATTTTCTGTTTTTACACTTGTTCGTTGATCAATACTGCAATTGCGAGTTTAATTATATTCAGCTGCTCTTTGACTTATGTTTTAAAGTATTTACATCAATTTTCAGCTCAATTGGATCATTAATTTATTTTGGACCTCCCGGAGAGTGAGTTTTAAAAAACCTACTATAAACAGGTCATCGAAGATACTTAAATATGTGAATGAAAACTCAAATTAAAGATATAACTATCAACAACTTCTGTATAAAAAAAATAAAGAACATAATGAATATAACTAATTAAAATTTTTAATTTTAGCACGCATTATTTAAAGTGTCTAGCCTCTTTAACACTTCCTAATGCACCTCATGCAAAGTAGCATTTATTATTCGACAAACGACAAGTGCCCAAAGTAGGTGATTTCTGGGTACACTTATGTTCGAGGATCATGTACTAGTTCTTAACTGGAATTAACAAAATTAAAATTTCCCAACTCTGTCCCCTACCAAACAAATTTTTCTTTTTGCAATCTTAAAAAATAATGTAAATAAGCCCCAAAGACCTCGATATCGAAACATTTTCAATCGTTGCTAATAATGATAATTACCTAATCAAAATAGAAATTGAACCAAAATCCAAAGAAGAAAACTTAAAAGCTGTTTATCAAGAATTACTACAAATTTTAATCGCAAACCCTCCTTGATTCACCCCACATCAGATTATTTGCTGATCATTATACATCCTCCACTAAAAGACTGGGTATATCTCAAACCGTTTAAAACATCTCATCCCCCTTTCAAGCCAGCAAACATTTCCAGCACAAAACATTCGCCAACCGCGATGGCATGACACCTTGTGCTTTTCTAAGGAAAAAAAATTCTGTCTCGCAAAAAAACTTCGTTCACGAAGGGAGAACCCCAGCCTCTTAGCTTTAACATCCGGCGAAGCGTGCAAAAGAGATGACGAGAGGGTGAGTCAAGTTTTTTTCTTGACCTCCTTCTCCCTTCCACCAGCCGTTTCCAACTGGAATGAAAAAAGCGTGGGCGTCAGTTTTGAGAGGGTAAATCCGGAGTCGGAACTTCCCTGAAGGACTTCCGTGACACGCGGTAAGGTATGTATATTGAAGAAACGAAAGAAGCTTTTCTGTGAAATCTGACACGGGGACTTTTTACTCCACGGATCAAAGATCGAGGGGTTGAGATAATGCCAGCATCAATGGGTTTATTGATAAGTTCATTTCTGTTTAAGGATTTGTGTTTTTGAATGTTCGAGCTTTCATTTAATCCTGACAGAAATGGTAGATGAAAATAGACAGTAAATATAAGTTAAGAGATTAACAATTTCAACGACCATATCGTTAATAAACTAAAGCAATTATATATGAACGTTTATTTTTCCACCAAAAAATTCCAAATTTACAATATTATAATATACCAATGGTTGTTAAGAAAGAGAGCTTTCAGAATATTCTTAATTGGTCTGCCAAGTTGTTAAACTTAGTTGAAAGTTTTTCAAAAATTTCGTCCAAAGAACTAAGTTTCAAGAGAAAAGTCGAAAACGACGCTTTTCAAAGAAATTTATAGCTACGAAACAGAAACTTGGCTGCGCATTTTCAAAAACAATTAGAAAATTTAGTATGGAATGTTTTTAGCAACGACAAAACGAGGCGAAACATTAGAGAATGGAATGTTTTTACCGAAAGTATCTCCTTATGCAAACATCCAGTTGCCTTAAACCAATTGGCACTTTGCTCATTCCCACTTTAATCGGGATCTTCCTTCCAAAAAGCTTCGCATGTTTCGGAAAATCGCTTAGCTACATGAGCCAGTTTTTACGATCGTTACGAAAACGTACGCTTATCGTTTGACATTATCGCAGAGTCTGTGGTTTTTAAACTGTCAGATAGCCTTAGGGTTATTGGAGGGTAAAATGCGAAGTCTTTTTTTGGTACTTCAGAACGAGGTCGGAGACAATGGCTTGGTTAAAGAGAAAATCGTTAGAGAATGGCTTTGATACAGATCTAGAAACGATTCAAATATCAAACCTAGATTCGTATTATTTCAGAGCGGGTTGGCTGGAAATCAAGCAACCAAAATAGTCCGCTAAGCAACAGTTGGATGATCTTCTAAGCCAACCGTTAAGCATTCGAATATACATGATTTCGCTTGTATGGTTATTTAACGGTTGGCTAAAATTGAATAATTTAGTAATTCAATTTCAGATATTTGATGTCGATGTAATTAACATTATTGCTATGAAAAGTATCAATAATAGCTAATGCATTGTTGAGAGAAATATGATAATTCTTGTTTTGCCTCTTTCACTTGATTAAAATGTCAGTTTTAATTTTAATAAAGTAAGTAATCAACTAGTCCATTATTTCATTGTTAATCAATCACAACTTACATCCTTAATCCGTTGATTATATTCGTACTATTGTGTATAGCCAGACGATGCACAATGGTTACCTTAGGATTCTACCAGTAGCTTCAGGTATATCGAGATATTAGAAACTCAATTCGTTACTATACAGGAAAAAAGGATGAAGGACTCTGTATTGGTCGCGAATAAGATGTTTGATTGTTTTAGTTTTGGGCTCGTATGTTTACGAGTCACCTATCAGAAGAAATTGATAACTTCCGGAAGATAACTCGCGGAAGCCGGCTTTGATTGGTCACATAAAAGTTAGACATTGATTGCTTATAAGTTTGCTCGAAAGTCGCAAAGTTGAAAAACTTTAATCCAGTTTGGAACTCAGCGCTGAACTATATAGTAATGACTTCTTATTGGATCAAAGGAGAAAAACTTTGCTAGTTATTAGCTAATATTTTGGCTCTATGCTTTAGATCTTCGTTTTCTGCATTCTAAATGCATATTTTTCATTCTATTTATCGTTTAATCAATGCACCAAAGTCTACTTTTCAAATGTATGAATATGAAGTACGCAAATTCATACGAGGAATATCTAAATAATTCAATGCAACCTTTTTGATATACCTTTGAAACGTTATTACAAGCGATGTATTACGTATTAATGTTTTGCTTTAATAAATATATACACGGTTAAAATTAACATCGATAAAAAATGTATTTAAAATACAGACCGAGCAGTTCTATATAATCGAATATATTTATTATACCATAATGGAAAAGTAACCAATTTTCTTTATTTATGTATGTTATTTCAATGTACACATTAGCACTAGCTAAAAAATTAAAGCAAATTATAATAATTATGATTATTATTCATTCAATAACATATAAAACAAAATTTTCATCATCAACGTCTTACTAATCAATCATGATTCCTTTGACTGTGTTATCAATGTTAATAAGTAATATTTTCAATTCAATAGTCTTCGTGCAGTCAAGCTAAGTTGTTGCTTCGAGCATCATATTCACGCAAATCTTTCCAGCATCCACCGAGATAACATCTCAACCTGTTTACAGAAATGGAGAAATGCAAAGCTTTTTCTGCCACATTTGCCTTTTTTACCTTCTTGAAAAATTTTCATGTATGCGTGAGAGAAGTACGGAAAAGTTACGAGGCATTTTTAGAATTTCTGAATAGAGCGACACCCAGTTGCATGTTTCTTTTCTGAAATTGAAGTTTAAACCAGGCTTCGCTGAATTAAATTGCGTGAGTATGCGATATGCAAATTACAACGTTTCAAGAGACACATGTGACAACACGTAACAAGTGCAAAAGACGTGAAAGATTGATTTTATCAACTATTTAGATATTAGACATTATTTCTGAACAACATTAGTCATCTGCATAATTTTATTTTGGTCTTTTCTCCTTGTATTGCTTTATTTTTTTCTTTAAATATTCAAGCCGGTATGTTATGACAATGTGAACATGTAAACCATTGATGATGGCTAATTACAAAGGACAGTAGTCAGAAGATATCTACTATTAGTATTGGTGACTATGAAATCGGTTTGATTACAAGTTAATGACAGATCGATGAT
Source organism: Apocrypta bakeri (assembly GCA_018906985.1). Lineage (NCBI taxonomy): Eukaryota > Metazoa > Arthropoda > Insecta > Hymenoptera > Pteromalidae > Apocrypta > Apocrypta bakeri. The sequence goes on from JACCIA010000005.1 coordinate 3,302,591, forward strand.
ATATTATAGAGATAATAGGGTAATCTTTGATGATGAATTGGTAGAAAATGAACTGTTTACTATTTTCTATCTCATTAGTTGGACTAAACGAATTATTAAAGATCAGGTTTTTAATCAAGTCCTGCATTTAAGTTTTGTAGAAGAGATACTAATAACGAGAATACGTACTGGACATATAAGGGTACCCCATAACCGAATAACCAAGAATATCCATTATTATTAAATGACCACTATTTAACAAGGAATACACAGATCATAGCATTTCAAGAGATCTAACTGACAACACCAAAAAAACAAGTTCAAAATCCTGATGTTAGACATCTCTATCGATTTTCTTCGTTCTCTGTATATTGTAACTTCATTTCATACCATGAAACTATATACTTCGATCTCAAACCTTGCAATGATTGTAATGTCGCTAATTCCATATTTGGATCGTAACATCAAATGCATTAAAAAAGTATGTTGCCAGATCTGTCCAAAATAAAGAGTCGTGAATTCGATATCACTACACGCAAAGAAAATGTCTACCTCAGCAACTCCAACAAAACCTGAGCTTTTCGTTTAGTTCGATTCCTCGCGAGATCGAACTGAACGTTTCTTTGCAAGAGCCCAGACATCTCTGGCGGTAACTCTACGCATCGTAGAAAAAGAAATCTCCTCTCTCCCGACGGAATAATCGTTTACTTCGATCTTCCACCTTTCTTTCTTCTTTTTTCACGTCTCCTCTTTATCTCCCTTTTCTCTTTTGTCGCTATTCTCATGTTAATAGTGTTTTCCACGATGATGGTCAGACCGAGAGGCATTTGCAATGGTAATGAGGAAAAGGAGCTGTAGTAGGACTTGGCTCGATGAGTTGCTGTCTGGCTGTCCGTTCGTTCAGGAATCTACGCGGCGTTTGTCTTTTTTCTTCCAGTGCTCCTGTATGCGGGATTCTTTTGGCACGAGATGCTGTTGTAGACGCGTGTCGGACTGGCTGAGTGACACTTCGGAGGAAATATTAATGCGCGAGCGACTTTGTGGAAATCTTTGTGAATGTTTACAGAGAAAACGTAGTTCTTATTATATTAGACGGAAGGTAGATTTGGTCTGAAAAGTTTTATTTCTGAAGTTGAGACTGGATGAAGATTTGGTACTAATGATTGGTGAAATATCAATTGTACTAGTTTATGCGCTTATTTCGAAAATACAATACGTCCTATTTGTGTCAGTGGCACCCTCATTTCTAAACTTATAAAAATACACCTCCTAGTAAGAATGGACGTATTGTCAGCCAGTATTGACAATACTCGAGTGGTACGAACCAGCCTTATTTTAAATTAATTTAGTATCGACATTATTTTCCGCGATAAATTATATTAAATTATTCTTAAGTTTAATTTCTTGATTTAAAATATCAATTACTTTTACGTAACACTTATTTGGTATTTAGAATTAAATACCTCATCGCTTGCACTACTAAATTTATCGCTATTAAAATGTGGTATTGCTCTTTTGAGAGCTCTATATTTGTATACACGAGAACCGTAGATATTATTGTAATCTGGAGCTTATATAATTCAATGAAAACGGAAAATACTTTAATTCTGAACTAAATTTGGGACGCCAATATTTTCGAGACAGTATCGATGTAAATTATTCAATCGTATATTGAACCTGGACCAGTAAAGAACTATTACATCACATCGTTTCAGCACCGGCATTAAACTAATAAATCCAAACTGCTACAAAGACATTTGCGAACTTCGTAACCCTCACTCATTATCTAACCACAAAGACTCGTTTCATTCAGCCTCTTTACGGTCTGCTAACAATCTCTTACCACCCCCCAATGCTTATTAGACGCTCGATACGCTATGAAATTTGTATGCCAAGAAACGATAAGATGTTCTTACCCACGTTATTAGCGATATTCCTTCCACTTGTACGTAGCAACACATACACCATAGAAGCTGATGGTAAGGGAAAAGGCTTCAGGCCTCTATAAAACGAGAAGCGAATTCTGCGATACGCCGCTTTACGATAAGGTCGCCATAAGTTCCCTTACCACCATTGTGTCGTCGTCGCTCGCTCCCATTTACTGCGTTGCAGGCTTTTTCATTCTTAAGTATCGCTTATGCCGCTCTATCTGCGAGTGCGTTATTATACGGAGATACGTGCTGGGTATGAATGTCACACAACGCCGGAAATTTATTTTGCGACTACGGCGAGGTACTTGCGCATTTTCTGTCTGCATATCTTTGTCCAAGGATATATGCTTCTTTTATTGTCATTAGGAGGCTTTGGCTTCAATTTCAGGCGGATGGGTAAATCATCTTTATGATGATGTTGGAGAGGATGAACCTTTCACGAGCTCGTTGGACTACCTAATTCTTGTGGTGTAATTAAAGAGATTGTAAACAAAATTGACAGTAACTCTTTTCCTAGGAATTTCATAGTTCTGACTTTTGATGTCTCGTATTTTATTTTTTTTAACGATGATCCAACGTTATCTTCTGAATAATTTCAATGTTTTCATCTTTTAAGACATTAATAATTGGGTATTTTTTTTTATTTGGAATCACATTCTTCTTTTAGGTATTAACATTCATGTATAATTGAATTCGTTATCGGTAGATTCGTACAATATACGATAATCGGGACATGACGTTAATTATAAAAACTCGAGCACACATACCTGCATTATGAAACTATAATAAACTGATTGAATTCTAAGATTAAAAAATGTCATTAGCGTGAGTTTTCTCAATAAATATCGATTCTACCCTGATAACGAAAGAACTGTATCCTGGGAAATGTTGATCAAGCAAAGTATTGACTATGTTTTCTTTCGAAAGAAATTTTTCCTGGAAAACAAGCTTAATCCTCCGGTGGTTCGTGTCATACAAAATCAGAAATGAGGAAAAAAAAGAACGCGACGTCTAAAACTCCCAGGGTAGATATAGGTGATACAGAGCTGAATCTTTTCGTAGGATGAATGCATATAATATCGATGACAACATAGTTAAGAAGAAAAGGTTTGATTAAGATAAGTGGTTTTGGATAATACTTTCACCATTCAGGATTAACTGAATTCGTTACATCATCATTTGCCAATCAGATTACGAAATGTAAGTGGATAATTGTAAAGCGTACTTTAGGTTCATCGACAAATCTATTATAATATTAAACAAATCTCTAGTACTATACAGCAAGGTGTAAGTTCATTAATTTAAGACAATTTGTATTTCAAGTGTAAAGAGGAATCTTCGAAAATGAAATTAATGAAAAGGTTCTTCAATAACCTTTGTTTGTAATATAATAACGATAGTGGCAGTATAGTACAGTAAGTATTTAAATGAAGAAAAATGGTTAGAATCTCTGCGAACACAATGAAATTACGCAAAAGAATTACCTTCTGTTGGTTCGTACATTAACTCGTGCAAAAAATGTTAATGGAATCTCGCCGGGCAGAGAGTAGCTCTCTTATACATTGCTAATACGTGCAAGAAGAGGTGCTTTCGGTTAGTCCGAAAAAAGGTAAATGCGCTTAACGCAAACTTACAACGCTAATCTGTAACTCATTTTTCCCCTAGAAATTCGACTGCGAACACGTGCATCTTCTCGTATAAAGCTTGAAGAGACTTTTCTATATATTTCTATTTAAAACATAAAATCAAAATAAAATGTTGTTTGAGTACTTGCAGATTTGTATTATCAACTTCCGAATAATTTAAGCTTTATGCATAATTGATCACAATTTTCGCAACGTTCAAATGACAGGATTTTGAAGAAAAACAAGCGATGAGAAAATGACAGAAGAGAGACATGTAAAGAATAGGTAAGACTACGTTGATTTTGCATGCGAAGCTCGTTCACGATCTACATATATTTTCGTTTGCTCCTTTCCGCGTACGTGAAGTTGGAGGAACTAACCAATCAGTACTCTGAAAGTCCAAAAGTTTCGTCCACTTCTACAACTACTGAGCCGCTAACACATACATACAGATATATACATATCTCGCGACTCTTTCATCTCCTGGTCGAAGTTCCATGGGATATTGCACATGTTATCACAATTGATAATTTCAAGGTGCCGGATTGAGATGATACTTTTCCGGCGATTTATTTGACTTTCCCAAGTATGAGTTATGACAGTAGAATTGAGATATATGCAATCTATATTCTAGTTCCTAAAAGTAAAAATGTCATAAAATTGCTAACAGTACGGAAATAAACTACCATGACGGTCAATAGCTTGTGAACAAATGATTAAGATCCTATCAGAATCCATAATTTTAAAATAATTATATACGGGATGGCAATTTTAATTCTGTCTGTAAGAATACAAGCGATTGTTGGATCATATCAGATTATCTGTGACAAGTATGTCATGCAGAGTTGAGCGAAGGAATCTGACAAGTTGTGTTTGGCGGAGATACTAAATCTGGAATACAAGACAACGACAAATTTCATAAAAATTTGAATTTACATGAAATCAACGAAGGCAATTAAGTCTAGGAGATGTCAATTGAGGTATTATAATCACCAGCTGAAATTATGATCAAAGGTGTCTTGTCTTAGGTGTCGATCGTTGGCTCCTTTCACCCCGACCTTCAGAATCTTCCTAACTACTGTTGCTACAGCATGGGTATTTCGCTGGACAGATCCTTGGAGAGTGCTGGTACCTCGTTGATGGACTGAGGTGAAGAAAACGGGAGTTTAATTGATATCTCTACGCTCATAGGCCAGTCCCGTTATGTGGAGTTACCTGCGTATTACGGATAGAAATATTATCTTGCAAGAACCGAAACGATATGAAGCGCGATTACACATATTGCTGTATATTATTTTTTGGGTAGATAGCGTTCCTGCGCTAATCTCATTGCTCGAGTCAGCATCGTGATTCATGGCTTTAATCTACTTTAGTTAGGAGTAATTTATAATTACTCCGAGACTATTAGACCTCAATTGGGAGTTCGTTCCATACGGTACGTGTAGGTCACTTTATACTGCGGAGAAGCCGACGTGCTAATCTGTGACTATCAGGCTAGAGAGTGGATGGTGGGTGCCGTTTCAGAAAGTGCACATGCTCATTGTATGGGTAAACTACAGGATAAGCGTGATCAAACCTTTTCGGTTCTTTGGAAAATAAAAGATGCATTGTCTTAGTGTTAAATTCTTGATTATTACTCATTTTATTTATTACTCAATATTACGTTTTAAATACGTAAATATGAGGAGTATCGTTACAAGTATAACATGTGTTTGTATTAAAGACAAATCGAATAGTTACAGGCGCCTGAATCATAGAACCCTGTTTGGACTGTCTACACGCCTGGAAACATCGAGCTAGTTCGAACTGTTCTTGCGAACAGTCATTCACGCTTGGATAAGATGCTCAAATTGGATGTTCTTCATATCGCCTTTTGAAATATTATTTGTCTTTTTATCCATATTGGATGTTGATCACGGGTGTTTGCATACGGTGAAGCATAAATCCCTTTTCTTTCGGGGCTACTTAAGTCGAAGTCTTGTATAAACAAACCAAGAACCATCAATGAGCTGAAGAATATTAATATTTGCCGTGAAAAGACTGGAGAAACTTTACAAAAACAGAGACAATGAATTTTGTAAAATTTCGAAGTATTCGAAAGATATGTTGGTAATAACATGCGTTATTAATCAACTATTAATTTTCAAAAATAAACTATTATCACTCATTTATTTATTTATTCTTAGAGTATACAAACATGTATTACAGCAAAGGGGAACATGCCTTCTGTTCGCTGGTCTGGTATAAAATTACTTAGAAATTAAATTGACAAACTTGCGTAGGATCAACTGAGCTCTGTAGCGCTTCCAACAACATTTTTATAAACATAAATATATTTATATTTTGATAACAAAATATAAATTAGACTAAACTTGCTGTTATTGATTTGTGAGCGTTATTGTAAATGATTGATCACTCAATAACGTATCATAATTATGTAATACAAAATAATCAGATGCGGGTTAATTGTAATTATCAAACCAGCATAAACTTCGCCTCCACAAGGATTTTCAAACAACGCATTCCCAAACAACTAAGCATGAATACTTGCTTAAGCATGAATTTCTAGGGCTACTTCGATTGCAGCTTCTACATTGTCTGCCAACGCTCCAAAGTAAAATTCAGCCTAAAAGACTCAGGGTAAGGTCTTTTCTCCTACGATTATTTTAAGCGGCAGAACTTTAGGCTTGATAAAAGGTCTCCGAGCGTAGTGACGCGTATGCACAAAGGCCTCATTTTTTTGTCCTTTCTGATTCTCTCAAGTGCTTTGATGTAAACGTTTGGATTGCTGTTGAGCTTGCGCGAAAGTGCTAAAACAAAGCATTGATATCTACTTGCGAATGTTGTATTTAGAATACTTTACACAATATATTGAGCGAATAAAGCTTACTGATGAGTTGTACAATGGAAATTTGAAATACAAGAATCTTTATTGTTAGCTTCAGATTTCGCATACTGTGAGCTTATTGAAATGTACTATAATTGTCGGATTTTATTAATTTATGCATTGCAGTCCTATTGAACTATCATTTATAAATGATATGCTATTCAAATTTTGCATCCGGCAATCAATTGAAATTAAATATATTTTTGAATTTGGCTGATCGCGTGAGTTTGTAGCTAACAGGATACGTTGTAAATAGAACAAAGTACTTTATACATATATTTACAAAATTAAAATAATAATGGATACATTTATGAAAACATATTATGCCGTATTTAATAGTATGATAAAATACGATTCAATTTGTCATGAACGTATTATACAACAGTGATGTAAACTTAATATAAAGGAATCAAATTAAAATATAATACAAAAATAATAAATAAAATATTTAAAAATGAAGAAAAGGTAATTCGAAGAAAATAAAGTAATGAATTCCATAAATGCAAAATATAATATTTATTTATGTTTACGTTAAAAACACGCATAGTTTATACAAATTTCAAATTGTTTCGATTATGTTGAATTTTAAGTTATTGTTTTAATCTTCTTTTCAGTCCATGTACACGTGACGGCATTTGCTTATTACACAATTTTTTCGTGTACCACTTTTTTTGTTAAATAAATAAATTTAGCCAGAATTTGTTTGAGAGAGAGAGAGAGAGAGAGAGAGAGAGCAGCAGCTAAATGATGAGGAAAATCGAAGGTTCCGAAACAAGTAATAATGTACCTCATGTTAGATAATATGATGACAATTCGAAACGTGTAAATTAAAGTTAGTTAACAGTTTTTTATTTTGCTACTTTTGCATATACCATGACGTCGTTCGACAAGAAGTTAACTTGCTGCGACTGACCAAATATCCAGGCCCGACGCCAATCAATACAAGCCAGAATAAGCAACCTTTACCTCGGAGTAAACAATATATGAATGCGTGTAAGTGTTTGTCTCAAATATAACTTATTATTCACGAATAAAAGCCAACATATCGACACTTTGGAGAAAGAAACTAGTTCGAGAAATTTAATGTTACTGCATTTGCCAAATCAGCAAGATACTCAATTCCATGGAAATTGGCCAAGAATAATCAATCTTCCAAATCCCTGAAAATCATCACCGAAATTATGACACTAAGTAGCCCAACAATGTTCGCCGAGAAGTTTCAGCTGGAGGTAAATACTCGTCTACTGCTATCAATTTGAGAAAAAGATTGCCATTTTCAGGAGTAGTATCGTTCGCGGGAAATGCGTGATACGACTTATCGGCGATAAAGCTCTCGCTGGCACGTATACACACGCAGTTAGTGGAAGGGGATGGCACTAAAATATTCTGAAGCACGATGCGCGTGAATCGAATTTTTCACGATGAAAAAGTAGCGATGCGCGAAGGAGGCTTTACATACTGCAAGCATAAATTTCGAATTTAATCGCATCGATTTGTGCACTAGCCGACACTTTTTTCGCGCCACGTTCCTGTGCGCAATAACAGTATATTTTTTCGACCGTATAGATTGATTTTTTTTTTGACTTTTTTTAAAAATTTCACTTATAAAAAAGTTCTCTGGTCGGGCAGGTCCTTTGTGTTTACTACAATGAAATACCTCGACCATTGTTATTGACACAGCCTTACCCGAGTCTGCTATTTCGTACGTTCGGTTTTGAAAATTATGTATATAATTGTCGCATGTCTCAGCCAAGTAAACTTTAAAATCGATTGAACTGTCCGAGGATGTTTGTTCATTAAAATCAACACATTTATGGAGTATTAGGTAATTCCAGAGTATCCATCCTGAAGCGAAAATATATCGATCCACTTTACGAACTTTCTTCACGAGTATATATTTTTTACTAAATTTTTTGCTTTTTTGCAACCCTATTTTGTTTTTAAAAATTAAATTTCAAAATTGCGCTAACGACGAAAACACGACCGGCTTGAATATCCTTCTAGCGACTGGCCATTCGTTTCGTACGAAACCATCGCACAGAAAGATCCTCTATAAAATGACGTCGCTTATCGGTACTGGCGGGCAAAAAAAAAAGGCTCAAAAGAATGAATTCCCTCGGCTGGTTTTTCAACCCTCGGCACGCAACAAATGAAAGGAAAGCGTTATACCAGTCGTAACAAATCGTCCGTCGCCTCTTGCGGGCGCGCGAGAAGTCTCCCCTTCAAGTTTTCGCACAGCAGGCAGTCTAGGTGTTTAGACGTCCCGCGCGTCTCACTTCCTTTTCTTGCTCTCTGGCCTTCCTTTTTATATTTTCTTTGAGCCTCGGTTATGTATCGTCGTGAAGCTGGCTTGGCTTATACCGGAATGTATATATATATATGGTTTTTAGGGTCACTGAAATTCCCAGACTATTTATCATTGCTTTGAGAGTGGATTTGAAGTTGCTATGTGGTCGTCGTGTCGTAAAAAATGTATTCTCGAGAATTTATAATTTTTCTTATTCTACCTCATTCACCCTGTTTTTATACACTTTGAAAAAATATCAACGCGATTTCAGTAGAACAACCCGACTTTGGTCAGACTCGCGAGGTCACTCAAGATATCGCAGCACGTCGCAAACAAGAAGCTTCGCTGTCCTACCTCACATTCCAATCACTTATTCATCTTCACAAAGCTCGGCCAATTCCCCATTCCAATACACCTTCAGTATAGTAACGATTCGACCGAAGACTGCTTCTCCGCATCCATTGTCATCTATTCCCTCTTTCGTTCGTACAAAAGAAGCTTCTCTTATCCAACCCCTTTCAGGAGAAGCGAGCAGCAGCCGGAGGCGGTTGAAAAAGTATTCTCGGCTGCACAACAGGTCTGCACGCCGCAAACAAACGTATCGTGTGATCAAAAGGGAGTAGCTCCGTGCACCCGCGCGCGCGCCCACGGAGTTTAGCTCCGCGGTGATCCGCAACAGCGACCGCGAGTTCACGCAGCGAGACTCGCGACTGAATTATGTAGTATAATGGCGCGTACTCTCAAGCTAACAGCGACTCCGCTCCATCCGTCAATGTCAGGCGTTTGCGGATTTGGCTGCTGCTACTGCTGCTGCTGTTTGTTTGCCGACTTTAGAGAGTTGAGAAAGAATGCGTGGGCAAAGAGCGAACGTAAAGGGCTTCTGAAGACGGCTGCGCGGTCATGCAGGGCGAGAGTTTTGAATGAGAGTAGAAAAGGGAAGAAGCTCAGAGTTATTTGAACTTCTTTGTTCGCGAGATAAGTAATGCTGGTTATGAAAATGATATGGGTTTTGTTTAATATAGTTGATATGTTAATTCTTGAGAATGTATGATCTATTCTTCCTGAACTATCTTCAATTAGGATGAAAAATTTCGTTTCGTAAAATTAATTTCAATAATTGGAATGTTTTTAAAACCGTTGGAAAGGTGAAATTCTATTTGTCCTTGTAAATCCTCAGTCTGTCCTCAGAATTGGCCAACTAATTCTACGTTCGAGTGAATGATGAAGAGGGATTATTATGGTTATTGTGAAATGATAGAGTAATAAATATTCACTCTGAATCTTAAATGGAAATCCAAGGATCATGTCACTTTAAGTTTTTTTTAAGTATGTATCGTTGTTTGAATTATTCTTCTGTAATAGATTAGAAAACTATAATTATATAACAGCTGTACTCAGTAATTTTCTAATATTCCATTAAAAGTTCTACATTCTCGGTATCTCAAATTGTTCTTAGCAGTGGAAACGTCAATAGAAGAAAATATGTTATAATTTTTTAAACCAATTCAGGACCTTTACTCTGATGGGAATTGACCAATGGCCCTGTATTTGGCCAGTATTGATATCTGACCACCAATACTGTAAGCCAGTAATGTACTGCGCAGCTAAAATGCTACAACTTGAATGAAGAGCTTATAGGACTACGAGCTAGAAATGCCTTGAAAGCCTCCCTTAAGAACGCATTCGATGTAACTGTAAACGAGTTAAGTGTCGTCAAGTTAATATTTTTGTAAATCAAGAAAATTATAAGATATTTTACAGTGATTAAGATCGGAAGATACTATTCCGATAAAGACATCTGATGATCTAATTATCCGATTAGAGTCTGCCACGGCGAAATTTCAAGAATGTATGTTAGATGTAGTAGTAAAATGAACGTTATTAGCATAGTTGCGAAAATGACAAGTATTGGATATGTTGAATATGTATACTTCTGCAGTTCACTACGCAAGGGCGTTTATGTACTTTAGTGACGTTGGGAAGTAGGGACTGGGAATGACTACTTGTGGACGCCATTGCTTCTAGACTAAGGCTCTCATTTTTTTTCTATGTACGTCAAATGTACATGCTTTATTGCATAGTGACTAATTATTTTCATTTGCATAATAAAATATATCTACTTATAATCTTTTGATTGTAAATTTCAAACTTCATCGCGCACGCCCTATACTACAACTGTACTTGCAGTTTGACAAATAGAAAATACAGAGTTAATAACGTGTATGGTAAATGTATCAGCCTAAATTTCGCATACGCAGATAGAGTTTAATGCTGTTTTCTCTGAAACGCTCGTAATACTGAGAGGTACGACATCGATACCTTAGCGACCTGAAAAATTATATTCATGTTATAGTTTCGTTAAAATTTGTTAGTTTTGAGAAAATCGATTGATGTACACAACTTAATGAAATAAATGTACTTTTCATGTAGCAGCAAAGTTAGTAAAACTATGAAATACTGTATGATTTTTGGCACGGCGCTCGTGCACTCTTCATAAAAATTGTTTTATTTTATTTAAAACTTGCCATTATGAATGTAGGAAACGACATCACATATATTTTACTGGCCGTAATAGTCAGGGCCCGTTGACTCTTTTGGATCATTAGAATTAAATCTTTTTTGTATCTGAGATCTAGATTTATCCAATTTGATAGTTGGATAGCTTCCACGAGGGATTCGCTCTGAAACAGAAAACCTCATCGTACAACCGTAATTCCACTACAACCAATCGTCCACTACTGTATCAGTTTGTGTAAATAATTAAACGGTATTAGAACTTATCTGAAATCATATGACGATCTTGAATCAACGGTTAGCGATTTGTCACGAAAATTATATTTATCTCATGGCATTTTTATTACAACCAGATAACAGTTCATGGGCAATTCGTGGAATTGCAATAACAGAAATTACAAAAAAGAACGCACATATTGAGGCACATACTTCAAATAAGAATATGGTTCAAAAAGAGTTTCCATAAAGCGAAGTTCAATTAACAACACACTGGTGCTTAGATTGCTAAGTGAAGTTGACATAAAAGGTCAAGCTTATGCATATGACATCGTAATCTTGGTATGAGGAGATAAAGAAGACTGAAAGAAGAAGACACTAGTCCTGGTAGCGAATTGGTATAAAATGTATATCAAATCGTATAACAAAATCAGAGTCAATGAATTTATAAACAAGTATGAATTAAAACCGGTGTAGGAATGTAAACAAGAGCTATCGCTATTGAAGATCATCTGGGAATCACAATAGATTCTGAGCTTATTATGGGTACAGTCAAGAAATAAGGAATAACTATGAACATTACATTGTTCTGCAGAATAGCTTGTTGTATAATCAAGTTTTGGAAAACACTAATGATTGACATTAAGGAATCCATATTTGTCACTGTGACATTATTAAGCCATGAGAAAGTTATTTACCAGGAGAGGCTGCGCCATATGCCGCACAAACTTTATATCATTATACAATACAAATGTGAAGCACAATTTAATTATAAGTGTTCAGTGAGTGAAGTTGGCAATCCAAGTTAATGAGTCGATGATTTTATTTTCTGGTTGCTTTTGCGCTCTATTTGGACTATTTGGAAAATAGATTACCTGATTAATAAGTAGCTGACCTGGCTGACAATAGTATAATATCTGTACGAATGTCGGTGGTATCAGACTGATGTATTTTGCCATTTGGAGATCCCGATTATCTAAAGACTATATATAAATCGATCGTAAATATTACCAAAATCGAATATTATATATTTACAATTCTTTTAAATAAACTTTCACTCACAACAATAATCTTAAAACCATTGAGGCACATGAGGATTGAACTCGCTGCCATTTGCTGACAACACGCAATACTGAAGATTTTCTGTAGCGCGCATACGTTCCTGTTTATTCAATAAATCCAACTGAGTACGTAATCATTGTTAAGGGTAAGGATTCAGCCAATTTAAATTATATTCTAAAGAACCAGCCAGTTCAATGTAAATTTAATACATCATTTTAAAAATATAAGAAACTAAATCGCTATAATTTCTTATAAATTTTATATTTTTTTATAGTTTAAGTTGTATGTTTTTTTAATTTCAATTCGTAGTGTCTGGTTCTTCAAGCATTCATTGGTTGGTTGTTCCCTTTATTAGACGATATACCATAAGTGCTTTAATTTGCGAATAAAATTACCTAATTTCTTTCTGGTGGCGCTTGATAAGACAAGTGATGGTCTCGTGATCATTAACATTGAATTTACCTAGGTTCATCATGTCCACTTGGAGAATTCGAAGTTGCGCACAGAAATGGTATATACAAAACATATAAATCGAATCCAATCCCATGTCGATGAAGTTCAACCATGCAACTGCGATAGACTAGTCAGGTATAAGATAGATATATAAATACTTTCAAACACAATGACTTATATGAAAACTCTTACCTGAACACAATAAAATAAAGTGTTTCGGAACTTTTATAAAAAATTTACGTACCTGGTAACAATAGCACATAACATACATTCTATCAGAATATTGATCAAAAAAGTACTTTCCAAAAAAAGGATATCTTCGATCCCTTACATTCGTTACAGTATCGTTAGAGATCAATGGTACTACAATATAGATAAATGTGGTAATCGTCAGAAATAACGTATATTGTATGCTTCGATTGAGAGCCGTCTTTGTGAATGTGATCATTATCTCTTTTTTCGCTTCCTCCGATAGTGTCAACCAGTTTTCTTTCATTTGCTTTAGTATATGCTTTTTATAAACAATTGTCATAAATATTATATCAAGATAATAAATAAATAATTCATTAAATAAATAAACACGTAATTCATTTATTCATATCATGAAATAAATAAATGAATTACATGTTAAAATACGACGAACATTGAATGTATTCTTCCAGAACAAGAGATTGGTGAACTTGATGAAACGACCCGTTTGGTATGAAGTACTTATTATAGTATCAGATATACTATCGATATTGCCCCAATGATAATGTACGTCAATCCACTGCGGAATCAGTATAGACAATAAAATAAAATAAATTGCACAGATATGCAATCTTCGTAGGTAAATTCGGAATCTTGATGCGTTGTCTTCCAATGGATAGATTCCTACAAGCACCAGGCTCATTCTGCTTAAGAACATATAGTTGTCGTATTGTTTCATCAACACACTCAAGTCCACAGCCGCTTTCATTTTATTTTTATTTTTCTCTCTTATATTGTGTTAGGCTCTTAAGGATTTCCGCGTGTGTACGTGCTTATTATGAGAAACGGAGATAGAGGAAAAACTTAGACGAACGATAGTGGAGTAATTAGATGCTATGCATGGCTGATGCATGTTTAATTCTAAATTGTCAAACGATTCAGTTCTTTTAATTTTTATCGATCTGTTAAACTATTCCAACTAAACAAGGAATTATGTAGCCGCACATTTAATGAACGCCGTTAGTTTCAAGATAATGTTGGAGTAAAATCCGCCAGCGTATACTTAATTCTATGTAATTTGTAGCGTCCGATGCTGTGATCGGTTCTCTATTATTGAATTAGAACAATTTTTCAGTCTTCATATTTTCTTGCGTGGAGTGACGATAAGAACAGCACACAACATATCAGCAATTGCAAGCTTTACTTGATCGTCTAACCAGGCTTGTAAATTGCCACGTCAACGAAGGATAAATCAAGAAGACTTTATTCGATAAAACTAACCATTTTATGATATGTAAGTATATTTACATTTACATATACAAATAACGACATCTTGTTTTGATCTGTAATGGGGAAAGTCAGAAGCCCATTAAAGATCTTGAAGAATATGTGTGATAATATAGTGCGTAATTTACTAGCGTTGTTTTATGATATATAAAATTAGGATTTCTTTCTGATATACTATCATCGTTTTCATTAATACTCGATGAAATTTTCAATTTTTTTCGTGATCTGTGATGGTGTGTGAGAACATTGCCAGAAAATATGAAGATGTTCATGAACCTTTACGTAACTAATTCCTCCGTCTGGCATTGTGTCCCAATAATAAGCAATGAATCATAATTAATATCAGACTTGTTTCTTTTTAGGTAATGGTTACTATGATCTTTCAAATAAATCTGACATTTAAACATGTTAAAGATAAAACACTGTTACTTTTTCTTTTGTTGCGTGCTTTAGCGTGTGTCAACACGAATGTTAGGTTACTCAATTATTTTGTTAAAATTAAAATTAATTTGGACGGAGACGAGGATCTAATGAACTAATGCAGTAAATAAACGTTAAGATATTCCTAAGTCAACTAGTTTTTGTATTTAAGACTGTCCGTTTATTTTTACATTAATATATAAAAGCTATCGGTGTAATTTATATAGAAAAATTATACTTTAATCCGCTGCACGAAGCAATCGGGAATTCTGCAGTTGTAAGACGTGCTGTGCCGTACCGGGAAAAGTACATGTTTTCGAATGTTGTAGTCTCACGAATATCGTTTTTAAAGCGGCAAATTTAGCATTTTCAAAAGCAGGACAAGGATGATTTTGCAAATGTAGTTGACAACTCCAATTATTCGGATCGAAAGGTCGCGGAAAAGCGGCGGTTTGAAGTCGCACATTAGTGAAAAACAATCACAAAAGCTTGCGTCTCTTATAAAAAGTGACAATGTTGCTGTCTCGACATCTTTTTCATTTCCGACGACGACCAAGAGTGTAAGCAGAATAAAAATTACAAAGAAGAATCATAGCCGTTTATTTATTTCGATCAACCAGCCAATACACTGCTGTAACTTGAATGAAGAGCTTACAGGACGAAGATTACGACGTAGGAATAAATAAAAAAAAATTCTTTAAGAATGCAGTCGACGTAACTGTAAGTGAGTTAAGTGTCTATCTAGACATGGTAGTCACAAGATGTGAAAATTCGATTTTTGTAAATCAAGAAAATTACATAAAAAATATTTTACAGCGATTTTAATTCGAAGTTGCTAATCCGATAAGGACATATGCTAGTCCAATAATCCGTTTAGAGTCTGTCACCGCAATTAAGTCAGATTTTCCTTATCGAGTGGTATTAGGCTCTTCACTTGGATTAATCATATTTTTATATCAGGTTTAACTTACGCAAAAATTTTGAAAAACATGGTCATATTCGTTGGGGTACGGTCAAACATATTTTGCTTACATATCAAACATACTGTGATATGTAAGCATAATTCGCAGATATGGACTTTTGTTAACAATAGAAAACCGATAATTCTGATACCGATAGGCATAGATCGACTAAAGGATCCTTATTTATATTAAAGACTAACAGCGTCACTTGGCTTTCAATAAGACGGGCTACAAGTAAATATCCCATATTTTGTCAGCGATCAAAGCATATAGACCTTCGTCATTATTTTACTTGCGAAAAGTAAGATTGTGTTGAAAAATCATTGTATGTTATAACTGATGATCAACACGCTGATGTATTAACAAAACTTAAATTAAAGTTATTAGCAAAATAGCGAAAAATTACAAGTAGTGGCAGTGTTAAGTATATACACTTCTGAAGTTTACTGCGCATGCACCTTTATGTACTTTAGTGACAATGAAACGTAGGGAGTGGAGATGACTTCTTGTGTAGGCCACTTCTTTCACACTAAGAATCTCTGGCTTTTCCTACGTACGTCTAACGTACACACTTAATTCCGTAGTGTAATTATTTTCATTTGGGTAATAAAATATTTGTATACTTATCTTGTTTTGATTGAAAATTTGAAACCCTACCAGTATTTAATAAATATATTTAAATTTATGCGATTTTTCTCATTAAATTACCAATTGTTTCCTTATACCTGGACCCTCATTAAGAGTTATAATATTTTAATGAAAATCATCTAGCGCACTCCCTACAACACAACAGTACTTGCAATTTAAGATATATAAAATACAGAGTTAATAACGTGTATGGTAAATGTATCAGCCTACGTTTGGCATACGCGGATAGAGTTTAATGCTGTTTCTTCTGAAACGCTCGTAAAACTGAGAGGTACGACATCGACGTCTTTGCTACCTGAAACATTATTTTCATGTTATAGTTTCGTTAAAATTTGTTAGTTTTGAGTAAATAAATTTACGTAGATAACTTAATATAGAACTAAATGTACTTTTCACGTAGCATCAAAGCTAGTAAAATTATGAAAGCTTTCGTCCTGTATGGTTTTTTATTATGATGCCTGTGCACTAAGCATAAATAAGAACAGTTTTTTATTTATTTGAAACTTGCCATTAACCATGTAGGATACGACATCACATAGATTTTTGCTGCCGTAATCGAAAGGGTCTTCTGACACATTTGGATCATCAGAATTAAATTCTTTTTGGACCTCAGATCTAGATTTAACCAATTCGATTGATCGATCGCTTCCACGAGGGATTCACTCTGCAACAGAAAACCCCATCGTCCAACCATAATTCCCCTTAACCAATTTTAAAATGCTAAGAAAAATTTGAATGTACACAAGCAAACCGAGAAGAAGTTAATGAATCGATGATTTTATTTTCTGGTTGCTATTTAGACCCATCCGTAACAATGAACTACACGTTGTTAAGGTTCAAAATCACATGAAAATAGATTACCTGATTAATAAGTAGCTGACCTGGTTGACAATAGTATAATATCTGTACGAATGTCAGTGGTATCAGACTGATATATTTTGACAATTCGGGATCCCCATTGCCTAAAGCCTATAAATCGATCGTAAATATTGTCAAAATCTAAGATTATATATTTACAGTTCTTTTAAATAAATTGTCACTCACAACTATGAGCATAAAGCCATTGAAGCACATGTAAATTGAACTCGCCACTATTTGCAGAACACACGAAACACTGAAAATTTTCTGTAGCGCGCACACGTTCCTGTTTATTCAATAGATCCAACTGAGTACGTAATCATTTGTTGAGGGTAAGATCCAGCCAATTTAAATTACATTCTAAGGAACCAGTCGGTTCAGAAAAAGTCTTGATGAACCAGTCAGTTCAATATAAATTTAAAATATAATTATAAAAATAAAAGAAACTAAATCGCTTATTTCTTATAAATTGTATTCTTCTTTATAGTTTAAGTCCTACGTGTTTTTATTTGAACTTGTGTTGTATGGTTCTTCAAGATTTTATTGGTTGGGTTTTCCCTTTATAAGTCGATATACAAAAAGTGCATTAATTTGGGAATATGAATTACCTAATTTCCTTCTGGTGACGCTTAATAAGACAAATAATGGTCTTGTGAGCATTAACATTGAATTTACCTAGGTTCATCAAGTCCATGTGCAGAATTCGAAGTTGCGCGGAGAAATGGTACATACAAAATATATACATTGAGTCCAATCCTATGTCGATGAAATTCGTCAATACAACTACGACAGACTGCTGAGGTGTAAAGATATATTATTACTTTAAATACAAAGACTTATAAAGCTCTTACCTGATAACAATAAGAGAAAGCGTAAATTGTATCAGAAGTTTTATCAAAAAGGTATACTCCGGACAAAGGATATTTCCGATCCGATGCATTTTTTCCAGCGCTGTTAGTTTTTAACGGTACTACAATGTAGAAACACGTGGTAAAACTCAGAAATAACGTATATTTTACGCTTCGATCGAAAGCCGTCTTTGCGAATGTAAGCATTATATCTTTCTTGGTTTCATCAAATAGTTCCGACCAGTTTTTTTTCATTTGTTTTAGTACATGCTTTTTATAAACAATTGTCATAAATATTATATTATAATAATAAATAAAAAAATTACATGTGAAAGTACCACGAACATTGAATGTATTCTTCCAGAACAAGAGATTGGTGAACTTGATGAAACGACCCACTTGGTATGAAATGCGCATTATAATTTCAGAAATACTATCGATATTGCCCCAATGATAATGTACGTCAATCCACTGCGGAATCAGTATAGACAATAAAATAAAATAAATTGCACAGATATGCAATCTTCGTAGGTAAATTCGGAATCTTGATGCGTTGTCGTCTAAAGGATAGATTCCTACAAGCACCAGGCTTATTCTGCTTAAGAACATATAGTTGTCGTATTGTTTCATCAACACACTCAAGTCCACAGCCGCTTTCATTTTATTTTTATATTTCTCTCTTATATTGTGTTAGGCTCTTAATAATTTCCGCGTGTGTACGTGCTTATTATGAGAAACGGAGATAGAGGAAAAACTTAGACGAACGATAGTGGAGTAATTAGATGCTATGCATGGCTGATGCATGTTTAATTCTAAATTGTCAAACGATTCAGTTCTTTGAATTTTTATCGATCTGTTAAACTATTCCAACTAAACAAGGAATTATGTAGCCGCACATTTAATGAACGCCGTTAGTTTCAAGATAATGTTGGAGTAAAATCCGCCAGCGTAATTCTATGTAATTTGTAGCGTCCGATACTGTGATCGGTTCTCTGTTATTGAATTAGAACAATTTTTCATTCTTCATATTTTCCGGTGTGGAGTGACGATACGAACAGCACACTGCATATCGGCAATTGCAAGCTTTACTCGATCGTCTGCCATACTTGTAAATTCCCACGTCAACGAAGGATAAGTCAAGAAGATTTTCTTCGATAAAACTAATTATTTTGCGATATGTAAGTAGATTTACATTTACATATACAAATAATGACATCTTGTTTTGCTCTGTAACGGGAAAATTCAAAAGCCCGTCAATGAGCTTGAAAAATAAATATTAATTGGCGTAAGCATTCATAGTTTTGTCTAAGTAACCGACTAGAATCCTCTTACGCTATATAAAATCATAATTTCTTTCTGATATTCTATTATCATTTCTATTCATACTGGATCCGTATTTTCTATTGTTTTCGTGATCTGTTTTCGTGTGTGTGAAAAATTCGAGAAAATGCGAGGATTTTAATAAACCTTTACTTCACTAATTTTCCCTTTTAGCAATCGTGTCTTAACAATAAGCAATGACTAATAATTAATCGTACACTTGTTGCTTTGTTTGTAATGTTTACTATGATCTTTCAAATGAATCGGACGTTTAAAGATGTTAACGATTCACCAGTGTTACTTTTGTTTTTTGTTATATGCTTTTACCATACATCCATACTAATGTTAGGTTATGTAATTGCTTTGTTTATGACCAACTGCATTACATAAATATTTATAAACATGTTCATTCTATTTATTGGACTTTTGGCTTAAAAATGAAAGTACTAGTCTTTGTCGAAGAAGAAAATTTACTGTATAATGTTGACAGGGGCTGTACTACTGATATTTTGTATAAAGGCGGACACGTGTTTATAGCAAAGGGCATTAAATGTCGTAAGTACATAATCAAATAACCTTAATATTTAATGAATCTTTGGATCATATTATGATTACAATTATTGTTTGTAGATGATTAAAATTATTGATAATTAAAATATAATGAAAAAAAAACAACGCTGAATATAAAAGAAGACGACGATAGAGCCAAATAAAAAACAGTAGCCTCGTAAGAAATTTTTAAAACTAATTTAAAAGAACGACGAGAAGGAAGTAGTCTTGTACATATAAAGAGTGAAGACAGCAGCTAGGAACGGGGTAGAGAAGAAAAAATGTGACGTTCAAGGGAGGCAAACCGTGCATACAAGATAGTAGTAAATTAAGCACCAGAAGACAATGTGAGACGACGCAGAGCAAACTGTACCAATAATCAGGACATGAAAAAAGAGTGACAGGACAGAATCACAAGAATGTATAGACCAAGAAATGAGAAAGATAAGAAAAAAGCGTGTATTGGAAACAGGCAGAGAGTACAGGAGAGACCATAACGAGAAAAGCATTAGTGAAGTTAGTGTGAGACGATACAGGACAGACAGAATTTTGGCAGAGAAGATAGTGTGCGAAGAAGGCTGCTTGGAGTCAGAAGAAAAAAGAATTACAGAACAAAGATACCAAAAAATGAGTCTTGGGAAAAGACGAGACAGAGAAGAAAGAACAAGTGGCGAGGAGCAAAGAACGAGTAAACCGTACAGAAGAGACAGAGTGAAGTGAGACCGAGATCACACCTATATAGAAAAAACAGCCAGAAGCCAGAAAGTGAAGAAGGATAGAACCTTTTCGGAATAAGTTCTTGTATTGTGTAAGATGTGGGTTTTAAGCGAATTAAAAACGCAATAATAGACAGTAATATAATTACATTTATAGGAAGAGAATGTATGCCCTGTAATAAACTGTATTCGCTCAGGAGAATGCAAATGAAATTGTGTACAATACATCGACAACTGGATCGTAGAATGTGCCTATTCAAAACAATAATTCAACAACAGATCAGTTCAGGATCAGATGTCCACAACCAACCAAATATTTATTATAAAATATGTGTTCAGTCCATACGTAATGACTTAAACTGCACTAAAAACACTAATAAGACTCTTACGACTTAGTCCAGGATGACAATATTATCGTGTCTCTAGACTATAATCCACTTGTTTGTCGCTTAAATCTTAGATCAGACATGGAGTTTCTGCAGGTAGCATTGAATGGATACAGAACGAATGCGTATAGAAACTAATAGTGGTTCCTAAGCACTGAGGAATGAAATTTCATCAGAAAACTAGCTAATACTAACTACTATTGAATGAGTTAAGATTTCTATTACTTATATTGATTAGCATATTTGAATGGAAATTGTCATAAAAATTCTAGCTTACGTTGGTAAGGTACTAAACGTATCGATGAAGAACGAGTCCACATTCTAACGATCTGGGAAATCAAATCTAAGCTACTGTACCTACTGAATCTCCTAACGACGAGACTGACAATTTTATAATGACTCAATTGAAGAGCTTACAGGGCGAAGATTAAGGACTAATTTCTAGACTTCAAAAAACTCCTTAAGAATGTATTCGATGTAACTCTAGGTGAGTTAAGTGCCTATCTAGACATGGTAGTCACAAGAGGCGAAAATTTGATTTTTATAAATCAAGGAAATTATATAAAAAATAATTTGCATCGATTTTAATTGGAGGTTGCTAATCCGATATGGCTCGTCCAATCATACGTTTAAAGTCTGCCACCGCAATTAGGTGAGATTTTCTTTATCAACTGGTACGGGCTCTTCATTTGGTATAATTATATTTTATATACCATATTCAACTTACGCAAATGGTAACTTACGTAGAAATTTGGATAAGTGTGGTCAGATACGTTCGGATGCTGTCAAACGCATCAAATATACTGTGATGTGTAAAAAAGAATCGCAGTTGTAGTGAAATAGCATTGATGTATGCTAGAACTGATGATCAACACGCCGATGTAATAACAAAACTGAAATAAACGTTATTAGGAAAATTGCGAAAAATTACAACTAGTGGGAGTATTAAATATATACACTTCTGAAGTTTACTGCGCATGCGCCTTTATGTACTTTAGTGACAATGAAACGTAGGGAGTGGAGATGACTTCTTGTGCAGGCCATTTCTTTCACACTAAGACTTTCTGGTTTTTCCTGCGTACGTCTAACGTACACGTTTTATTGCATAGTGCCTAATTATTTTCGTTTCTGTGATAAAATATTTGTACTTATATTGCTTTGATTGAAAACTTGCAACCCCATCAGTATTTAATAAATATATTTAAATTTATGCGATTTTTCTAATTCCATTGTCGATTGTTTCCTTACATTTCGATCCTCATCAAGAGTTATAACATTATAAAGAAAATCATCTCGCGCACTCCCTACATTACAACTGTAGTTTGAAAGTATAACTTGCAGTTTGAAATATAGAAAATACAGAGTTAATAACGTATATGATAAATGTATCAGCCTAAATGTCGCATATGCGGACAGAGTTTAATGCTGCTTACTCTGAAACACTCGTAAAACTGAGAGGTACGACATCGATGTCTTTGCGACCTGAAAAATTATATTCATATAATAGTTTCATTAAAATTTGTTAGTTTTGAGAAAATAAATTAAATTAATGTAGATCAATTAATACAGAAATAAATGTACTTTTCGTGTAGCATCAAAGTAAGTAAAATTATGAAAACTTTAGTCCTGTATGGTTTTAATTATACGATGTCTGTGCACTTAGCATAAAAAAGAAAAGTTTTTATTTATTTAAAACTTGCCATCAACCATGTAGGATACGACATCACATAGATTTTTGCTGCCGTAATCGAAAGGGTCTTCTGACACATTTGGATCATCAGTATTAAATTCTTTTTGGACCTCAGATCTAGATTTAACCAATGTGATTGATCGATCGCTTCCACGAGGGATTCACTCTGCAACAGAAGAAACCCCATTGGCCAACCGTAATTTCGCTGCAACCAATTGTCCACTACTTAATTAGTTTGTGTAAATAATTACATAGAATTGGTCCAAAAAATAAACATCGATCAGCGTATTAACTATTTGTCGCGAAAATTATGTTTATTTTATGGCCATATGTATTGCAATCAGTAAACAGATCATCAACAATTCCCGGAATTATAATTACAAAAAGAGTGTTCGTAAAGCCAAGTCCCATCATCAATACACTGGTTATAAGATTGCTAAGTGATGTAGACATAAAAGCGCAAGCTTATGCATATGACATCGTAATCTTGGTGCGAGGAGATGATGATGACTGAAGGAGGAAGACACTGGTCCTGGTAGAAAACTGGTGTAAAATATAAACCAGCAGTGGAACGTCAAGAAGAGCTGGCGTCAACAACCGTTGAAGGTGACTATTGAAGAGTATGTGAGAGTCACAAGACACTGAGCTTAATACGGGTATACACAAGAAATACACAATAAAAGCTTGCGGAGCTGATTGGATAGCGTATTCGTATTAGTGTACTTGTCAGCACAAGTGTAACATCAAGTCTTGGAAAAAACCTATGATTGACATTCGGATATTTGTTCGCTCGTTCGCTTCTCAGTTTGTACAATCATATGATTGTAAGGTGCTCGCTCGGTCATTTTATAACTTTACAATTGTTACTTCACTTTCGCGCCTAATTCTTTTATGACGGCTTTTGCGCTACCAATGAACTATTCTTCGTTAAAGTACACAATCACATGAAAAGAGATTACCTGATTAATAAGTAGCTGACCTGGTTGACAATAGTATAATATCTGAATGAATGGCATTGGGATGAGACTAATATATTTTGCCAGTTCAGGATCCCGGTTGGTTAGAGCCTATAAATCGATCGTAAATATTGCCAAAATCTAATATTATTTATTCACAATTCTTTGAAATAACTATTGACTCACAACAATAAGCTTAAAACCATTTAAGCACATGACGATTGAACTCGCTACCATTTGCTGAACACACGCAACACTGAAAATTTTCTGTAGTGCGCACACGTTCCTGTTTATTCAATAAATCCAACTGAGTACGTTATCATTGTTAAGGGTAAGGATTCAGCCAATTTAAATTACATTTTAATGAACCAGGCATTAATATAAATGTAAAATATGTTTATAAAAATATAAGAAACTAAATCGCTTATTTCTTATAATTCGTATAGCTTTTTATAGTTTAAGATGTATTTTTTTTTAATTTCAATTTATAGTGTCTGGTTCTTTAAGCTTTCATTGGTTGGTTGTTCCCTTTATTAGTCGAATTACCATACGTGCATTAATTTGGGAATATAAATTACCTAATTTCTTTCTGGTGGCGCTTAATAAGACCAATGATTGTCTCGCGATCATCAACATTGAATTTACCTAGGTTCACGATGTCCATTTGAAGAATTCGAAGCTGTGCGCAAAAGTGATACATACAAAATATGTACATCGAGTCCAATCCTATGTCGATGAAGTTCGACCATACAACTGCGACAGACTATTTAGGCAAAAAGATGTAGAAGCAATTGAACATTGACTATACTTTATTGTTTCTAGTGTAAGTCATATTTTTAAATCTAAATTTTTCATCAATGATGAGAAAACCGTTATTCTTAAGATAGCCGAGTAAAATAACTAGTCGGTTGAGTGTGGGTGCAGCAAGGCTAACCGAAACGTGGGAATGGTGCGAGAAGGAGGATGTATTCCAACAAATTGTTTGTTCTTTATTCAGTGAAGCTATTTTATACAATATTCCGTCATTTATACAGTTTCATTAGAGAAAACGAAATGAGATATTAAATCATGTAAACTGAACTTTTAATGATCTTACCTGATAACAATAGCACAGAACATACATTCTATCAGAATATTGATCAATATAGTACTTTCCAAAAAAAGGATATCTTCGATCCCTTATATTTGTTGCAGCGTCGTTAGTGATCAATGGTACTAAAATATAGAAACATGTGGTAATCGTCAGAAATAACGTGTATTGTATGCTTCGATTGAGAGCCGTCTTCGTGAATGTGATCATTATCTCTTTTTTCGCTTCCTCCGATAGTGTCGACCAGTTTTCTTTCATTTGTTTTAGTATATGCTTTTTATAAATAATTGTCATAAATATTATATTATGATAATAAATAAATGAATTACGTGTAAAAGTACAACAAACATTATATGTATTCTTCCAGTACAAGAAATTGGTGAACTTGATTACACGACCCAATTGATAAGAACTGTTTATAATATTTTCAAAAATACTATCGATATTGTCCCACTGATAATGTAAGTCAATCCACTCTGGAATCAGTATAGAACATGATAGAAAATACATCGCACAGTGATGCAATTTTCGTAGGTAAATTCGGAATCTCGTTGCATTGTCGTCCAATGGATAGATCCCTGCCAGCACTAGGCTTGTTCTGCTTAAGAACATATAGTTGTCGTATTGTTTCATCAAAACACTTAAGTCCGCAGCCGCCTTCATTTTATTTTTATTTTTCTCTCTTATATTGTGATACGCTCTCAAGAATTTCCGCGTGTGTACGTGCTTATTATGAAAAACGGAGATAGAGGAAAAACTTAGACGAACGATAGTGGAGTAATTAGATGCTATGCATGGCTGATGCATGTTTAATTCTAAATTGTCAAACGATTCAGTTCTTTTAATTTTTATCGATCTGTTAAACTATTCCAACTAAACAAGGAATTATGTAGCCGCACATTTAATGAACGCCGTTAGTTTCAAGATAATGTTGGAGTAAAATCCGCCAGCGTATACTTAATTCTATGTAATTTGTAGCGTCCGATGCTGTGATCGGTTCTCTATTATTGAATTAGAACAATTTTTCATTCTTCATATTTTCTGGTGTGGAGTGACGATAAGATCAGCACACAGCATATCAGCAATTGCAAGCTTTACTGGATCGTCTGCCAGGCTTGTAAATTGCCACGTCAACGAAGGATAAGTCAAGAACACTGTCATCGATAAAACTAATTATTTTACGATATGTAAGTTTATTTGCATTTACATATACAAATAACGACATCTTGTTTTGCTCTGTAACGGGGAAATTCATGAGTTCATTAATGAACTTGAAGAATAAATATTAAATGGCGTAAGCGTTCATAGTTTTGACTGAGTAATCGTCTAGCATTATTTTATGGTATATAAATTCACAATTTCTTTCTGATATTCTATCATCGTTTTCCTTCATACTCGATCATTTTTTTCTATTTCTTGTGATTTGTTTCGGAGTCCGAGAAAATAATAATGATGATATTAGAGTGACACAAAGTTGACTTATCGCTAAGCAGTGTCAATTCACGCAACAAGAATTGGCATTGAATCAGTGTCAAAAATGTGATTAAACGTTACACACTCACATTGATTATTATTTCATTCTTAACCCATCCGTGTAATCAAAAACTTGATTTAAAAAATGTAACTATTATCAAGAAAGTATTTATAGTCCAACGCTCATTTCCTTCAGACCAAAAAAAAGTTCATTCATTCTTAAGGTTTAAATCAATTTGTTTCATTTAGAATTAATCCGTAACTAAAAGAGGAAAAAGATGAATATCGCAATTATTGGAAATAGCAACAACAGCGATCATAATTCATTAGTTAAATACAGATTAGAATTATTGATTCAATATTTATCTCTATTTGAATCAGTCAATTAATTCTAAATTAATTTATTTTTTTTTATTTATTTCTTTATACTCTTGTTAAATATTCTCTAACGGAGAATCTATTCTACATCTTTGATACGTGGTATCCAAAATGTAGGATACATTATAAGTAATGCATATATTAATTGTTTGATTTTTTTAAATGTTGTAATCCAAACAGTTCAAACGAAACTCAGCAACTAAACACTTCAATTTGCAATCCAGGAACTAACCAATGAAACGGTTCTTATATTTTAATCTGTTTTGGCTGGTTCTTTAACTTTACTTTGAACTTCATTAAATTCGTTGACATAGTGTCGCCATAGGACAATGACAAATACGTGGCGTAGTAAGAACTCTTAGATAACAACGAGAACTGTTTACCATATGAATTTTAAGCGATATTATTCTGCAATAAGATACAGCAAACAATAGCTATGAAGTTATAGGTACATTCGTAATTTTACATGAATAGTATACCATCACTCAAGGATAATGTGAATAAACGTAGTCTGGATATGTATTTTCCATAACGGGATAAAAATAATAAATCACTGATATATTTATGAAAAAATTTGTATTTACTTGTTGTTTAATCATTTGATCGTCATGTATATTAATATTGGATGCTATATGTTAGTGTACAACATAGTAGACATTAGATTTCGATTTTTATCGCATTTTTCCAGATCGTAAAAGCTCTTTCTGTCTTTGAAAACTCACTGCAGTTCCATTCTTTGCTAAAATAGTACATTGAAGGTAACGTAGTGTCCAATGTTTTTAACTAAATTTTCGCAATACTAAGATATACGAAGTATCTTAGTTTTAGAGTCATTCATTTTCAATCTGTTATGATGTCTCCAGCTTATAATCCATTTGGTTATAGCAGACATCTAGCAGAACAGAAATGGAGCTCCTGGAGTATTTTGAAAGTTGATGGATCACCTTTATCTCTTGTGATCACATTCTTTGGACCTATGAGGTAAGACACAAACCATCGAATGGCTTGCTTATAAATACCGAAGTACACGCATTTTCTAAGAAGATTCTTGTGATACTCTACTCTGTTTGGTACTTCAAAGGGCTTAAAACATTAAGAAGTAGTATAAGTGTATCTTTTTAGCGCTCACTGTAATGCATGAGATTGTCACTCTAGAAACTTCGCCAAATATCAGAGAAATGAGAGTGGATCTTAGTCTAATAGTGGCAGAGGGATATGAATTTTAGCCACAGTACGCAGAACAGGCTTTTCTCAGACATACCATAAGAGTGATATAACAGATTGTGAAATTCCATCTGATGCTTACTACATTTGAGTCCGTAATCTGACTGATCTGAAAAGTCCAGAAAAGTCTAAAGATGTCAGAACGGCGCTAATGAAGTAATCATGATATTTCGTTTGAAGAACATCAATGAAGTTCCTTCTAGATCATTTCAGAATCGATTAAAATAGCAAGTCAAAAGTGGTAATACTCACTGTTAGCACCTTCTACTCTTTGATAGGTATTACGTCTCGCGATCCTGAAGATCTTAAAATCTGTAAAATTGTGAAAAAGTCATAAGTGCAGTGATAATTGCGACGAACGATTAAGAGAAGAAAAGATGTTGGAATCAATGCTTGTGGATAGCCAATAAGCGGGACCAATTGAAAAATGCTTAAAGACTTAGTCAGCTCTTTCAATATTGCCATGATAGTTGTGTCGATAGTTACCTAATACATGTATATACAATATCGCAACCATAAATTCGATAAGAAATTTCTTAATATACTGAACTATTTAGATTTTTCCAAAAATTGATTTATTTTATTTATCGTATTAATCAGTGCATGTTATAATTCAAACTACACGGTTTAAAACTAAAGTTTAATATATTATAACAATATGGTAAGATTCTATTAGAATAAATAATGTTCGTACACGTGCACGTATAGACAGAGCTTAACGTTCTTTACTCTGACATACTCGTAGTACTGAGAGGTATGACATCGATGTCTTGATGACCTGAAAAATTACTTTGTAGTAAAAGTTTGATTCATATTTGTTGCGTTACAGAAAATTAATTAATATAAATTTCGTAAACTTCATAACACAATATTCTTGTTTTTTTATTTACTAGTTTTTTTTTGTTTAATATTTAATTTAACGTGCTTATTTCAACAGAATTACAAGCTAAATTAATATTCGTTATGTTTCATGAATTTGTAACAACCATTCATAATTATTTGTATAACTGAAGTTGTATACATATATATATATAGAAAAATCTGTCACAGACCAGGAAAAAATTTGTATTTCTTCTTGATAATTCTAAACTTTTATTTGACACTTAATCTACTTGCAACCGTCCAATTTAGTCAAAGCTGGTATGTATGCAAGGTATTTTCGAAATCCTTAGTAGGAATTGACTAATGGCTCAGTACTGATATAGCCAGTACTGGCTCAGTATTGAACTAGAGTGATAAAATCGGGCCATACTTTAAAACTAGTACTTTTTCCAACATTCCTACTGGATTGCGCGAGTTTTGTGCCAGAATTAGGGAAATATTATTAAATGCAAACTTTTACTATATCTTTATCTCTATCTTGGAAACGGCAAGTTAATAGGATTTAAAAATATTCTTAAACATTGAAATTATGCGAATAAGAAGTGGTTAAAATTATGCAGAAGAAAACCATTTTTTGACAGGTCAATCTATCAGAAAATCGTTCATATATATATATCCTTTTGTTTACGAATATCTACAAAAAACATTCATACTGTATGGTTTACGATGAACCTTTGCTCTTCGCAAAAAATGCAGAAACGTTTTTTTATTTAATTAAAACTTGCCATCATAAGTGTGGAAAACGACATGACATAAATTTTACTGGCCGTAATAGTAAGGGTTTTCTGACTTCTTTGTATCATTAGAATTAAATCCTTTTTCGACCTGACATCTAGATTTAACCAATTTGATTGTTGGATCGCTTCCACGAGAGATTCGCTCTGCAACGAAAAATCCCATCTTTTAACTGTAATTCCTGTACAACCAGTCGCCTACTACATCAGTTTGTGTAAACAATTAAATAAAATTAGTACAAAAAATAAACATCGGATTAACTTGTTAACGATTAGTCACGAAAATTATGTTTATCCATCGCAAAGCTTTAGGTCGAAAAAAAATAATCGCCCCAGTCGTGATGAAAAACAATGAAAAATAACGTTACCTTTAAAACAATAAACATCATATTGTCTCCAATAGGTTATTGCATAATTGCAACGACAATATCATTAACATCAGACTGGAAATTCAGTACACTGTACACTGTAGACAGAGACGTGGTAATATTCGAAAAAGAAGAACGAAAATAGGAATATTGTAATGTATAATGTTAGCATTTCTGGATATTGTGACAGTCTTGAATAATCGAAACGGAGTAGGTACGTCAAAAATGTAGATCGAATATGAGCAATTATTTATTAGAAATGTAGTTACAAAGGATAAGCGCAGAATGAGAAGCATACTTCCAATAAATATAAAATTCAAATGTGGTCTCCACACCGTGAAGTTCTATATTACCACACTGGTGCTAAGGATGCTGATCTAATCTAGTAATAACATCGTAACTCTGTTATAAGGAGACGAAGAAGATGATCTCTATCTAGTAATTCTAATGGAATATCCACTAGTTCTGATAGGAAGCTGATGTAAATTGTAACATCTACAACAAATTCAGAGTCATTTTGTTTATAATCAAATATAAATTAAAACCAGTAGAGGATCTTCAACCAGAGCTACTGCTCAAACTGATCATTGAAGAACACCGGGGAGTCCCAATAGACACTGAGCTTAATATGGATACTCAAGAAATAAGGAATGACTTTAAAAATTATATTGGTTTGCAGAAAAGTATGTGGAGCTGATTGGATAGAATAAGTATTCTAGTAACACTTAAAACTGGAAACTGAAAACATCGACGATTGACAACAAGGAATCCATAGCTGCCACTATGGAATTGATATGCCTGTAGGAAGTATCTGACCAAGAGACTTATCATTTGTGTAACCTTATCAAAACTGTTGCTAAAATTATTGTCACAATCATCGAGATCTTATAAGTTACCTGATCGATAAGTAGTTGACCTGGTTGACAGTAGTATAAAATCTGAACAAATGACATTGGCATGAGACCGATGTATTTTGCCGCTTCGGGATCGCCATTACTTAGAGCCTATCAATCGATTGTAAATATTGGCTAAATCTAAGATTATATATTTGTAAGTCTTTTAAATGAAATATTCACTCACGACAATAAGTTTAAAGCCATTAAGGCAGATGATAACGGAACTCGCTACCATTTGCAGAAGACACGCAACACTAAAAATTTCCTGTAGCTGGCATACATTCCTGTATAAATAACATTTGAATTGTAAGATTCATTTCGTTGAGTCTGGTTCTTCAAGACTTTGCGAATACAAATTACCTAATTTCTTTCTGGTGGCGCTTAACAAGACAGGCGACAGTCTCGTGCAGATCAACATCAAAACTACCTAGGTTCATGACGTCCATTTGGAGAATACGAAGCTGCGCGCAGAAGTGGTACATACAGAACATATAGATCGAATCCAATCCTATGTCGATGAAATTCGTCAATACAGCTGCGACAGACTACTTAGGTAGATAAATATATAAATACTTTTACACACAATGACTTGTAAAACTCTTACCTGATAACAATAAAAAAAAACGTAAATTATATCAGAATTTTTATCACAAATGTACATTCCGAACAAAGGATATCTTCGAACCCTTATGTCTGCTGGATTGTTCTTACTAATTATTGGCATCAAAACATAGAAAAACGTAGCTACCGTTACAAATAGAGTATATTGTATGCTTCGATCGACAGCCTTCTTTGTCAATGTAAACATTATCTCTTTCTTGGTTTCATCTGATAGTTGCAACCAGTTTTCTTTCATTTGTTTGAGTACATGCTTTTTATAAAACAGTTATCATAAACATTATATTATAACAAAAGACAAGTATTATATATTAAAATACAACTAACATCAAATATATACATCCAGTATAAGAAATTGGTGAACTTGATTACACGACCAATTTGATAAGAATTACTCATCATGGTATCAGTTACGGCATCGACATTACCCCAATGATAATAAACGTCAACCCATTGAGGAACTACTATAGTAAATGACACAAAATAGATCGCACTACAATGAAATTTTCGTAAGTTAATTCGAAACCTTGACGCATTGTCATCCAGTGGCCAGCTCCCTACAAGCACCAGGCTTATTCTGCTTAAGAACATATAGTCGTCGCATTGTTTCTTCAATATAATACTCGAGTCCGCAGCCGCCTTCATTTTATTTTTATTTTTCTCTCTTATATTGTGATACGCTCTCAAGAATTTCCGCGTGTGTACGTGCTTATTATGAAAAACGGAGATAGAGGAAAAACTTAGACGAACGATAGTGGAGTAATTAGATGCTATGCATGGCTGATGCATGTTTAATTCTAAATTGTCAAACGATTCAGTTCTTTTAATTTTTATCGATCTGTTAAACTATTCCAACTAAACAAGGAATTATGTAGCCGCACATTTAATGAACGCCGTTAGTTTCAAGATAATGTTGGAGTAAAATCCGCCAGCGTATACTTAATTCTATGTAATTTGTAGCGTTCGATGCTGTGATCGGTTCTCTATTATTGAATTAGAACAATTTTTCATTCTTCATATTTTCTGGTGTGGAGTGACGATAAGATCAGCACACGGCATATCAGCAATTGCAAGCTTTACTGGATCGTCTGCCAGGCTTGTAAATTGCCACGTCAACGAAGGATAAGTCAAGAACACTTTCTTCGATAAAACTAACGATTTTATGATATGTAAGTATATTTACTTTATTTACGGAATTCAATTGATTATGTTGCTTCATATGTTTTTCTGTATTTTAATCATTCAATTAATTGAAAAACATTTGTTATTTAATTTATTTGTGCACTATTTTTATATTGCACTAATTCCTCTGCATAGCGTAATGAGTTCTTATTTACTACAGATCAAAAGTTGTATAGTTACTATAACTATTTTTCAAATTAGAAGAATAAAAACATGAATCTTTAAGTTTCTTCTTTTATTTAGCATTAATATTTTGTATTTACTTCTTTCATAATCATAATACCCTAGTTTGTAATCCTGTTAGTTATAGCAGAGCAGACATTCATCTCCTGCAAACAGTATTGAGTGGATGTGGAATAAATGTAGTGTTCAATATCGGGATGATAAGAACAAATGTTCATGAAAAATAATAGTAGTCTAAGGACTTAGTCATGAAAGATGGCACTATATTCTAGTATTTTAAAAGCTAATTGATCACTTTTACCTTCTGTGACATTGCTCCTACCCATGAGCTAAATCAATACAGTAAATGGCCTGCTGCTTATAAATATTGAAGACCATGTGTTTTCTAAGAAGCTTAGCGTGACAGACTACTGTTTGCTGATTCAAATGTCTCAAAAAAACAAAAAGTAATAGAAATGTACTTCTCATTGTCAAATCTGATTATGATATTATCATTTAGCTTGAATACAATAATCTAGATACTCTGACCAGTGTTAAAGTCCAGTATCATCAGTAATCATGAGAATTTAGTAATCAGATCAAAGCCATTGGATAGTCCAATAGAGTCAGAGGATCAGCAAAGCCTACAGACCTTAAAGTCGTCGATAATAGTCGTTAAACAATTTTGTTTTGAAAATAGTGATACAGTCGTCAAGTGATGAAGTAGGAAGTTGTGTCTAGTCGCACATGATAAGTATATTTGTCATCTGGTCCTGACAAATCTCGTAGAATATGAGTATTAGATTGTTCGTGGAGTCACGTTGTATCGTCTTTCATTACAGTGATAAGGTTATATCCATTAATGAATAGTTGCTCAGACTTCGAATGGGACAGTCGACCAACTTGCTCATCAATTAGACAGATATCATGCCAGCTATCCGAGACTCGATTTCCGCAAATGCACTGATGAGTTGCGTCTAATGGTTTACAGAGAAGTGACTTTCTATTCATGAGAGTACGAACAAAGTTGGAATCGTTGATTGTTGGACAGCTAATCAGCATTCAAGTTAGCAGAATTATCTAGACACTATGGCATCGATTGAAAAATATTTGAAAGCAATCTTTCAGTGTTAGTGTAAAGGAAACACAGGTAGTTGACAAATATGTATTTAATTATAAACACAAATATGAAAAGTAAATCATCATAATAATTAATAATAATCATTTCATAAAAAATATATTTTCATTAATTGGTCAGATTTTATGGAGTAATTAAATACAAATTTACTGTTTCAAAGTGAAATAAAATAGACTATAAATCTGTGATTAGACACTGTCGTATCAACTCATTTTCCTATAAGTTTACGTGCAGACGATATTTAATATTTTTTATTGAGAAAAATTCATAGTACTGATACATATGACAGCGATGTCTTGATTAACTAGTCGAAAAGATTTTTTTCTTCCAAAAGAGTTCTAACATTTATTTTGCACAGTATCTTTACGAATTTTCTACCTTCATTGAATTCGATGCTTTTTAATCAAATCAGAGAGCGTAAATTCCGATACTAAATATAAAACACTCCAACATGGCATTTTCAGCATTAGTGTTTTTTTATAACATTCATAAACACAGAAAAGTTTGGTTTGGTTTTGTTTAATACTTACCATCAGGAATACAATAGTTAGGGTCTTCTGACTCCTTTGTAGCATAATAAGTAATATTATATGTATTTTGGAGTTATAATATAGATTTAACCATTGTGATTGTTGGATCGCTTCACTGAGAGATTCTCAACCATTCAGCTATAATTTCTCTATAACCCGATTGTACTATATCTCATTGTGTAGCTTATTAAATAGAACAAGTACAAGGCATGAACGTTGAAAATTTGTCAGGTAATATTAGCTCTTCTAGATATTGAGAGAGTCTGTATGGACTGTAGCGAACACAAATTCCTGTGTACTCGAAAAATCAAATTGAGTACTTACAACACAAATGCGTTAATTTATATACAAATAACCTAATTTCTTTCTGATGGTGCTTAACAAGACAGGCGATGGCCTCGTGAACATCAACATTGAATCTACCTAGATTTCGTCCATTCGGAGAATACGAAGCTGCGTGCATAAGTGGTACATACAGAGCATGTCACTTGAGTGCATTGCTATATCGATTAATTCTACGTACACAACTGTGACAGATTATTCAGATGGACATATATATATTTATAACTGGATTAACATAGACTTACTTATGACACTGCGTCAATTTAAAACTATAAAAGTACAACACACGAATATATCAATATATATCGTTATATCAATATATATCTATTTATATATCTATTTATTCGGAAATCCATTCATTTATATTTATATATTCATAAATATATTTTACGTAAATTTAGACATCATTTGTTTTTTTAAATGACAGGCTTTCCAATTCTTTATCTGAATTTGCTTCGTCTTCCCCTCGATTGTACTGTCTGGTTTCTGAAGCCTTTTTTGAAAGGGAGGGTTAAGAAAGAAAGATCCAAATTTTAATTATACTCATTCCCGAACTCTCATTCGCCTAGTATTTAAATCTGCGATTCCAGAAAACAGTATTCAATCTTTTTTGTCGAGTATTATTCTGAAAATTTCGCGAAAATGTCTAAAGCTATTTTAGCGTATCCTGTGATAAGTTCTCAGCATCTCGCGGAGAAATTTATTTATCAACAAATGTCTTACGATCTATAAAAATATCACTATTATGAAATTTTTGTAGGATAATTTTAAACCTTGACACAAGTCTTCACATTTTTCAGCGAAGAGTGACAGTAGATTCTAGAGTACATCAGCAACTGCAAGCTCTCCTTGTACATTTCTTAAATCACTCGTTATCCAAGCGAGCTTTAAGAGGATTTCTTTTTTATTCAGAATTTTGAGTAGTTTCTCATTCTGGATTTCAGAGGCAAATCTAAATAATATGTAACTCTAAGACTTGTCCACTCCTCAGATTGTAGGAGTGTTTTATTCATATCGGTGACTTAGTAATTATATTCTTGCATTATTTATCCATGTTTGGTAATTTCTTCGTTCAGAGTCTCAGGTTTATTACTTGAGTAATTGTAGAAAAAGCTACTTCGAATAATTGTTAGCTTTAACAAAAACACCCTTCTATTTCGTACAAATTTTCCAGACTTTTACACATGATGCCTGTAGATCCGTATGAAAAGAGCAAAGAAAAACTGCAAACATTTTCGAACGTGCAAACATACATTTAATTTTTCAAAGGCCAATGTGTACAGAATAAATTGCAGAGTATTCGAGAAAACCGCAGAAGCTCCTTTAGAGCTTCCAATCTTACGTCGAGCTCCGATACTTGACAGCAGCTTTTGATGTTTTATACACGTGCTCGTCGTTGCTTCTATGTGCGAAGCTATAGGATGCAGTTACTGCGATGAGGGTGAGGCTTTCACCTCGACAGGACTCGGGCCGAGTAATTAATTTTCAATTGGAGCAGACGTTACGTGAGACACGGCCAGATGCGTTCGTCGTTTGTGAAATGTGTAAGTGCGTTGGGAAGAGGGTTCTCGCTTAGAGTGTTTTGGGATCGATAATGGATAGGGACCAGCGGTGCCTGACTAAATTGTCTGCACGTCGTGTGAGAAATTGAGTATGATGACTTTTCAATTCCTTTTATTTATTTATTCCTATAATTATGTAATTCCTAACGATTTTTTTCACGACATTCTTAGACTTGGGCACATGCAGATGGTATAAATGAGGGGAAGCAACTCCCGTCCACATTTTATTCTGAATCCTAAGGAATCAAGGTCTGGGAAACTTTTTCTTAGACCCGGAGGAGATACGGTCCGACTATTCGGGTTCCATTCTTTCGTTCTGGAAAGAGACCGGACTACCTGAGTATGACGAATAACTTCAAGGGATGGCACAATGGGTGTATAAACCAAGTGCCAGGGTACCAACCCCCCAGACAATAATAATAATAGTTACTTAAAACTAGTTAGGTGTTTCTGTTATCGTATTTAAAATAATTGTTCTCACCGGACGCAGCCATTCACGTGGATATACACTCACGTCGAATAGTGGAAAGTAAATTTATAGAGCTTGCAGGCAGCTTGAGCTTTTTTTATGTTCGTCACATCAAGAAACTTGTGACTGAACAGCATAGAGTTAGAGCTATATTCGATGATTCTCTATTCTATTTTGACATTGTCATGATAAAAAAAATTATCTTGAAATTAAATAAATTTCTATTTTACTTTTTTTACAAGGCACGATTATAAGTTTCCATTGCATGTACTTAATTTCTGGGACGACTGGAAACTATACGACATCTCGGGTAAGTCAGCTTTTCGTGATTTTAAATTAATGAATTCCTTTTGAACCACCAGATTAAAAAGGAAATGTGTCTTTCAACGTATGAATAACATTTTAAGATACTATTTATTCTAAATTTTCCTAGTAGAAAATGGCTAATAGACCAGTGCTGTAAGCCAGTACTGATTCAGTACTAAAGCAGTACTGGAGTGATAATATCCGGCCGTACTTGAAAATGAGTACTGTGTCAACATTCCGTCTCTATTGCGATAGTCTTGTGCCAGTATTGTATCAGATCATTGCAAGTGTCTGATCCATTCTTATCATCCCGATTTCGAACCAAGGTTGGACCAGACATGACCTGTTGTTCCAGTACTGGCAATTCCTACTAGGGTCGATGGATCGTTACAGTGACGGACAGTACAGCTAAAAACTTTTTCATCAAGCAATTCGATGTTTTAAAAATAAATTAAATAGTGTCGTGAGATTCTCTTTAACTTCCTTAACACGTCACGTCTTTCTACCATCAACAACTGACAGAGGTTTGAAACATTGAATTAGCGCCGAGGTAACATTCTCCCGAAGCTTTTTCTCCTGGTGTACAGTGCCAAGTTCATTGGATTAACGTTGAAAATCCCAGCAGTTCGAAGCTACGGTTGTTTTAACCCAAAGTGTCAAATTAAGTTCGCGAGTACCATTGACGAGTCATGTTCGGAACGAGGCTATGGATTTTGAGAGAACAGAAAATGTGTATCTCAATTAAGTAATGATTTTTAACAATCAAGAGTGTGTATTTGTTTGAAAATTTCGAATTTTAAATTCTACTAACAAGAAACAGTTTCGATAAGTAAAACAAACATCATGATTGCATCGGTACTAAAGAATAGGTGCCATTCGTTTATTTGAAGTTTCTTCCAAATGAAGTAATTTTGGCAAGAACTTCTCGATAAAAACATCCTTGAAAAAATCAAACGCATTGGCATAAGACGAATAGACCACAGAAAGAGGTCTGTCGGACCGCAAGACGTATAAGGTAGCATTTGAAAAATTTATCGTTCAAGTCGTGCACTTGGCGCGTAGCTGTTTCGCGAAAATGGATTTTTCCTCCTCATGAAACATTCAGTCGCCATAGTACGGAATCACTGGACCGCTGCGAATTCTCTTCTTTCCGAACTGACCTTACGTGTACATGTATATCTGTATGCACTGTCAAGAGCTATGCGCACCACACATGTCGCTCCAACTGCTTCGATTATTCGATAAACCGTTGGCGAACTCTTTCTCTCACAGAGCTGTATTGGCGTTTCATAGGGGACGAATTCATTTTTGTCCTCTACAGCGAGAGTAAGTGGGAAAGAGACAGAACCATCGGAAATATCGATCCATAGAATTTTTCCCTCGAGTTCAGGACTCAATGTGAGCGAAGAGAGAAGGCAATTATCGGACTGCTTTCTTTCGATCGGTTCAGAATTCGTTTATCATTGGGAGGATTTTCGCGGTTTTGTAGAGCTATTTTGCCGGAGAAGAAGAAAACTGAAGTAGATTGGTGGTCGTTTTTTACGGTAGGAGTTATCTTTATTTTATATATATATATATATATATATATATACATAGTAATCGATAATAACGGTCATTTTAATCTATATGAAAAAGCTTTTTATTTAATCGATCGTTCATTGATCGCAATGAATTGAAAAGGGACGTGATAAGTGCGTGATAAATAAAGTCTGATAAGCAATGTTCCACATTCGATCCAACTTAAGTAATAATATATCGTTTATTATGCATTAAAGTGCCTGCTGGAAAGGTTAACCAGACAAAAGACAAATAACCCTAATTACGCACGCCAAGGCATGATCAGATTTCAACAATAGCCGAGGCTACGAAAAAATAGTTCAAGGTCAAACCATCCCCACACTCGGTTACCCTAATCATAATCAAATCCTTCCATCCGCTATCTATCTACCCTAACTCAATTTCAAAAGGAATTCGTCAAATTTATCCCCTCGAGCTAAGAACGTTGTCTTTATATATGATGCTGATGCACGAATACATCCGTATATTGCGCCAATCGCACATTTTGACCAAATGGAAAAATCGCTCAACGTGTACTGAATCGCAAATGCTCACCCTGAGATATTTAACGTGAAAATAAATTAAAATACTCGAGCCCTCGGTGAATTCGAATTTCCAGGTCAGTGGCAACGGCGCTTATCACATACAACTCTATAAGGGAGACGACGCCTCCTTTTCCGTTGGCCGTTGGCCTACTATCCTTAGCTTCGTGCGCGATAACTGCATAAAGCTGTCTTTTAAGTTGACTTATTTATACTGATGAATAAGTTAGAGATAAGCTTGTTCTGCGGAAAGAGCATCAATTTGTTAACCGTATTCAATTTTTCGCATCGATTCAATCACTTGATTTATTTTTTAGATCGTTTTACAAAAGTTGGTGAGAAAGTTCAAGAGAAGTATCGATTTTTAATGGATATGTACTCTTACTGGTCGGCTGTACTGTAAGTGTGCCAAAATTATTGCTTCAAAACACTAACCAAATTCTCAGTATAACCAAGGTGACGTTTAAACTATACATTAAGATTTTAGGTTCAGTAAATTTAATCGGTCCAGTATTTCATCAGTTTATATTATCATAATTCAAACTCGTTTTTATTACCCCAATACTGGCACAGTGACTCATCGTACTGATAGACAGTGTATTGTTTGATAGTATTGGCCCAGACTATCAATGACTGTAATTCTTATCGTAGTTTAAGCATTGTACTTTCATGTGAAGGGAATGTATGTCGAGAAATACGTAGTGCAAGTGCGTTGAACTACACCAATGTCGATATCTTGTTCAGACGATCGCGTTGTGTCATGGAAAATAGCTGATAACAAAAGAGTGTAACTAGGCTGCTTGCCTTGCGGCGATGTCAGAGTCTGATTATTAGATTTACATAACGGGGGAAGTTCGGTTGATTCAACGCGGCTTGTGTTGATGACAAGGTTTTTTCTTTATTGTAAGTCGCCTGTATTTCGAAGGGTGTAATCTCTGGCGAGATTTATCTTCAATTTGCATAGGTAAAAACTTGTAAGCGCCAGACAAATTGGTTTCATAGTTTCAACCTACGATACTATGTGTCACCAGTGACGAATCTACTACGACTGTATAATTTCGAGTCATTTTCCTTCGGCATTATTCCCGAAGCTTTTCATCGTTATCTTTGAAACATATGAACGAAATCGTACTCTTTTTCGATGCAAATTGTCACTGCAAACAATGAATGATATACATATGCAACGTCATGCTAATATTTTCTCGTCCAGAAAACCCTGACAATCGGCAATTCAAATTAATTAAACAATACATTCTTCTCTCTCCGGTTTGCAGAAAGTAATTAATTATCTCTCCGCGTTTTTCCACAAGCACTATACCGTAGATTGCAAAGACGCCGGGCACAAAAGGTAGCAGGTGCGAGACACTGAAAAGGCTCCGGTGCGAAATGAAGCCTGCGCAGCTCGTCGTCGACAAAAGAAAATAGAATAGGAAATAACGACGGTCACGCGAATGAAAAGCTGAGAGAGAGAGAAAATAAGACTTGGTGGAACGGGATAGCCATTCAGTGGGAAAAGAAACCAAAGTCAAGAGAGCAATATAAAGATATGCACCAAGCGAGGAGGGAAGGATGCAAACAATCCTGACTCGAGAGAAGCGAAAGCAATTTGCGCTGCGCGTTGTTCAATCTACTTGCTAGGGAGAACGCGTGAGTAGTGAAGCTCGGGATATCGTCAGCCGGTGTTGGAGGAGTTGAGGTAACGAGCTGGGCTGACGAGAGAAGGGTATGACGAGCCCCTAGAAGTTAAGAAGGTGGGATAAATTAGTACAAAGTTTTGAATTTTGACCACTGAAGGATCAAGCTTGTCATATTCATTCACTGACTGTTTGCGTTGAAAAGTACAGCTAATATATTTTAATGGAAACCGGAAGACCGTTATAATTGAAGAAATTTTTTTTCTGTTTTGATGAATTTTATTAAGAATGACCTAATATTCGGTCATTGTTTGCACATAGTGCTCGTCGTTAATGCTG
This sequence comes from Apocrypta bakeri, assembly GCA_018906985.1. Lineage (NCBI taxonomy): Eukaryota > Metazoa > Arthropoda > Insecta > Hymenoptera > Pteromalidae > Apocrypta > Apocrypta bakeri. Next base: position 3,343,800 of record JACCIA010000005.1, read on the forward strand.
GTAGTACAAAAATATTTGTAGTGGATAGTTGTAACTATTTATTTGGTTTATATAAAGATATGTTTAAGAAGAATTATTATAATACCTCCCCTAGTACGAATAGAGCTATGTGACTCAGTACCAAGTTCGTACCAGATTTCCACTATCAACTACTGAATTGCAATTTTTCTCTTTTGATTTTCATATTTTTAAACAGATTTTTTAATGATTAGGATGATTTGGAATTAATTTTGATGAGTTGTTACTGCACTAACAGCTGTTATAGTAAATTTACCAAAACATCTAAGTAATTGAAAGCTGAATCAAATATTGGAATAATAGCAACGGAACCTACTTTAATCTAGTTGCAATCTGGCACGCCAGCATTATACTGTGGTTTTAACCTGACACGTCAGCATTGGACTAGTGTATTATAAGAATTCTATCTTATCATCCCGATATCTAACTAAGATTTGACCAGTACAGGTGACCAGTAGTAGAAATAAATTAAATAGAAGTAGAGAAACATCAGAATAGAATATTTTCTGTTCATTCTAACTTTTAAAAATGTTAAAGTTGAACTTGATATTTCTAATAATTTGACTTCTTACAAATGTACCTTCTGATCCACAAGGTCGGAAAGATTATGCATATAAACAAATTTGAGCTCAATCTAATAATCATGGACATATTTCTTAAATTAGAGGTAAATGTATACAAAATTCATAATTTTTTAACCGAATTTAAATTTATTTTATCATCTCATTCTATTATCCACAATTAAGTTATCTGTTATCTTCTGTTGTCAAAACACAGTAAACGCAACATCTCTAAAGCAGTGTTGCTCATTTTCCAGAACGAAGACTCTCGAAGCGTCGTCAAAACCAAAGTTGAGATTTCAAGAGGTGGCTTATAAGCTTCTCGAAGTCGGTATTAATCGAGGACCGACGATAGTCTTCGGCATTTGAGCCCGCGGTTGTGGCTTCTGCGCACCAGAAACGCAATCAATCTCAAGTATCGGAAGATCCTCTAACGCGCAACTTCCATTGTTAAAACGAGGGGGAGGGAGGGATGAGCTGCGACGCTACGCTAGAAAAATATGGAAGGTCGAGGTGAAATTTACGTTGGCAGAGGGGCTACGTGGTATATCGAATTTTTTCGATAGTAAGGGATGAGCCGGTCGTAAAGATGATCAGGATTATTGGCAATTATTTTTTTGTTGGTTTACGAAATCGATGAGTAAATATGTTGATTTAAATTTAAAATGGATAAGTCCAACCAGCAGCGATGGCATTAGATTTTACAACTTTCCAGAAAACACATATTCTTACGCTTGAGAAGTTCGTTATTGAAATATTGTCATACATAATTCAACATGCATAAGTCAAATCTGTCTTTTACGCTCTATAACTTCATAAATGACGCATGGAGTAATACAAACCGAATTACTTTCATCGCGCGGCTCGGAAAATGCGAATTCGTTAACCTACATATGATTTCGATAAAGAAAACTTTCATATATGGCCACCAGCCAATATTTGTATATTTATATACGATCGAACTTATTCATGCAAAAAGTAAAAAAAATCATTTCGAAATATATTTAGATCGAATTTCCGTGCAGTGCCATATACGACGCGTTAAATAAATTCCCCGCGAAACGCACACGGTCAGCTAACGAAAAAAAAGCTCTCCGACTTTGCAGCTCACTCTTTCGGTTTCACGAGCTCAAAGCTCGAAAGTCCTCAACTCACTCGTAAGCCCTATCCCTCACGTGCAATTCGATATCGCGCGTGCGCTACGGAGAGCTTAACGAGATTCACTCTTCTGGGCTTCGTTTCTCCTACACCGCAAGCTCGGCCCCTCACTTTCTCTTCCAATTTTTCCACGCTAGACGACCTTTTTTTACCCGTCGATATCCCTTTTCCCTAGCTAGAAGTGCCGTTACCGATAGTTTTAGGTCTTATATTGGCGAACACTGTACTGTCGAGGAGAACGGACCATAACCAGAAGGTTACTACACGCATGATTGCGTTTTCTATGCTTTTTAAAACTGGATTTAAATTTTGAATAGGTCATTTAGCAATAACTTCTTGTTCAAGCGTTATTGATATGCTTATTAGCTTGAAATATCGGAAGGTAATGTCACATCGATTAAATGATCTAGTTCAGGTACATGATATTTGTACACGAAGTAATCAAAATATGGTTCCGATTTTTTGCATTTTTGGTTACTTGTCGTAGTTTTTCACGTCATGTCATATGGTTAATTATCAGTTTTACTTGGTACATCTTTACTTGTATGTGGTATACAATCAAATGACTTACAATTGTGTAAAATAACTAATAGTTTGGTAATATGTTACCAGCAATTGGCTAATCATATAAAGCAAGTGACCAAATTATGATTTGCAAATCCGCAATGAAGCTCTTATTATTTATCCAGAATTAATCCGTAGTTCCCGTCAAAGTATGATCAGGTTGTGTTTCCTGGTTATTTCTAATATTTGGTAGCAGATTCACTTGTAACAGAGTTATCTCGTATAATATCAATTCGCCAAATTTTCGTGTAGAAAAGAATTATTTAGATTCACAAAACCGCAGTGAAGCTCTTATTTATCGATAGAGTACTGAATCGTAGCTTCATTCGTAATAGGGTAATCTTGTAGTCTCACCAACCCTATTGAGAATCTTTTTAATTTAGAACCCCAAATGCAGAAGCGAAATTCGCCGGTTTGGAAAGCAAAATAGAGCAAGAGGCGTGGCAATGTCTTTTTTGCGCGCATGAGATCTGCATAAATTTGAAAATTCAAAACTCTTACCGTCGTGCGTTCACGCGCGAGAAATGTGTGATTATGCAAAATTTCCCCTGGCTTTATGCGGTTTCACCTCTCTCCCTCTTACCCAGCTCGCGATTCCGACGGTAAAAAATGTGTCAAATGAAAAGCTACGCTTGCGTGATTATGTAAAAAGTGAAACAGATCGCTTGTGCTTCCTAGATTTGAGCGTTGCTGGGGTTTTTCTAATTTTTTGGATTATCGAGAGTCCCTGGAGTTGATTAACGCATCATCTTAACAAGGAATAGCGAAGATTTGTTGTATCTCGTGAATGAACTTTTTAATCATGAGCTTACGATAATGAACATAAACGCAAGCAGTATATCGAGAGCTCGTGAGCATCAGTAATATTACAAACAATGGAAGGCAGAAAAGGGGTGGGAGGGGGGTGAAGTTTGGTGCAACGTAATCAGATTACCGTAGCCTGGTACACATAGAGTTAGCGAGTTTGCCAACGTAGTTGCATCTCTAAGTAAATAAATTGTAAGCTGTGTAGATTTTAGATGCTCAAAGCGCGTAATTAGCCGTAAAGCCAAGCTTTCGCTACAAAGAACATAATACCGACCCAGTTTGTATATACATGTATTAATAATAATCCTTAGTCACAGCTCATATATCGTCAATCCCCATCACGTATCCGGAGAAAAATTTACATTCGGTAAAGAGTTGGAGTGGAGTCTCGTAATTAAAAAGAGCAAAAGAAAAAAGCCATAAAACAAAAAAAAGAAAAGAAGGCAAACTCGCCCATCTCTGGTACATCGAGCCAAATGAAAAGTTTAATAGTCAAGCCATTCACCGAAAAAGCGTTTTTCCACCTCCGCAGCATTGTTTCCTCTCGTAGCTTCTCTTAGCTAGTCTCACGTATACATACACAAGTCTCGTCTTTCTTCAAATACCGACGGGGAGTAAAGCTCGTTGAAATTTTTCTGCAGACGCTCTTGGTGTGTGTCCTATCTCTCCTCGTCTTTCGGACGTGTATATAAGGCGACTGCTGTTCGAGGAGGGAAAATGAAGCTCGAGGACGGACGTGTCGCGAATAATAGAAAAGCTTATTGTGCGCGAAAGCGCTAATGACGAGAAAGAGTGAGAGAGAAGCTCTCGTCGTCGTCAGCAGCTAATCATAGCGCGAGACGTCGTGTCATCGACCGCTCTTTTCTCTCTCATCCGCGAACGAGCCTATTATACTTGTAATGTTTCTCTTTTATTCGCAGTGGAGAGTCTCGTATACACTACGCGGCTGAGTGGCTATTTACCTCTTTATTTTGTATCGGCACGTGTCTGTGTGCTTTGATTTACTTTACGAGGCTTCGTTCGCTTTGTACAGCTGTGCGAGTGTTTAGACGTAAATTGCATCAAACAAAATTAATGAGTGCAGTGACACGGAGAATGTAGGTGCGCTACAGGCTTTTAATACACCTACGAGACTTTTTTTTTGTTTTTCCTACTTTAATAAGATCCTTCTATAATTTCATAAATTGCATGCGCTATTCAAATAGTCGATTTCACCTGAAGTGATATACCGGTTGTCCCATCGTTTGTGAACGAATAAAACTTTGGACAATTTTTAACGATCAAATTGTGGGCATATCATTAAATGTTATTGCTTCTAATGAACCAAGAATGTACCTCTCGATTCTCGACTTATTTTCAGTCGCAGCTCTGATAATTGCATTATCGAGGTGTATAATCTCATAATGATAGAATTTTTTCTTATTCAGTCAATTTTACTATACATCGAAGAAAATATTGTCCTGGAAAGTTTGCTAATTTCCTCAAAAGCTGATAAAACTAACTTTTTTACTATTTTTTAAACTTTCGTTATACTTCGTTATAAAATAAACCTTTCTGTATAGTAGAAATGACTGTGTGTAGCGTCATCTCGTAAGTAAACCATATCAAGACTGTGATAGACTGACGGAAGTCAAAAGTTAAAAGACATCGTTGGTAATACAGGTTCTATATAAATAACGGGTGCCCTACTATCTGCGAGACATTTAAATACGCAAAATAAAAAATATAACATAATACAAAAATCTTTGAAAATTTTATTTCTTTTAACGAGAAACAGCTCAAACGTAAACCGACAGTCAAATTTCACATTCCTTGTGTGCCATAAAAAATATGCAAATAATATATTCCAAAGTAAACATTTTATAAATACGCCTTGAATCTACGTAAAATGCTGATTTTAATAAAGTTGGAATGGATGAAATCGGATTACATTTCCTTCAGGTACTCGAGATTGAAAAACGATTACGCCGTTCAGGAATAACAGTTTCAGCAAGGAAAAATAATGAGATTTTATCACGATTTGAATTTCGCTGTCATCAGCATTGTTTTTAAAAGCAAGTAGATGTAGTAGTTGGCAAATGATTATGTTTTTGAATTTACGATAATTTAGATTTCTTACGGAGTCTTACACTTATGTATATTATTACAATGTCTGTAATTAAAATTGTAATATTATTACAAAGCTAAAATTTTATCAAAACCATCTCAGTTTTTTAATTATCGGATAGTAAATTAATTTTTCTGGAGGTATGTTGGCATGTCATTGTTTCTTGGTCGATATCTAAACGGCGGTAAATTTTCTAATTTTTTTTTATAAATGCAGTACTTGTCCATTGCGAACTATTGAGGATTTAAATAGTAACTCTTCAATCAATAATTTTTTCATAAACAAGTAACGAAAATATTGTTTTAATTATATATAGATTTTTCATTACGCTGAAAATAAGCGTAAACCCCTCTTAAGGGCAAGACACCTTTGAAATACAAATTACTGAATTCAAAATTTAAAACAGTTATAATTTACAGTTATTCGAACGATAGAAGATACTTTTACTTTCAATTTAAAAGGTCTAGCTCTTCAATAAGTCCCTTCGATAGCCAGTTACAATAGAAAGTGGAAAATTCACTCGCCGTAGGATTCAAAGTCAACCGATGGATAGATTTAGCTGCAACTTGGTAGTGATACTCTTTGATACACTTCTTTCAGTATGAATGCAGGGAATTTGAATCGAATTATTAGAAGAAATTTTTTATTTTTAATAATTTGTATGTACACATAGAAAAGCTAGGCCTTTCAAATTGAAAGTAAAACTATCTTCTATTATTATAATAAGTGTAGATTATAATCACATCAATGTAAAAAATTCCATTTAATTCATCACAATGAAACAAGTTAAGTCTTGTAAGTGTACAGATGTTCAAAATTGAGTGGATAGTCTTGTATAATAAAATTATAAACAATGGAGCATTTCTTACGTCACACAAGGTTTGTGGATCGACTTACCCTTCTTGAAACGAATAACATTTTTTTATCATAAATTTCTTCAGACTAAAATATTTTATTTCGCTTTTCCTCGTGTCGCGCACATAGTGGGACACCCGGTATATTTGAAAACAAGAGGAGTAAGAGAACTTATATATGCATAAAGAATATAAGCAAAACGGGTATGGCTGGAGGTAATATTTATCGATCAGACCAATATTGCAGTAGCGCTGCAAAAGTGTCTAGCGAAGTGGCAGTGAAAAACAAGCAAACGAAGATAAGGCGATTAGGCTACTAGAGGCGCAGCGTCGAAAAAGAGAAGACTAAGTGGGCAAACTCGCGGATGAAAGCGAAAGAGGCGGAAAAATCGTAGGTATATAAAGAAGATGAAAAGAAGGAAGGATAAGACAGAGAAAGAGAGAAAAAGTCAGGTGAATGGAGTCTAGCAGTGGAGTAACCCAGAAGAGGCGGGTTGCTACTCCATGCTAAAATTGATAAAGGAGGATAATCCTCTCTTTCGATGCTCGCGAGGGAGGTATCAGTTTCCTGCAATCTGGGACGTCTACCGGTTGGAGAAAAAATGGCGCGAAAGCGCCTCCTTCTTCCCGAAAACGATAAAGAGGAACGATATATTTCGATGGAATTCTGCTTGGGAGTGCTATATATATTGGGGTCTCTAGCTTGTCGCTAACAGCCGGTGTGCGCGCGATGGTATTATTTTTTCGATGACTTTTCAAACTGTAGAGGGATGGAGGATGGTTTAAAGTTTTTTAACGAGTCAGCTTTCAAATCTGTTCTCGAGTGGAGATCTCATTTTTATTTTAATAAAGCTCATTACGTTAGGCGAGGACTGTGTGGCTAGTTGTACGATGAAATGATGGAAATCTGAGAGAAACGACCGAATGATCGGACATCGTTCAGGGATATTTGTAATTTTTTCCCTCCCTGAACATCCCCAGTAGAAATCGCCAGTACTGTAATAAGGGGTCAGTACTGGCGCTTCAGTAACACATATTACATTTAAGTAAATGCATTTTTTTATTCTCAAAAAATGATTCAATATATCCAAGCAAATGATTATTTGAATACAGCATTACTAAAAATATATTTACCTTTAAATAAATAGTTTTCAAAGCCAAAATATTGTTTTCTTTCTTTCAAAATAGCAAATTTTTAATAAATACATCTTTATTACAGCAAATATTTGTTTTCACTGCCTTAGCAAACAAATATGTGCGTATAAAGTATAAAGACTTTAACAATACCGCACGTCATTAACATTTACAAAGGAAAAGTAACTATCATAGTTTCAACCCATAAATAGCCTTCAAACGTAAAATTGACTATTGAATAAATTTTTTTTCGTTCAAAATAAAAGTAAACTCCCAAGTCTCCTCGTGACGTTAATTGGAAAACTCAAAGCACTACAGAACACTAGTCGTTTCTCTCTCCCGACTACGAGGCCATATAAGCGGCCTCAATCGACATCGCACTTCCGCGCCGTACTAATAGACGCATAACACATCGGATTCCAGTGTTAACCCCGTTCAAGTGTATATATTGCTTCATTCCTTTATTGAGCTGTATATAATGAGGACTATAGACAATTTTATTTTTTGCACTCACATCCTTGCCTTTTTCTAAATAGACCGACCACGTGTAAGCAGTTTATATGTATCTGCTATACGAGCGATTCTTATATTCTAGTGCGTTGGCTATGAAAGCGAAATGCAATTTTCTAAACGGATTCAGTTTAACTTCATCGACAACGTAGTAGCTTTTAGGACTGTTTTTTACGGTAATTTTTTTTTCTCGGATACGCCTCGTTTGTCTCTACGTTACTTACATTATAAGGGGCTTAACACATAGTCTCAGCCAGAACTTTGAGTGTCTGTAAGAAAAAATGTAACGTTATAAACTAATCAACTTTTTACCACAAAAAATTATTATGACATTCGTTCATAAGCTCTACCAGAAGTTGATGCTATCATCGTGGCCCAGTATTGGGCCAGAACTTATATCCGGCTTGGGAGTTCCGTAAGCCAGTAGTGGAGTCATAAGATCAGGCCATATACAGTAGGAATCGCCAGTACTGGAACAGCGGACCAGTACAGGTCGTTTAACCAGTATACTGACTGTCAGTACTTTACCAGTATTGTGACAACATTACGCCTGTATTGCTACAGTCTTGTGCCAGTATTGGTATAGTATCCACTGTCAATCAGTTTTAACACTGGTTCAAATCTGGCACACCATTATTAGGATAGATCATTGCAAGAGTCTGATCTGTTCTTATCATCCTGATATCGAGCCAAGTTTGGACCAGTACTGCCAATTCCTACAAGGGAGACAACAACTTCAACAGCTTGATGGATTTAACAATTCAAAGGACACATGATTCTAAGACTCAAAATAACATAAAACTAAAATTATTGTAGAAAAAGAGTGATTATCAAGTCAGTAAGATATTTTTAAGTGAGACTATCTAAAATTAAGAATTTCAATACATTTTATATTTAAAACTGTGTTAAATTAACTATGTACGTGTACTTTGAAAACTCACTCTCCGTACGATTCAAAGTGAATTAATAGACACATTGAGCTAAAAATTGGCACAAGTGGTCTTTGATATATTCTTTAAAGCATAAATCTAGGGATTTTCAATCGATGCGCAAAAAATTACATTCAGAAATGAACCATAATTTTTTAAAAAATAGTTAATTTTTTCAATAATTTTTTTATTCACTCTAATTCCAAAAGCGTCCTTTATTCCTGCTTTAAATAATGAAATACACGAAGAATTAAGATAATAGAACTAACTGAAATTCTCAATTTTAAATAACCTTTTTCAAAAGGATCTTTCCCAATTGATAATCCACTTTTTATCAACAATAATTTTAGTTCTATGTAATGTTGGGCTATTTTATTAAATGTATTTTATTCGTTTATTACTATTTCTATTTTTGAGTCTCAGAATTATATTAAAATTAAAAATCAAAATTAAAAAAAAATCGTATCTCTGCACAGGATGATAATATCAACATCAGGTAGATCCTATTAATTACGCACTGCCATTTAATATATTTTTAAGACAATTAGCTTTGTAAAAATTTTAATCTTTTTTTTTGCGGACATTTAATGGGTTTTCCCCACATTTTACTTTTTACAAATTTCCAGCTTTCCTGTTAGCAGCTCGTCTAAATAATTCTGTATCGAATCAGATGAATATGAGCTACACGACAAATACGACAATATTGTAATTCAGTGAAGGAAAAAAAATATTCATACAAATAGTCGATCGCAAAAAAATTACCAATTGCTCTGTTTTTTTTTGTTTTGTTTCTCAATTTTTCGTCTGACTTCGCTAGCCGTTTTTTCATCGATGAATCATATCAAAATAACTCTCGTCAACATTTTTGCATTAAAACGGACTGTTTGCGCGACGAGCATCATACTACCGTTCTGCATGTTATTTTATTCATTCCGTTTTTTTTTTGTTTAACTAACCTGCGATAAATCGAAGCGTTACTTTATTATTTGTAGGAGGAAAATAAAACAAAACAAACATCGGAGCGTCAGGGAAATCACCGTTTGTCTTTTTATTTTCCAGCTCGTGTTCATTTTAAGTTTATGGGGGTAGGCGAAACGGTCGTCTTTGTTGAATTACGCCCAGTAAACGACGTATAGCTATTTTTCTACATTTTGCATATTTTTTTTACGCGTCGTTATTCAATATTTTCTTATAAATTACCAAAGTATTGGTTAAATTTTTATTTTTTTTTAATAAAGCATAGTTGCTTTGTTATATTTTTTGTATATATAAACTGCTGTCGTAATATTAAAAATTCTCCAGCGATGAAAAAAATTAAAGTAAACATTGTAAATTTTCAATTTATATAGAAAGTCGGAATGGAACTGTATTTTTCTTTTAATATAGCATGAAATGTATTTTTAATCAATTTTCAATATAAATAAAGACAAATGACGTTTCGTTTTGTTGAAAAAAATGTAATATTAGTACAAAGCTTAACATTTTTTGTTGATAGTATTGTAAAACATTGTTCTCGTAATAATTATTCCCGACGTTGTTAAAATGAATTAATCCTGATCCAATATGTATAATAATTATAAAATTGATTTTTCCACGCAACGCGGAAATAAAGGTGGTTAGTGAAATTGTTGGAATATAAAGAAAATGTTCTCTTGAATCTAATCGTTGTATTTCTTTGGGTAAATTTAATTAGTAAGAAAATAAGGAATTAGTTTTTTTTTAATTTACTGATTCTTTAACTCTTTAGAAATATTTAAATAATCAAATAAATAATGAAATTTTAACATTAGTTTAATAGATAGTTACATATAATATTCAGATAAATAAATTATCTAGTTACACAATCAAGCCAATTTTTATTCGCATTCAAAAAGTAACTATTATTCAAAAAATTTAGCAAAATTTGTTTCGGATTAGAATAGCATTTTGTAAAATTCGGTTGTTACATTGATCTTTGAATGTCTGTAAAAAATGTAAACTTTTTCATTAAAAAAATATTAAATAACCACCAAATGATTTTATTTCGATGTCATTTTGCATTATTTTCTTAATTGCATTTTGTTAATTTGTTACTATTTATATTTCATTTCAGCTTTCAATTTTATAAATTTATCAAGCCCTTCAAGCCGAAGCCTACGTCAAAGCCAAAATTTAAAGAAAATCACACATCTCTATTTAGGGTGTCAACATCAACTTCAGGCAGGTCTTATTAAATAAGTAAAATTCTAATGTAGTAAAATTAAATTTTTTTTATTAAAGACATTGAAAATTGAACGAGGAAACAATTGTAACTGCGAAGTTCAAATTTATTTTTAATAGCCAATGCCACCATACAACATGTGAGCTTGACTTTTTACGATAAGATACAACGATAGCAGCAATCGTTATAAAATTATTATAATACATATAGTTTCACGAACGACCTCGCTATACTCGAAAAGTTTCAACGTTAATTACATAGTTGAATTTGCGCTAACTTTCCCAACCCATCCAAATTACTTCAGATAAACACGCGATATACGTGCTGCACAAAAAGCTATATCCAGCGATCGAAAACTTTCCAACGGACAATAATAATTCACGTTTAACCTACGGTATCTTCATACGTATAAGCTATACAGAGAAGCGCAGCCATCCGCGAAAATTCATTCACCCCTAAAAATTTCAGTCTCGCGTCATCCCCTCGAGCGTCAGGTCGCATGTAAGCCGTATTCCCAGGACGAGCTTATATGCAAGGCGAACGAGTCATTGTACGAGGTGCACATGTGCCAAAGGGATGAGCGCCGCCGGCCGAAGTCGAAAGGCCGAGTCCCGAAACGACGAGAGAGCGAATATCCCGCTGAGACCACGTTTTGTGTGTATGAGTGTACCTCCTATCCAAGATCGAGCGAATCTACTTAGCTGGAGAATAGTTACTGGCTAAATGTATGTGTTACTTTTCTCTTTTTCTCCTTGGAATTCCTTTCTTTTCATTTAAGGACTGCTACATGATGCACAGAACAGTCGTATGAGCGATTACACTTTGCGTTTAATGTGGATTTATGACTACAGGGTTCTGGCTAGTTAATCATCATGAATGCAGTGTAGGACTTCTCAGTATCAAAACAATACGATATTTCTGAAAAATATTATCTTGGTACGAAATAATATCGTTAGCTTTTCAATTGAAATTTTAATTCACTATTATAATTAAATATTAAATAATTGTTAATTCAATCCCAATGATAAACTTGCGATATTATCAGATAACATATTCCTATAGTTCTCTGTATTACGAGATATAATGTTTAGTTTTCAGAGTATCCGTTAATCTATGACGTCAACCTTAGCAAGAACAAAGCGAATCGCGTGATTTACTTGCTTGTCAGCGGACGTTCAGATTATAAACGCAGTTCGATTAGAAAAAATACTTTTCAATGTCGCATCTCATTGTCTATACATCCTTTTCAGTCGTAAGTTAGCTTTTGATAGTTTTGCTTCTGGTGAGGTTAATGGATGTATATCAGGACAATTGTATTAAAAAAAGTCGATAATGTTTAGTTTAATATCATCTTGGTATTGGTCTTGAATTACAAGTCAAGACCAAAGCTGTACTAAATTGATTGTTCCTACCAAGACTGATAAATCGCGTCAGAGTCGGCAGACTGATATAGGTATAGGTGGTGAACACGAGATGAAAGCACGAGAAGAATTCGTATCGCACTCGTTGTTACATTTCCCCGACCTATTACGGTCATTTATACAAGAGGCTCACGAGGTGAGACAGAACTAAAGTCATTCGTTCTCTGGGATGTAGAGGCTAAGGTTTGGTCATCTGCAGACACTGACTTGACAGATCCGCTAGTAACGTGATAATAGAATCGCCTTTTTTTAAAAGCGACTTCTGATTACAGAGAAGCATTCATCAAACGCATTTATGATATCTACTTCTACATGGGTTTCTCAGTGCAAAACAATGTGTAGAATAAGTTTTTCCAACATCACGGACACTGGTATGCGGGTTCAGGTAGCGAGAGTTGACCACCTCGTTCTGCGAAAGCGACGATGCGCACACAGGAATATAGTGAGTGGAAAATTTACAGTATTTGCGTCGAGAACAGAGATATATAATACCACATCGCGTGTCAGTGTTTTGAATCTCTTCTTTCTGCCATCCTCAACCCAAGTATCACGAGTAGCTACATTGATTGGTAAATGTCTAGTAGGAGAAAAGAAAAGGTCTGAAAAAGAATCGTAATGAACCGAAACCGCCGTCTGTGACCTCGATCTTCAATTCTACTGAAAAGCTTGGTGCGCTAGCTCTAGCCACAAATCGGATAAACAAACGAGCTTCGCTTCAAAGGATTTAACGCCTACTTCTCAAGCGTTGTGTACAGCAACTAAACGATATACACTCTAACTATTTAATTTCATCCAATTTTATTCTTAGCCCGCGTCAATCTCTCGAGCTTTGTGATAGACACATAGAGGAAACTCGATTTTCGGTAAATTACATTTCCATCTTGTTACACGATACAGGCACAAACGCTACGCGTCAACGTCCGCCTGAGTTTCGCCTTGATTAGTTACACGTCTTGACGTGGAAATTGTATTTTCCAAGTAATTAATTAGCGCAGATTTTTGATATAACGAATGGCGGTGCACGTGTGATAAGTCCAGGATATGTATTATATCCTCGTCGACGTATTAACTCACTGGTGACGCAATCATGGAAATCGTGTTGGCATGTGCGATATGCGTGGGCTAACGAACCGAAGACTCACCAAACAAACGAACGTGCGAATTCACGTGGACGTATGTATGTATATATATATATGTGGCTTTGACAGAGGGGTTGCATTGAAGAGGTATCTCCCGCTGATACTGGTCAAAGAGGGAAAGGCTTGAAGAAAAGGGTTACGTTACAAAGTAAGAGGATGAATTTGGAGTGATAAGGGTCGGTGAGTATTCGTGTTTATAATTGTTACTTGCTCGGAATGGAAGAAAATTTTTTTTCTCCATAGACTATATGGTATTAATCTTTTAGAGGAGTTTTTGAAATAAATGTAAAAAGAGTTTGCGAATCAATGGAACAGGCGGAACAGACAAAGGGAAGAAGATCACGGAACTATAGTTGAAGAAGTGAAAAACTGGCTTTGAAGATTGAGAGGACAAGAATATGAGTGAGGGAGGGAAAGGTACTTGCACAATATTGAACTTTTCCAAAGAACGATCGAGTTGAGGAAATATTTTGTCGGCTGAGCGTTGCTCTCTCTCTCTCTCTCTCTCTCTCTCTCTCTCCTGACAAAGGAAAAGAGTCGAGACAGTTGAATTCGACTGCACCGAGAGCATGTTTGCAAATTCAATGTCATCGATAAGCTTAATTTTAAGAATGGGATGATATATTTTCGTTTAATTAACGGTAATGGTATTCATACATAAACACTCCAGACATTGTTTTAGAAATGTAAAATGTATATGAAATTAAATACAAACGTTCAGGATATAATTTGACTAATTCGAATGATTCAATCATAACACGATATTTACCATACAAATGTAATGCACTCGAACGAGCGACTGTAAACATCATTTTACATAATCATCTGAAATGAATAGACATTTATTAACTAATTGCAATCGTTGTAATTAAATACTTCGGAGTGCAAGCGAGAAACTTATGAATCCCCTACCAATCAACGAAAATTGCTTTTACGTTAATTCAAAAGTTATGTACGCTTGCTCTAAGAGAAATTGTCAAACTGTGCATCCTCTTTGCACAGCGAGAAAATACTTTTTTTTTTTAAATTCAATTTCTTATCAGCGAAATATAGCGTTTGATCGAGTAATCTATCGTACAGCATTGAAATAGATCGAAATCAGTTCTGTTTTCATTTAGAAAACAAAGCTAAAAACAGCGTAATTCTGTCGTAAGTGCTTGAGTTATAAACTTACAACACAGCAAGAGTTGATTCGAATAAAACGATAAGATAATATCCGGACAACAAAAGCAATTACGTTTATCTCAGCAGCTAATCTTAAAACATAAATTCTCTCACTGTTCAGATCTCGTTGTTGTTTCTTTTATTTGGAATATATGTTACCTGCGTCATACGCGTATATTTCATATTAGTTTTAATAATTTTTTAATTCAGTCAATTTTAAGATCATAGTTATATACGCACCATATACCTTTTATACTCCATAGGTCTTTCTCTTTCATAAAGAGAGCTTTTATAGTCTCCCTGCTTATAGCGCATGTTTTATAGTATTTGGTAAATGTTTATACCTCGAAAATTATTAGCCATAACTTAATGAAAGTCTCGGAACTCTCGAGCACAGTTAAGACTATGTTTTACTATGCTTTTACGTTTTCCTACCCGTTTGATACCGTAGCAATATATCTCAACATAGTGGCATATCCAAAGCACGTTAATAAATTCGTATGACCTTTTTGGAAAAGAAAAATAGTAGTAGACCCAATCCCCAAAACTTGATCACTCGTCGACTCACCAGACAATCAGCACAGCATAAATCAAGAAGTCGCTCGTAACTAGCACAGCTCATCGATGCACAAGTCTTCAATCACAGTTCATCCTAGTTGCACTGGAGTAAAACAGACGGCAATGAGTGTATACTTCTTCGACGCCACAAAAGCACGAAAGCAACCGCCGGTCGAACGTAAAAATCACAATATTTATATATATATATAAAGTCCACACACGAGGTATCCCACGAAATAGAGCTTGCAGTAGTAATAGTCTCAGCAGTGGTAGCAGCAGCAGCAACGGTGCACGACAGCGCGCGACTCGAACCGTGCGAGTACTGGCTACGCAGTGAAGCACGCGAGCAGCTCTAGAGCGACCCCAGCGTAGTTTCGCGTCCCCACCTCGTGCGCGCGATGCTCTGTTTTTCTCCCACCAGAGGACGAGACGAGACTAGTTTGCCATCCTCCTTTTGCGTTACAGTGCTGCTGTAGAATCTGGCGTCTGGTCGAATTGGATGTTACTACTGGTGAGTGTTAGGTTTATTATTTATTTATTTATTTACTTATTTATCTAATCAGAGAAATTTACAGTAATACGTGATTAGGGTAATAACGTCGCAAAAGTATGAGACAAACTATGAGAGCATAAGTACTTCACCTCAATGTGTTATAATCATGAATTATTCCGTTTATTGAACTTATTTTTTTAACTCATCATACATACCTAAATAGATAAGTATGCCTTAGCTAATAATATCTACAATTGCAAAATACTATAGATCCTTTTGGAATTTCCCGTTAATTATTCGGTTAATGGGGATTCTTAGAGATACCGAGGAGTTTGTCGAATAATTGATTCTTCAATTACAATTGTCATCTAAATAAATAAGCAAATGAATTCAGTTCAATTACTTATTCTGACAAGCATTAAATTTAAATATAATACGTTGAAAAACCACAAAGCTGGTAATGAAGATTGTACAATGATCACGTGATTGTTAACCAGGTTATTCATAATAAATAGATTTGCAAAAGCATCTCCAGTCAGCTCACAACGAAAGGAGACTCGTTTCAACTCATACCAAAAGGCATCGAAGGGGCTTTTTTGATCAGTACATCAATATTGCAACATAAAAACTGTTAAGTTAAGTTGAGAACAAACTTATACATTAACAAACATTAACTCATTTTTTAATCTTACCATAGGTATTCAATTGTCGATAAATCCAATGAAAGTAAGTTATGTCTGTGATGGTCAGTTGAAAAAAACATCACAGTTCAATAAAGTAAAATAATTTCTTGCAAATAATAATTTTACTCTTTAAAAGTTCAAAATTAATTTATAGGTATCGATTTGCTAAATAAAAGTTGAATCGAAAAGAAACGCGTGAAATGGACTTCTCATCTTATACATATTCAATCAGCCACTTGACTAAGCTAAAAGAACATTTCTTCCAATTTTTACCATTCAAATTTTATTTCAATGACTATTTTTAAGTTGATTACATTTTTGTCCTGTTAGCGTAGGTTTGTAAATAACGAATCAATTATTATCGAATTTTACTTGATATGATCCTTCAGACGAATATCGTGAATTCTCTGGTTTATTTTTCTAAGATAATTCTTCATTTAATTATTAGATCATCTAAAAAATAATTAAAAGAAGATTTATTTTCGAAAAGTAAAGCAGTGAATCCATGCTGCTACTGGAAAAGAACATTATAAGAATGGTCTGGTAAATATTTGTTCACTACGTAACAAAAATTAAACAGTTACAGAGGTAGACAATATCAAAGTCCAGTTGAACCATAGGGATTAATTTAAAAAAATAGTCATCTGGACTAAAACGTCTTTTTCTGTGATGAATACATACTTTTTATATCACCTTAGATGTTCAACTCAGGCTTATTCACTTAAGAGAATAGACAAACAGACCAATGTATTAATTCAATTTGTAATATGTAACTTCCTTAAGACCCTTTTATATTTAATTACAGTAAGCATCAGTGAAAGACTCACTGTCCAAAATATATTAAAGGTCAAACCTTGATTGGATTATCCTCAAATTTTGTAGTATTAATATGTTTTGCGAAAGAAATTTTTATCAAATTTTTAAACAAATTAACAAAGCCTTCTTTGTCTTCTAATCAGTCTTCCATTCAATTTGAACAAATATTTCGAAATTTACTAATAAAAACTGTTTCTGAAATACGACGTCTCAAACAGCTTTCATTTTTAGCCAAAATTACAGTTACTCGGATTGAAATGTCTTCTTTGGGTGACCAATAAATCTTATCCTCATAAAGAGGATTCATTCAGACTTATTTCTTCCTTGAACTTTCAACGTCTTTAACACAAAATATAATATTATTAGAAAGCTAAACTTTTTTTAAAAGCACGTTCAAAAACATTATCTCAGAGGATCTATCGAAAGTTCATGTTATTTAACCAGAACTTGATGGATTCTTAAAATTCAAAGCTTAAACGATTCTGAGACTCGTTGCGATATAAGAAGTAAGATAGTAAGAAATTGATAGAATCGCTCAAATTGTCGTTGAAATAAAATCATTTGAATTTTGAAAAGATTGAATAAAAAGTCATATCTCTGCATAGGATATATGATAACATCAACTTCTGGTAGATCCGATGAAGTAAGTATGTTTCTTAAAATATTTTCAAGAAAAAAAGTATAACTTCGTATTAATATTACATTTTTGTTAGAGATATTCAGTTCGTTGAAAGTATAAGTCCAAACCCTCTTTAAACAGTATAAAATAATCTCCATCGACATTCTAGCAGTCAAACATCTCTTAAATATTACATACAAAATACACAATACCGAAAAATCAAACCTTTCGCTGCAATGGAGCCATCACTCTATCCTCGTGACAATCATCACAAAGGGAGCAACTTCCCCGAAACTCAATTGACCGACGAACACGATTATTTATCCAACCTATGCAATATGCACAAACGCCTCTAGATATATCAAAGCTATAACGGACACATACAGTATTCACCCGAAACAAATATTTAACCGAGATCGGGTGCCGCGGGCTCTGCCACGGAAATCATAGCAATCGTTCCGGGAGAGAGCGAGTGGGATAGAGAATTGAACGCACGACGTGCAGTTGCAGCGCAATAACTTCGTTAAGCCTGAGCATTAATGCAATCGAGCCGATACATAGATGCTTTGAATGACAGGGTGCTGGAGAAGGGTGGGGAGTTATACATAGGGGTTTGGTTATAGGCATCGAGTTGGATAATAAGATGCAGAGAGTTTGAGCTTTAATCGGTCAATGATCTGACGAAATCAATTTGAATTGAGCACTCGATGTGGATGAGTATTTTGGTGTGTATACGAGATGAAATCCATGAGATTGATGTTAATTGTAAGCTTCATATGAAATCCATTCTACACGTACAAGAATTTCGCTAGAAATTTAAAAATAGATCTTTAAGTTTCACCAATTATGAATCTAACTCGATATAAATGCATTTCAAATATCAGGTTATAATCGAATTTAGCGTATTGAACATGACGATGTTCGAATAAGACGCTCATGAAGAATAAGCTCGTTCGTAAAACTTTAATTAATAATTATATACTTTGATCCGATAAGATTTGATCAAATAAGTAGAAAAGAAACATCTATCAAAAGGAATTGTTCTCGTGTAGTATCACCTAATAAAAGCTTTCGTGGGCTGAAAAAATAGAAGTCGGCAGATTCTAATATTGTGTCTCGCTAGATCACTCATATTATATTTATTTAATAACCGTTATCCACACCAAAGACTGTCGGAACTTCCTAAGCAGTTCCAACAGCTTTCGATGCTATGAAGACGTCTGATTTCTAGACAAATTAGTTTTGCTTTCTCAAATTGATAGAACCTTTTGATTCTCAAAGAAACCTTTTTTAGAAACTGACACGACGTTTAATTTGCCTCAAGTAAGTTTTTCGTCACACATACCCAATGCTCCTCTAGAGCCGCACTGGATATCATGAGATCGTCGAGGTATATATCTCCATTTCCTTTCCTTGTAACCCTTTCATGGCGAGCGACATAGCTTTGGTGAATGTTACGGTTGCCTCTTTTAGGCCCATTGCCATTCGATCGAATAGCATCAGCTCGTTGCCATACTTCCCGTCCAGAGCGTAGAATGCTGTTAAATCCATTTTAGTTTGATGATCCACGTAACATAAACAGAATCCCTAACTGTCCAATCTTCAACGAAAGTGCACATAAGTACTAAACATATGAACGAGTATTTCTTATTCGAAATTCAGCGAACTATCAGTATAAGCAAGTTAAAGTATCTATTGCAAAGTGTTAATTCCGAATAATGTCACAAAGGCTTTTGAAATAGACTAGGAGATAGATTATCTAACAATTTTTTACAATAAAAGTAAATGAAAGTTCTACGCTAAGAAATAATGATTCATCTAAACATCGACCCCCCTTGTGGCTGAGGAAACTTTAAAGTACTACTATTAAGAAACGCTCGGTCGCCAACGAAATATGACCTCATTGAAATGCCTGTTTTTTTAAGTATGTGAATAGTGAAGGCAATTTGGAAGTTTGAGGGTTATTTTGGAAATTAGATTATGTAGATTTACATGAAAATTGCAAATCGGAGCTTTTCAAGTCTATCTTTGCACATATTTCTTTAGATAATGAGTTAGCGAGTCAGTCTTATTATTTTATTTAATATAATTCTTTGTGCTGTACATTTATTTTAAAAGTTATTGAAAATGAAAATGGAATTTTCTTGTCAAACGTCGATTTTAGAACGAGTAGTAAATATTAAAGTTTTTCACACGTCAATACTGTGTGAATAACTAATGAAAAGTCACGTGCAGTGGTTACGGATAAAAAAACGAACACCCAATATTTTTTTCATTCTTATAAATCGATAATATCCTTCCAATAACACAATAAGAAGAGATAAAAATAGATTATTTTTAAAAATATTATTACTGAATTCGTAAAGTGCAACGCTAGTAATCCAGAGATTCACGTAACATCAAAGTTTAGTATTCTGGATTTCGCTATAAGAATCCCTTTCACAAAATCTTTGGATTTAACAAATGGACACACTTTAACATGAGCTGTGTAGACCCTAGTCAGAATGGAGCAATAGCCCAAGTAATGGGTCAGTGGTGATGTCCTGCCATCAGAAACGTAAACCAGTGCTCGCTCACATCGAACCAATACTGGTATCATATGAACAGGCCACACTTTAAAACCATTAATGGTCAAGTACTCTAGGTCTATACGATTGTTTTATTTCTTGATTAAAAACGTGTATTATGTTTTCGTATTTATTAAGACTTCATCATACTGAAGTGTAATCTGGCTCTGTTAAGATCTCTATATTTTTTGTAATTTATTTTGTTGAGATACTACTATCTAGAAGGTATAGTAAATTAAGGCTTAAATGATTATAAATACCCACAGAATCGTGTAAATTCTCGTAAGATGAAGCTTAAGTAGCTCAATAAGTATGGGCTATTCTTTAACTTTGGTTTCAATCTAGCACGCTAGCATTGGGACACTATTAGTGTGCATTAGTCAACCGCTACAGTTCTAACTCCTATTCAAAACTGGAACGCCAGCGTACATTATTTAACCGCTTACAGTTTTAACTCTGGTTCTAATCTGACACGCCATCATTACGTTAGAACATTGCAAGAGTCTGGTCAGTTCTTATCATCTCTACATTCAACCAAAGTTCGACCAGTACTGGTAACCAGTACTCTGTTTGTCAGGTAAGAACCAGTACTACATCATTGTTCCAGTACCGACAATTCATACCAGCTCTAGCTCACGAGAGTCATCAGAGTACTTGACTGTTTAGAAAAATATAATAAAATGGTAAAACAATGTGAAATGATGATTATAAATCCTAGTCGTTACCCCCACATCATCTAACACTGAACCTCACCCGTTCCATCTGTCAGCTATTTCGTTGTCGAAGCAGAACATCAGCGGCAATAGTCGTTTCTCTAAATGGCCTTTAAACGACGGCCAAACATCTTCCCGACACAGTAGACCCTACCCTCTTTGCACGCCACTCTCTCCCTTTCTCCCTCTATCTCTCGCTCTTTATTCTATATACATAAGCTCCGGTGTGTATATATAGCCATTGAAGATGGACCGGAGAGCCGCACACCATGTGCTAACTTAACTGAAGGGATTACCGGCTTAGTTAATGGATGCCCCCCGCGAATCTTTGTCCGGCTGTATATAGATATACTTTCTCTCTTTCTTTCACACGACCAATGGATTTCACGAGTCTCTCATTTTTTTTCCTTTACTCGATGAATTTCGGATTATGTTCGAGTATCCAAGGAAAATTAGCCCTTTTTAGCCAAATTTCTTCCGGAAAGAGGCTTTCTTAACTTCGGGTATATGCACAATTTTTTTTTCTCTTTTCGATGCTGCTTCCTTTGTCTCTTTTTTTTATACGAACCTCTGTGTAAGGTGTGCTCGCGCCGCTATGCATGTATTACGTTGTGCTTTTTTCTCTTTGCTCGTTTTCCGGGGGGTTGGCTTCGCCAGTGTACGTAGAGATTGCCGTGAGGGAGCTTCAAAAGAGGAGGGGGAGAACTAGAGGGAATGAGGATTTTCTTTTTTACTTATTTATCGGACCGCCTGATGTATATTGCAAACACAATTTGCGGTAATTTATGGCTTTGGAAACACGGAGATTGCGTTACTGCCTTTATCCTTCCCTTTCGCGTGCGCTTTTTACATCCACATTACATTGATCAAAATTAGCAGAAACGTATTTCGTTTCAAACAATATTTTGGCGTCATTTGCTTTATGAAAGAAATATATTTTCATCGTTTTGAAAAAAAATTCTCACTCGCGATATCTCGTACATTTTCGATCGATCACAGGCTGGAATTCCTTCTTTTACAAAAAAAAATATTCTTTTCTTTTTCTTGATAAGTTTTCAAATGAAAGAATTTTAATATTACTCTTTACATTTCTGTGTCCGAAGAAACGTTTATTTATTAAAAACGGCTCTTTTGAAAGAAGATTGTATAGTCAAGATTTGTTTGAAACTAAAATTATTTTCAATAACAAAAATCGTTCTGCTAAGAAAGTCCAAAGATTTTTTTCACCATAATTGTACGCTGAAAATATATTAGTGGAAAATTACGTTTTTAAAACTATAAAATATTTACTTAAATATACAGTTGATATATCACGCGAAAAAAATTACATTTAGATAAATATTACTATTAGATTCAAGTGAATATTTTTTTAGAACAACCCGATATCGACCTTTCGTTCGTTCATTTTTCGGAACGTGAAAGAAAAACATTTTTTTTTCAACGAAATATAATTCAATTGTAGTTTGACAGCTTCATTTTTATTATAAACGCATCGCGAGAGTAATCTGTATCAGCGTCGCAACGCGCACTTCGTCTCAAACTTTTCGAAACACAATACTTATACGGCAGTGGAGCTTTTCTCCTCAACCCCTTTCCGTGGAGTAGGAACTCCGCGAGTCGTTTTCCTCCTTACAGCCGTCCAACTATTCGCAACACTCTCTCAGCTTATCGCAACAAATTTTCCCTCTAGCTAATAATCGCCCCGAAATTGTCTAGTCGTTTGAAAAACGATTTTCCCCTACTCAGGCCTCATTACTCTCCTAATGCATAGCTTCGCTAATTTCGCTCAAAGTGCTGCCGCCGCCCAACGGAGTTTCCATAACAAACAGCGACTTCTCAAGACTTCGACAATGTCAGAGAATATCGTGCAAGCTCGTGCTTTCATGTATATATATACACACATACATAGATATATATAAGAGGAAGCATCCAAGGGCGCGTAGTTCATGCGCCAAACGAGTTTCGCAAGTCTCGTTAACGAAAACGAGGATCTTAATTCCAGGTGGTAAGCATCGATCCTCTTCTCTGCCTCTGCCACGTCCCCGGGATATCAAATGCAGCTATAGGTTATTTATCGAAAGCCGCTACTGGTGATAACTCTCTCTCTCTCTCTCTCTCTCTCTCGCAGTCTTTCGTAACTTTCGAATCAGCTCTTTTTTTCCTATCTCCTTCCGGCTGCAAGAGAGTTTTCTCGCGGTTGTTATATACCTGGCTGAACTTTAACTATTATCGCCATCACAATCAGTGCGAGAGAGGTAGACTTGCCTCTCAAGGGTTTCGCCCTGTTTCTTCAAGGGGCTCTCTCTTCTTGCTGTTCTCTTTCTGTTTACCTAATCGCGAAAAAAGGCCAAGCCGATTGAGAGATAAGGAGAGTTACGTGATGTGTATGTGTGAGAGTGAGCTATAGAGAGGTATGTAAGCCTTGGGATCTTTTAACGTCGCGAAAGAGGAGTCGGAACGAAATTTACTACCTCAAAAGCACACGGCTGCTGAGCTTTCGGGATGTTTTGCGGTAGCTTTCGCTTTTTTCTTATACGATGTGAAAAGTTTCGACTTCCTGTAACACGTGTTTCTACCAGGTATTTTTAACAAGAGTTTTTAAAATTTACGAATTCCTACGTAAGTTTCAACTTTTGTTCTTTTCTGGTTTATCGTGTATTCCTAACCTTCAACAGCTAATTATTGATTAATGGAATAGGTATAACTAATTTTCTACATTATCTTTAATCACCGAGGTCAATCAGTGTTAATCCACAAAGATGTTCAAATTTATGTAGAAGTTGAAATCTGATACGCCAGTATGTTGATACAATTATGGCCCATTCGTGTCATTTCTTTATCGAACCAAGATATTACCACTATTGGTAACCAGTATACTATCAGCAGTAAAATTGTTACAATGATTTCCAATCAGTACCGGCAATTAACCAGGACAGCCTTCAATAATCCACAAAATCGCATGTTTGGCAATTTTCAAAACAATAGTTTACCTCAATGACCTCAACTTTCTAAAACTCGTTTGTATCAACATATCAGTCCGTATGGCTGGAAGAGATTCATTAAAACAATGGCGCAAGCTATACCACACAGACGTGCCTCTGCAGTTCAGGGATTGAGTTAACAGTGCTGCTGGATGATGTTATCGAAGAAAGTATTGTATTTCATTTGCTGCGGCTTAGCGGAGCGAAGAGAATGTAGCTATAATATATTGTTTAGGGATTTCGAGGTACTGATCAACGCATTAACGTACTATCTTGTCTAATATCTAATCATATTATACGGTTATAATATTAATACTACAATCAATTGTCGTTGATCTATTAGTTATAATTTCACCAAACAACGAAAAACATTTGCACGAAATTTTAAAGTGCATAAACAGGAAGCATATCCATTACAGAAATCGTCTAACTACACAAGCAACAGCCCTCAACATTATGTCGTGACTAAATCGTTCACTCCTACGCTTTCGTCCCTCCACATAACGGATGCTTACCATCCCTTCGTAGCTCTTTTTCTCACTGCGTGTCTCACGCAACTGCATATAGTCACTGCGCTAACATAAGCGGATGTCGTCGTCGAAACTGACTCACCCCCACATACACTTATCGATTATAGCATGTGCATAGCTGCTTTTCCTAGTGTTGCTACTGTCTCGCTCCAACCTATTCATATAATATTCGTCCATGTATAGGAGGGACTGAAAGTATTTTGGTTCGTGTATTCGATATTCGTGGTGAATCCGATAGTTCCCATCCGTTGCTGCTCGTACCGATAAGTTTCAATTCTGATATAGACGTGTGTTTGTAGGTATGTTTTACATTTTCCTGCCTCGATTTCTGAGTACATGACGTTGGTCTTCAAATTTCAAATTACTTAGTGCGGATGTTGTTCATAATTGTGGATTAGAGACTGTGTTTGAAGTACGATATCATCGATATCGAACTTTCGTCAATTTTACCAGAATACAATTGAAATTGCAACCCTAATAAACGTATATCTAGAATGCAATATTGGATTAATAACAACAGTACTGTAAGCCAATAACTATCCAGTATTCAAGAAATACTGAAGTGAATTCTGTGTATTTACTTACCAGATTTACCTTAGATGCGGCTTGATTTCAATACATTTTATTGTCTCAATAGTGCCATAACATTATACAGGTACCATACAATTTTATGTCTAGTTCAAATCAGGTATACCTCCGTTAGATTACAGAATATGACGAAAATTCTGATCCGTTCTTATTCTGATTTCGAAACAAGGGTAACCAAAAATCCCATACTCTCAATACTGATTTGTAATTCTTATCAGGAAATGAAATTTCTGAAATTAACTGTAATGAAGGAATTTTTAAAGACGATTTTTCACTTCGAAACTCCGAGCAAAAGCTAAATTCTATGTCACTTTAAGGCTCGAGTGAAATTATATATATTTTAAGCGTATGCTATTTCTTAACTCATTCGTTTTCTGGGTAAACTTTAAGTGAGCTAATTTTTCACTTAAAATTTTGAGTAGTTCTCCCGTTTGGAGTTTAGAAGCAAATCTAAATAATAAATTAAATTATTTTTTCACTAGCTTTTAAAAAACTTTGAATGTTTTGAAATACGAACTTTTTTTTAAATGATAGTACGCGGTAGTGTATATAGAATAAAAATTACAACTTCAAAGAAAATATAACAATTGCATATAAAATATTGTAATTAAGAATGACGTGTCGTATGTTATCAAAGCAATTCAAACTCTGTATATTGCATGTAATATATCCATATTACATGCAAAAATCCTCTTTTGAAGCGCATATGGCTCTAAAATTTTAAGAGCGACACATAATTTATTTAAATATTGAGCATTAACTAGAAACCGAATTTTGTAAGACTTGTAAACAAGAAAAAATGTTTTTTGATGAACTACAACTTTTACATTTAACTTTTCGACGTCAAATTATTAGAAATTAAATTATTGGTCAAAAATTGTCGTTAAGGATTTTTCAATAAAATCACAACTTGTTTCTATGTACATCATCAGGCTGAATTTCAAAGTATAAAATTGTTATAATAAGGGAAATGTCCAAAAAAAATTATTTAATTATTTAATTATTGCTTCCAATTTTTAACTTAAAACAAATTACATTTTTGTTATTTACAATATGATGGCAAAAAATGGTTTTGCTCTGGTAAAACAAAAAGATTCTCCCGTATTGATTTGGTTATAAAAAATAACGACGTAAACCTCATAGTCTGCTGTCAACTCATCTAAATCCATATTTAAAAATCTTAACACCACTGCACTGAATGAACAGAGTCACCTCACCTTTTCCCAGCTCGCTTCTTTACCGAACTTTCCAATACCGCGAAATTCGAATAAAGAAGTGCCAACCCCCTCTATTTACACATCTCTGTGCCACCCCCGCGATATTCCTTCCCATAATAATTAATTACTATACCTCTTTGTTGTTCCTTTCCTTTGTCACCCGGTGCCAAGCCTCTCTCTCTCCCCTTTTGTTAGGCGCACCCGGCGTGCGATTCTCATTGTCGCGGTCTTTTCTCAAGAGCTCGACGACGTCTACTCGGCGCTCGTTGCACGCTAATTATTTTCCATCTAGATGGCCCTTTCGAGGATTCATAAATGGTCGACGCTTCTTCGACTCTATCTTTCTCTTTCTCTCTCTCTCTTTCTTCCTTCCCTTTAGTAGCTCTTTCTGTACGAGAGCCAAGTTTTGAGAGGAGCTTTATCTGCCTACTTGCTTTTGACTACTGCGTTCGTCTTTTCTTTCTTCCCTTTTCCCCTTAAGTTTGCTTTTCTTTGAGACGAAGCTGCTGCACAGCTGCTGTTACGCGCGCGAATGTGGCTTCGTACGAGTTTACACATAGTCGAATTATTTTCCGCGGACTCCGGAAAATACTATTACCTTTTTTTTTGAAACGTGAAAACATCGATGTTCAAGGGAATGATGAAATTTACGCTATTAAGTTTAATGGAGAGAATTTCAGAGGATGACTAGTGTGTGTTGGCGCCTGAGGGGAAGAACAAGTTAATTCGAATTAATACCTGAAAAAACAGAAGATTAAAATTATGTCCAAAGTCTATTGTAACCAACTAATACAAATTAAGTTTTTGAAAGATATTTTTTTTCATTTTGAATATTTTTTATTATACATTATATATAAATTGTGATTAAAATACTTCAATCGTTTCTTATTATTTTATTATTGAAAAATGATTAATCTGGTTATATTATTTTACTTTAATAGTTATTAAGATACTGAAATTATAATGAAAAGGAACTGTAACTTCGAGCAGTGTATTAATAAATGGAGAGGGAATTTGCACTTTGGCCTAGAGCCGTGCTTAAGGGGTAAAGACACGTTTAAGTGAGGTTACCTGAAATTTTAATTAGTTATATTACTGTATTCTTCATATATTTTATCCTGATGTTGAAGATATTTATACCTTCAATTTTAACATTCATTCCCATCTCTAAATCCGTTCGTTGACGACTTATAGTAGATTGTTGAATATTCACTCCCTATCAGATTCAATGTGAATCAATCGTCGACCTATTGAACTGAAATTTGGCATAAATGCCCTTTCAACCCTACTGAAAAGTATGGATCAAGGGATTTTCAATAAAATAAGCAGCAAACAATTTTATATGATGAAATGTACCATGCTGATTAACAAACAAAAAATTCAACAAACAGTTAATTCAAAACGGGCTGCAAAAAGCAGTAAATTAATGAAAGCATTAAAAAAACAGTCAATTCAGAAAAACGGTTCAGAAGTAGGCTTCGAGAAGTAGCCAATAAACAAAATAAAATACGTATACATTTATATTAAATGTATTGATGAATATAACCTTTACTATCTAAATTTATGTTTGTGCTGGTTTTTTGAAGCCTATTTCGTAATTGGTTGGTTCTAGAAATCTCATTTTTAATGAACTGCTTCCTGAAGCATTTTGGAAGGCGTCGACATAGAGAAGCTCCTTATCGTCTTTTTATTATACTAAAAATTTTAAGTATATGTAGATACAAATGAAAAAGCGTATCGCAAGAAGTGGATGCGATTTAACGGATATTTCATTTGGACTTCACGAATGCCAAAACAAGTTGGAATGACGAGGGGCAGAGGAGTGGAATTTATGATTTTATAATTTACAGGGAATAACAAGTGTAGCTTGTTGTCGGCCGAACTTTTTTCAGTGAAGTAGAACGCGTTAGCCTTTAATGGCTTTGTAATTGGCGTATATTGAGCGCAACCTAGTTTTCTCTCTATTATTTCCATAAATGAATAATTTTTCTTCTAGAGCCGAAGTTTCAGACGCCACTTTTTCTCAGTCTGCGCAATGGATTATATCGAAATTCCAAATATTTCGATTGCTCAGCACTGTTATCCTTGAATCTTGAGTTGAATCCAAAAAAAAGCAACGTACCATATCCCAGTTGGAAAATGCCTTCGAGGAAAATAAAAAAAAAATTCCCACTTCCCAGCCTCTAGCTCGTAATTAGCTATAACGGTGGCTGGCGGCGAGCGCAAAACCGCCGCCGTCATTACAATAACAGGGGACCACCGCCGGCGGTGCTCGCTTATTCATTTACGGAAAATACCATACAGCCCCGCCGGGAATACCAATGAAAAGACACTCGCTAAATTGAATTTAGCGCCCTGCGATAGCTACCCTCATATCTGTATCTACATTATATATATACATATGCCTGTGTACTGTAACAGTAGGTACTGTATTCACTGTGTGCGTAACACGGTCCGCTAGTCACTTAGCTCTTTTGGACCTACCGATAGATACATACGTACGTGTGTATATATATATATATATATATATACGTATGTGCGTGTGTATTATATATTGGACCTTTTGCCAGTTCGCAAGTTGCTTCTGTTCTCTCTTGGTAAAATTCTGCATATTCATGCGCGGACCGGATGTTCAATCTGCGCTGGAATGGTTTAAGTAATGCGTGTCGACGATCATCCTCCGCAGAGTCAGTCTACTCTGTGCCTGTGGTTATTTTACTGGTCCCATGTGTGCTATTGATCTTTGAGCTTATGCAGTGTATCGTTAAACGGCCAATCGCTTGGCTTGTTTCGTTTAAGAAATTTATTGCTGATTATACTTACTGATGATGTACATTGTAAATTAGGTGTAACGTTGGACGCTTGATACCGAAAAAAGTTAAATAACAACGAAATACTGATTTTTTAAATCTTACTAATTATTCATTTGGATTGGACTAGGAAAATATTAATCGTCCAAAGTCTGTTCGTATTACTTCGTTGTTCGTACATTTACGTAATTGCACTTTTTGATTTTCGAAAGATTCAAGATTTTTCGATCGAATTCTCAACTAACATTATTACGCCGTAATGCAATACGTCTTATTCATTATCGAATTGACGATTTTTGCTTTAAATTGAAGTTTGCTAAATTGATGTTCATTAGCTTACCATTCACTGTCATGAATAATAGATATACTTTTAATATAATTGTTTAAACCTAATTTTACTAATTGTACCAGCCAATTCAAATTAAGTCTTGAAGATCCAGCTAACGTAGCAAAAAAATACTTGAAAAAGCAGACAGTTTAGAATTGGATTGAAGAACAACCAGACACTTAAATTTTAAATCCAAGAATCAGAACGATAAAAATTCAATTCAAGAATCACTAGACGGAGGAAATTAAAATTTTTTAATATGTAAGTTCTTGAAAATTTAAGTATATTTGACTGATTATTGAACATTTTGTTTGAACTGACTAGTTCTTTCCCTTAGGCGTCAATACATTCATTAAGTGTTCAGAAGCTACAACTTTATTATGGTCTATCACGGTGCTGAGGTGTTCATTTCATGTATTATCCACATATTTCTGGAATGGCGAGACATTCACTTCATACAACTTTTTAAAAAAGCTACTTTCGATCATTTATTCCAGAAAGAGAGCCAATAATATTCGCTGTCACAACATCACTTAATTTATCGTATAAACGTCATCAGCAGCAAACGTACTTAATTAATTTTTCTTATATTACATTGTAAAACATGATGTATCAATAAATAAAATTGTGGTACTTTGATAAACGTAAAATAAAGAATTAGATCAGAAAAAAATGTAATTATTGCAGTATGACATTTACTATTAACTATATAATTGGCCAGACCTACGATCAGATGCTGCATCTCTGTAGGATATCAATTGGTCAGGTAACGACATTATTTTTCTGGTAAGCTGTTAATATGATATTTTTTTATTTTGTGTTAAAAGTGACGAAAAATTTGTGGCCCAAACGTGCGAAGACTGTGCAGTAAATGATTCTTTCCATCAGTGTACTTTTCGATAAAGTCAATCTTTCTTAAAGCGAAACGAACAACTATGGCTAACCGAATTAATAACACCTTAATTGCCTCAGCAATTTCCTTAATCTCCTCGTGGAATATATTAAGCTGACTAAATCAGTAATTAAAGAGCGCGAAAAATTCACCGTAGAAGCGACTCCGAGTCTCAGTTTTCGTGGCCATTAGTTAACGAGAGAGAAAGAGAGGGAATCCCCCTGCCGCAACGGCTTCGCGGTCGTATTAATCGAGCTTTCTCTCTTACTCGACTCCGGGGTCAGGCCAAGTTAAGGAAGTTCTAAATAGAAACTTGCACGAAGACCTCAGATCTGTCTCTTAAGAAGGACGGCCTCAGGGCAACATGGCACTTGTCTCAGCAATCAGAAGCTTACAGCCGAGCTTTACTACTTTGTATTTGACTTTTTATACGTACATAATTAACCTCTCGATACTATAGCTTAATTTTTATTCTCAATTCTGATAATTCTGCTGATCACCGTTGTATCGTTCAGGTATAATAATCTCATCGCGATAGAATCGTCTCGTGTAAGAAAATATATGGATAATGTGAACTTTCATTGTTTAAAATGGACTAAACTGAATAGCAGAATTGACTGTGTGTGGCATCATGTCGTAAGTGATATTTTATTCAAATGCGTAAAATGACAATCGATCCTATTCTAATACGCACTTAAATCTTAAAAATCTATCAAGCTTACTCCAAAGCCGTATTTAAAAAATATCATATCTCTGCATCAGATGGTAACCACAACATGTCTTATTGCATGGCCTTTTTTTTAATATACATTCACGAAAAAAAAAATTCGGATTTCCACTAACATTACAAACAGCCAAAGACCGCAGTGTAAACCTTTTAAATAAATATAATATTTAGACTCTATTAAAATCATCGTTTCGTGATTAATCAAAGTCCTCGTCTCCATGAATTAGAAGGAATAATATGATCGTAATCCATCGCGTTTTTGTTTTATATTTTCCTTTTCTATACCAGGTAGATAGCGAGACACCCGGTATATACCGATGTATATATGATAACCGATGCTGCGAAATGATAAGCGTTTAGCTTGGTATTTATCTACGTAATATAAGGTCTTTAATTTATAGATCAATTGCGATGAGTGCTCTCCATAATTTATGAGATAGACTGATAAAAAAAATTATTTTATATTCCGTTTGTATAGGTATACGGCCAGGATAAAAATCGCTATAAAGTATACTAAAATTTCTCGTACTATTTCTCAGCGTATACTATTCTATAATAATTCCATAATTAGTAGTAAAAATAATAAAGATAATTTATTGATCTAATAAAATTTGGAAAGCAACCGAATCAACGGTTAAAATTTCCGGTTCAATTTAGAATATTCAATTCTCTCAATATCGAATGCACTTTCTGGAGCGCGTACCTTGCAAAATATTCAATTCCCTAGTGTTGACTGTAGCATCTTGAAACAAAGCAAAATACACTGCAGGGCGAGTCGGTGAACGTGAAGTGGTTTGCCTTCGGGAACAAGCTCATTGTTCGAAATGGTCTTGCGGCAACGAGACGGACGGTGTCGAAAGATAAGTTGAATATATCAAGTCTACACTGCAAGTGGCGTCTACCCAAGACGCAATTATCTAACCAAACTCATGGAAAATGGAAAGGAATCAGTTGTTAAAAAAGTCAATGAAATTTGGAACATCGATAAACAACCGCTGACCCAGTTATTATTAGGATTTAGAATATCTAAGAGACATCTGGCACGCACTAAAAAACCATTGATACCCAGGTCAATATGGAAAACAATGAATACACGCCCACCACAACATCGCTGACAAAGCATACGTTCTCTCCTTGCATGCTTGCATTCCTCGAATAACTCGAGGGCAAAACACGCGGGCCTCATCTTACACGCGGCATGCAGATGATACCGGCGCATCAACCACTTCAAAATCCCATATTCCGGTGGTGGCGGCCGTTTTATACTCACCCGCTGTTGTCCAATAAAATGGAAATGTCGCCCGGCGAGTTTCGCGAGCTTTCGACGGAGATATGTGTTCCGGAATATATTTTTTTTTTTTACCTAGATATGGTGAAGCTAGGGTATATATGCGTTTCACTGTACCAGGAATGACTGCATGCATAGGACTTCATATGAAATAACGCGACGATCGCGTGGTGTCACGTGAGACGGACTCTTTCTGACATGGAACACTTTTTTTAAATTGCAAATTCTTCATTATCTTCGGTTGTACGACTGGATAAAATTTGACTTTCACCGAGTAGTCTTTTAAAATCACACTCTTCATTTTCATAGTCAATCCATCATCAATGGCTGTTCCAATATCTGGATGGCACCTTAACTCCAAGGTATAAAATAAAATCCTAAAAGAACACGGCGGAGGAAAGAAATAAAACAGATTAAATTCGACCGCACACTCGCAGTTCGTAATATTTCAAGCCGTTGCGCTTGGTACCGAAGGCTTTACGTCTTTATGCGCAGGTACTATCTGCACTGTTCGGAGCCGCTCATCTCGCATACGGCCAAGGCTCTCACGCTGCTTTCCTAGATTTATTCCAAACTGGCAGGAGGGGATTACTATTTACCGTATAAATTTGCATGGCTTCCGATGGCTGTACAAGAGGATAAAGAGAGTAAGGTGGGATTGAACGCGTGTTAGCAGGCTCGCTGCATGCGTATGTGTCAATTTCTTTTATTTCCTAAAGAATTTGATTATAAGCGTTAATTTGACATTTCTGACAATTATTTTCGTTATGATACTTTTGTATCTATGTCTGAGTGCCAAATACAGGAAACAACTCAGTACCTGGAAGTCGAAAGATAATTCTCGAGGTCACTACGATCGAATCCTATTTTCCTAGTTCTTAAGGTCCAATTTCAGACATTTCGCCATTTCTTTAATTCGTTTAATTAAGTATATTTGTCCTTATAAATATTATCTAAAATCAGTTTTTCTTGATAAGTATCTACATAGTTAATGGTGTTTTTTAATGTTAAAATTAATTATTTATTCAGAAAAAGCTGGGAAAACCTTCAATTATAAAAGAATCATCAAAACAGACTTGCCGTGCATTTGAATAATCTACATTTAAAAAAATCTTTTGACTTCTAATAAAACAATTTTTAAACACTCGAAAATACATTCACTTTTCGTATGATTTTAAATAAAAGCCCCGCAATACTACTTTATATAACAAGAAAAAAGAGTTTTTATTTGAAAGAGTATATACAGACAACTAAATAACGAAATCCAATATTTAATACATGAGAAGAAAAGTATGCCATTCGGCTTTGATTAAAAAAAGGTATACATAAAAAGCCATATTATTATGATTTAATTAAATATATAAAATACATTTTATTTACTTAAACGATTATAACGAATAAATTATAATTTATGTTATAAACAATGATATAATCGAGTAATACAAGGCACAGACACTAACTAAATATCACGAAATGACGCTGTCTAGAAGAATAAGAAAGAATATTATCAATAATTTCACTTGTTAATAACATTAACCATAAAATATTTTGTTCAACAGATTTTAGAATAAAATACAAAAAGAGAAATCCATCTTATATTAAACAGATACATTTAACCACATTTTCAGATCATTTCCCAATAATACACAGAACAATTTAATACCGGTATAATAACCAATAGAAAAAAATCTCGTTCACGCGAATCATTAAGAGCAATCTCGATAGTCTCTAATTAAGAAACCTCAGGGTAAAAAACGGAGAATTTCTCAATAAACTCATCTCTCGCGTACTTGTGTGCATCCTCGATATTCAATACAATAAAGTGCTATCGATTAACCACCAGCGATATTAACCAGCCGTGTTCATCTTAGCGGAGCTCTAGTTCGAATCTGCCTCGAACCAGAGAAGCGAGAGACTCGAGACTCATTCCACCACAGAAGAGAGGATGAAAAGCTCGTTAATACGAATCCCGATTCTTCTTCTCCTCCATCTAGAGGTAGAAAAAGCCAGACCCATTGTGTTCAACCATGAGGAGGAGAGAGCGAGAGAGAGAGAGAGAGAGAGAGTGGAGAGAGAGAGAGTGGAGAGAGAGAGAGATCACAGACCGCTTAGAATGAAAATAGGATTTTAAGCAGAAAACTTATTTACTATCCCACTCGTA
Organism: Apocrypta bakeri; assembly: GCA_018906985.1. NCBI lineage: Eukaryota > Metazoa > Arthropoda > Insecta > Hymenoptera > Pteromalidae > Apocrypta > Apocrypta bakeri. The sequence goes on from JACCIA010000005.1 coordinate 3,378,336, forward strand.
CGCGTTCTAGTTTCTGCGATTCACCTCGTACGAGGCTTTTTTTCTTTCTTTACTTTCTTGGCCTCTCTTGATGCCGTTGAGGTATCTTGTAGACTTTGGGAAGAACTTCTGAAAGGGTTCCTGCTGATAGGAAAAAGCTGGGATAATGACGCTACTGACTATTAGGGTCTAATCTTTGTAACTCTCAGATTCGTTGCAGTGATAGGAGTAACGTAATGTAGTTGATGCGACAAATTTTCTCAGTGAGTTTATAGATATATGAAACGGTTTGTTTTTCATTGGTACCGATGTCATCTTGATCTACCTAATGAATATTAAATAATTACGAAATATGTCCTCGGTAAAATAACACCATGAATTCAAGTGATTCACTGATCGAGGATAAGTTAAATTAAATTCATCCTGTAACTATACAAATCTTTTAACCCACTTCTTTCATTATTATCAGTTCAATATATTTATTTCTCATTTATTTCTAATTCTGCATAATAACACGGTCAGAAAATTCCTACCGAAGCACATCTAATTAAAACCTGTGCATCCAATCTCTGCAGAAAATTATTTAACATCGATCGCTATCGCGACCAACCTCATTATAATTCCATAAAAATAAACATTGAACTAGGAGATTCCCCGTAGATATGAATTATCTCGTACGTATACGATATATTCTTATCAATGTTTAATTGATGACAGTCAGAACATCGTCGTCGAGCGAATGTAATATTACCCCATCTGTGGTCTTAAGATTTGAATAAAAAGACGGCGGAAGGTGCGCATTAAGCATGTAGCTCTGCTCGACTCATAGCGTATTCTCAGCGCACGTCCGCAGATGTGAAACGGAAGCGATTGTCATGAATTCGTAAGGTGCGGCGCATCTGAATCGAAAATTTGCGTATATGCCGAAGAGGAATGTGTATATCGGTAGATGTCACAGAGAAGCGTCGCGATGACGATATAGGATGTCGAGGGCGAAGAGGAGGAGGAATAAAGTTTCAGGATAGATACGTACGTCTGTCTGGGAGAAACTCGATTGACGCGAGACGTAGACGTATAATTATTGTATGTCTCGGTAGGAGATTCTACCGTAATTTTTGAATAATTATTGATAAATTAATTTTCTATAGCTATAGTTACGAGAGAAAATTGAAGATTCACTCACCATAGGATTCGAAGTCAACCCAAAATTGGTAGTTAAATTTGTTGTTGTAGCCCTTTGCGTACAATACTGGTATGAATAATTTAAATCGATAACATGGAAATTACATGATTGCTATGCTTAGTAAAAATTCATCAACCCACAGGTTCATAATATGAACTACTGGTAGGATTTTTAAATTACGCCAGAATTAGGTCAAGAAGAGAATCGATTCGTCAATTTCTCGTGAAATTTTTATCATTCAATTTATGAATTTATCGATTAATATTGGTAACCATTATAGTTGATAATTAATGGTATCAGACAAATAAAGATCTAGCGGTAAAGTCACTTATATAATTTATTATTTTGAAAGACAACTATCCAGTGAACATCTCGCTTCATCTCTCTAATAGCTCTCAGCCCTCAGTGCCATTTAATTGCAAATTACCTAGTATATTGTAAAAGACATCTTCTCGAACAATTTTTAAATCCGCAGTGAATGTAAAAAAATATTTTAAATCAAAGTTTCCAGCAAATAGATTCATCAGACGATCGGAAGAGACAAGAGCCGAGCTTTACTGGCATGGCTGTGAAAATGAAAGAGAAACATCGGTGTCGGAACAACATCATCGTGGACAGGACGTCGCTACGAAGCTGCTGCTCGACCGGGATTGCTGCTCGCAGGATCGCTCAGACTATCTAGCAGTGACTCTCTCTCTCTCTCTCTCTCTCTCTCTCTGGTCCGATGCAAATCCGTTGAGTGCAACCTCATGCTGTCGTTCGCCACCCCCTTGCCTTCTATGGGCTTTTCACGTTTTCCTCTTGTTTCAATTCTCTCATCTCTATTCTGGTTCTGGTCCTCTAGCTGCAGTATTTTTTTATCCCTTGGCAAAATACTGATTTTTTTTCAAAAAGTCGTACTTAGAAAATGCGAGTGACAGTGAGAGAGCATTTTAAAGCTTTTTTAAGATTTGCCGAGTTAATTGGGCTCATTGTGAATCTTGGTATCAACAATTACATCTTGAATTGTTCTGACAGATAATTAAATAAGTTATCGATTAAAATAATCGCTGGAGATATCCCAATTTCCATCAAATAAACATACCCAATTAAGTGACAATTGTATAACCCTATCGCAATAATAAGCGAAATTATTCTGGATGACTGTAGTACAAGGATCATCACCAACACTTGCCGGACTTTGACCATAATCTTGTGCAATTTCTTTTACAATATATTTTCTAGAGATAAATATTGAAGTATCCATACTGATAGCTATAAGTCAGTACTTGTAGGTCTATAATCCACAATATTATATACATATATAATTGCAATAAACACGAACCTGTTGTCACTACTAACCTAGTTGTATATACGAACTCATATAAATAAAAAAAACAAATATCGAAGTTTAAATATTTAAAGTAGTTCTATTTTCATGAATAATTGTTATGGTAATAACAGGTGTGAAGCTTTCAAAAAGTTTTGTAGACTTCCGGTAAAGTAGTCTGTCTGTGCTTTAGTATTCATATGCAATATTACATATACTGGTCATTGTCTTTATCTGGTGTGGTAAAAGGTTTGTTTATTAAATAATAACTTAAAATAACTGAATTTTTAAGAAGTAAGATCTTAAAGATTTAGCGAGACAAAAAAAGCATTTAGTGAAACACCTGCAGGCTGTATTTCTTTACAAGTTAACAATTTAATTGCTAAAGATTTTACGTCATATTTACATTAATTAGAATAGCTAAACTAAACAGAGCGTAATCAACAAGTAATTTTATTAAAAAAGATGCAAAATAAATAAATGCAGTAACAATCAAGGAAACTCGCCAGCAGTTAAACAAAAAAGTATTTCGCTTTAAAAAGTTCGGGGAAACTACGGCACTTAAAACTTTGCTCAGTTCGGAATATTCATAAGCAGCTTGTATTTCAATCAGAATCAAGAATACGAAAGTGATTTACTCGGGAATGCAAGCTTCTCCCTTTAGCCTCTTTCCTAATAAAAATCCGATGAAACACTTTTTAGCTCATAAAAAGAAGCATAAAAAAACCGAGCTTTCCGTGTAGTCATTGGATCTTTCGTATACCTTGAGAGCAAAAAGATCCTACTTCACTATTCGGTCGAGATATTTCGCAAATTTATCGTGTGCCTTGTTTGCTCGCGTGCGTAAAGCACTTAAGTTGAAAAATCAAAGGAATATACGATTTTTCGGATAAAAAAATGCGTATTAATGGTGAAAAGTAATTTTTCCCCATTGCAACTTAGGATTTCGTCTGTGACATCAAATCCAATTTCAACGTTTAAATATTGCGATAATTCCTTGGTTTGTATTTTCCTTGCATCGCAATTTCTCGCAGCTATTCTCTGTTTGAGTAAAAAATACAACCGCTCTTTTAATGCAGTCTTTGTCAAGAGACAAAATTATTACGCGAGAACAATGCCCTTGTAGAAAACAATGTATTTCAGCGAACGAATGTATGAAATTAAAATGGAATATATTTTATCAGAAATCAAGTTTAAAGCCATGAATATTTTTAATGTTAAATTTATGTTATTATGGTTAAAATAATGTTACAACGTGTCAATAAACTTCTATCGTTAACCAACACTTCGTTAACTTTTCTCCACGAACCGTAGTCCAGGAAAGTTATACATTTTTAATGGTAATAAAAGCAATGTTCCTCGTGTTTAAAGAGCTATACAATCGTAAAAAGAAGGTTATAAGTACGGGGGGGAAATAGAAGAAACGAAGACAATGAAAGAAACAAATTAATATCGTCACGTTTGAAAACAAAGAAACCAATTTAGCACCTGGGCCACACGTCACAGTCAATTACCTGCTAACGTAGCAGTCATACACTATTCAAGCCCTAGTGACAAGCACCGACTATTATAACAGGAGTGAAAAGGTGCAAAAGGCTGAAGTAGAGCCGCGTAACTGGATTGGACGTGGGCCAGTAAAGTTTTTCCTAACTTATGCCTTTTCGCTCGTGGCCGAGGCTTTGGTGGTACGAAATACGATGCGACAAGGTTTACTCTCTCTCTCTCTCTCTCTCTCTCTCTCTCTTCGTGTGATATATATATACAAACCTCTAGTGCAAGCACGGAAGCAGGAAGTGTGGCTACTTCCGCTTTCACTTGCGTTTTCGCATTTCGCTCCCAGCGCCAGGAGCTTTTCTTAGTTAAAAGCTGAGCTTGCAGCGTTAGAGCTTTATTAGTCCACGTTATCTTCTGGACGGTTTATTTGGACACGGTTGGTGGGTGTGGATTTTTTCTGTTGTGGATGGAAGGTGTCTGGTGATTATTTATAACGCATTTCTGAACTGGATCCCTGTTATATCTTGTGGGTGCGATAAGGCTTGACAATTTTGTTACTCGAGGTAAGAACATCTTTCTAATTCAAATGTAGTGCAAATCGTACCACACTCCCTCTCTCCAAAGGAATAACGAAGAATATATTATGTGCATACGAAATGCGATTCCAGACTATTCAATGAAAAATAGATAAAGTGACACTGCGATAATTCTATTAAGAATTTTAATACATCAAGATACCGTGACGATTGTTGATACTGTCAGAAATGTTTAACAAATGTAAAGAAACAAACTTTATAAAAAGCAATAACACCTAATAATCAAACGAAATAACCTATTGGTATGCAAAATCAAGTTTGATTTCAACAACAGTAAGATCGACGTTAGTACAATTAAACATTCTTCCTTCTCTATTTCAAAATCTGATCATAGGCTAACAACATCACCATTCCATGTTTGTAGACTAGTTCTTTAATAATTATAAAAAAGATCTTGCATCGTTAACAGAGCTTAAAGCGAAATACAGAGTTCCCAATCAAAATACTTAACCCAATCCATTCAATTAATAACAAACTAGACTATCGATCGCATTGAAAATCTGTAAAATCATTTTTAAGAATCCATTAGTTTTATACCACACGTGTTCCGCGTACACAATGTTCCACAAACCTCGGCAAACGGCGACGCAAATAAAGCCACACGTGCTCGGCCCAATATGTGCGCCACCGTTATAAATATATATATATATTTATACATGTATGTGGCAATAATATATAGTAGGGCGTTACGAGGGCTTGAACCAAAAAAGTAGTAGCTACGCGTATCGATATGCCCAAGAGCGCGAGCAATTTCGTTTTTGATTGATTAGTTTCTTCGCGCGCGTCACGCAGTCTGATTGATTGATCGATTGTGCGAGCGTGAAAAGCAGCTTTGGGCCTCGCGGCAATAAACTGGCAATCGTATAATCACGGTAACCGCTGCTGCTGCCGGTGGTGGTTCAGTCTATAGGTAATATACGTCATGCTGTATACAGAAGATAAAAAGAGATAAAGAGAGATACAGAAAAGGATAGAGAGTTATAAAAGTATGCTATCGACTATTTGTACAAGCTCATTTATTTTACACATGACGTTCCAGGGTTTTAACTCCATTTTTTCCTTGCATTCTGTGGTTCAGACATTATAGGAGACTTAAGAATGTGTCTTAGTAGATGTATAGATTATCGACACTATTATGGATACCTAGACACTACTATAGATAATAGTGTCTAACGCTGAAGATATGTTTATAATTATGGATATACACCGAATTTTCGTAACTACAATATGTGGTAAGTATCCTTTTTGATGTTGTTTTTCGTTTCATCTAATGAGACTTATCTGATGGTCATTCAATAGCGGTAGATAATCTACATGTCTGTTCGATTGAATGAATCTCATGTGATGCTTATTGATGTGACACTACGTAAACCTGTTACCTGCCAATGTTCGAATGGAGTTTCCGGGTACGATGTAGGAAGAACAGTTTAATATTCCAGGTTTGATGTAACTGTTTTTGTTGAATGTTACTGTGAACTCTCACTTTTGGACATTTTCAAGTTGAACTCGAATTATCTTACAATGTTTTTACGATTTCAAGATCTAGTTTAGGATATCTAAAAATTTATAGATCAAGTTCAAATTTTATGAGGATGATTTCTGTCATTTATCTTCATACGGGTTACGGGTACATTGTTTACCACTAATAATAACGAACCAGTACTGGTTCGCTATTCCAGGACCGACAATTCTTACCAGGGATGAGTAGAAAATGAAGCTACCTTTAGTATACTAGAATAATAAACGTAAAATGCTGCAAGGGCATGTACTAGCTTGGTAACGCTTACTCATCATCTACTTATAAAGACTCGTTTCGTCACATTCAGCCTCTTTAGGGACAGCTAACAATCTCTTTCTATACTTATTAATCGCTCGATAAGCTCTTGAAATTTGTTTGCCAGGAAACGATGAGATGTTCGTATCCACGTTCTTACATATACATACACTACAGAAGCTGATAAGGGAAAAACGCTTTGACCCTCTTTAAATTTCATATTTTAAAATGTATATTTATAGTACAACCCACACTTTCTCTGTCATCAATCTAGTATTAAAAATACTACAAAAGGTTCATTTTTCATAATCAACCTTTGCGTATTCATATCATGATATTATTTCCAAATTATAAGGGTACTTAGCGCCAAAGCAGTGCTGCACACGTAGTATACGCACTATCCCCTTGTACAGTCGCAAAATCCATGCGTTATGCGGCGATAATAGGACCCCCGTGTACAATGCACCCTCCTCTCTCCCCCCCCCCCCAGGAAGGTTTATAACTTTTCTGTTCGAGTGTATATATGTACATATCTCGCCGTTGGCCTTTTCGTGTGTTATGCGGACGTTTCTCTACCCATATCCCACCGTACGCTTGCTGCAACTTTCAGTTGCGGCTTACAGATTATGCTATGAGAGATGGCTCGTAGTTTGGGGCTATGGTTCGCACATTGATTATTATATTTTGATAATTCAAAAAAATAAGAATATACGATTAACCACCTGGAATAGTATGGATTCTCACATTATATTTTAATTTTGACCGCACAGGTTTGATATATTCCTTGAAATATATGGCATCCACTATGGTAAAAATAAATTGTGAACTTTGTGTTTTTCGATCTTTTGATAGTATCTGCTTTCACTCACTCATACGTTCTGTTATGCATCACTTGAATATGCATGATATCCTTGTAAAAATATTGTAAAATATTTATGTTTTTACGTTAATAACAATTTTGTTTATTATTACGAAAAGTAACGTCCTATTTGATAACGATATTCAATTACAGAATAACGAACCAAACCACAATCTTATGCCATCTCACTTGTACCTACTTTTTGTGCTGGTCGAAGAGAGCATCAAATAATATTCTTTCGCTTGGATATTACGGCATCAAATTGTATATTAAATCCAGATTGGTCCTTATTTCTTCTGGCAAGCACTTTCAATGAGTAATGGTTATGTGGAAGCAAGCTTATAGACGCCTTCGCGAGACGTCTCCAGAAATGACGATCAAAAAACCCTTTCATGATCATCGGATATGGAGTAGAGAATCTGTCCTAAGCAGCTTTTGTATGACACAGGCGCACACGCTTGCGTATCCCATACGATTATCTCACGTTGATTATTACCGAGATATAACGTAGTTTTGTTTTCCTGAAATCCATCACAAGTAGACTATTGTGCCCTTTTTAAAATATATGATATCGTCAATATTCAACTTGGTTTCATCCAAGATTTCCTAAATCAGTTATTTATTTTTTGAAATGCGGAATCTGAAATATTGAATGTCTCGGTTTTCTTTATCATTTACTTATTGATTGGCGCATCCACGATATGATATTAGCGACGGGTTTGTGATTGAATAATATAGTATGAAGATAACGTGACAATGTAAGAAGAACATTTATGGGAGCATCACAAATGATCAGGATCACATATTTGTTGACTTGGTTATTCGCTGTTGCTGAAAGATCCCTATACGTTCAGTGGATATTCCCGTGAAAAGTATCTGGCCTGTTCTGTTAAAGTTGAATACAGAATTTGATTGGAAAGAATGTTTTGGTTGGATTGTTAACGTGAAATATTACATAGATTAGAGCATCAACGGTGTGTGAAAATTTATTATTCAGAGAATCTAAATTAAAATTCATTATTCATCGTGTCTCTAACATTATCTCAGAAATAAAGTTATTCAAACAGCTTTAAAAAGATGTCACAAACAGGCATCAAACTCAAGAGCCTAGCGATCCAAACTACAAAGAGCTAGGGATTTGCTATACCCAAATATTGCCCGTTAACAGTCTTTCTCTCTATCTCTCTCAGAACATTGTTGACGCTGTGCCCAAACGAGGCCGAAAGTTAGTTAGCTCGCACATAGGTGCACAAGCGATTTTCGACGGATTCGAAACTGGAGAACTTTGACGCCGCGACGAATGACGATGACCGGTTTTTGAACTCTCGCGAACCTTCGGCCTGGTCGTAATTTTCACAATTTCACGAAACTGGAACGATAATGAACTATGTATGTAGCAGTGTTTAGTTTGTCGGTATACAACCGGGACGACATTATCGCACGGATGAGTTATATCTCCGTTAAAGTTACTAAACTTGCGTGTATTCGAAATATAATTAGAATTACAAGTATGATGGATTATTTTAACCATACGGAACAGTCAGTCAATGAGTAAATCCATAAAATACAGGAAATTACTCGGTAGTGAATGCCAATTTTCAATGTTAAAAATAATTATTTATCTAGAAAAAGGCTGGAAAAACATTTAATTAATATATCTATACACTTTCAGAAATCCGTACGATTTTTCGATTCCTCCACCGATTTGTTTCCTTTTTGTGGATCTACTTTATACAACTTCACACGTCCACGAATTTCAGGTGGAAATTGAACAATTATACGGTTCATTTTAAATTCAAGAATCGGCCGACTATGATGATATTTATATACACAAATATTCAGAAATATGTCGATATACCACTATATTTGAATGTGTATGTGCACTTTGTATGTGTTACTAAGCTTTTTTTGAAATACCTCGTTCTTCATTGTTCAAACTGTTACAGACCACAGTTTCATCGGATAACGCATTCGTAAATTTTCTCCACAACTCGTGTAATGTGCTTACGCATAAGTTTACTGAGTGAGTCAATTTTCTGACAACATTACCAATCTACTATCGATGAAGAGCTTTGTTATACACTTCACGTATTATGACAGAACTTTCCTCTACCTTATGCACATAATAGTCTCAATCAGAAACTTACTCATCTATTCATCTCATCAAGATAACTGCTTTAACGATTAAAAATTCTTTGAGGCTTGATTTCACGCGCTAACTCGACATTACGAAGATATCCGATAGGGGAAACTACATCGAAACTAGCGGCAATAATTTACGGATAAACCACCGGCTCAGCCAACTAACTCTAGTCTGGTCTCTGAGTAGACTAGCCGCGTATAATGGTTCGCGTCGTAGCGATTCAAATTAAATAAGCAGCTTCGTTAAAACGCATGGAGCCACTTACAGCACCGATGGGCGCTTATAATCGACATCGCGGCCGACTGATATAGACCAGTGGCGATTGGTTAGGTGGATGCTAATGGAGTTGACTTACTTAGGCGTTAATCCCTCGTTCCCCTTTCCCCATACCCTATAGCGCATGCTTCGGTTCTCTCCCTTCGTTGTCGATGCCATCCACTCGTTGCGACAGTAGAAACTGTGATCTGATGGAAAACATTGTTTGCTCCAAATTGTTCATGTTATTACAATCGTATATGCAGTTTGCCAAGTTCTGGTGTTATTTTTTCTTAAAAGTATATTAAAATTCATTGTTTAATAATGATCTACCAGAAGTTGATGTGATCGTCTTGTGCAATATGATTTTTATTTAGATTTGAACAGCTTGGTGGATTTTTAAGATTCCGGATAATAAAAGAACTGATTGAAGTCAATAGTGAATTATACTGTTTATTTTAAATTGCCAAAAGTAAAGATTCGAACCAAATTTCATATTGAAAAGATTTCTGGATATACCTTTCGACGATATAATAGTATAATTATCAAGTACTTAATACTATTCTAAAAATAAAAATGCAAGGTCATACCTGAAAAACTCATTCGAAGACCGTATAACAGTAAGAGGTTTACACAGAGTCGAGTAAATATATTGTATTGATCAAATAATGAAAACGTATATTTACTATATAAACAAAATTTGCGTAATATTTATTTCTTCTAAATCTTCTGATCATCTCACAATCGAATGATGATTCGAAGGATCTTAAATCTAAAAGAAACTAATTATGTATAGCAGAATCATACCCACAAGAGTGTTCGTGGTAACATATATGAATCCACGCCGTCATCCTCTTCTTTATTATCCCTTTCTGCATATAATCCAGGTCTACATTCCTCATATCATCGAGTTTAAGGAATTATCTCGGGGATTTATCTTTTCTCCTTTTCTATGCCTCAACTATCAAAGGATTAGTATAAAATAAGGGTCTAGAGCCTTAGGGCTTGGGATTACCAGAAAATACAAGAATAGATGATAAATCAACTTCAGGAAAAAGTGCGTACGTGGATTCAAATAAGCTTCTTCTCGATACTTATACACTTTGATGGGCACAGTCAGTCCAAGGGTATAAAAGCATTGAAGAAGAAAGAATTTATTGATTCGCAGCTATAGCGAACTTTAAGTATCAGAAAAAAACAATAATCTCACGCTCTATAGATTAACTCTTCAAAATGTCAGTTTATAACATCACCTTTACCTGAAGTCAACCGGAAAAATATATTTAGCCAACTAAATGCCTAAAAATTAATATATTTAATACATTTTTTATAGACGATTCAAAGTAACGATGGAGATGAACAAAGGACTATTACTTATGCAAGATTTTCCAGTCGCGCTACATTACAGCTCTTCCACGTAGCTGTAAAAAATAGTGTCTCTTTAACGGTTCTAAAGAAGAACCAGTTGTAGGCAAGAGCTTTTATTAACGAGTTCTCAGGAAGCTTCAAAGAAATGAGAGGGAGAGATAGAGACGCGATATCGACTCGACGTAATGGGGTTGACTCCCTGAAACGCCTCGTTAGCGGCTACTATGGTATAGGTGTATAGGTGTCTACATTTCTATATGTACGTGTGTACTGATACGAGCGAAAGGAATTAAACTCTCGTCGGTGGTTGTAGAGAATACAGATTGACGATGAGACGTGACGAGATGGAATGATTGCCAACTTCGAGATTACCAGAGGTATTTGTGGTGAAATCACCAGACTAAATGGAAAGTGAAAATCGAAGAGATTTTTTTTTAACGAATCCATTGATCAATCGATATTTTTAATGTGCACAATAGATAATCATTGGATCGCACCTCTCGCAATCCGTTCGAAAGTAGAGACCATCGCTAGCCGCCAAAAAACGAGCAGCAAAGTTGAAAACGTCATATCCAAGCGTTTGGACTGTAAAAACCTCGAGTATGCGGAAACAGTGTCTTCTCGTACTCACGAAGTCCTTTGCTTATCTTTACATGTTGCGTATTAAGAATCAGATAAACCAAGATTCAGCTCTCAGAAGATTTCCACATTGCCAGTTTTACGCTTCGTGTCTTGACTGCACTTGACTGCATTTGGCTCTCGCACTTCGGAAGCGACTCATTTTCGTCTCTATTCTGAGCAGGCCCCAGCTACTCCAGTCTCCGCAGCACACCAAACCTCGTCTGCTTTTGTCATATATGTAGGAATAGGATGACGATGTCATATCAAGTTTCCATACTTAGATTCGAAATATTTGTCAGCACCTTGCATTTTTTGTTTGAGATACTATAATGCTGTAAACCATAAGGTATCGATGTAGATAGACTAAACGTTCTCGAAAAATGTGCATGGATCGGAGTTAATTTGAAAAAAGTAAGTAAATATTAATTATTGCAAGAGGTATCATTTTAATATAATTTATAAACATAAAATTTAAAAACAATACAGACTTGAGGTCGTACATAAGATCATGTTAGACGACAACTTTTCTGATGTCAGAAAAAGGTAACTTAATCAGGTATACTAAGGATTTTTATACTTCAAGAGCTAAAGTTAAGATAATTCTTAGTTTAATTATTAGATCAGCTTACATGTGATTTCTCGTTATTAAATTACTTACATATCTCTTATAACCGTGAAAAATAATTCAAAGAATAATTATTTTCAAAAAGTTTTATTTAGCTGTCCTCTAGCTTGGTTCGACGAACGTTAGCAAACAATTCCCCAAATACAAACCCAGTAAAAGATCGAGAAACTCCGTTCCACTATTGTTCATCGATGAATAGTTTCTAGACCACGAAACTGAGTGACTCCGCCAATACGACTCCAAACTGAAATATTGGGCTAGAATAAAACTCGAGCACACGTAATTACTTTTCACTAATTCAAATATATTCTGCACCTCTTCCCCATCTTGTACACAGCAGTTCTGTTTGCTGCTATTTCTGATCTGTCCTTTGTAATTGTTGTCAATCGACATACCCAGCCTCGTAACGCACTTCTGAAAATACTCAAACTATGTAAAATCTTTTATGTAAAACAATAACTAATAATCTGGTCAGCCGTGATTCTCAATCAGGCGTGCTATAGTCTTCTCTGAAAGCCAAGCTTAACTGTCACATTTGGTTGTCGTTTACCGACATAGTGTAAAATCCACACAAAGTGATATTCGCATGTGAACAGTCGAAATCCATATTTCGACTATATTACAACCAGTGAATATGTGCCCTGAACACAAAGGAATGATACTTTACGGATCAGTTACTGTGACCTCGATATGAGATCGTTCTGTAGTATTTTCGATGTTCAACTCAGGCTTATCCACTTAAAGGGACTGGACACCAAACCAATGTGTTAATTCTATTGACAATACGTAACTTTATCTGAAATTTAAGAGAGCTGTGGCGCCTTTAAAACCCTTCTATAATTATTCATAGTAATTAAGGAGTGAAATACTCACCGACCATTGTTTACTAATAATTAAACCTTGATTAGATTAGGCATAAATTTGGTAGCATTAATAAATTATCTAAAATGAATCATTAACAAATTATTTAAACAAATTGACATATCTTGTCTGAATTCATATCAATAAAAATATCAAAGACCATTTTACAAAAATTTGAACTTGATCTGTGTGTTCATACATCAGTTCCTTTTTGATATTCTAGACGAGTGTAATTGTCAAAAAAACCTCGGATATCGAAGTTTTCTTCCTATATCATACCCAGAAACTCCATTCAAACATTGGCAGGTCACAGGTTTACGTAGTGTCACATCAATAAACATCGCGTCAAATGAGTTTCATTTCAAACAGATATATAGGTTATCTATCGCTATTGAATGACTACAACTTAAGTCAATATACTTTACAATGCCTGCTTTCGACTGGTAACTCGTCCATTCAACCTGAACAAATATTTCGAAATTTACTCGTAAAAACTGTTTCTGAAATCTATCGACGTATCAAACAGCTTTTATTTTAAAAAGTTAAACTTGGAACTATTTTCGAATGACTAAACTTACCTGTGGGCAAAACTCTTGCGTCATAGAAAGGGAAGGGGATAGACATCGAGAGAAAGGGAGTGAAAAGCAGTAAACGGTTCGCGAGCAAAGTCATAAACGCTAGTGCAGCACGCTGGCGCGTCTCTTTCAAGCTGCGAGCGCGTGTAAACGAGTCGGATCGAAATGGGTGGCAAAGGGCTCAAAAGCGCATAGCTGGAACGCGAACGTTAATTATTGCCAGAGCCCCCCGAGAAACGACTATACCGGGCTTACGCGCAGCTCGAGTTTACAATTGACTCGCAAGCTCGCACAGCTGCGCCACCGACTAGACTATTTCAAAGCTTTTTTTTTATTTCTCGTTGCGCGCGATTTGCTTGGGAATTACGCGTCTTCGGATGCTATGGATTAAGTAACTGAAGGGGAGACAAAGCTATTTTTTATTCACTCATTTCTTGCAAAATACGCGTACATGTATTTTGGAAACCATTCTTTCTTTCTCATTATGATAGGTGATTGAATCACGGAGTGTTAATTGAGAAAAGCACGAAGAGTTATTTTTCTTTTGAATGGAAATATTAATTGATTTTTTGTTAAATTACTGAGTTGGTTGGTAAGACGGTTCTTGCGGTTGTTATTGAAAATATTTTACTGTGATTAGCGTAGAACTTTGCATTCTGAAATTTGTGGTCTGTAATTCTTGAATGTAAGTGAACGTGTATAGGAAGTTTATCTTTCGCAGCAATCACGTACTTATTTTTTTATTTAAGTCTTAGTTAAAATAGCTAAAATAAAATGTCAATTCGATATCCCAAACTGACATGAAAAATAATATCATTTGCGCTTATTTTCAAGAAAACATTTGGACATTCATAGTTTAGGGAAGAGGCAGGTGTAATCCTCCTTAAGAGCACAATTTACTAATACTCAATGGAAAAGTTAATTCATCTACTTAGACCGTCAAGTATTACTTCTGCCAAACAATTCTCTCAACACTGACAAACCGACTCTTATACCTGAGAGTTAAGCGATAACGTGTTGCGCATCAAAGCTGGTTGAAACACGTGTTGGATGTGGGCATTCTCTCCCCCACTGCTCCCTCTCTCTCTCTCTCTCTCTCTCTCTCTCTCTCTCTCTCTCTCTCTTCTCTGTGTGTTTCCTCATTCTAGGAAGTGAGTTTAGCAGCTCCCTTTTTCCGTAGGCCGTCGCGTACACGTTATTACGTCTTTTATGGCCGAGTGACAGCGCCGTAAAGCTACCCCTGGTAGCAATGCACGCGCAATTTGCTGCCGGAGCTCGGGTACAATCTAACATCGTAAAGGAAAGATTCGCTTTGTACTTTTCAACTTGACTATCTGACTTCTCGATTTTTATCGCAGTTTTCCATAAATTGTATGGAATCTCTCTTAAATATTGGAATACAATAACTTGTACAGTGTACTTCTCGATGTCTAATGTTTAATCTTCTTAAAAAATTTGTAGCTAAGCAGTACGTAGTGCTGATCTTATCAATAGCTTGTATATATTGTAGCTTTTACCGCGATTTATAACTCTTCATAAAAAAATGTAATAAAGATTAAATGTTCTCTAATTTAGTTTGAAACTATATTAGAGTCAGTGAGTCGTTTTAAATGATTACTCTTACTTAACAAATTTTTACAATATTTTCCAAAATTAATACACGTATATTACATTTGAAAGTGAAACGTTCACTTTCCTTTGTAGCTAAAATTCGTTGTTTAAGTAGTTTTTACTGAACATGATTTATTTTGAATTTAAAAAAAATCAATGCATATATGTATGGTTTCATATTTTCTAGTTTATTTACTCCGTTATATAATAAAAGAACGATGTTGAATGTTACAATACTATGTACGTAAAGAAAAGAATTTTACTAGCCTATTGTAGTAGAAGAATACAATTACTTCGTGTTTAAAGCTACCACTTGTCCCCGTTTCACACGTTCCATTCATTTTTCAATTTGTATTTCTGCTTCTACTGTACTCACTTCACGAACGTTAACTTTGATTATTAACACTAGATTTACCAGACCCGTCATTTTGACTAGTCGTGAATTTCAATTAAAAATTCCTCTTGCATACAACATTTGTTTTCTAAAACGATGTCATTAAATTTGTAAAAGAAAAGTTGAAATAATATAATAAAATTAAAAAGTAGAAATAGGTGTACTGAAATAACTTCTGTTGTGCTATATTTAAGGTACTTTCTTATGTTATCGGCAAAACATAATTTCACATATTTCAAAGCTGAGTGCGTTAGTTGAAATACATATAAAAAAGAATTATTTAAGTGGTATGTTAGTTAAATTCTAAGAGGACTGTTGTACAAGCGGCGTTATAATAACAGAAAAATAATTATTTTTTTTTAAATAGATGTAATTGGTAATCATTTTTTGTGGAATTCGTTAACATTTTTTTAATTGTCGAAGAAATAACGCCAAAATATAATATTTCGTATGCATCGCTGTAGCTAATATGAGGAAAATAATCATATAAACGAAGATGCGGAATTTTAAAAAAGCAAATGGATAAAAATCGTGTAATTTGTGTTCGATTGTATTTCTTAAAATAGTGATTAAAAAAAATTGCTATTTCAAATGTTTTATTCTAATATTCGAGTATAAATTTATGAACAATCGTTTATTCATACTCTTTTTACATCCTATATTTTTAGACACAATCTGATAAACTATAATTTTACTTTTCAACACTATTTGCAATGTAATATATAATTACAATAGTCTGTCCATATTCCTATAGAATAAGGACTAGCAATGCAGAAATTAATACATTGCAAAGTTGAAGATACAACAGCAATGAAAGAAAAGAATTACGTTTTCTCTTAACATAATCAATAGTTTTGAAAAATCTTTCCCGGGCAAAGTCATGCTATCTCGTTTTCAGTAGCAAAACCTGGATTCGGTCAGACGGCGAATATATCGGTTACAGTGCAGAGAATCTCTCGGACTACCTACCTCTCGACGCTGAAATAAAGTTAAAAATTAAATTACTTCTAAGTCTTGCGAAAGTAGGGTCGATTCGTATTCCTTACAGAATCCGAGAGAGAGAGAGAGAGAGACGGTTGAAAGCGAAAAAGGACTTCCCATAATCCTTTCAGAAAAATACCAGATTTCAAACCAAGCGCTCGCGCTCTCTTGCGCTTTTTATCCCATTTCTATCACGCGAATTCACTTTCCTCCGAAAAAGCAGAAAAGGGCGTCCGACGTTTCTATTTCTTCGCGTCCCTTACTTTCTCCTTCTCTCTTTATTTTCTCTCCCACCACACACACCCGCATCTTTCTTTCTTTGGGCTGCACGTATGCACATATAATGGGCCGCACGTGCGCTCAAATAAGGGCCGCGCGACAAGTGAAATTTATACTCGCTCTCGAGGATTTCTTCTCTTCTATACTCACACTGTAGATTTTCAGGAGCTTGAAATAGGAAGGTCGAGAAATTGGCGGCGTTTTCCGTTCGAGACGACTATCTCAACTGACACTGATATGAATAAGCGTGCAGGAGTGCAATCGATGTATCATAGTCTCCTTGGTTTGTCTTCTTTCATGGCTGTGCATCGATGAAAACTCCAAGGAGAATAAAAGTCTGGACATTTTGTTATTGGGACAATGTGTAAAGGCACGTCAAAGCGTGAAATGTGACCCGTTGTTCGTGCATACAACGCACGCGCTTCGATACACGGATGAGTCCTGACAGTATCAATTTTTGTTGAGAATCAGTCGCAGATCTGTGTGTGGTTTTCTGCACTTGTTGTGGCGTGAGAAGAAATAGCGATAGGTTTCACGTGATATTTTGTTGATTGATTTATGTGTTGGTATTTTGTATCCCTGAATTTGAACTTGTTTTTGAATAGGATGAATAAAAACGAGTTATCGCTATGAATATGCGCGTGTACATTCTGATAACGATCCTCCTGTATCAATGAAATTCTACCTGTGTGGGAAGGATTTTCATGTAGAAAAAGGGCTTAAAGTAATTTTGACTAATAGCCGAGTACTGGGCCGGTACCTGGACCTATCCAGGATTGGACTAGTACTAGAGTAATAAAATCTTACTTTAAAATCAGTACTTTGCCAGTACAGTAGTTTGGCGCTCATTAGTCAACAGCTACAATTTTAACTCTAATTCTAATTTTGCACATCGGCCTTTATATTATATATAAATATAAATGTCATATATTATATATAACTACATATTTACTTCATTACAGTACTTGACATAAGAGCACGACGATTTGGTCTTCACTTTGATGAGATACTACTTAGACGACTGCAATAACACTTATGGTAAACTGATACTGAAATGATTATAAATACACATAGAAATGTGATTATTCTCGTAAGATTGAACTTAAGTAGTTGAAAGTAAAACTAGTTAAAATATCACGTCAGCATTGTATCAGTGCTAGTATTGGACTAGTACTGGACCAGTCCAACCCAATTTTGAAATCCAAATTCTATTGCTCTAAAACAAGAATAACTTTGCACTACAACTTTTTGTTACAGAAACCTTCTATACTGTAATTATTTCTTGATATTATTCACAGTTCATCCTGCTATAGTGCACAATTGCACAAATGTAATATCTTCCATTCAGAGGAAATCCGCAAGACCTCATTTCTAGATGAAAATCCCCCTGTCACAGGCCGATCTTCATTGATACAACAGGAGTGCAGTTCATAAGAAGTTGATTATCTGACAAGGGACAAATATCTGCATATCGCATGCAGATTTCCTTAAGAAGAAATTCTATTGGTAACTGGAGGGTCAATATTCTGAACTATACTGTCAATAAAATTATATTCTTCCAAATCCAAATTGATAGCAGATTGCAGACAAGGTCCCCGTTTCATAATTAAATATTGTCACTCAGCCATCGATTTACAACTAAATCTTTCCCGTCATCAAATTGGTACTTAAACCCTCTACAGCTGGAAATATCCGGAAAATGAAAATAAAGGTGATAAAAATATATTTATCATTTACTATACAAGGGCATAAATAATTTTTTCCAATCAAACTTGTCAGTGACAACATCGTGCCTGAACATAACTGCAGCATACGTGAGAGCCTCATCGCAGCTGATGCTAACAAGTAATACCCAGACTCTCGATTAACGCCGACACGACACGCCGCTGTAGCAATCCCCATGTGAATCCCCTGTCCTCTGTTTTTTGTTATATCCAGATCAAACGATCGTGAATTGTCATCGTCACTAAATGAATCGCTATTGTTCCGGCTTAACCATCGGAGTGTGTTCTGTTTTTTTTTAATTTACATAAAAATGATCGAATGGTCATATAAGGTGGGATTTACAGTGCTGTAGAAAGTGTGGTATCAACGTTAAAAGTTGATCTTTCATAATACTTTAGTTCTCTTATATGAATAGAGTCACGGACTAGGCTTTTTCAATATAGTCGAGTTTTTGTAATTTAAAGTTCAAATGGGAAATGAATTTTTGTTTCGTTGGTCGAGTTTTTTTTTGGTACTAGCTCGCCGGGAAGGGGTTTTCAGAGTAGCTGAATAATTAGCTGATAGTTGCATTATGTTCATAAACATCTGTTAGAAGAAAGACGTTTTTTCGTTTTTCATTGTTTTTTTAACGTTACTAATTTAACAGTTAATCCATTAAATGATAAATGAATCTTTTCACACTGAAAGAGAAGATTTGCTATGTTAAAAATAATGTATTAATTTTAAAAAAATACTGTGTCATTAAAATTCTTATGTGAAAATAAAATAACTCGCAGTGTACTAATAAAATTCGAATGTTAACATTATTAATGTAAACAATATTACCGGCAGTAACAATTAAAATAAAAAATAAGCTTCGACATTACCATGCACAGATCGACCAGATCCACAAATATATCAATTTGTTATTTTCATTCTCATATCTTTTTCACGCTTTCAGCTCTCGTGTATGTTTACTCTAGTCCTTGTTTCGCCACAGAGCTGTAAATCAGACATCTCACTGTTCCAGACTTTCTCTCTATCTCTCTCTTGAAACACCGAATACACACCCTCACCTACAGGCGGTAGAAAGAGATATAGCATTCGACGGCTGGTTGTTTTATTTTCTTTTTGCGCTGTGTTTTCATTCCCCAAAAATAAAATCGCTATTCGGTTGTTCTGGTGCACAGGGAGAAAAAAAATTCAATTATTCAGGTCAACAGAACACAGAGTGGCACGGATGCACCGGGAAAATGGAAAATATCGTACCAAGAAGTTTTGATCTAACGGCATTGAACTGATAATTTATTACTATTTTTATACCGATATGATGTTGATCCTAATGATTCACCGGTAAAATTTATTCTAGAATTTGGTCAACTATATATGCGGTTGGCCAGTGGTTGACCAAATTTTGGCGAAATTTATATCTATGTGGAATAATAGAAAGGAAAAGTAAGGAATTATTATTATCTATAGCGATAGGATAGTGCTAATGATGTACTGATAAAAATTACTACAGAAATAGACCAATTTCTGGTTAAATATTCACTAAGGTGGAGTAATAGGAGAAATAACGTGTCAAAGAGATTTTCTTTTTTATCATAACTTTTTATTCATTTACAGAGGATACCATCTTATAAATTTATCAGGTAGCTAACAGAGTTATATTTCAAATGTGCTGTGAAAATGCCAACTGACAATAAATAGTGTACAATAATTGTTGCCTCGTCTGCGTTTCGTTAAATTACTTTTGTGGGAAATTTATTATCGTTCATGTCATTTTTACTTTTTAATATTTCGTATCAAATCGTATATGTATATAAACCGAAGCACATAATCAACATTACGAATCCGCGAAACAAGTGGTAGTATTATTATGTAAACAACAGTCGTGAGAACATTATCATTTTTTTTTCTTTTTTAACCGTAACGAAAGATTTCGTTCTTTACTTTTGTTTTATTACACGCGAGAAGCTCGATCGTGAAAACAAGAAGCCTCTGTCTGTTACACACATTATTATTTCATATAAGAGAAGCTTACATATTCCAAACGTCGAGATCTCACTTCGTCCCCCTCTCGCATATAACTCCCGAGAATAAAGGGAATGAAAAAAGCCAAAACGAAAGCCCGAAGCATCTTGAAAACCAAAGTACATTATCAATATCACGGAAGAACACATCGTCCGCCGCGTATAGAGTACACAGAGGAAGGGGAGTTGAAGGATGATAGCGCATTATCGAACATCGACTCGAGGACACACGTACACATCGATATATCGAGAGGGAAGCGCGCGGTTATTGTCGAGCTGCTGCTGCTGCTGCTGCTGTTGTCGCCGTCGTCGTCATCGTCACTGGGCTAAGTCGTTGTACCTACTTCAATTGGGTGTTGAAGTACTGGCGGTAGTGGTGGTAATGGTCATAGCGGTTGGATCCCACCAGTTACCATTAAGTTCGCCCATCATGGAAAGCCGGATGAGGTTCCAGCCTTCGAGTTCTCTGTATCAGGTGTCGTTGCGGTTGGGCTTGTAACCGAGATTCTTGCGCTGAAGAAACAGGTGAATCTCACGGAAGTTCGGTCGGTTCGACTCGTTGCGCTGCCAGCACTCGCGCATCAGGTCGTACATTTCCTTTGGGCAGTTCTTTGGTAATGGAAGTATAAGCTGAGAAAGAGCAAAAACAAATTTTTCATCATATATTATGGTCTATATGGTATTATGACTTTAATTAGTATACTGTTTTCCAATTCAAAAGACTGTATTTTAATACATCAAACTTTTTTTCAACGTAGACAATAGCAATTAGCATTGTTAAATGCAAGTTACATTTTTAATTTAATGAATTATTAGCCTAATCAGACTTTTCAGCAAACAATGAAGTTTTACTAGGTTTTCAAACAATGAATCTTCACTGAATTTGCCATTTTCATTTCAAACATAATTTTGAATCTAGTAATGAATAAATAATCGTTAATAATCAAATGTTCAATTTACAAAATTATTACGGCAAAATATTTTCTTATCAGCTATAAATATCCATTACAAAATTTTTACTAATTCACCATTAATAACTCGTAATTAGTACTTCACTATTATAGAATTTGAAGATGAACACTTACAAAATTTTTAACGAATGTAAATACTCTACGAATTATTTTTGAAGCGATAAGTAGTAGACTACTCAGAAAATCAATGAAAAATTCACTGTTTCACTTTCACAAACCATTATTTTCCCAGATACTTTTATAGATTATTATTATATCTAGTTCCACATTTATTCAGTGCAAATAAAGAGCAATGATTTATTTTCCTATTATACATAAAAATCTCACTCGACCACAGCTATAAATATCGAGATGAAAAAATTCTCACCCTTCTATCGTCCTCCTGGTAAAAATACGTCGCATTTTCGACAATACGATGGTCCGGCAGTTCTTCAAACGGTTGCTCGCGTGCGAACGTCAGAATCTCCCAGAACGTCACGGCGAATGCCCACACGTCGCTTTTCGATGTGTAGTTCCCCTATAAATAACGCAGAAAAATAGTTTACTCATTCTGTCGGGAGAAAATCGAAAAAGAGGGAGATTTGATTGCGGAAACTCGTGAGTCTATTTTCGTGACCGAGAAAATTTCCGTTTTTTTTTCTTCAAAAATTCGCATAATCTACCACTGCGCGAAATTTTGAAAATGAAAAAGTGAGATAAAGTGGAGGCGTAACCCGATTTTCGAATGCGATTCCCCACTCGGTAACTTTGGCTAGTTCTGGAACGAAGTAGCTCTGGGTTCGTTTCCATAAATCAGCCATGGCGAACTAGCGTACAATATGCGAGTACTTTTCCTTTTTTTCCCTTCTTTCCACTTTATTTTTCCACTTCGTTCTATTCTTTCCTCTTTTCGTTACGTCTCTGATGGTCTTGGAAAGTTGCTATTTTTCGAAAAACTTGTCGTGCGTACGTAATCATCCTGCTAGTCAGTCTTTACTTGCTCGAATAAATTCAAATGACTATTTCCCTGGCTACAAGTCCATTTGCACAGTATTCCGTAGCTCGTAATCTCCCAATAATACCAGCATTAGTTGCGAAAATCTCCTATCCAGCGAGTTTATCCCTTCGTCCTATCCCCGGAACTAAAAAAAGGTCATGCATTTCCAAGACAGCTATAAATAGTACTTAACCAGATCAAAGAACTTCCGAATATATATACATATCGCGTGCGAATTAAATTTCTTTCGCCTTTTCGCATGATAAAGTTCTGCTTATCCTTACGCGGCACCAACTGCTTACAAATTATGTAAATCGTGCGAGCCTCCTCCTCTGGCGCGCAATTTCCCTCTCGCGACCTAGAAAAGAAAGTCCGAAAAAGGAGCCAGTCTCTTTCGCGCCTCTGAAATTTTGTTTGAAGCCGGTATACTCGTGCGCGCTTTGTGCAAATGCAATTTCGCTCAACTCGGTATACATGTATATATATATAAATTTTTTTTTTCGCGCGCACGTGACTCTCTTCCGAAACAGTCATTTACGAGCGCTGTAATTTCGTGTAATTGTAATTGCCGAACCGAGTCTAGCAAACGCACCGCGTTTCATTAACGGATGAGAATGTGTGTAGACACACGTATGTATGTATAATAGGTATTGCGTTGTGAGATAAATAATGACTAGTAATGAAACATTAACGACGCAAAGGTGATTTGAAGGCATAACAGGTATGTGTAGTCGAAATTCATACGCTATTTAAAATATACCGGAGATCGGCTTATGGAATGCGCAGGTATTCCCAGGGATTTATGGAGGCATTGCGATGAGGATATTTAAAAGTGATAGAACACAAGTTACACTATATGCGAATATCGCTCAACAAAGGCATTTAGGATCGTTATTACATGGATTGTGAATTTTTCAAATTTCGACTATTCTCACACTAAGTCGGATTATACTCGTTTCAGACCGGAACTTTGAATGTATGTAACACAAGATGTAAGCCAGTTGTTCAAAAATAGCCATTTACAGAAATTATTAAGTGGATAAGCCTGGAATGAATTGTGGTTCTAATGAATTGAAAATCTGTCAAATAAATTGTAATATATTGATAAAATGTTATTCGATGATTTTTTTAAATTTTGATTTTGTCATAGACGTGTATGCATTCTCTTCATTTTTTGATTCATCATTAATATCATTTTGGTATAAATTTATTTTGTGTGAAAATAAACAAAATGACTTCTTTTTTCACTCTGAAACTGATTAAAATTTAAAAATAAAAATAATAATAACGCTAAATTTGTTGTTCCAGACATTCAGAGTATGAACAGCCCATTAATATTTTTTTCAAATAATATAATTATACGTATAATGCGATTATCTAATATTGTACATTCGCGCGTATATATATCCTGTGTTCTTAATGACGAACAATGAGAATATTCATTTGCAGTGGCATTAATATTCATCAGCTCTGAAAAGATGATGTATGGGTGTAAAGGTCACGAGGCTAGTAGCTCGTAGCTTATTGTAATGGCTCCAGTTAAGGTGCTTAAAATATTTATTGAAAATTATGTTGATTGCATTTCCTTGACAAGGCTTTGTTCGTAATGTTCTCTAGAAATTAAATATGAAGGA
Organism: Apocrypta bakeri; assembly: GCA_018906985.1. Lineage (NCBI taxonomy): Eukaryota > Metazoa > Arthropoda > Insecta > Hymenoptera > Pteromalidae > Apocrypta > Apocrypta bakeri. The sequence continues at coordinate 3,402,561 of JACCIA010000005.1, forward strand.
TTTTGATATAGTGTACCCGATAGCATTTTGCATAATATCAAACTTGGCTACTCTACTTACAAATTGAACAATTTCTAAAAAATACTTTATAGTGCAAATTAATACTGCTAAATGTGATATTCAAAATGACTTTGCCATAATTTCTATAGCGAGAGTAAATCCAAAACTCGTGCGAAAAAATTTTGAATGAAACAATGAAATAGACGTATGTTTACACAAATTGCACTTAAATCCAGCATAGAATCTAAATCTATCAGAATTAAACTTTTCATTTAAGCTATCTGTATACAGCTTATCAAATTGCAATTGTTTATCGTCGGAATTTGAGCCGCTATAACTTCTGTGTTGTTCGTCTCGAAATTCTAGAGCTGAACATAACTAATTTTCGAGGGCACAACTTTGTTCGTCGTAATATATGTCGAAACTGCATTTGTCAGTAGTCACAAGTGTTTCATTTGGCTTCCAGAGTCGCGTTATTGCGCTTCGTTCCGTTTCGTTTGTGCGTGTGGGCTTTGTAAAGAATTGCCCTTTTTTTTATTTTTTTTACGAAGCTAGTCGAGGTCACTTCTTGCGAGCGAAACAGCGGTTGGTGCTTTTTATCAAACAGCCACTTTTTATGAGAGTTTTCAGTTCGTCGAACTGCCCGGTAACGAGGTTTCTATATTTGGCTAGTAAAATGACGAACGTCGACTTTGAAATTTTTGGAAAAAAATCATAGGAACTTTGGACTCGTAATTACCAAGCTTTCTGAGCTTCATTTTTGTCAAATAACGTAAGATTCATTATTGCGTTTTTAATTGCAAATTGGTGGAAATAAAACAATCGTTTAATCTGATATTTATGAAAAAACCACACTACCAGAAGGGATCATTTTTTCCCTAGCGAGTAAACACATGGAAACAGCTGGTCAGCGAATTTGGCTTTAAAGGGAATGTACATTGAGGAAGAAGTACGACTCACCACGAGCATCGATTCCCAGGCCATCCAACGTATGGGCATTGCTGGTCGACCTTCGATCATGAAGTAGTCAGCTGTGTAGGCGTTTCGTCCAGGTCCTAAATCCGAAACCTTCACATTGTAGCCTTGACTCACCAAACAATTTCTGAAAACAAAGCTCACTTAATACATGCTCTATGAGATTTCATAAAATGTTTTCTTTTTACGGTAAACGATGTTTCCTTTAACTCTTTACGAGGTATATTGTAAGAGTTTGTAAGGAACTTTTAATGTTTGATAATAAAAAGCTGAAAACTATGACGCTTATATAGACGTATAACTCAGAAATCTAATTATTACGACGTCAAAGTTTAGTGCGAGGTGTTGGTATAGGTTTATAGTGAAGTATAAATTTCCAGCATAATTCACTGTAAGAGTCTTGGCTGCGCTACCATAAATATATTCCAATAAATAGGAAATTCCGTTTTAGGGCCTGCATTTTGGTAGAAAATTTTACTACAACAATCATCGTCATATACTTTGTTAACTCTTGCCGAAGTATCGTCTCAATCAATAACACAGCAAACAGTGATTTCTCAATTTCAGTCAGATAAACAGAACAGCAACAACGACACCGTAGCCCTTAACGATCCAATATCGAAAATCTCCAAGCCATAAAATGAAAACGTCGAACGTCAGCGGGTCGTGGTTCATTATCGCATCACTGCCAGGGGCAAGTCCATAGCCGTATTGCCTCAGACTGAAAACTCGCTCAGTCGGTTTTTTTTTATCCGATCAAAATAGCTAATTAGTGCGCATTCCTGCATGAAGCTAAGGGAACTATATAACAAGGCGCTCCATTTCCCGGTCAATTAGTCAAAACTTTTAATCGGTCGACTCGAGCGTAAAGAGAAGAAGCATCAGAAGGAGAAGAAGAAGAAGAAGCCGACGCCAAGGAAAAAGAAGAGGCAAGTTCGCTATTACTCAGGGCTCACCTTTCTAGTCTCGCGCCTGTAACGTACAGATAAGTCGAATCGCGGCCCCTTCGCGACGCTTAAAAACTTGAGTCGAACCGTCGACGGAGTTTTCCTCGTCGACTGCTACGGATCGTTGGGAGTTTCAAATTTAGATAATATTGCTAAAGTTTCGCGCTAGAGACTCCGACGTTTTTGAATATCATTCGTCGCGAGATTGGAAAAACAGAGTACGGTAGTTTGATTGATCGTCACATTTCACGTTCGATAGCTTGAATATTTTTTCCTTTTTTTTATTTCTGAATATGTACTAAATTTTACACACATGTGCGTATACGTATTCTGAAAAAGTTTTCTGGACCGTCGAGTGATTGCAAGATATATCGTAGAGTTACATTTCCAATTCATCTTGTGCAAATATATACCTCGGTAAGTAATAATAATAATTTTAAAATAATGACTAAAATTTACGCAGATATCGTTTCACAACGTAATAATTCAAGTCGTAGTCACGTGTATTAGCTATTGTAGATTGTGATAATATATTTCGACTGAAGGGAAGAAATAGCTAGTTAAAAAAATGTCTTGAAGATACAGCCAGTTCAGAATTAGCTTAAGGAAACGGACATTTCAATTTGAAATCTCAGAACCAAACCGTTGAGACTTAAATTGAAAAAAGAAGCCAAATCAAAAAACGAATAGTTCAAAATAAAATTCAACAACCACACAGTTCGATTGATAAATGAAGGTAGAGACAAAACCAAGTAAATTTAAAGAATCAAAGTGTAATTGAAGATTCAGACAGTTCAAAATAGAATTTTAGAATCAAACAGAACAAAATCAAAATTCTACAAGTAAACGAAGCAAGAAATCACAAAATAGCAAGAGATTGAAACGTAACGTGATTCTCAACTTCAGACCTTCGTAGACACTTTTAAATTGATAAAAAGCATCTTCATGAATTTTTTCATCTCGATACCAGTGATCGGACCTTTTCAAAACTGACTTTGGTAACTTAAATAACTTTCAACAAAAGACTTTGGTTTTATTGTTACGAAATAGCGAGTGATCAATTAGTTTGGTTGATAACTTCTAAATTCATCTTAGGTACGTTAATGAATTTTTTCATGTTGAGACTCACTATCGAACCTTTTAAAAATTGAATTTGAAGACCTTGATGACTCGGGAGATTGCTACGACTTTTTAACTTATTTTATAAGAAAAGTCTCTTTTCTGTTTTTAGCGAGAAACAGACGTGTAAAAATATTTTGAAGAAACAACCCATGTGTTTTTAAATTATTCATATAATAATTAAACCCAGTCACACACACACATACCCGACATCCATTCAGTATCTGAAAAACATCAAATTTCGGGTTCCCACTTCTATCGTAAGTACTACACTGGCAAACCAGCGCCACATTTGCATATCCACTCCATCAGTAATTTTTTGGCCAATTTTTCCAACGTATTCAGCAAACTTTCTAATAATTGTTCTCCAGCGATATTCGTAAAACGCGTAATCTACCGTAATTATAAAATTATTACTCCAATATACTCGACCATCTCCCCTTTCCCTATGCCGTGCTTTGAAACGTGATTAAACATAATGAGCTGGGTAAGTCGCTATATAGCCGATACCGCGCGAATATAACGCCGTTAGTCGCGCGTCACAGTTACGCAAGCGCCGCAATATTTATCCGCCATTCCTCCTCTTAAATACGTTTCTATAACTAACCTTTAATGAATTTTCGGGCTGACAGTTATGTAGCGGCCCACAGGAGGGTATTATAATTAAGGTTTATGATTAGAGTTAATAATTGGTACACGTGCCTCTATTAAACGCCGCCTGCCTGCATCGACTTGCGCTATTGACTCCTATATATAAGGGGTATATAATATATATGTATATATTATATATACATCCATACGTATATAGAATATACATTATAGACACACACACGCATACATACATACATATATATAGAAGCAGATACAGCCTAGAGTGTCGACGGTAAAACCGACGCGTGAACGTCCAACGGCTAAGGCTCGTAAAACCATGGGCTATACGACTTAACTTTCGATGAATTATTAAAGCATATTTTACTGATTTTTAAATCTCTTCTCCGTTAAATTGTGTACGTAGATGGGATATACGCAGTGTAAAGAGTATGAAAAGTCTTTATAGCTTTTTCGTTGGCTGGACGTAAATTTTGGCGCAAATGAGCCGAAGAAAATTTTGCTTCGCGCAATGAGGAAATAGCAACAGATGTCATTTAGTTATGAATGAAATTAGCAAAAATCGTTGGATGTGAAGTTAAGTTAACAACTTGAAACTCCTAAGAATCGGAGTGGAGCAAAGTTTTCATTCGAGTTTAAATTAGAAAATTAATTAGAAAATTGCAATATCGGTGTATCGTAAAAATAGATTATATTACACAATTAATTAACTGATTATTTAATTGACACTCGTAAAGTATATTACTATCCCATCGTATTTATTCCGAACCAATTAATATAAGTGCATGCAGTTTTAAATGAAAATATTATCAGTCAAATTTACAAATAACAATAATATCAGAATTTCCAAGTTAAAGTAAAATTTCAGAATTAGATTCAAAATGGAATTGAACAACCAGACAGAACAACATCAAAATTTAAAAAACTAACTTTTATATACTGATAAAATAAAGAAGCTTAATTATTCCGAACCGCTCAATGGAATCGAAGTGTTAAATTGAAAATATCACTGAATTTTTCAATATAATACTTTCGACGTCGGCTCGTAAAAACATTGATTAGATGAATCACTCAGAACAAGTAATGAAATCAGCAGCTAAATCTCTTGCTTGATATTTTGAGAATCGTGTGTCTAACGCTAGATACGAATAACACTCCACTCTCGACAATCGCAATCCTTACCTCGTAGCGAGATCCCGATGCACAAAGTCCATTTCCTCGAGGTACTTCATGCCCGATGCTATTTGCGTAGCCATGTATATCAGAGTGCCGAAGCTGTAACAGAGAAATCAAGCGCGACAAGCGTCGCTTAAAACTGGATTCTCTACATCAAACGAATATGTACTCAGACACATAGACACATTTGTATATATATATATATATAGGTATAGATAGAAGGATGGAGACGGAGTTCTGTTGCGTGGAATTGTCAAAGTAACCGTAAAACGAGCTTCCGTTAGCTCACAAAGACGTATATCCTTGTCTAATGTTTATCCCCGATGGATATATATACAAAGGGAATGTGTAGATAAGGAAGATCATCGTGAAGACAAAGGGAAGTGAATCGAAAATGTAGGGAATACGTTTTGTATAGAGAGGAGTGGAATGATATATGAGTAATAGATTGACAGGAAACAGTTGTTTAACTTTTTCGTGTGATGATCCATGCTCAGAATTATGTTTGAACTTATTACAACTTTTATTGCCATATAAGATTTTCAAAAGGTGTTTATACTTAGAAACTTTAGAAATCTTTGAACATTGTTCTATTTAAAAATGAACTAATTAATTAGAGCCGTATTCTCGTGTAAAACGTATGACAGCTGTTTCATTACCATTATTTGACCAGTACCAATATATCGTTTATCAGTAAAGAACTTGTTGTTGCAATACTGGCAATTCTTACTAAAGCTTGAGACTTTCATAGTTTATGAGACATATTGGATACAAGTAATAGGGAAAACATGACGACTTAGATCTGGCCATCTTTAACTCTATTCTTAACGTTTTCTAAAATCTTTTGTTATATAAGATTATTGTATTATGGAATATTCGTGTTAATTTAATATTAGTGTTCCCTTTAATATTTAACTCTGTGTATTCCGTGTTAATTCGAATAAGACGCTTCTGGAAAATGTAGTTATTGTTCAACTCAATAGTCTAAGCCATCCTACTATTATTAGTTTATTCTTTAAAGGGGATTTTTTCCTCTCGGAACCTTGAATCGAATTGAAAATTTATCATATGTACAATTGTGGTGTATGCATAATTTAATTTATTTGAAATAAACCAACAAGATGATCCTTTTTTTATTCTTATTCTGGCATTGAAAATATACATCGATTCAAATAACACTTCAACTTTAAATATCCATCGAGTTGTTCAAGCTTGATGTACACATGGGGTGGTAATAATATTAACTTGCGGGACGACTGAATAAACGTTTTTTTGATGTACAAAAAATAATATTTCTCTTGCAAAATTTAATATGCAAAGCAGCCCTTAATGTGATTTCCTTATATTAACGAAAATCATGTGAAACCTACCCTGAAATATAAATTTTAACGAACTTAGGCAATTAATCGAAAAATCATTGAATATACCGACAAGCACGAGCAGTTTACATCATACCAACCCTCTTTGCAAATTGCACGCTTCAAGTGCGTATTATATTTTCCTTGTAAGCGCAAGCAGCCGATGTATGCCTGGCGTAAAAATTTTCTGCGCCGCTTACCATTCGGGACTCATCACGGTCTGCTGGATCGCAAATTACACTTCATTTGCGCGAGCGAGAGATCGATTCCTCCGCCTCGACTGCAATGCCATTGATTTTGTACAGAAGAGCTTATACTCGGTGAGGGAGATGCAGTGCGCAGAGGTTTTCCAAAAAGTAGACTAGTGCAATATAGTCGGTCTTTGTTACGCTAAGAATGTTTGACAAAGCTCTGACTAATTGCATACTCGTGTTTGATCGATTGGCTGGAAAATTGAATTTCGCTTGGATTTTGAATGGCATTGCTGCGATGTTTGATTCAGATTTGTAAAGAAAAGTAAATGATTGATTTTCAGAAAATCAACGGTAATCACATGGCTGAGTGGCTTAAGAGGACAAGACATCTTTAAACGTATAATTGGCTAAATATTACCAATTTTTTTTGTAAATATCATCTACAAACGGTGTTAAAATTTATTGACGATACAATCTGTATTTTATGAGGTTTTTTCGTTTTAATGAAAGCGTTTAAAATTGATTATATTTTAGTGGAAAATGAAGAAGTTAAACATTAAAATATTTTAAGGAAGTTCATTGTTTTTGAAAAATTTGTTTTTTAAACTCAACAGATTTTTCTCTCAAAAAGTATGAGTTTTAGAAACAAATTGTCTAAAATTATACGTAGATCAATTAGGTATTGGGATAAAAGGTATAAAAGGTATAAAGGTACAAAGTATAAATTAGGTATAAAAATTTAAATTTATTATGAAACATTTTCGACTAAAACTATCAGAATTATTGTAAGTTTAGACACGATTTAGATAGATATTAATTAAAAAAAAATAAGCGCACGAAAAATCATTTTCTACGTTAATTTTACTCACTATCTACGGAATTAAAGGAGGAAAAAATAGTAAAAGGTTATTAATTAATCTAATGCATAAGATAATAAGATCGTCTACGAATAAGAAATTTAAATTATGTTATGTTGATCTATTGTATTTAATTATTATTGTATTTAATACATTGATAATTGTTTATTCGAATGTTATACGTACATATTTAAAAATATTTTCGTTATATTTGGGACTTTTAGTTTGGAGTTAGTGTGTACATTTGTATGTGCCAGCCTATGCCAATAAATAAAAAAATAAATAAATAAATAGATTTGATCAATATGTTGGTCAGTATGTTGGGTTACTATTTAGCCAATCGATTCTACCCAATACAAAAAAAGTTATAAGTTCGCAAAATTTGTATAAAAACTTGAGACTCTGCTAATCATCGTCATCTGATTAAAGTGATCGAACTCAACAGAATAACATTAAACATACATATTCATTTCTATTTATCCATATTAAACTTATGGAAATAGTTGATAAAATATGATGTACAATCGAATATGAAATTATTCCTCTCTTGCTATCGGCACTTGCATAAAACAACCCACGTGTAAATATACAACCTTCTCTATCTCTAATCATGCAGCCTGTGACGGGTATCGCGTACGCCATTCGCATATTTGCCAGTAGTAACGGTCGGGCACTGGCAGGTCTCGGCAAGGGCAAACAATTTCGGCTCCTGCTGTACAAACGAAGAGAATCGCTCCGATCGACTATAACCTCGACTGCGTAAATATCTCCAGTTCGTTCTACTTCTCTGTTGTGCAAAACGTACTCGCGCGAATGCCAGAACATGGGATAGAGAGAGAATGGAACGTGGAGGAGGGGAGAGAATTTGCCCATACTAGTCACGTCAATTTACGTGTATATCGATTTTGAGATACAGATAATCTCGTTAGGTTTATGAATATTTCTTCTGCAGGGGTAACTACTACTATGTAAATTAAATTTTTATATATTTTTTTCATCTATTGTATTATAGAATTATTATTGGAAGATTGCCTTTGCTTCGATCATGTGAACACGTTTACAACGTTGGTATTATTTAAGCGGAACTTAAAAAATTATTTAAAGGAATTTAAAAGAAATTTTAAAAGATGCAGAATCAGGAACATCAAGCAACTTTATAGGAAAATTAAATGAAGGAGAAAAATTGATCCTATTGGATTATCCAATTATTGAAAACTGCAGATACAGGATGTCACATTGTGATGTGAACAATTTAGGAAACCACAAAACATCATTATACTTCAAAAATAAACCAGTACAAACGTATTCAAATACAATGTACCCTTTAAAACATCAGCCAAAGTATAAAGACCTAATAGTAGTTGGTGACATCATATTTACACTAAACTGTAAATGCGATTAATCCTTACAACATAAAGAGATTATTGCACATTACAGGATGATACGAGCACTGGGTTTAATGTGTCCTGTAGGACTAATAGACTACCAAAAGGAAGCTTTTAGAAGAATTAAAAATGTCTATGCTGAAATGTTAACAACGTCACGAATGGTGTTAGCATGATATTGGTGAATGAGCAGGATATGCAATTATCAAAATATACACTCTACTTAAAGACAATCTCGCTTGTCTTGGTAATCACATTAATAAGTCACAAGTGAGGATATTTCCAATTATTGTTGATATAGAGCCATAACGAATAGGAAATTATGTCCTCTGTTGGGTTACGTTCAGGTACTGTTTTTTATACACAGTAATCAAGGTATTCCAAGCATTCGTAATGATCGTATTTGAGCCTAATCGGAGAAAGTTAAATTTGAGAAATAATTTTAAAATAAAGTATGATTAAAAACATGAATAAATAAAGAAGTTGTTAGGACCATCAGCAGCGTCACCATCTAGAAAATTAATTCTAGAGCTCTTAGTCCACTCATTACAATTTTAAGTAAATGTAGGAAGGTAGTAAAGCGGCTATAATTATTTACAACAGGCACTTAGGAATTAATCGATTTTCCATTTAAAATTCTTAACCGTCACTTTCTCCCAGTTCTTTAGTGCACTTTTGTTCCTGTTGGTACAAAGTTTTCTTTTTTCACATCGATTTACACAATCCTTTTACAAATATTTTTTCAATGCGATAATAGATAAGAAAAATCATAGGTTTGCTTCGCGAGTACCAGCTTTCTAAAGCTTTGACGCTGGGGAACGTTTTTATTTGTTTAACATAACGTGAACGTCGGCGTGACGCTGAAATTTAAAAAAGTCTTGAACATTTGGATTCTTACACGAGGATGGATAAGGGATAATAAATTGGCGAAATGGGGACCTTTAAAATAGTGGAAATAATTAAAATTAGAATTCAAAATTAATTAATTTAATAACCTACCTCAGCGTTTTTGCCGTTTGCACCGTGGTCGTCTCGGCAACGTGACTTTGCAGGTACTGGTTTAGATCTCCGTACTCGGCATTTTCCAGGACGATGCACATCGGGTCATTGTCGAGGCTCGCACCGAGTAATCGCGCGACGTTTCGATCGTTAAGTCGCGCCAGTCTTTTTGCTTCTAGCCTAAATTCTATCCTGTAATCAAAATGTATGCAAATTTTGACAATATTCCAAATTTATATTCTTGCTATTAGCTTCTCTCAGATACTTTAACGATTCATTATCTTAAAATAACTGAATAAGAGAATGATCTATTTTAAGTTGGTTTAATAATTTTGTAGTGATGATTGGATACGGCTTAGACGTTCTTGAAAATTGAGGTTTCGTGTGTGATCGAGTGGATGATGAAATTTGTAATATTAACTGCAACACGGGAATTGGTGAGTTATAGTGAGAATATTTTATTCGTTTTTTTCATTCAAGTGACGTAAAAAAGGCGTCGCGCTATTTCTTAAATAATGCGTTATATATATCGCGCTTAAAATGACAATTATGAGATTATCTCTACATATGGTATTGATTAAAACACTTGTTATCCGAGTGAACTTTTCACTCTAGAAGTCCACGTGATTTTTATTCTGGAATTTAATTATAGATAAGAAATTGAAAAAAAAAGTTTGTTATTATTTTTATCAAATACAAGATTGATAATTATTAACTATTTGGATTACTAAAATAACTTATATTACTTTATCTACATATTTTCATTCTAACAGCAATTTTGTTACTTTGATTAAGAATAAGATTTTAACTTAGAGTAGTTTACACGTAGTTTCTCTTTGAATTTTTAATATTACCGAAATACCGCAATACCCCGTTAAATCTATATTGAAAAATGTATTATTACCTGTTTCCAAGGGTCACGCTTAAAGAGTTATTTTCACTCTAAAAGTTTAATCGTGTATTTGAAAATAACAGTTTTTCCAGTCATTTAAGGATCTTTTAATTACCAGAGTTTCAATAAATAATCTTCATACTTATTTTTAGAGTCTGTTTACATACTGTGAAGTATGTACACTACCTATCAATTATTATAGAACCGAAAAAATTCTAAAAATACGAGTCGTTTCGAGAAATAATGAATCGTCTAAATATCTCATACCTTTTCTCTATAACGATTTTACAGATGCTGTAAAAAGCTCGTTTTTCGATATCAAAAGCAGTTGTTAGTATTTCAGAGAATCCAAACCCTATAAAGTGAATTCGGAACGATTTCAGTTTAGCAAAGTTTCCTTCCAAGATAAAACTGTCGCGACGTTTAGTTCAGTGGTTTTCGAGTGTAAACAACGCTCGAGTTCCCAAGGAGCGAAAGACTGCTAGGGAAAAAGTTTGGCTCGCAAAACGAAGTCACTTCTAGTTATCGACAGACCGATTAAACTTTCCATTGAATCGGAATTTTCACAAGCTAACGAAGTGAATATAAAAATTGTTAAATTTTATAATGACATTCAATTCGCAGTATGCACTCTGAAAGTGTGTAATGAATTTTTAATTAAAAACACAAAAAGTTAATCGATTCAAATGAATAAACTTGAAGTTTATCCTCTACCATCTTCGTAATTGCGGCTGCGTTACGATAAATCCTTTTTTATAAAATAATAATTCTTTTGAAGTTTCTCAAGTATTGCGAACTTTTCGTTAAATTTTCGTTCAACTAAACCACGTTATTCTCATGAAAAGCTAAAACTTGTTGACTAGTTTGTATAATCGTTTAGATTCTTTGAAAATCAATCTGTGTAGTTCCCTGAGAGTTTAAGTATAGTTTATAATAACCCTTACAATGACGGTATTGAACTAGATAATCAAAACTCACCTAAGCACCTCGGACGATCCAGGCCTCAAAGATTTCACGATGACCAGATCACTGCTGGTATTGCGAAAGACCTCTTCATATCCAGGAAACCGGTCAACTTCGCATATGTGTATATCCCCAAAGTATCCACTACCGAGGTTCTCAGCGATGTTGAGCCTTTCACGTGGAAAATCGAAGATTATGCAGTCGAGAAGACCAGCTGGAACTGCTGCTTCATCTTCATCCTCTGTCAGCATGTCTTCAGGACTGTAGCTATTCAGACTGCTCGAAGCTTTGCCACTATGCGGAGGTGGCGTACAGCTCGGATTTGGTGACGCAGGTAGTGGAGGAAGAGGTGGACTCTTTGGTACAGTCTTGAATTTTAGTGATAAACGTTTGGAATATTGCGCCAGATGGATCAGTTCAAGATTCGATCAAGGTCAATGTGGCATGATGTCAAAAACAATGTTAAGCAATGTATATTTGAACTCTGTGGTAGGTTAATGTAATTTTACAATTTCTCGAAAAGGGAAATAATTGAAATAAACAATTTATACTCGTAGCAATGCTAACAATATCCCATCTCGTGCTTCATGGGCAGTGCGTATAATTGTTCTTCTTTCCTATAACTAATCAGGTCACATTATATAAATAGTTATCAGGTCTCGCACGCACCCATGAAAACGGTTAACTTTATTGCATGTATCTGGGTTAATGAATCCAACAACACCGACAACAGTTCAAGTACTTTTTAGTGACTGATTAACGCAAGGAAGGCTCGACAATTTACATACATAGCGCAAGTTCGCATGTTGGATGGGCATCTTTATTTTTTGGCCTCACCTTGCAGATTTCCGTACCGGCGTAATACCTTTCCGGTGGTGGTGGGATTGGTGGCGCGTTCGACGGGTACTCCTGTACCGGTGGAATTGGCCGGTTCAGATTGATCGCCGTGTTGAGCAGTAACGGAATTACTGGATGCTCCGTGGATGACCCTGCGAAAAGAAGGTGGGAATTTTTGCTTTATGTATCGGGGAAAAGAAAACTAAAATTTTACGGATGCGTTAGCGATCTTTTTGTAGCTGATGAGAGGTTGCTGGAATAAATAAATAATAATCGAGTGTTTTCAAGTACCCCTGTCTGGTTTAAGGAAAAATAAGAAGATTAATTATTAATGCAACAACTTTGTTCCAGCTTTAACTACAGCACCCATACGTTCTCTCTTACAAAAAAAATCCAAAAAGCTAAGCTCTAAATCGATCGCTCGTTAGCCACTGCTTAAAGTCGTAGTGAAGTAGATTCGAAACATCGAACTCCATAGACAATCGCCACTGGTTAGGTATGTAAACTTGTCCCTTTTCTCTTCCACGATGTGAGAAAGAGACAGAGAGGTGTGACCTGACGAAATAGTTGTCGGACTATTCGATGCGCTTGGATTTCCATTTCCAACGCAGGGAGAGAGAGATAGAACGTAGTCTGTACCACCGTTTCAGTTCTGAAAGCGGGCAGACGGTAAACTTGCTCGTTAGAGTTTCTCCTGCTCTCTTCGCAGACGAAACTATCCCGCGGACCGCAAGCCGTGCGCGAGAGACTCTCCCCTGTCTCGGTCTCTACCCGCAGAGTCCTTCGTCACATTTACCTTCGGCCCGGATATAACGCGCTCGGTTCTCGCGCGGAACGAACTGGATAAATATTTCACGTATTTATGCTAAGAGGCTTGACCATGAGATTCTGCTTGTCTCCTATTTCTCTTTTCTGCGATGAATATTGTAATGGGATGAAGATGGATTTGATTTATGAATATAAAGAAGTTTTGATTAAATTACTTATATCGTTCTGGAATATTATAACACTCGTGAGTGTTACATTTGGTTCCTTCGAATGCACGTGGGCCGAGTTTACTGCGAATGAGTAATTTCTGTGTGCGGTTCACCATAGCACGATTTCGAAAAGGAATGTTTGCTGTTTAACTAAGTTATCATTCAAAGCGCATTTCTTGTTTGAACCGCAGTAGAATTTCATCATCGAAATTTGGCTTTGTGATTCATGTAACGCTATTTCATAATCAACCGATAACTAGATTGACCATATAATCACATTCTTACGAATTCAAGAAATCATTTCGAGTGCATTGATCGAGTTGAACACATACTTATACTACACTACATATAGTACACCCATACATATAGTTGTATACTACATATAGTAGTATACTACATCGACGCCTGGAGGGAAGAACCTGTCAATTCATAAACGACTTCAAAAAGCAGTCAATTTTTAATGGTTCATCGTGTACATTTTCAATTGCTTTGCATTTTCGATTATAGTCGGAACCGTCGGATTCTTGGATTTTCAATCAAGCAATGTGGTTGTCAATTTCTATTTTTAACCGTCTGGGTCTTCAAGCAAATGTTGCATTGTCTGACTCTTTTAGCTCATTCTGAACTATCTGGGTTTACAGGACTTCTTTTACATGGGATGTTTGTTGAAGACATAATTTGAATTGACTGTTAACCAAAAGCTGTATAATCACCAGGACTTCATGAAGTTATTTATTAAATTTTACAAAAACTTAAGTTTGTCCAACAAATTGAAATTAATTGTCTCAAATAGTATATTTTGCTTAAGAAAAAGATGAGTGTATAATTTCAAAAATAAATTAGAACTACATTTTCCCAACGTATCTCTAATCAATATACTATTTCACCCTATCGTATTCCTACTATAACCTATTTTTTGTAAATATTAACGAATTTTCCTCTCCGTATACACTGCATAATGTAATATTGCACATAACGATGTATCCACTTTAATCAACGACGTACTCTCGTATTTCATGCAATAGCTCGTAGAGAAGAGCTATACCTACATTCTCCGGTGAAAAAAAAGTAAAATCAAAATTCCCCAACGAAAATCCCGGCTGTGCAAACGAATCCGGCTACACATCCAATTTTCGCATTCTCATAGCGACAAAACAACCGGGCAAACGTATGGCCCAGATAATCTCTTGCAATCCCGCAACAAACATTGACCGAGTAGCTACTAGACACTGTACACGAAACCGATTGTCTCTCTCGTTCACTTTTGTAAAATCTGCAGCTATAATTGCGATCCTCGTAAAATAATCGAATTCTCTGCTGAGGATCCTCCGACGAAAGAGTAACGATGCGGCTATTCTCGATTATACGCAAAACGAGTCTATGCACAGCTACTAGAACTTAGGGATAAGCGGCATCGTGGCGTACAATGAGGTGTCCCCCAGACTAGCAACAAATATATGGACTACGTGTGTGTGTATGTGTGCGTATTACTGCGCTTGAAACAAGACCAGTAGCCTCTATACTATCGGTACGAAGGATAGGGTAGAAGCATCGTTGCCTCCGGCCAACTAATACACACCCAGCCGCGTTTTCCTAGGTATGCTTTTGGACCCGTGTATATAACGCTTCAGCTATACTATCTGGCCGACGTCGTCCGGACTTTACTACTAGTTCGAATAACCCCCGCTGCCTGTTTACGTTAAACCTCTCTCTCTCTCTCTCTCACCCTCTCGCATACTTCTATATGTTTATAAAGCTGTATATATACATGGACATACATATACATACCAGTTTTGTGCAGCTGCGGAATAGTGGTACTGGTTGTACTACTGGCCGCGACGGAGGCATAAGCGCTCGGATGGTACTGTAGTGGAAGTGGGGGGCAAATTGGTCCCTTGTCCGCACCACCGCTCTCCTCCACCGAGACCTGCCGAATATGCGTTATCGTTAATGCATGCGCGACCCTCCTGTTACGTGACTGTGCGTATATATATATATATATGTGTGTGTGAATAAATATAGATGTATAAATGTGCATATATATAAAGGGACGCAAACTGCCATTCTCTTATATGCCACTGGACTTCTCCTTCCATCCAGAACTGAGTGGCTGTCTCGCTTGTTTACTCTGTATAGGGCGTAGATTGGGCTGGTTATATAGCGAGCTATGTCGATGGATATTAATTATAACGTTTTGAGCGAACTGCTCGTTGTCGGAGCTTCGATTGTTGTTTCACAACCTGCTGTATAACAAGCAGCGGTGTTTGCTTTTGACTTCATGATTTTTTTTAAGGGGGCGGGCGTTGTGGTTATTGACTGGGATCATAAAAGAATTTTTTTTCTTCAAAATTTAATTTAATTGATAAATTTGCTCGTTACTTTATTCGATGTTGCGGTTGCATTGATTGTTAGACAACTAAAAATTTTTTTTTTTCATTCTCTGTTTTTATAGGAAATTGTTGTTACACTGTAAGATCTCGTTGCGCTAAAACAATCCATTGTGGAGGTATACCGAACTTTTTATCGTTTTTAAAGCCATTTTTCTTTAATTTGTAGCTTTTCAGGGCCGCATTTTTTTACTAAAAGCTCAAGGAGACTTGCTTTTATAAAATTGTATACATTTTTAAAGGGAAATACTTTGAAAGCCCTATAGATATTCTTTCAAGATGTAGAGATGTCAAGGTATAACTTAAAATTTCCAAAAGTGAAATTCATAGGTATATTAACGACATAAAACTGTCTGCGAAAGGTAAAAAATTACAGAGGCAGTAAAATTTTTATAAAAATTCAATAAAACAAAAAGTCATTGTAATAATTATTATAAAGCTGGTGTTACAAAATGTTTAACAT
The DNA here is from genome assembly GCA_018906985.1 of Apocrypta bakeri. Taxonomy (NCBI): domain Eukaryota; kingdom Metazoa; phylum Arthropoda; class Insecta; order Hymenoptera; family Pteromalidae; genus Apocrypta; species Apocrypta bakeri. The sequence continues at coordinate 3,418,699 of JACCIA010000005.1, forward strand.
TTTTTTTAATAAATGGTTAAAAATCCAGTTTTTGATTTTAACATTCGAGTGCGGACAGTACTACATCGAAAATTACTTTTACACTAAAAAAATAGATTGTTGGAATCAATCCATTTTTTTATCCCCAAAAATAACATTATGTGTACTTGTTAATTATTTAAAATATTTTTAATACCAATAAGTATTTATAGAAATACAGAAAAAAAATACTTTATTTATTTTAAAAATATTATTTAATTTATATAAGCCAATTTTTAATTGTTTACAGTAAATAAACATAATTTTAGTTTTACGCAAAATTTTTAATAAATAAACTTTCTTAAATTTAACAAATGTTTCAGTGTACTGACCATCATCAGCTCAATCTATCCATTGGTTAATAATGTATAATTTTAATTAATAATTTTAATTAATAATTTTCTACTGCGATTAACTATGAAAGCAACTTAGATAAATAACAATCAAATTATAAAAATGTGTAAATCTTTACATAATCATTGTAAATATTATTAATTTTACACCCAGAATTCGAATTCCAAATATGTCTTACCCCTCGACAACATGAATTTAGAAGATATTCAATTTCGGAAATATCAATATTGTTTCCATGAGATTAAAATACATTAGTGAAATACAAGTTTAAAATACGTACCCATATTAAAAAGAGAAAAATGAAATACTTTTTCAAAGAAAAGATAACACAAAATCTTTGTGCACACAAAAGTCACCGATAGGCCGAAGAAATCGCAACGTCTGCTCGAGCAAACGCTGCATAAAATGCAATGCGATCGTAATGCGGCCCTCATTGGGGGCGCGAACGAAACGACGACACGACGTGTGCCTTATCTCGTGGGACACTTTGCCGTCTTATCACCCTCGAGGCGAAGCCGAGGATCTTCGGAAATTATCGGTTTTATAACAAACAATATTCGCTGGTCTTATGCGCCCTCTGTGTTACGAGAAGCGATAAAAATACGGATTAAATATGTGTGACCCAACTGATATTTTGTGGTTGAGTGATCGAAATATTGAAGAAGATAGATCGAACTCAATGCTACAAAATAAGCTTGGATTTAAATTAAGGTTGCAAGACATTTATAAACGAGGCTGGGTAAAATTACATAATTTTAAATAGTACATTTAATAAAAAATTTTGAGAGCTAAGTGTGTAGAATATTGTATTTAAGTACAAACTGAAATTCATAACGATTAATAAGATGTGAGCCCCAAACATCATATATTTTTGCTTGGCGGAAGTAACAACTCACTATTTGATCTATTCTAATGTACATAACAATATTTCATCACTGGAATAGACTACATTATATCGATATCTGTCATATTTTATTTTTTAGCAAAAAAACAAAAAAGGTTTTAAACAAAAATGTATAGGAAACTTTTATAAAAATTGAGTCTAAAACTTTTAATCGATCCCAGAATGACATTTATTCTTAAAAGAAAAATCGATTGGTTAGCTGTTTTCGACAAATTTTTACACTGCATTAAATTAATAAAATTGACTACAATTTTTTAAAAATATACTTTTAAGTGCTATAAAGGCAACACAATGTCAAATATAATATTTGTGTAACCTACATTTTGACCCAATTAACCGGAAGCTATCCTGAAAAATATAAAAAAGATGCAATTAAAGTTATAAATGAAAAGTTTTTATTTTACGCAGCCTTACTTCTCGATCCCTTAATTGTATTAGGTTAATGATCTGTTAGTAGTACTAACTGTTTGCCACTTTGAAGAGTTTCGATTTTCGGAATTAACAAGTCCTCGTTTCATTGCAATAATAGCTATAGTTAAACGTGTAAAATGATCCAGTTATACAAAGGCTTTATGAAAATTGAATGATAGTTGTTATTGAACAATTCAGAAGTTTGAATCCCATAAATTTCTAGATCTGAAACGATCAATTTTAATATCTATTAAAAATAGATATAACTAGTCTAATGCTCCAATTGAATTATAGAAATATTAGTGTTTATATAACATACAAATTAGAGTCTGATAAAGATAAGCTGCATCTAGCCAGTTCAGGACATATATCTTAGGTATTCAAACCCATTGTAGTTCACAAAGTTAAATTACGTTTTCGTACTTCCTTATGAAATAGCAAATTACATTTGTTTTGCATTGGGAGCTTCCAGTTCTATTGATTACGTAAGTTTGACAAACCCTAAGCAAGTTGAATATTCATAATCATTCATTAATTGAAGAGCTCTCAACAATGTTTAGTTAACAAAAAATACTCAACATCCTTAATTTCCGTGTATTCCTATTTCACTTTGCTTAATTACTTCACTGTCAGAACTATAAAATTTAAGCGCGAGCAGATAACCAAAGCATCGCAAACTACAGCAACGACAAACCAACGAACTCTGCCGCAGGCAAAAGAGCGGAAAGACGCTTATTATAATATTCATCGGTTTTTGCGCACACCAAACTAACCCTACTCCTGCCCGAAGGTGTTAATTTCCGTTTAGGAGACGCATACTCAGCGGTTGCTCGTTCGCAGGGGGTAGATACTCTCAGTAGCTACTTGCTGCGGAGCTGCCCGTTTAGATAAGATAACCACTTAGCCATCGGGATCCAGAGCGAATTCCTTATCGGACCAGAGCTTTCGCCACCACGAACTTTCTCGCTCACATCATCTCGCTATTGTTCCTTTTTTGTTCTTCTTTTTCTCTTGCCTTTTCAACAGCAAATTGCCAAGACTATTTTCCTTATTTTTGCTATTTACCCACTTTATGTAAATTTGTACTTTCATACTGATTAGTATGCCCTAGTAAAAATGGCTTTCTGAGATAAAGGCGACTCGTTTTATTGATCAATGGTTTGAAAACTTTTTTCTTAACACTAAATTTACCAAATCATTTCGACTGGCTGTGCCATTTCAATTCAAAATTCTTAATGCGTGTAATATTTGTCTTCTCGTATGATGTTCTGATAATTAAACCAGTATCAGTCTAAGTGACTGACGCATGTTTTGTGATTAAATGACATTGGGTTAGCTGTACTTAGTGATGGATACTGCAATATTTCATCGACACAGAAATATGATTTCTAGAGAATTATTAGTGTATATTTAGGACATGGGCTAGGAGATCTTCGAGGGCCACCTCAAAATATTATGAATTTTTCCGAGATTTTTCTGAGACATTTTTTACGATCACTATAGTGTCGATGTATGACAGATCGATTTTAAATTCGATTGGACAATTTGGCAAGCGAACTAAAGGAGTTTTTTGCTATATTGTACGCGCGTGGAGCGAACGAAGGAGATTCTTTGAAGCTTCAATATTTGTTCGATATCATTTTTCTCTTTATAAATATAGCAATTCATAAAGAGATACAGTTGATCCACTGCACAATATAGCAGCTTTTGCTGGAAATTGAATTGCTATTTATTATACTTTTTTCCGTTCAATATATACATAAAATCATATTGAACTGATAATTAAGGGGTTATTAGTCGAGAAGAGCCATATCATCCCGACATGAACCAAGGTCCGACCAGTACTGATAACCAATATACTGGTTGCCAGTAAAGGAGCTTATACTCGTCTGATAGTGATTTAAAATACTGATACAGTTCTCGTTTAAATGTCCGGTTCGGCCAGTTCTGTAAACGCTGGTTAACAGTACTACTGACCGAATATCAGTACTGGCCCAGTATTGGCCCGCCTCTCCATTCCTACTAGCGTATTTGTGGGCAGTACTGATTCGATTCTGTAATATATGTACCAATAAAGTGCTGCGAACCATATCTGTGTCAATGATGCTGCTCAAAAATTTTAATTAAATTCCACTAAATTACATACATTAACGCTACGCATATTCTCATTAGAATCTCGTGAAATCGAGTTTCCATTGCGAAAATATTCAAATACCGTTTGGATTCGATAAGGTTTAACAAAAAACTGACATACAAACGTCCGGCTAGGACATTATCGTAATTCTGATCATTCCCGTACCAAAACAATCATTGACTATCACTAATGGACTCTTATTTTAATATTATCCCATCAGGAATATGAAACTCCCATTTTCTTAACGAAAATACAGTTTAAGCTAAAGTTTAACAATAATTCGAAACGCTTGTTAGCATTAATTAAAAATTAACGTGCTGAAAACTACCCTCGAAAAATTCAGACACTGCCGTTCTCTTTCATTACGATAGCTTTCAAACAGCATTGCGAAATTCGTCGACCCAGTCGTTTCTCTTGTGAAAATAAATGGATTCGCCCAAAACGAAGTTAACCCCATACGACGTCGCAGCTAGAGAAAAAGGAAACACAGTAGCAATTCGAGAAAAAAAAAATGAAATAGCAAAACTTTATTCTTCTAATTAGGCAGGTCGGACAGCTCAATGCCGCTTTTCGTTTTCGCACGCTAAGACGTAACGGATATTCAATTCACACTGTAGCGTCGTTAAAGAGCGAGCGTTACATATTCAGAGCAAGAGCTTTCGGCCTGTCCCGAGAATCAAGCGAATTTCCATAATCTAGTCCGTCAGTCTGCCGCTTTCACAGCTCTACTATGAGAAACAAAGAAGGATGTATCTGAAAGATTGGGTATCCATTGTGTTGTTGGATAAATATAAAATAATCGCTTTATCGGATCGTGGTAGACTGAAAATAAAGTTTGTTATATTGAAGAAAATTTATTTATTAACGCTAGATTTCATAGACCGAATTATCGGTTGTATGCGGCATTTGTTTTCAGAATAGAAATGTAATAATAATGTATTACAAATGTATTAAACATGGAAATAGGTACAAGAATTGCAAAGCAATATTTTAGCTTTGAAATATGTTTATTTGAAAGTACGATTATTTTCAGTACGAAGTTATTCACTGTATACGAATAAAAAAAATTGTTTTAATTCCAGCAAATTTTTAAAAGTTACTTTGTTATTCGTAATAATTATTAAAGTAACAGTGAATTTCAAGGGGATAAAAATTTTAATAATGCTGACACTTACAGTCTGAAAACTGCTTACGTATTCTTATGTCATTTTATAAATTTTTAAACATAATTTTCTAAGATAGAATTACATTGAAAAATCTCATGAATTACAAGGCATCTGAATTATTTCATTGCTTGAAAATTCGATTTCCTATGCATAATTATAAAAATTTAAGAGAACACTTGTCACATTATCACATAACTCCAGTTTTAATTATTTAGGATCAAGGTTGTGACCGCAAGAACGGCAACAATGACTTTTCAAATTACTCGTGCACATTGTTTACGATCGACTTATTAGGATTTTATATATAATAACCAAGTTGGGCGACGTCGTTGCTGTGGTGGTTGCGGTAGTAGCGCATTTTCTTGCTGCAAAAAATCGCTCCCTGGCAGGCCGCAATTTCGTCGAGCTTTATGACATTTATTAAAGTCGTTCGTGCTGCGAGTGATTAAACCGCATACCGTACGTAGACCTAGAGAGAGCGAGAGATGGTTGCAGAAGGAACAGCAAAGTTCTATATGTACATTTGAGTTGCGAAACAAAGGGAGGGACAGATAGTTGGAAAATATTAGAAATCGAAGAAGTGTGATATGTACCATTGAACTCATTCATTCAGCGATAAGCTAGTGAAAGAGAAATCGTTGAAATGAAATCGCAATATTATACTGAGAAAAAAGTTTGCTACGTTTAAGAAAATGTATTTATTAAAAATTGCCGTTTTGAATGAAGGAAATGTTGACTCGAATTAAAGACAATATTTTGGCTTTAGAATTTATTTATTTGGAAGTAAAATTATTTTAGGCAAAACATGACTTACTGCATACAAATGAAAATTGTCTCAAATGTGATGTATTATATTATTAAAATCATCGAATTTATTATGTAACTATTTAACATATATTTTTTTTTTAATTTAAGCATTTCAAATGAATAATGAATTGGTGTATTTAACAAAAAATCTACTGTAAATAAATATTTAAATAAAATTAGGTAACTATGTGCATATGTTTAAGAAAATATAACAATTAAATTCAAGTGATTAGATTTAATTCCAAATGCAAAATGTTTGAGTTAATACGTATTGATAATATGAATGTTTAGTATAATAAAATAAAAAACGCGCGTCTGACCAGACCTGCCTCGCACCACTGTTTTTACCACAACTCTTTGAACCAAATAAAAAATAAAATTTTTCGATTAAAGAAACAATATATAAACGTGATCTTTAGAGTTTTGCGATGGTATAACTAAAAACCACATAGTAACACTACTGCCAAAGCGAAAACTAATGCGATTAGCGCGCAACGATACACGTGCAAAGTCAGGGCGGGGATAGCAGCAAAACAGATTATTTTAATTTGGAGCAACAAACTGTGATTCCTGGGGTTGCGCGTGAGTAATCCACCGCAAATTTGCGGCTCGTGCTTTGTCGCGACTGCTTATTCGTGGGAAACCGTAAAAGGTCTCGCGTCACATGACGGCTTGTAATTTGCAGACGTATCTGTGTCTGTCCTTTTAGTTGAACTTTGCAAAGGTGCGATATCATATTGAAGTGATAATTAAGGGGTTATCAAGAAGACTTCTTATTTAAAATTGTATATTTTGTTTGAATAAAAGAATGAATCATATATAAATGAGCTGATTTGATTCCAGTGGCGACAGCGTTAATTGATTTTCTACGATAATTAACAGTATTGTTATGGATGAAAATTTTCCTCTGACAATGGAAAGGAATAATTTTTAAAATACGTCGTCGGCTTTCATTTGTATAATGTATTACATTTTACTAATTTATTCGAGCAGGGATTTACGTTGAAATATTCATGCGCAGCAAAATGTATCCATGTGTAACGAAATGTATTTGATCGCTACATTGGGAATAATTTTGCCGAGAAATTTCGAGATATCTCGTTATCCATCCAATGAAAAATAAATCTCTCGAAGAAGCACTTGCTGATTATCACTTAATAATCGATATATTTTCCAAACGAGAAAACCCCTTCTACCGAAACACCAATCAACAGCGATCATCGTCTGAGTGAAAATCCCAAAGTCAAGCCGAAGTCGATAAAACATAGCACAAAGTAGGCACTTAACGCCCTGGCCCAATTCTCAAGACGCTCAAAGTAGTTGCCCTCAGAGGCATCAACGAGAGATCAACGATACCTCTAACAATAAACCGCATAGCCTTCTGCTTTGTATCACTCGAGATTCGAGACGAAGGAGGAGAATGGTCTTGTTTGAAGACGGTCGCGCTCATCCGAGAGAGATAGGGTCGAAGACAGCCTGGGTCACTCGGCCGAACGATGTTGGAATGCACCTTCTCCAGAGACGAGTAGCAGGTGGCTAATGTTGGATTCTCTCGGGAAAGAGGGGGAGGTAGAAGTCTGAAATACGATGACATGAGAGTAGTACAGAGACATTTCTGCATTGCTGGGAAGTCCAAATTGTTGCGATCACAGATTTGTTCATTCTTAGCTGATAGTAACTGCTCTTACGAGATCATATATTGTTATTGAAATATTGACTCATTCCGTATGCGATTTAACTCCAAAAAGTCATGCAATAATAATGAAATAATATTCAAGAAAACTGGGTCAGTACTGATACTCCATCAGCATTATTGTAAGTCAGTACTAAAACTAGTACAGGTCACAAGAACTGGCTTCAGTATCCATATTTGTTCATACTTGAATACATTATGTATTGGTACTTAATTCCGGTTAATAAATGGAGATTAATATATCGATTAATATTTCAGCTTTGCCTTAAGACCAACACATTTAACTGAGACAGTATTTTCATACATGATTTAGGTACTACTCGATTTCATAAATTTACATTTTTATAATTATCTTTGATAATTCTGATTCCAATATGACACCCCAGCATTGGTTCAGAATTGACATACATTTATCAACCACTAGAATTTCAACTCTGGTTCAAATCTGATACACCAGGATTGGGCCAGTATTGTGCACATTTTTCAATCGCTAAACAGTCCTGATCCGTTCTTTTCATTCCCATACAGAACTAAGGTTTGACAGTACTGGTCAACATTATATTGTATGCTATTTACGAATCAGTTTTAACATATACATACATTTTCATTAAATCATTGTATAAAAAACATAATAATTTATTTATACTAATTTCGATTTGAACTAATAAAATAATCTTTTAACCATTATCTTCAAGCAATGGAAAATCCCATAGGGACACTTAAGATGTAGGTGTCCAGAAACCGTTCAAGTGTTGTGAGTAATGGCATGGAAACGCCTCTCGTGATGAGATATCACAGACCAGCTGCGTTGATCATAAGCGTCCTTTATCATCAAACTAATTATAAGCAAGACTTAGCTCAAGAGGTGTATATGTACCAAGTTCATATTAACTATAGTCTTGTTCTGAGCTTTTACACTAAAAATAAACATATCGTGCTGAATGCAAATAAGAGGAGGGGTAAACCCGAATTAAAATTCTAAGTTTTATAAGATGGTTCGAAGTACTTCATACTCTTAAGAATGCAATTTTAAAAGTTTTTCCCTGTTTGCGAAAATCTGCTGGAATACATTTTATGTTACTAAATTACAATTTGAGATAATTATATTTCGGGTAGTCGACACTTGAAATAGACTTAGGAATAAAGATGAAAAATAACAATTTTTTATGAACTTCGCCGATAACTCATCATTTACCAATTTGAATGTAAAGCTGGATATCCAGAGTAATTATTTGAAAATGAGACTTTAAAATAATTTGCACGTTATCATCGGATAATTGTTTCTTCGAGTAAGCGGAGGTCACTTCGTGAAAATTAATTAAATTTTTTATAATACTTTGAAAATTTAAAGTAGGATATAAAATAATAGTATTTCTCTACAAGTCTGTTATTCTCGAGACAAACCTATCTCAACATTAAAAATGAAATTAAAAAATCCTAATGTTCCCCATTAAGAACAGTTAAGCGAAGCCCACGCGCTGGACTAACCATTCTATAACCCAAGCGTTATAAGTGCGCACTTGAAAATTTTTCTTTTCTTCTCTCCATTCTCTCTTCCCTCTCGAGACTCGCGACTACTTTCCGGATGGTTCAAATCATGGCATTAGCGGAAGAAGGAGTTTCCTTACATAATGATCTCAAGGAGACCTTTAACGGCTGTACTTCGCATCTTTGCCATTTAGTTTAGCCAGAGGGATGGAGCGAGGGTAAACTAGTTCCTCTATAGTTATATCCTCACCAGCTAAATTAAAGCCGATTAAGTGACTCGTAAAACTCTTTTCCCAGTTGATATTTGCTTACTTAACTGAGGAAACAAGTAGTAAATGAAAAAAGACCCACCAGAGAAAATAATTACTCCATCCTGGGGAAAACACGTACGAGTTACGGAGCGATTAATCGGTCGGATTCTTCAAATCCTTTTATCCAGGTTTATGCTACTTTATCACTGTCTTCTCTAATAACAGCTTTTACAAATATAATATATATTTTATACATAGAGGGGACAAAAATAGATGAATGACAACAACAGAAAGGTAATTTAACGAGAGTACTAAATATGTGCGATATCACTGGGAGACGATAAAAACTTTCTAACTCGAATAATGTTAGTCTCGTAGGTGTCTCTCGCGTATTTTCCGTGTGAAAATGGTTCAGCAGAGATAGATGCATACAGAGAAGGCATTTAAGAACTCGTTAGCTCACCCAATCAATTTACGCTCACCGATGCGTTAAAATATCCCACAAACATTCGCGCAATTATTCGTCCGCCACCTCGTACGAACGTCCCAGTTAACGTAGCCAAAGGAAGAAAAAAATACATTTCTCAGAGCTCTTTGCCAGAGGAATTCTAGCAACGTGGAAAAAAAATTTAAACGCCCCGCATTTCTCTCTCTTTCGAGTCCGCGAAATATAATGAGAAGAAAAAAGTTTACCCTTACAAAGCTCGCACTGGGTAGAAACAATAATTAGGCAGCCAACAACGAGTTTCTCTCAAGGTCCACGCAGATAAAAATTTCATTTTGCGCTCCCTCTTTAACACCGCGGTAACCTGCCAAAGGACTACGCGGAAATCATTTTTCTTGGGCTTAGCTCCCAATTGGAGAGTCTGACTTTTGCATACTTTGTGCGTCTGGAGAACGCAAACTTGAAGCAGCTGAAGGGTAAAAGCGTCGATACGTACCCGTCATTACTCCAAGTTGAGGCCAAGGGGTTCTACAAACTACTACTACTTCTCGACGTTAATTGCTGACGCTGTTCGCTGCCTTGGAAATTAGAGGAAACGACACGAGGACTAACAAAGATATATGGGGAAATAGAGGGTGGGGTTCAGTTAATACAAGTCTTTTCAATTTAGATTGAAAAGTAAGTATTTATGGATTATTTTTTAAATCTACCGGTCTAGCTTTTCTATTAGTCCCTTCTATAGGTACTTATAATAAAAAGTTGAAAGTTCACTCACCGTAGGATTCAAAGTCAACCGATGGATAGATTGAGCTCAAAATTGGCAGTTAAATTCTTTGTTGTAGTACTTTCAATATGAACGTAGAGATTTAAAATTAAATGTACAGAAAAATTATTAAAAATAAAAATCTGGGTTGTTAACCAATTATCCAAAAACATTTACACATTTTAGAATGTCAAATTTGTTCTAATCATTCAAAATCCCTATATTCGTACTGAAAGGAGTATATCAAAGTGTATTACTATCAAGTTTGAGCCCAATCTATCCATTGGTTGACTTTGAATCCTACGGTCAGTGAATTTTCTACTTTTTGCTGTAGGTGGCTATCAAAGGAACTTAAGGAAGAGCAATACATTTCAAATTGAAAGTAAAACTGTCTTCTATCAGTAGAATAAGTGTAGAATAATAAAGGTGTCTTACCCACTTAAGGGCGATATTGCATTTGGTTGCATATTACTAAATTTAATACTTGTTTAGAAAAGTATCTCAGAAAATTAATTCGATAAAGAACAGGACTAGAAGTAATTCGATAATTGCCAGAACAGGACTAGAAGTGTTGTTCAAGTATGTCTTAAATTGATGGTTGTAAAAACAGGTGTCATTTGTAATAAGTTGCAGTTATATAATTTTGGAATAAATCGTGAAGAGGTAAGTTAACTTGTAACTTTTATCGTATTATCAACTTATGAATAATTTAAAATAAGGTCATTGATATAGGATTTAGCTCAAACGTACACCTTTAATCAACTTCTCCTAAACTGCCGTATTACATAGCTGGAATAAAACGCAAAAATTTCGCTGTTCCAATAATTCCTCTGGGAGAATGCGAAATAATAAAAGCAAACGTGCGCAGCAGACTTTCTAAATCCAGAAAATTTTCGCAGAGTTTAACCAGACCTGTGTAAAGATTAAATGTTCGGTTCGACCGTAAACTCACTGTCTTACGCAGGTGCACAGACATTTTTCGAGCTTGAAAAAGCCATACATAAGGCGAATAAAACAATAAAACGTCCAAAAGAGAGAAAACGAAAAAGAGACACACGCAGAGTAATAAGAGCTGCACAAGTGAGTGAGAAAGGTCTATTGCCAACAGTAAAGTTTAGCCGGCTATTAATCTGGTTTGTAACACTGGAAGATAGTAAACACTTGCTTCAGTGTTTCGTCTTTCATTCTGTTACAAAGTTTTGCAACTGTCATAATTTTCGAGACTCGACGAGAATCTCGCTTGATAAATCTATATATATATATATATATATATACATACATACATACATATAGACAGTTGGTTCAGTCTGTTTGAGAGTAGCTTATAATTAATTTTGCACAAGGAAGACTGAGTATAGCAATTTCTTTTATTTCTTTACTTTGACGTATCTTTAATTCTATATGTCCTCTGTGATGTATATTTTTGTACGTACATTTTGCGCGTAAAATCACATTTCTAAGAGAGCTCGTGAATTATGGATGAAAATACACGAGGACGTTCGGATAAGACTTCTTTGTCATTGGGGATGCTTTTCTCTACAGAAAAGTTAGTCTAAAAGTTAGACTTTTTTACTTTGTGGGTTTCTCGTTGAGTAATCTGGTTATTGCTTTTTATTTGATTTTTTGTTTATCTTTAATCTTTTTCAATATAATTTTACTGAAAAAAAACTTTAGACTTATTATAGAAAACTTTATTCAATAGAAAAATTAATGTTGACAGCTCGAAAGTCCTAAGTCCCTATATTGTCTGGAATTACGTATATAATAAGTCGATAGATAAAGGGATGATCATTAATCAGTAATGAATCCCGACTAACTGAGATATAAATGTGTTAAAAATTAATTTCAGCAATTTAGACGATGAATGCATTTCATGGAAGTCAATGTGCATGTTATAAAACAATTAAATTTGTCGAATCAATTAAAATAATTCAATGTAGAATCTTACAACTCTGGTCCGTTCTTATCATCCCAATATTGAATTAATATTGAACCAGTACTATATCAATATTGAACCAGTACCGTAGCCCGTTATTTTATTGCTGCAAATAATCTTACTAGGGCTAAAATAAGTAAAATTCGACCGATGACCTTGGTTTTGTTAAACAATCGAGTTTTGAATATTGGAATTATATTCTATCAAATTTTGAGACATATCTATATTTTTATTCAAAGTCGCAAACCAAAATTTCGTTAAACGGACTTCGAAAATAGAGATTGTACAATTATTAAGGATTTGAAATTATTACCTTTTTTCGCAATCATTATAATACTAATAATAGCATATAATCATCTGTCGAAAACACTTGCCAAATTATCCCTTTCAATGGCTTAAAAAATCAACATCTAACGTGAGTCCGCGCAGAATGAAGACACAAAAGATAACCGCTGTCCAGCAAATATTCTCCGCAATAATATTTAACAGAATGTATCCTGTCAACTGAGCAAATCCACAAAGCGAATAATAACAGGGAAAGAGCACTTCCAGTTCTGGAGGCTTTAAACACATAATGCAATCGAGTAAAATATGAAACAATCGAAAACTGGACTCTTACTGATACCTTCTACTTTTTCCCTCCTACTTCGCGACTGGATCCTCACTCAGATTTCTTTTTTACTCACCGAGGCACTGGTGTGCAGTGACCCGAAAAAAGGATAACGCAGAAGAACAAAAAATATTAATAAACTGGAAGAAAAAGGAAACAAGTAGACGACGACGAAAGAAAGGAAAATATAATAGTGAATTAAACGGAAAAGTAATCAGCTTATCGCATTTAAATTCAAATCTCGGAACAATCGAGAAACCTCCAAAAAGCAATAAAAATGAAAGTATCGGTGTAATCCGAGTAGAAAGCGAAATAGAAAATGGCTCAGAGTATGGGTTTGTGGGTAAAGATAGAACCCACTTGAAAGCCGAATGAGCCAGTTTCGGAGACGGATAATAAAGTTGTCATGATATTTTTGATGCTACAGCTTCTTTCGCTTAATTCCTGAGATAGCAAAAACACAGAAATCAGTGACTGCTGCTTATGATCGTTCATTAACAGTTCGATTAACTTTTGAAAGATTGATTTTTCGATATTTTTTACTCGGGAGATTTTGTAATTTTGAGTTGATTTTTCAAAGGATAAATATTAAAAATAAGTTAGAAGAAAAGGGGATGACCTCACCTTAAGGTCGCCTTGGTGATCGAAGAAAGTCGTGGGTGCAAGAGCGGCTTTGAGTCGGCGGTTCCGGTAGAAGATAAAGGTGATGGCAGCTAAAAGCATCACGATGACAGTCGTTAATATTCCAATCACTAAGCCGATTAACTGCCTCGATTCTGGCTCTTTGCTCTTGTCTGGAACTGAATAAAAAGTTTCATTTTTTTTTATTATCTAGTCATTTCAAATGGAGTAAAATATTATTTTTAATTCTACAATAAAATAACAAATCGAGATTAATTTTATATATAACTATTTAGTATATTTTTATTGGTCTCGGGGTTCTTTTGCACTGTAATCCCTGGTAAATAAACATAGAACCCGAATTTCGGTTACCAAAAAAAATTGTTGCAAATCGTATTTAACACACGATAATTCGTTTGTTAATATACGTAAGAAAATTACCGAAAAGGCGTAACTATATCTTAATTGCTTGTTTCTTCACAAATAGTAAATACATTAATTAAAGTAATTATATTGGTATTTTACAATAAATATTTAATTAAATTGTTAATTATTTATTTATATCTTTTTGTTTTCACGTATATTTATGTTTTCACTTAGACTAATTAATAACCTAATTGTAACTCAGGGACGTTATGTTTACGTTCATTATTTGTAATTTTACAAAAAACCTTTTACTGATAGCATGTGTCAAAAGGACAATTAATGTTGTTGCTTACATCATTCAAATGAACTCTTGGACAAATGATTTAAATTGTGGAGCTGTTAATCGACTTCGAATTCGTAAATTTCGAGAATGTTACTCTGTGCTAAGGCACCAAATTTCCCAGTATGTTTCAAAAAATATATTCTAAAATGTCTATAACCATTGCCCTTTATGTACTTTTCCAATTGTATTAGACTGCATCTATATTACCCGAGAAAAACTGTAGTTCGGTAAAATCAATATGTTATATTCCACATTTGGTTCAGCTTCGTACCAGTAACCATCCAAACATCACTATTACAGCTACTCACAATTTCTATTTCTCTTTCTTTCATCATGTCGAAAATAAAATAAACCATTCTATCAAGAGGATGAAACGTTAGTGGTAGTCGACGCTTTAGCGGGCCAATTCGCTTGCTTCCAATATCCACGGACGAGGGGTTGGCTAGAGTGCAATCATAACAATGGAAAATTGTGTAGCAGTACCGTAAAGTCCATTATCTTAATACCAGCTAAGTACCACGCAACAGGCGCTTTGGTCATACGCAGTTTCTTTTAACAACCATTTACCAGGCTTTTAACAAATTAGTGGTTATGGAACTTTGTGGATGGAAAAGCGAACGAACGTTGGCAAAATGAGGCGAAACAATGATAAATCAATAAGTTCAACAAGAAAATGGACTTTTATTTCGAAAATACTTGTTGCATGTTTAACACACTTGAAAGTGAGTAAATAAGTACGTGTTGTAACGGAGTAAGCGGTAACCGCGGAAGTGTTGCCTTGTCACCGAGCCCTACTCAAATCCTTATCTTGGGAGTTCCCGAACACCGTTCAGCCTTTATATCTCTTGGTGATGCCACAGAGGACAGCGGACGTTAGCCACAGTTCTGTGTCCTCTCATGTGCGGTACAACTAAATGCATCGTGTACAAATGCATGACCTGCATACCACGCCACGCTTGATACATGTTCATATAACGCCCGTATATTTGAATACTGAAATTAATTTAAAAAAATGAAGATGCGTATAATCGCTGAAGCTTCAGCTAGTTGGCTGCTTTAGAGACGTCTCTCGAGAAGTGTCATTCCGCATGGGATATTTTCGGAGATTTCGTTAAGGATGTTCTGAAACTTAATGGCATCGTATTCTTTTCTGATCGTCTGTATTAAGGATGTAGGTCTGAATTAAATGCTAGTCCAAGAGAATTAGGCCTGAAATATACTGTAATGTAAATCAAAATCCCGAGATCCGATACAGATCGAAGATATCTTATCACTTTTTGCCTTAACATAAAGATTAATGTTATGCATCGAAATTGGCACTGATTTTTTTATGAAAATTTAAACCGTTTATCTTTCGCATATTTTCTGTATTTTATCGATTTTGACTTCCTGGTTCCTGGAAAGACGATTCAATCATCATAGAAAGTATTGAAATCAATTAGATATTTTCCTGAAATTAGTACAGGTTTTTGAACCGGCGGGAAATCAAATTCTTATTCTGAATAATATTTTCGACCATAATATATAAAAAAAATAATAATAGTTGCTTTTTTCAAGCAACATCCAGCCCGAAGCTTAATTCTCCTGGGAAAAAACAACTAAGTCTAGGTAATTAGGATTTTTTACACTAAAGGTAATCCTAATAGTGTTTCTGGGCTTGGATCTTGTCTCCTATAGTATTTGATTTTTGTATTTCTAGTCGTTTGCCAAGACTATGTAATCAACTCATTTTTATCAGACTATGCTTAGAATAAATCACTATTAATTTACTTATAATAGATCACATCAATCTGTAAATGTGGTTCCAGCAAACTGCACAACGACATGTTTCCTCATTACAAAGTCACTTGTGGTCACATGATCAGCAAAATTCAACAAATGTGAAATTTCAAGCTATGCTAGAAGTAAACGCCAAAACCTATAACATTACATTTACGCGGAGTATACAAAATTACAGTTTCCTAAATTAAGTTTTCTATCTTTCTAAAACCGATACATTATCTTGTATAATTTATTAGATATTCAACTCAAGCTTACTCCTTGAAACTCTGATCTGTCTTTTTCTCGCGTCCCTCAGTTCATATGGTAACATCACTAAGTCTCTACAAAATGCAGCTAATGTAAAACAAAGACTTTCCAAAAAATTATTTAAAAAAATGGGTATATACAACACAGTAGGAGACGTCTACAAAGAAACATTAGGTAGTAGCTCCATTTAAAATTCTTTCTTTAAAAGTAGTCTTATAGTAGCTATATTTTGCTTCCGACTTTCATTTTCCTAGTCTTAATTAATAAAATCGATATAGTCGAATATTATTCAAACAACTTTTGACTGACCTGCAGTACAATTATTGGTTTGTCCTGTAAGTATTGGTCAGCTACGCGTATCACAGTATTTATATTTTTTTATATTTTCACGAACCTTTGACCAAAAATACAACTTCATATCTGTCGTTGAATTTATTTGATAAATGAAATATTTTCATATATCATTGCGGCTAAGAGTCTTTGAACAAAATCAACTTACATGCACTATAGTTGGTCTCGTCTTTGTTGAAAGTGGTCTTTACTTCGTCTCTTTGAAGAGGGCCCTCATTATTCTGAAAAGGAATTCCTGTTGTCGGCACAGTCGTAACGTTTTTTGCTTTCACTACTTCTTCTTCTTCAGTGCTGTTGTTCCATTCTGAGACAACTGGAATAAACAAATGGGATTTCATTAACTAGACTGTTGCTATATTAGGAAGTAATACTTTCAACGTTTTCTGAAATTCATTTGTATTCATGGATCTGACGATTCCCTTAGACAAGTGAACTAAAAAAAAGTCATTAAATCTATTTTATCTGTGCTAATCTAAATATCAATATCCTTTTCTGTGAATATTCATTTAAAGTTAATTTATAAGCTTTTTTGTGATCAGTTCACATATAGCTTTGCAAGTAACTGCATTATTTATCTCTATAGAACTTATTGATGTAATTATTATCTGATTAATAAAAATACAGAAATAGAACATTGTTGATGAGAAGAAAAGGAAACGTGGCCTGAATAATAGACGTTATATATAGTATTATATATAAATTGTCCCAAGCTATATACTCAAATTTATAACGATCTTATTATATTCATAATTAACGCCCATAGGAAAGAAGCTCTTAAAATATTGAATTATTATCTGTAATAATATATCAATAACGTGACGTTTTATCGTTTTAAAATTATCGAACGTTCAATTAACGTTTCTATCGGTATAAAAAAATCAATCAAGCCAAATAATAGATAGTTGGCAATTTAATACGTAAAATCCGTTTTCGCGATCAACACAAATGTGACACGTTCACGCCTTTTTCTATATACCAGAAGGTTCCATCGGCGTAATGACGTTTCATTTCCCAAAATTATTTAGTATCCATTATGCCGAGGGTCTCGGAACCTTACGTGATGACTCTACGATTATAACGGAGGTGAACGCCCGAAACTCACCAATGATTAATGGACTGCTCTTTGTGTCTTTGCAGACGAACAAAACCTCGAGTTTCAGAAACTTGCATTTCAACGCGGCTTCTGTAAGATACTTGCGGTTTGAAGTTTCCCCGTTTGTTTTTTTCTGCTTGAATCACGGCGATTTAGTTGAATTTTGTAATCTTTTTATGCCTTTGAAATCCAATCATTTTTTCCATCAGTTTTGTTTATACTGATAAAAGCTTTGGAAAACACGAATCAGGTTTTTTATACTAATGGATTGGTACAATCTAAAAGTAGGAATTTGGGGAAAATTGACTTATCTACCTGTCATTTTTCTAAACTATAAGGAAGTATCGAAGAACTTATTGTGGAAAAATAAGGAAATTACAATACGAAGGTATTGGATTAAAATCTTTAAACAGTCGGGAAAATTCGGCCCATTTGTAATAATAGACGAGTAAAAATATGGAAAAATTATTGCGTATCGAATTAAAATCCTTGAGGAAATTAGAACTTTGATATTCCAGATAAATGGGATGACTTTGGAAAGCCGACGTTAATAGATTATAATAGTGATTGTAGTTGAATATCAATTTCGGATTTGTAAATTGGGATTGAATTGGTTCGGAGGTTGATAGAATATACGTGTTTTGCGATTTCAAATATTTTGTGTCTTTATATATTCGTAACTGTAATGTTGGAATCTGCGTAAAGATTAAATATTCATAAATTTACTATCCGCGATAAAAATTCTCTTTGACCCACTCATGATATCGTAAGATTGCTGGATATTACTTTTATCCTTTAATCCATATTAAAATTTAGCATGCTCTTGATAGAAAAATTAATCAATCATTGAGCATCTATTGATCAACCGTTTAAACAATCGTTAATTAAAATTACCACTGTTTTCGTCACAAACTACACGATCGGTTCATCAAATTTCACCAACAATGATCATCAATTAATTGACTAAATCATTTATATCTAAGGATTTTTGTAACTTTATCGTAAGTATTGTACTTTATGATTTTTTAGGAAAAATAGGTTATAGATTAGATTATCAAACTCGAAGAAAACTGACAGTCTATTTTGATCGATTTATCTTCTACCAGTATTACAATACACGAATATGAAATAAAATGTTTAAAAAAAAATTCATTCCTATTTCAAATGTTCCAACTCATTACAGCTGAAATAATGATATTACGGAAGATAACATCCATCACTGAATATATGGTCATACAGGATTACACTTACCGGATTCAAACGCTACCTCGCTAAGCATGATCCAATGTGCTGCGAAGTATAACTGAAGCTTAATGAAACGACCAGCTCTTGAGTGTAACTTAATTGTTACATCTCGGGCCTGTTCGAACATGAGATCTGGTATGTACGAGAAGTGTACTGGTTCGCCGTTAAACAGATTGCTGGTACTACTGAAATACACCTTTGCGTGGCTGAACACCTAAAAAATTTAATGAGTTATATTATATATACTAGGGTAACGCGTTTGGTACGAATTTAAAAAAATCTAGCAATCCTCCTCCGTAACTGAGAAATCAAGAAATCCGACAAAATTATTCTTTTTCCATTAATGAAGTTTTAAAAAGACCACGCGTGGTTTAAAGTTTACGTAATTGAGACCTAGGGAAGAAAAATAACCGAAAAACTGTATCGTGAAATATTATGGTAGGGCCAGTCCCTCGAAGTTTACTAATCCTAATGAGAGTTTAGGCGGAAAGTAATTTTTTATAAAATTAATTTTATACATTTGCACTAAATACCTATTCTAGTGAATAAAAAATTGGATAAAATCATCTGAGGGTAAATAATAATATCCTAATAATGATGTTTGCACATGATTCAGTATTCTGGTAGGTCGAATTTTCGAAAAATCCAATTGCGCTTTCTAATAAAAAATTTAAAAAACAAAGAGACATTTCGATCTTATGATCAGCAACATTTTTAGAAGGGAAAAGAGATGACTGTCGGTTCTGGAGAGACGCCATTAAAGTGTCACGTCAGGTTATTGATCCTTTGAAAAAAATTTTTTTATATCATTTCAACACGATCGTAAAAGTAATGAATAAACTAAACAATCTAAATTTTCAACATTGGCACCTCTTCACTTATTTAAGTCTAGACTTTTTTCGTCAAAAGTTCATTATACCCCACCGTCTGATGTGTATTAAAACGTATTGTCACGTTGAATACCTCTTTTAAACATAAAAGCTCTTATGCTAAAATAAAAGATGGATCTTGAAGATTCAAAGCTTATTTTACCATTTTAAATTGAACATTCATCATACTTATCATTACGATACAAATAATTTAAACAAAAACTGAAATTATTTTCGTTTTGAAACTCCTTAAAAATATTAATAGTATTGTCAATTATTAACTTTAACAATATATCAATAATATGGTAATATTAAAAATTGTTTAATCAAAAAAGAAAACATGACTTGTATCCCTGGATTTCTCAGTCACACTATTATTATTATATTATTATACACCTATGCGAGATAGAAAAAGTGTTCTATAATTATCTGTTCCAAAGATTATGAGCATGTCTGTTATTTACGTTTGAAGTTTCGCGTGAAAATAAATCCAATGACATTTGTTAATAATTCAGAGTTGCAAATGGAGGTGAAAAAAGTTTCTCCTTTTATCGAGAACAAAATCTCATTATATAACTTGCTATGTAAATAAGTCGCTAGCTACTTTAACGTCATCTACGTAGCGTGACGACTCGATGTTTACCTGAACGTCTTTGGTGAAGAAGTTGCTGGTATGGAGATGCATCGCTGTAAAGTTTCTCGCGTAATCGAACTCGAAAGTTATTTCCACTGGTCGTGCCAGCATATTTGGAGTGTCGTTTCTCCAACCCACCCACTCGTATCCTAGATAGAAAAAGAATCGTTACTAAACTTCGACGACGATTATTTCACACTTAACATAAAAATATGACGATCCGCCGTTTATACTAAAAGAAAAAGTATAGTAAATTTTACATTTTGATCAAAAATATGAATTAGAAAGTTAGTATTATGGTTACAGACTGACAGTTGAGTGATTGTGTCATTCTTTCGACTTTCGTCATATACGTTATATATGTCATATACTGTTCGATAACATGTGCGCATATGTAAATCATGCTTAATATGCGTAATAAACGCGTAATAGACGCATAATAGACGAATAATATACATGTAATATACATATGATTACGGTTATTGTATATTACATGACAGTTTCACCGGTCAATAATTCTTTTTTTTTTTCAAATAATTTTAAACTATTCTTTGGCGCTGTATGTACATTCATTAAAGTTTTTTCACAAACCGTTTCATTAAGATACACTTAATTTTTTGTAATTTATAACTGTTTTCAATAAGTTGTAGTTGTTAACGAATCCACCTTTTAATACAAAAAAACATTTTCTTCTAAACCTTGCAAAATTTTTTAATTAAAATACTTTAAAGGTCTATGTATAAGAGAATAATTTTGAAAGCAATATCATTCTTAAAATCTAAATTTGAAAAGGTTTCATCATTCAAAACAGCATAAAAAATTCATGAATATATTCTCACTATCTACAAAACTATAATATCTTTAACTAAAAATATTATATAATTATCCAACAAATTATCTCATATTATGATCTGGAATGCTTAATTCACGCGTGGAATCAACATCATTAAAATTATAGAGAAAGCAATTATTACAGTCTCGTGGTATTCGTGAATCAGCATTTCTTGCTAAACTTGTAATTACAAAAAATATCAAAATTTTAAAGAATTTGTTATTTTCAAATTAATTCAGACAGAGCAATAAATTAGTTGTATTCGAACAAGTCATTTCATGATGTAGAGATTTGAAGAACCAAGGGCACAATGACAAGTAATTGATCGACCAGTTAGTTGAAAAAATATACATTTTTTAATTGCTATACATACAGCAACCATAATTCAACATAAACTCCAAAATCATTCACATTCGCTGACAAAACCTCCTCTTCACTCGCACCTCGCGATAAGAGCAAAAACGTCGCCGCAAGCAAACTCTCTTGTACGTGAGCAATCGAGTCGCACGCTAGGATGTGTGTGTGTGTGTGTGCGAAAAATCGCAAGAGGCGGTGAAAAAGACGATGTTCACAATGGCATTTAACGTCTCGCGGAGACGCTTCTTTCGCGTGTCTCTGAATCGGAACCTCCCCCTCCTTTCTCTTTTTGTCTCTGTCTCTCTTGTATGCCTATCCCGTACCAGCCGTAAACTTCACTAGGGACCACTTGTTCTAATACGGCGCGCGGCTGCTGCAACTTTGAAGCACGTTCGACGCGAGGTCAAGATTTTCATTCGCAGATTGTAATGGTCGTGGAAGAGAGACAAAGAGAGAGAGAGAGAGAGAGAGAGTAGTGCACTTGCACCGCTGCTTCGTGGATAAGTTGCGCCGTGCAGGCAAAGTATCGGTTATAGGCTTGGTGGTTATTGATTCGAGTTGTAACGACTCTAATTACGTATAG
The DNA here is from genome assembly GCA_018906985.1 of Apocrypta bakeri. NCBI lineage: Eukaryota > Metazoa > Arthropoda > Insecta > Hymenoptera > Pteromalidae > Apocrypta > Apocrypta bakeri. The sequence goes on from JACCIA010000005.1 coordinate 3,441,001, forward strand.
ATTTCAGCTATATATTTGACCAATGACCCAGTACTGACGTTATAAGACCGGGCCATACTTTAAAACTAGTACTGGTTTTGGACTGCCAGTAAAGGATCAGTACTGACCCGTTGTTTCAGAAGTTGATGTTATCATTCTATGTTTTGGTGTAAACTACAGCTCACATAGCTTGATGGATTTTAAAGATTCAAAGCTCAAATGATGTTATTTTTATATTACTTAATCGTATAAAATTGGATATTTATAATAATTATCATTACGGTACTAATAATTTAATTAAACAAAAAACACACAAACTGAAGTTTTTTCATTCTGAGGCTTCTTAAAAATATAAAAATCATTATCTAGTCTTTAGTCCATAAGGAATTCAATTATTATCTTTAATAATATACCAATTACGTAGTGTTTTATCGTTTAAATAATCGAACGTAAATACTAATAAATTAATAAGATACAAATCGATATTCAACAGTTATAAAGAAATAACATAATTTGATTCTTTGTATCTTAAACATCCGTCAGGCTATTCAAACTTTAGCTCACACCAAAACAGGGTACAATATAGCGTCAACTTTTGTTAGGTATTACTAAATAATGTTTGTTGATATACTTTTGAGAAACAATGTTTATCTTTATAATATTATTAAACTTGTTGTTATACACATACAATGTTCAGAAAGGAACTAATCGTTAACACCCTTAAGAGAATTCGAACAAATTCCATGTTAAGTTTATCTATTTTATATATACATTCAAACATAAACAATACTTTACTTCATCCCTAAAAATGCCCCTAGTTTGCAAATGATCCAGTCGTAAAAATATTCACCTTCTTCAACATACCTTCAAATTCCCCATCACCTTGATACGCCTCTCTTGACAAGATGCGATCAATAACTTGTAGTATTTCAAGTGGTTCTCCGAGAATTGAATTGTATTGCATGTACTAAGTTACACGTGTCTTTTTATTTGATCACTAATTGTAACTAATACAACAGCCGAAAAATACCCGTTCAAAGACTGAACAACATCTGCATTATAATTATCAGAAATTAACATTACAATAGATATTCTTTTTAATATATTTAATCATTCACAGTAAGCTTGAGGTGAACATTCCGCTGGAAAATCTCAAGAACAATGTAACTCACGTGCAATAATTTTACATACCATTTGGACTCTTACCGAGCATCCGTTTATCGGTTTTGTTACAGTTTTTTACAATCGACGTAAATCCTACTCAGATCACCGCGCAATAACGACCAATAAAAAGGAGCAAGAATCTGGCATTACCTAAGATTAACATTTTCTCCCTGGTAAGATATAGCTGACAGCCAACTTCGATTCCTCATAAAATATAAAAAAAAAAGGAAAAAGAACTCTTATTTCTCCCTTAGCCTTATATACGATGTGTCTCTTATCGGTATATCGTAGAAAACCATCATCAACTGAATACTGGCTTGGTGCTTATTAAAAGTTATAACTCTCTCTCTCGCGATCGTCGATATGACCAGAAATAGCTGACAAGGGCTTGACCAAAATGGAAAGGTATTGATTCGAAAATTGCACACGTAAATGTATTTAGGTAAAATTCTTCTTTAGAATTAGATAAGCACATTACCTCGTAACTTTGGTTATTTAAACATAAACTTCTCGTTTTTGATATTGATGGAATATGAGAACGAATTGGTTGAGTAAATATGCGGAGGTATTGTCTAGGTAAACACGGAAAATCCAGAGGATTTTGCTTCCGCCAGAAACAGCTTCTGATGATAATAAACGAAGGTGGAAATTTATCTTCTTTGAATAATGGTATGGTGAATTGTACGATTAGGTCGAAAAAAGATACGATCCATATTATGCATTTTCAAATCGTCAAATGAATATATGATAATATGAATAAATATAGTTTTAGGTTTATAATTCAATTATTTCGGGATAAAATGACCTCTTGCAATTCGTGCATTCACGACTAAAATGTTGAAATTTATATCAATGCATCAATATTAATTATTTACAATAAATATTTTACGAATAAAGAAGATAACTCGGTGGTAATGAATGCGACTCGATATTTTAAACCATTTATTTATAAATATGTAAACAAGCCGTATGTGTTTTTGCGCGAAAGTCCGCACTTGAAGCGAATGTCGCGATCAAAATTTGCCCGACAGCGCTCGTTCTGCATTCTATGGCTCATTGAGTCAGAAATTGAATTTTAAAGTTGTGGCCAGGTGCGGGCTGAAGCCTTTGAACGCACGTTAAGTCGTGCGTGGAATATTCAATTTAATCATTGTCTCTTTTGTTCTTTATTGTTCAGCCGATCCGCGAAGCTTATTACTTTAATTCCAAAACTTGTAATTAAACCCTTATCCCTGTTATCTTACCGCGGTGATTTTGAGAATTAAAAGTTACTTGCAAGGAGGGTCTATAGTTTATGCATCATTGATGTTCAAACTATGGGAGACTATCTGACCAAAATGTTGTGGTCAAATAGTTTCCCATAGTTGTTAAATGATGTTATTATCGCTTATCAGGATCCATTGAAAACATCGCTTGAAATGATGGTTACTTGAAATGTATGTATTGATTAGAATCAAATGCATGAACTGATAAGCTTATGCCATGACATTACGAGTTTTTAGATTCAGTAAGATGTTTCGTTATTATTTTTACACAGAGATATGTTCATCAGAATCCTTCTACCCACTCAGGCGTATTATCAGTGCACTTATGTTCTGTCTTGATTAAATTATCGTTCATTATTTAAACCATCAGAGTACGTAGTGCCTGTAAAAAATCAAGAAGCCAGATCGTGAAAACTTTTTGTGATTTAATAATCTCACACTCCCACGTACATCTGCGATTCAAATTCAAACGTTATATATATATATATCGTATACACATATATATAAAACCTCATATTTCTCTGCTTTGCATTGTTTAAATGGGGTTAAAGTCAGCCTTGGAAAAGGAAAACTCGCGAGTCGAGTGAGTTCCTTTTTAATAATAAGAAAACTCTCGAGAATGGAGAGACTGCTGTGAGAGAGGGGAGTAAGGGAGAGACGTATGAGAGAGACGAGGCGAACGCGAGGTACGCAGCTCGACTTCAATATGTATGTAAATCGAAGCAGATTCGAGCACAACGAGTCTGTTTGCTCGGCATTTGTGTCGTCTCTTTTCCTCTTTCGCTCGTCTTGGCGATTCCGACGACGTAAATTCGTGCAGGTGGACTGTTCCGTTGTTATGAAGCGAGCTCCGCGTGGATGATTTTTGTCTGCAGTTGAATTTTCCAATGTGTGCCGTTGAGACCAATTTTACGACTACAGGGGTGTCATGAGCGAACACGTTTGAGCTTTTAGATTTTACTATCGTTTACAGCAAAAGCATAAATGATGGATGTTCGTTGGTGATGAACGTTACATCTTGTTGATTGGGTACATAACAATGTTCTTAACGCTTCTATAAGTGTAACAAGAGGTGGTCTTGGAGTAATTATAGAATATAAAATGGGCTTACTAACCTTTACCGTTGCCATTGACGTCGAGTCTAAAAAAATTATCAGCTCCTTTCTGGCCATCAGCTAATTGGCCCAAACCTCCACTAAGCATGCCATCCTCCTCAATTCCGTCGTACGTGCGATCCGTGAGATCCAGCTCAGAGCCGCGTAGCACACCTTGAGGCATCGAATACGAGGCCAGGCCGTCTGCAAAGCAAAAAGTTATTCCACAAATGTAGACAGCCAAGTGAGACGAAATTGGCTGAGTTCGTGCGCAGATTGCGCGGCAAAGGGCACATTCTCGAAAACTGTCTCTCTGGAACGACGTCGCCTTCTTTTATTCTTACCCGTCGCGTTTTTCGCTTCTACGGCTCCTTTTTTTATTTTGCAGGAAGTTTCAATTTGACACAATTGGAAGGAACACGAACTTTTTCAAAATCAAATTTGCTTTCGATCTGATTCAATTAGGTTGCTTTCCAAGAGGTTAGAATATATTTCTGTTTGGTCGTCGCATATGACAGTGGGGTTGTTTGGAAAGAAGGGTGCTTCTATATTTGATAAGTTAATGTGATTAGTTCTAGTAACCTTTCAATTTGGATAATCTTAAGGCAGTCAACCTTAAAGTCATGCATTTGTAGAGACATTCTTTATAGAGCTGAAATTCAATTTTCGTATTACTATTATTCGATCGAGTCATTCCACTACAACCTTTCTGTACAATCGTAACTAGTATATTGCCACTTTCTGTTAATCTACAAGCACCGTTAGCTTTACCCACTCGATTCGAACATTTAGTCACGTTCCACGCGTTTACCCCCTTTATTCTTTCTTCTCTCTGACCACTAGCCACTACATTAGTTCTGGGGTATCTGAAATAAAATAAGATTAAATTTATGATCGACCGAAACGACACAGCTGGGTCTACGCTAATCCAAGGTGCGATGAAACGGCTCATAACCGGTAACGGCACACCGGGCTTTTCCGGATTCTCGAAGCAAGGGACAGCTGGTTGCGACGAATCTTCCAACCGGTAACTGTAGATACCACCGATATGACTATAGGTACTCCGGAAATGCAAAATAACGAGCCAGTTAACGATTCGACTTCGGCCTACGTGACCACAGTAACGGATTTTATCACGCGAGAGATATTACTGTGTAGATTATTGGATACAATTTCGAATTAATGCATAGGTTGATTCTAATTTGAAATTTATTTAATTAGTATATATACAGAGAAGTGGAGTAATAAATTGTAGGAACTACTTAAGCACCTGATTAGTAACCTAGTTTTGCATTATCATTCAATTTGTACAGATGCATTTATATACAACGATCGTATTTGTCGGATAGTTAACAATAAGCAACTTGATAATTTATTAACAAAGCTATTCCCTTTTGATTTTTGCAATTCACCTAAAAGTTTCATGACTCGATATCTATGCGTTAAAAGAAGAATTTTACGATCACTCAAATCCAATATAAGTATTAAAATCCTTGAAATGTTAAAGCACCTTAAAGAAACCCCAAGAGTAAATCCTTTTACTTTTCTTCGTCGCGTCGTATCTTCTTCTTCGACGTTTTTTCCTTCCGTCCCCAGCCGCGCTTAATCTTTATTTTTCGAGCAGAATGCACTTTGGGAGGGTAAATCCAGAGCAATAAAAATTGGTCCGGACCCATAAAACCGAAGATGAGGCCACCCAGCGAAGAAACACAATAGAGGAAGTAATTTACGATTCGCCGAAAGGTCGAATCTTTTTCGATATCTGTTTCTATTTCCTTCCGTTGTGTATCTCGTAAATCGCGCGTTACTCGCGGCTCGTAGAGCCTCTACCAAAGAAAGAGAGAGAAGGTAAGAACGAAACAGAAACTACATAGCTGCACCAGCATCTGTATCGATGTATACCAACGTCGAAGATGGTGAAGAAGGAAAGGAAAGAATAAGAGAGGTAGCATGAGGTGAGGGGCTAAGCTCAGAGAGTCCAAATCGTAAATTTCACTTACCGGTCCAAGGACAGCCGTAAAGTTCCACCCGCATGCAGACTATGCGTATGTGCGAGGTGTAGGGGATGAAACGGATTTTGGTCGCCACGACGGGTGGATCGAAGATCTGCTCCTTCTCCGTCTTCGGATTATCGTTTCCTACAAGCAACTGTAACCAAAATGTACACTCGTTGTATCTCGTACGTGAAATAAAGAGGTTGAGTCGATGTTGTGTGGTATATAGATTTAGTTCTATCTCTAAATTATGTTCCATCAGCGACATTGTGCAATATCGAACTGCTGTGGGTAGTGCTGCAACGGATATTGGATTTAACTTACAACGCGTACATTTCGTATAGACTCGAAAGGATTCTATGGTATCCGGGGCTGAGGGTGATAAGACGGTCTTTTTAAAAATGTTAACTTTTCTTATATCAGATTGGTTTTTCACCAGCTGCTTGTATGATTATCTATTATAATTTACGTAAATATCATTAATAGTACTATTAACTTCGACAGTAAAATAATTATTTGACATATTATCGCAGTGTTCGTTCCTATCAAGTATAATAGCACTGTTTGGCGAATAAAAAAGTTAGCATACATTTACATTTTCGATATAACCAACATATTTCGAAACAGTTGCAGTATTATTGCAACCTGCGCAATAAACCATTATTCCGTCCATCAAGAGAATAAATCACATAATCGTAAAAAATGCTAATATCATTCTGAAACACGATTCACCTTCCAGCGAACAATAAAAACAACTCATCCACAAGCCATAACCCAGAAGCAGTGCAGTCACAATAACCCACTCATTGTACTTGAAACTAACGTTATCGAAATCTCCGCAATCTAGCAAAGTGACGCAAGGCTAATCAAACTTTCATGACACTTAAAAGGAAATGTTACATCGTATCGTGTGAATTACGCTAATTGTTGGTCACGCGGTATACGCGTACAAGTAGACTGCGCTCGACTAGGCTGGAGTTCAATGGAGCGTGTGTTTATTGCTGTTCTACGCTTGGCCGTTCTCGACCTCGTTTTTCGTAATCCGATTAGTGGAAGGAGGCAAGGAACCCACGGTAGGTTCTCTAAATGTAAATTCGAGCATTAAATCTGCGCACACACACACTTCCTACTTGTATAGCCAAGGTTTTTATTCGCTTCCGCGCTCTATCTCTTTCTCGCGTGCCGACGCCTTTTCCGGAACGTGATTATGCTTATGAGGAAGGAAGCTATTTGATTGTATTTTTTAAGTACTTCATTTATTCGAAGATGAATTTTTATTATCATCGTAATTGTGATTGTTTCTCGTTAAAAAGATTGATTTTCAATTTTTGTGTTCCAGTTGAAGTATGCGGAATTGAATTGTCAGCGAGAAACTTGTTAACGTTAATGTATTAAAACACAAGAATACTCGATGTTATATACTTGTATACTGGGTGATGTTACTATTAATTCCGAACAAATGAGTATAAATGGGTTCTTGGATCGTATAGGAGATCTGACAAGAAATGTGCTTTTTGATATTAAACGAGGTACCGATGATCTCAGCCCTAATGAATGATTGATTGAATGAGGGCTGTTGCGAAGAAGTGGACGAAAGAAATCACTAAGTGATATAACGTATAACGTCCCTTCACTACTAAATCCAAGATGATTATGAATTGAATCGTTTTATTACCTATTAGATGTTGATTCATATAAACAAGACAAACGAGATAAAAGTGGTCGTGAGAACTATCTTTCAAATTGAATCGAACAAACGCATTTGTGCTTGTTGGATAAAAGCAGCTCATGTAATCTTTTTATTTTAATTATTGGACAGAACAGAAATAGCGTTTGAAATTTGGGTTAATGCAATGCTGTTATAAGATTTTCAAGTTACGGAAAGTTGTGGAGATCCCACCGAATTCACTCCGTGAGTTCCTAGTAGCAAACAGTCCATTCTCAAGAAATGTTAGTGAGGTGTAAATTATGAAAAGTATCTTTCAGGTACTCGTGAATAGATGAATAGTGATCAACCCTTTTTTGAATATCTGAAGCTTCTGATTTTCTTTAACCTTTTTACTTATACAATCAAATCCCTAACCATAAAAGGTATTCCCACAATAGCTCCTCACACTCATCTTACTCCCTGCTACAAGCATACCCATCTAAGACCAGATTTCTAACCACCGTCACCTAATTTGAGGCCTCGCTCATAGGGGTGCGAACGTGATAGGCCAACGGAAGTTTCCGCCTACGGTGGGTATCAATTTTATGTGTCGGTACGCGACGCTATCGTCGACCACCTGCCTTGTTTATGGCTGTATTAATTATTCGTATCGCGTACATATACACGATGGCGGCAGAGGGACTCGACACCGGGGAGGTCGTATTTCGGAATCCTGCGTACATAGCCGTCGTTCGGGCACCGGCCACTTCCATCGTGAAGCTTCTACTTGCCTAGCTTTGCTGTAATCCAGCGGAGAATCGTGCGGTTACATTGGATTTAAGTACTCATCGATTTTATGTGGCAAATATAGGTGATTCGAGAGTAGGTCATGCTTTTTTTCAGATTTGTCAGTTGATTAAATAAGTGAACATTTATGGGAATTAAGATATCAACACTTTTAGGTTCGTTTCAAAACCATTTGATTAACCTTAGTTTCTTTTCGTGTGGAATAAAGCATCTTGAATAGGCCGTTTAAAGGGGAGAGCTTCTTCAACCCTCGACCGCCAATTCACGACCCTGTATCAAAGTAATATATACGGAAAGATATTCTCACTTACAAAATCGCATTTCGAGTAAGCACTAAAAGAATTATGGTACAGGAGTTACTTCTTGAATATTTCGATTCTTGTTACTTACATGATAACTTTGCATTACTCTTAGAGTCATACTTTTTATTTAAAGTTGATTATGTAAGCAATGCCTATGAAATTCCCTGGCTTTTATTCGTAAATAAATCGAGAGAATTTGTAAAAACTTAACGGCGACAGTGTATCGAAAAAAATAATTAGATGAAATTCTAGGCTGAAATAAACGAATGTAATATGTGCCTTATTTATAAACGAATTGTAGTCTACTCCAATTTCTCTTTTGACATCTGTTCGTTATATTTTCAGAGCAAATTCGGAATGAAGATTACTGGTATTTATAGTGATTTGAAAATGTGAATTTTAATTACATAACATTTTCTGGAGTTTGAAAGTTTGAAAAATGCCAATTAAGCCATGCCAAACTTTTACTTTTCACGAGGGTCAGTATTGTACGCGCGTAACGAGTGAAAGTGGTAAAGTTTGTACGTAAGTCAATGCAGCAAAGTTCAATCGTTAAATTATTTTATAGCTTAAACTCATACTGAAAATTGTATGTTCCAGAAGACCAGATATACTATTGGATTGTCATTTAAGACAAACGTGTATTCATCGAAGGTTGGAGAATTCGTGTGTTTGCTTATTTTTTCTATTCCTTGTATTAAAATCAGTACTTGGAACAAATTAGTAGTAATTGCGAATTAGAATTCTTTCCTAAACGTGTTAAACTACGAAACAGAAAACGGCATTTAAGAGATTTATGGGCGGCACGAATTGTAGAGGAAATTTTTTCGAACTTTACTTTAATTTGGGTAAAAATTACAAATGTTTCGGCAAATTGATAAACAACATTCTTCAGATACTTTAGTCTTAAGAATGTTTTTCACGACGGACTAGAGAAAAATTTCGCTTGCCCGAAAAATCCCAAAGTCGCGCTTGAACCACCACGACTGAGGGAGAAACTATGGCTGTGAGCCTTCGCGTCATCCCACCGCATTACTCCTTTTGTCAGCGCCGGGTCGACTACTGCTTTTTCGCGCTGCGTTAAGAACAAAAACACATAAGCAGTAAACAAGACGAAGAGCCAGTAGAAGGTCACGAAAGACATAAATGGCTAAAAACGGTAAGTTTTTTTGTACTTCCTTTGGTTTCTTGAGATCTAGGAGTTAATGTTAACATCAAAACAGGATGTGTTGCTCTTTATGGAATAACTGAAGCTATAATTAATGCAAAGAAGAATAGGTTCACATTTCTTCACTTAATTCAGAACTTTTTTTAAAACAGTCGATCTGTATATTATCCGAATACCCAGCAGAAGATCATATTTTCAGAAGTTACATCATCGCATCGACATCACTTCTACAGTATGTGAAATAACATTAACCATTGAAACGATATCCAGTTTGCAAAATTCCTTCTTTCTACATTCACAGGCTTGTTCATCGCTGTTATTATCGAGACTATCTCAACCGAAACTCTGACACTCTTCTTATCTCGTCATATACGCAAATACGTATCTGCACGCAAGAGCCACTCGAGAACGCAAACTCGAGCTTTATTTAATTTGCACAGCGCGTAATTTGAAAATTGTGTGCATCGCACTAACGCCGTCACCGACTTATTTGTCTGGGTCGATACGTCACTTGTGTATTCAACACTAAACTCTATACTTTTTCGAAATACATATTGTAGATAATAAATATTAGTATATTCTTGCACCGAGTGAACTCTGTACGTGAAGGGAGAATATGAGTAATCTGGATAAGATAAGCCTTATTCCGTAAACAGTTCGTGAGAATGAATATGAGACGCAGTATTAGAGAATATGATGATGTAATTGGTGTGGTCAGAATCTCATAACTCAAGCACAGCTGTTTGTTAGCAAAATACTTGGGAAATCATTATCGACAATTAGTTTGAAATTCGGAATTTCAAAAGATGATATTATGTTACAACTACGCATCATATTATATTGTTAACATGGTTATTAATAGGTATTAGTCAATCATTAATGGCAAATCTTTGTTTTAGTATTGGGATAACGAGTATGGGCCAGATTTGGAGATTACTAAATAATGTTCAACAATACTTGGCCAATAAAGTATGCCGAACTCAACTTAACTCGATTTAATATCGATCCGAAGAGAATTTGATTTAGATGTGTTAAACAAATGCCCATAAATCTAATTAAAATTTGGACCATCAATATTGGTAGAGTACTGGTTTGAAGTTCTCGATCAATATACATCTCTACGTATCACAGAATCGGCACTGCGTACAATCGACCATTATTCATCAGATAAATGTAAACAAAATATAAATAATCGTTGCTGTTGTATAGACGAAAGCGTAGTTTAGTAAATTTGTAGTAATGATCACAATAACGCAATGAACCTGATCATAGATCTCAATTCATGAAACAGTTTTTAAAACCTCATTTTAAAATCTTTTTTGAAGATCCTATGAAGCAAAAGCTGAATAAAATGCGTTTACCAATGAGTTATACATTAAAGTCATTGATGAGAACCCACAAGACCAACAAGCGTTAAAGCGCTTTTGAATCATCAGTGCGAATTGTGATACCTGAGAGTAAACACGTATACACTGCAAGTAATCGAACCATTCGTTGTTGGATAAAATATCCTGGTATATTGTCGTATAATAAACGAATCTTTATACTCAGACTTTATTTACTTATCGCACAAGATTAATATCCTTAATAGGAGTGTTTTGACAATTGAATAAGATAAATTTATTCCAATATTAATTACAACAAAACTTTAATATGCTTCAACATCCAGTAAATTTGTATTATTGATTTATTTCTTTTCCCGCGTGAAAAAATGTTGTTACCACGGATATTGAGTTATTCTATTTTGAAGTAAATATACGTGGAAATACTTGTAAGAAGCACTGGGGTTACTTCTACTGCTTGTCTGTTCAATTCGATGGTCCCGCGAGAACTGATCATTTCATAAGAGAGCTGTGCTTACTGGTTTGCTATCAGGCGAATGCAATTCTTACAGAAAGGGTTTTCGTTGTATGCGTTAGTCTAGTATGAATGAACACTACTCGGTCAGTAGTGATATCCTGACAATAGTACTGGAAGCCAATACTCGGTGTTTAACCAATACTGAAGTGATGTCAATACTGATCAAGAACTTGTCAGCATTGGTTCCAATCTTTCATATCACCATTGGAGTATTGTCATACATCCGTCAACCTACAGTTTTTATTCTGGTTCTAATCTGGCACACCAGTATATTGTAAGGGGCTTGTCCTGTTCTTATTATCTCGATATTGAATCAAAGTCTAACAGTACTGGTAACTAGTTCATTGGTTATATCAGTAAAGAACCAATATTGGCTTGTTGTTCCAGTACCAGAATGGATAGAGTATCGAAATAAATGTATCTAGGAAATTGTATATTATTCCTTATATTCTGGATTTGTATCCCTACGTTGGGTACCCGATGAATGTTAGTTCGAGAGCCGAACATGGGTCGATGTATTCCAGCTGCAACGCGGGAGACAAGTACGCCTTGCAAAGGACGTTCGTGGTTTTACACTTGTGTATGGGCTGTGTCGAGTAGTGAAGGTCGTAAGTTGCGTGCAAGAGACTGGACTGGTAGTAAATAGAAGAGACTGCTTTTCTTACTTAAAGTTAATTTGAATTAAAACGAGGCGAAAATCAAATATACCTTATATCACAATTAGATTGGATTATTTTTAGGTAATCATAATTTCATTTCATTTTAGTAAAAGTTTATTTGAATTTCAAATTAGCTATCAGTAGTAAGTACCGAGTTATTTCGAATATATCTGCTCGGCAACTTTCATAGACACGTTCTCACGGATCACGCGACAAAGTAGCTACTTATAGCAATGGTGCCATCTGTCTTATTAAGAAAACTAAATACCTTGAAATAACACAGACTATCATAAAAATTAAATTTTAATAAATATATTATGCATGAATAACTTGTATTCTACTGACGACAATATATAACTTTAGTTAGCCAAAGTATTAATTCAAGAGTTATTAATTAGTTATAATAGGGAGTAACAAATTTAATATTGTTTATAGGATTTTTAATTTAACCTTGAGTGAACCTCTTATTTTCTAAGTAATTATAACGTGTTTTTCTGATATACACTGGGTAGATGAATACTATATTGTCCATTGCAAAAAATTCTGTAATTATGGCTCATATATCCATGTATCCATAAACTATCCTTGAAAAACAAAATATTTACGGCTAAATTCATACATTTTTAAATTTCTAACATTAATTAATTGAAATACGTTTTCTCAAATGACACTCTTCCATTTATTCATTTCGGCTTGGTATTCCATGTATCCGTAAATTATCTGATATACGAGATTCAATTCGAATTAGTACTTTTGACAATATCAATTTTATATTAAACCTTTAAAAGGATTTGTATAGAATGTGAATATTTAATATTTTAATATTTAAATATTGAGAACAATTAGCAAAGATGGGTCGTTTCTACAACAAAAAATTATTCCTCGATGAAGAGGAAGTGTTCATTCATTAGCCCAATATGTATATCTCAACATGTTATTTTTATTCTCGTTAATGATACCAGAGATTTTTTTTAATTATCGCGCTTATTTACATTCATTACATGAATGTGTAATATAATATATTCATCTACAGTACATACAAAACATCAATTTATACATTATAACAAAAAGTGTGTTGCATGCGTGAAGGGAAAATTTAATGATGAATAAAGTTTTTCATAAATACCATGCATCATTAATTTTGAATACATTCTGTACGTGACATATTATTAAAACTTTTGAATTCTCGCGAAATAAAATAATAATTTATTATACTAAAAGAACATTCCTGACTTCAAATACAGCACAATGTCAATATTTTAATAAAAACTGAAGTGAAACTCACAAAAGCGTGGTTTCATTACATTATATCTCGTTGTAAAGGGTCCAGTATTCTTTCGCACATAAATATAAAAATGATCTCTTTCAAACATCCTTCATTACGTCTCTTTAATATTATTGAAAGAACTCTCGAGGTTTTTTTCTAACTACAGCAGCGTTCATATTATGAAAGAATTTGGCGGATATGTGTAAAATAAAATCGTGCTTATTAAGAATATAATTTGTAGAACGTTAATTTCATAAAGAAGGCAGGTGGAATAAATATGGTATTGTGTGGATTACATCGTTGCTTTATTTGGTGTACAGAATATTCAAAGTGTACGTACTCCTTGAATGTTCTGTTGAATTTGTTTAGAAATATTTCGTAGTTGTCGTTTGGGATTTCGGGAAGTGTCCATTGTGAAAATTAAATTTTAATTGGAGGAACATCATAGAGTGGGTGGAGTTGGAAAATTGAGGAAATGTGCGTTTTGGCTTTTGCTGTTAGTGTGAAATAAATACTTGTTGTACGCAGATGTTCAGAGAAAGCGAAAAGCGGTACATACATTACATTGTAGCAAGTGTGGATATTTGAATTTATATTTTTGCCTGAACATGACTAGAAGTGTTGTTGAAGTATGTCTTAAAATGATGGTTATAAAAACAGGTATCATTTGTGATAAGTTACAGTTTTATTATTGTTTAATAAGACGTGAAGGCAAGGGAACTTGTCACTTTACTTTTACAGCAGTTGATGCTTTAATTTATATTACTGTTAAAGTATTTAAATTTATGAATAATTTACACTAATACAATCGAAAGTTTTTTGTGCAAATGCTGAGATAGTTATGATTGCAAAACAATGTAAAAATAAATTTTTATTTTTGTAAAAATAAAGATTTTTGTGGTATATGAAGCTATAATAAGAAATAAATAAAGGTTTGGTCATAAATCATTTTTAAGTTAAGAAATTCATTAAAAATCTGAATAGTCATAAATTTAAAAAATATAATTTAATAGCCGAGCATGCAATAGAAATAACATCATTTAAGCTGTAGCTCACACAAACTTAAAATTTAAAAAATCATATTTTCTGTACATCAACTTCTGGTACGTCTTCATAAATAATTCGTCTTAATAAATTTAAAAAAAAGTTTAGCTTTGTAATAATCTTCAATTTTTCATTGCAGATATTCAAAATTCATTGAGTGAATAAGTGTAAACTTTCCTCAAAGGTTGTAAAAAAAGATCGCGGTCATTTAAAGATACACTCGCTTGGTCAGATTCAGTTTTATTACTGCATTATTCCTGTGTGGTGGATATTACATTTGCGTTCTAGTTAAAAAATTCGATTGTATTGTGTTTTATAAATAATTTAAGGACAAAATACACCTTTGAGTGAGTACACATTTTATTCTCTACAAGATGTAAAGTCGATCAATGGACCAACTGAACTGAAAATCAATACTCTTTGGCATGAAAAGAGGAATATTTTGCAATAAAAATGTTTATTCAAAAATCTTGAAAGATTTTCAGTTCAATTGTTCCTTTAATTCACTTTATATCTTGCGAAGAATCAGTTTTCATCAACTTGCCGCTAGAAATGGTCAACAAAGCTACTCAGAAATGTAAAACAAAGTTCAAATGAAAGGTATAGGAGTCTAAAACTTTAGTACGAAATATATAATGAATACAACGCATATAACTAATTAAAACTTTTAATTCTAGCAAACCTCTCTTAAAGATATCTTAACCTCTTAACTGATATAATTGATAGAATTTGGTACAATGACAATGGCGTAGACGTCAACGCATTTACGTTCAATTTCAGTAAACATCCCCGTAACCGCAATTACTTTGCCAGAGAAGATCCTCTTCGTAGAGTTATAATACGTAGTCTTGGCGTTTTCATATGGAGAGAGCTACGCAGCGCATACTTCGGAGTCTAATCTGTTTGCGGTCGAAATTGGGCTTCTACTCTTTGTACTAATGAAGAACTGTTTAATTTTAACGCCCCTTACGCCGCGTCATGTGAGGTACTATGTGTTGGAATGAGCTTCGGAGTTAAGGGTGATGAGTTTGTTTCATTATTTTGAAGGGCAAGCTTTTGTAAGTTCCTTGAATTTTATGTGTCGGTTGATTTACATTTGAAGAATGTTATTAATATAACTTGGAATCTCAAAAAGGTCGTAAAAATTAACATTTTACGTTGGAAAGGTTAAAGCGTGAGAATAATTGCTGGGAAGATAGCGAAAGCATGAAGAAACTCGAGTCTGAAGAAAAGAATTTGGAAAGTTCTTTTTTCCTATAAACCAAGTCGTACAGAGCTAATGCTGTAATTGCAGCTCGAGTAGTCCGAGTGATTCGAGTCCTTTTCTCTCACATTCTCTCTATCTGGCTCATTTAGTCTTCGACTTTAACTTTTTCTATTTTTCACCTTTTTTTCTCGGCAAACTTACTTTTTGATTTCCTTTACTTTTTCTCTTGTTTTTATATCTTGCATTTCACATTAAAAAATTGCTATTAGATTATGCATTCGTTACTCATCGAATTGTGGTGATTATTGGAATATTAGGAAGATCAGTCAAAATCAAGATATACAAATTGAATGAGCAATGCGCTATGTATGTAATTAATGCATTATACGGCGATTCTATTCAGTCGTCAATTATCGACAAGACTCCCTTTGGTGTATTATATGCTTGATTTCAGAACCAGGCATTCTCGAAGCTTAATACCCGAGACATTGAAGTTCATCTACTGACGATGTATCTATGTGAATGTCAAGTTGTCGAATTATTTGATTATTAATAAATGTGTGTAAACGTAAATTGTTTGATGTTGCTCGGAAGATCTTCGAGCTCCGTCGTTTTTCTCTGTGCTGAAATTTTGATGAACATTCTTTGGCTACAGCTTGAAAAGTTTGATGAATTTTTAATATTCAAAAATTTGCTAATGTTAATTAAGTGCAATTTGAGCTATCGGATTGAATTTTATTAATTTATTACTATTTATACCATAATGATGTATGGACAAATTTCCAACTGTATAAATGAACGATATACAGAAGTAGTTTGAGCTTGGTATCTTAAAAATTCATGAATCTGCAGTCTACGCAAAAACCAAAATTTAAAAATAAATCATACAATTCGATAGCACAAATGTCATAGAAATAACCATGTGAGCTTTGAATTTTTAAAATCTATCAAGCTGTTCAATCCTCCCGTGTATTTCTACACAAGATGATATAATCCTGTTACTTATGTTATAATATGATACTGGTGCAATACTGGCTAAGTACTGGGCCGTTAGTCAATTCCTATTCGGAATAAGTTTTTAATAAATAAATTTTCTTAAATACAGCAAACTTTGTTTTTCAATATACAATACAGATTATTAGTTATAAACTATATAGATTTGTTACGCATGAGATTAGACAAGACACCAAGTACAAAAAAGGAATCTCTCGTTCATAATCGAGACATAATGGATTATATCAGCGAAGCAAGACCAAACTAAACTCAATTGTATATCCTGTACGTGCTTAGTTGGTGTGTAGCACCTTCCAACGTATATCCTGTACTTGATCCTATATTCGTGAAACTTCGCTTGTTTGAAGACTAAGCGTCGCTTCGCCGCGAATGAGGCCCTTCATTATCTGGGTTATTGAGAAATATTAAAAACGGGAAGATGAAGACTATGACTTCGGAGGTGTGGTGAAGTGTGCTAATTAATGAGAAGGCGTAGGACAGTAAACGCAGATTTGGCTGTATCGTCGTAAATTAACGCTTTATCTTCGTTATGCTTCGTTCTCAGTTTAGTCAATCTATTAAGTTTAAAAGAAAATTTATTTTTACTTTAATTAATATTCAAAGTTTAAAGCATCAATTATCGAGCGGAATTTTCAATTCCATTGTTTGTCCTAAGGTTCATCGTGTCTAAAATCATCGATCCTGGGTTGATCGTTCTTCCATTCTTTACCGTGTGTATTTTTATTATTTGAACATTTGATCACTTCGTAAACTCGAAATATAACAGTTTAAAAATTATAATGTAAACTAAGTAGGAATCTATTTATTATTCGATTTAAACATTTGTTGTCTGCTGTTCAGAATAGTCTATTGAACGAAGTCTCATGCTCTAACATAATATTTTCGAATTAACCATACACTTCATAACATCATTTTAATGTTTTTGTATAAATTCTCTACTATAATTACATACACATGTAAAATGCGCTAGACGAAGATACATAAAATGACCTTTGGATAGTACTAGACGATAAAGGATGATTTGCTCAACTCTTAAATGTAACAAGTGAACAGCGGAATCTTAGAAATATTTTACAAATTTATCCGAGATCGTTCTTGTTTAGGATGGTCTGCCTAAAGAAATCTTTGAAAAAGTGTCCTTATAACCTTAATTGGAAAGTATACATCGCTTCAAAAGCCTTAGTTTAGCGAACGTTCTAAAAGCTAGAAAAATAAGATCTGATTGGTGTGCTTTCGGCACTAAACCAGTTTACATTTGCACGAAATTTAAATCCATAATTTTTCAAGTTCAATTATAATCTTCAAACTCATATGAGTGAAATTTCAACGTTAAAATCAAAACCAAATACAGATACCTATCAGTTCTCTCTTTCTACTCTGCTCTTCTGCAGCTTTAGAATATTCGATGGAACCCAGTACTGACGTGTTCGTCTGGATCAAGTTGCTCTGATGCGTGAGCGCTAGTTTGGAAGAGAATGCAAAAGAGAAAGCATTAGCTAAAAATCATCCCACGAAGGGAGAAAAAACTGGAGAGAGAAATAGAATGTATATTGGGGGGAAAACGGTGGACGCAGAAAATTGTTTCCACGCCGCCGTGGTAATCCGCTAATAGCGCACTCGAGTTCTTCTACTCTCGATAATCCATAATCCGCGCTGATACAAGTTCTGGGAAATTCCTGCAGCCAACGCTGATTCTGATGATCCTCTGACGACGTTGTCATTCACCTTTCTATGAGGTCGGTCTTTCGTATTTTTTGTTATAGATTGATACTTTCTTAATATATTATATATTGTCATAAAAGAATTGGTTGAAATTACCACAATTTTTGGTTATTTTTTAAAACATTTTGCCTCTCAATTAAAAAAAATCTGGGAGAAGACGAGTTGGCTTGAATTTTCTTAAAGAAGCAAACAGATCAAAATAAATTTGACAACAGACGCTTAAATTTGAAATCCAAGAACCAGACCATTCGGATTATAATTCATTTGGTACGTGGTTGATGCCGATCTGGTTAAAAGGTCTGCAATCACTCGTCCTAAGGATACTTCGATCAATACTTTTACGCGTTGTGTCTTCAAATAGGAAATACATACAATTCCTATTATACACTTACTCATTTTGGATTTTTGGTGTCGTTTGTAGGCTTTATTTTATATCTTCGCACGGTTGGAAGAGCCGTTCAGCAGACATGACGCTTCGTCAATAACATTTACAACCCTCCAATATGTTCGAAATCCTACCTTCATTCCGTTACATTCTGAAGTGATGTAGTGGATTTGTGAATTTGAATTCAATGTATAGTATGACCAAAATTTAAATGGTATTAATCTCAATTAATTTAACTCACTAATATCGATACTGTCTATAATTAAGTATTAAGTATTTATAGCAAATAACTCGTTATTTATTCGAAATAACATGAATTTTACTAATATTTATGAATATAAAAAAGGATTGATATAACGGATACCTTATAATAACACATTCAGAGGGTAAGTCATTACTAAATATTAATTGGTCAGAAAAAAGAAGAACTGAATGTGCATACTTGAGATTTATTATACATTAGGCACAAGTATGGCGTTTCTGAGCTTTAATATTGATTCATAATGAAACTCAGTAGTTTCTTTTACGATAATTTTCATATACCGGTGAAAGCATTCATCTCTAAACTTGGCTGTACATTGCAACCCTGCAAAACTTCAATCGTCCAAATCAGGTCGCAGCTCATTCTCCGACCCACAATTCCAAATCTCCCGGATAACAAGTGTCACTCTGAAATTCCGTGCTCAGCAGCAGTAGCAACGCTCGTCTTCCAGTCCAACTCCTTCGTCGCGCATGTACTCGTTAAGGCGCGAAAACAGAAGCACGAGGTGCACGTACGCGTATACATCTCTGCGATTTGGCTTCTTCACGAGTCGTCCTTTCTCGCTCACCGCAAGCTCATTATGCACATGCTGAGTGTGCATTCGAGTGGAGTCCTCCCTTAATTCAGCGACGACTAAGCGAACCCGCTCTGCTAAGGTGATTTATTTATTCACGCTTTGTTGCGCTTTGTCGATGTTTCTTCACAAACGTGACTTAAATTTTTCTATGTCTGTATAGTAAGATATATTTTTTACGACCGATTGAGCGACTGAAGTGCATTAACATCGAAGAGGTGAGTGAATTTTAAATCGAGCGGCGTTCAATTTAAAATATTTGTGTTTCTCATGTACACGAAGTGAATCTTTGAATGATGGGGCACTGGTACAAGTTGTACCAAACTTGTAACCATCTTTATTATTTAATATAGATATGTACAACTATCTGAATTGTGGTACGCATGTCACGTACATGGACATGGTGTCTTCAGCAGTGTCCCAGGATAGAGGACATGGCATTGCGTCTAATATCATTTAGAATAATCACATTCAGAATGTAAGGTATATTTTACGGGGTTTTCTTTTAAATGTATCTCTGGTATTGCTAGATGACAAATCAGAAATGTTGTTGAAAATCAATGTTAATTTAGCTTATATCATTACGGAATCAAATGTAAAATTGATTGAGAAATTATTCTGTGTACACCTACTAATATTGCATGTACATGGATCTATCTCTGACAGATTGACAGTAGGTCAAACATTTTGATAAATGTAGATTCTTTGTTGAATATTTTTTTCGTATATTTTTCAGATTATAGCCACAAACATCTGCAGTTAGTTACTTCAGTTCAGGTAAAACCAAAGAATTTTTGTCACCTGGTTTAAGGAATGGTGTGTCCTTTCTAAATTGAGAACTTAGGTGGCTTTTAATGAAGGGATTTTGTTACGGTACATATTTGGTATTATCATTGTGAAATAATGCAATGGTCGATTAGTCGAGTTCAGAGTCATTAGGGAAAAGGTTATAAGTATTCAAGATAATCCTATGCTTTTATTTACTGCAGATATAGTCATTACTTCACAAATCGTCATTTTAATATTAGTATTAGAGAATCTTCAAGAATCTTTTGACGTTGTTACTAATGATCGAGTAATTTCGTAACTGGTTTGAAAACATTTTACTGATTGATGACATTACTATGATGTATATACCTATATCTTTAAAGTATTTATTCCAATTTTTTAATAACAAAAAATTACAGTTTAATATTTTAAAAAAGAAAAATTGTTTGACCGGACAATCTGTCGAAGAATGATCCATGCAGACT
Organism: Apocrypta bakeri; assembly: GCA_018906985.1. NCBI lineage: Eukaryota > Metazoa > Arthropoda > Insecta > Hymenoptera > Pteromalidae > Apocrypta > Apocrypta bakeri. The sequence continues at coordinate 3,461,669 of JACCIA010000005.1, forward strand.
TCGAATTTGATATAAACGATGATTTAATAGCTTGAAATTAAATCTCATTTAACATTAAATTAATTAATATTTAAAATGTCAATATTAATAAAAATCTCAGTTCTGATTATAAATATTTTTCACATTCTTAATAAAATACCAAATTCAATAAAACGTTAGCATTTTCTAATTAACTTTATTCCGGGAATCTGACGAGAAGAGAAAAAAGGCTCTCCAGTAACAAAGGTGTAACGAAAATAGTAGAGCTCAAACAAAAATTCCAGTGGATAGGTTTAATCTCCGTCAGTAATTTCAGCTGGAATTTCAATCTCGTTTACCTGAGGTAAAGTTACTTTAACGCACGAGGGGATTCCAAAAAAAGCGAGAGATAGACGTAAAGAGAGAGAGAGAGAGAGAGAGAGAGAGAGAGAGAGAGATAACCAAGTCACAGAGCTACATATATATATATATATATATATATATATATATATATATATATATATGTAGACAGGATACCACGTTGCGCACGTATCGAATTTTAATCAATCACCTGTAGGGACAGCCAATTCCAGAGCCAATTAACATATTCATTTCGCTGGGGCTTTTTCCACTCGGCTTCGCGATGTGTACACCAAGTTCGACCGATATGCAGGAGCCTCTGGAATACTTCATTTCGCGCTTAACGATAATATCGTTGCCTAAGGCATTATCGTTCCCCTATATGACTCTGGAGTCGCTTCACAGCTTTTCTAGGTTAAACTTCAATGAATTTGCCTGATGAAGAATTACGGATGGCGTGAACATTTTTTATCTAATTATGTGACCTACTAGTTTGTCATTGACAAGTATTTGAATGAGATGTTTTGATTCGTTTGCGTTTAATAAAAATTCAGAGTTCACGTTTGTAATTGATATGAAAATTAATTAAAAAAAAAACGAAATAGAATTATTATATTAATTAATTTTGTAATTCAATGTTGAACATTGTTAAAAAATTATACGTTTAATAATGTAAGAACGCATTGAAATTAGTTTCGGATCGTTTTTTATAGAATATTTTGACTGCAGTAACTGAATTTAATTTTTAATTTGATTTTCCAATGGCATCCAGATTACTCATCAGTCATATTCCAAGAATAATTTCGAATTGAAATATGTCAATCTAGACTAGTTATAATGTGGAAAGATTTTTTTTCATTTTGAATGCTTACGCCAATTACGGATATTTCAACGAATAAATGTTATATATAGGAGCTATGAATACGAACCAACGTATTTTGCAACTGCGGTACTTCAATTCTCATTAAACTGGCTTTACATTTATTTCCTACCTAAAATTTCCATTGCAAGAAATTTAATTTAATATTATAACAAAGCTAATTTTTTTTCTTTTAAGTATATTATAAACATTTTTTAAGACGTACCAGAAGGTGATGTTATCATCATATGTAGAAATACAATTTTTTTTTTTAAATTTTGGTTTTGGCGTAGGCTATAGCAATTTGAATTATCAATTTGTTTTTTATTAGTTTATTCAATGATTATTAAACAAATTATTTATACCATAACGATGTATATGATAATTTTTTAATTCGATATCCGAAAATGATATAGAAATAAGATCATTTGATCTTTGAATTTTCAAAATCCATCAAGTTGTTCAACTGCAGCCTCTGCCACAGCTAAAATTAAAAAAAAATATTTCAGCACAGAATGATAACTAGAACTTCGGATACCTTTTACTAAATAATATTTTTTATATACTTTGAAAATAAATGTGAAGCTTTGCGATAGTATTACATTTTTGCAGTTGCAATGCATTTCTGATCTTTCATATTGTCTCCTTGGGTAAGTCATTGATTTTGTGTCACTTAATTAACCAAACTACCCTTAAAATGTTCTTGATTAGATAGAAAGTTTAAGGTCCTCTTATCTCCTGAATTACATCACAACACTCCAATTACACGACATCCAATAGGAAAGCGTCATTGTTCAGTTTAATTGAAATAAAAAAAACAGTTTGCTATCAATCAATTAAAGTGTCATCCTCAAGTTCAAGACTCCAAGTAATCTTCCCTTGCGATCGCTAAGTACACCCACGAACCATCTCCAGAATCACCATTGCTCTGTCCCGTCGGGATCGTCGTTCTCGTCATTAAAGAACGCATTTATCGCACTACGTCTCAGGGATTGTTATCACAAGTACCTTCTACTCGTCTTGTGTATCTCCGCGCTTATTATCGCTGCTACAGAACGCGACTTGGTAATCCCAATGGTGCAGGGCTATGAATCCCAAGTGTCGGAATTAGCGTAAGACGCCAAGACATAGGGTTTCTCCTCTATCATATCATCAGTCGTCTCGTAAATCTTAGCGATTTGTACAGTTTTTTCGAACGAATTTTCTTTCCTTTGCGCATTTTATTAGTTCTTCTGTTTTTACTTGAGAAATATAGGAAGGATATCGAGTTTTCAAAGATTTGGTTTCGGTAAACCTACAGCTTTGGAAGGGAAATATTCCGATAGCATACAAACCTATAAGGATTTCATGTTGTAAGTAAGGTAAAAGTGAACTTTTATCGAACTTGATATTTACATGTGTGTGGTTCTTTGATAGATCGACTGGTCGAAATTTCTTTTTCTTTCAAACAATTTTGGAGAATTATTTGGCACAGTATCTATCTTCTTAATTTTTTCACGAAAGATTCGCACTACAGAGAGATCAAATTGGCGTTTTCAGTACCTTTGTTTGATGCTTTCGTTAATTCTTAACTCCTCGGGGATTTCTAACTTTCATGTCTTACTACTATCAGAAAACTATGTGGAATAGTTCGTTTTCTTTTTTTTTGTAAAGCTGTAGCCTAATATGCCAAAGCCAAAATTTAAAAAGAAATCAAATTCTAACATAGGATGATAAATTGACTTCTGGTACGTCTTGTTAAATAAATTGTTTTTAATGGTCAATTTCAAGGAGATAATAAGTACAAACCCTTAAACACAGCAAACTTCTTATTTTCAGTGTAGAATTATCTGGAACTGTTAAGACGCGAATAGTTAATATCACAAATCTACTCGGATTGTCAAATCATCAGCTCGAACCATTCAGTGTCGCAAATCCCTGTACTCCAACCATAATATATTCCAACGTCCCGCATAGCAACATGCCATTCTTGGAATGTCCGGATATCGATTGCACCTGCATAATCTGTCCAGTATCGCGGAGTCGAACCCAGAAAACAAATAAATATTTTCCTACGAATATTCAAGGAAATTATTTTTTAGAGTAAATAGAATTTGCTTATATTTTTATTGGATGGTGATCTACAGTCTCTGACGGTGTATGTCAATTCGTGGCTTGAACTTCGTATTTGTCGAAGTTGTGCTTATGGAGGATCAGTAAGGGTTTATTGTGTTGGTAGTCATCCAGGCTTGACGACTGCTTGGCTATACTGTAGGGAGCTTAGGTACACTTGGGTATAGTCAGGATAGCGTTTTTAGATTCCACCGAGGAAGCAGGTCCCGAGGCGGACTTTTCGGCCCGCATGGCACGTCTTCCGCAAGAGTAAAGCGTTATAGGTACCGCACATGTGTATACAAAAATTTGTTTTCAGTGTTCAGTTAATCTTACGGCAAATGAGAGGTATAAAACAATAAATTACTTCGTTAAACTTTCTCGTTTTTTATTTAAACAATTTTCAATTCAACTAAAATGTTAAAAAAAGTTAGTTTGATTATGCAAATTGCCGTATCTGCCGCATAAGTGGAAAAGATCGATTTTGTTTTACTTCAATCCGATTATTTATAAGATATAAGTATGAATTGAATAATTCCTTAGTAGGAATGGACCAATGGCCCAGTACTGATATATATGGCTGGTCTTATGCAGTAGCTGGTACTGTAAGTGAAACGAATTTCTTTTTCATTGAATTGAGAGGGTGAGATAACTGGTAATTATTTTTTTACGCGGAACTTTCAATTACTTCAATTTCAAACGAAATTATTTAATAGTACGATAAAATAACGTTTCAATTAACAATGTTGTATCATTCGAAAGTAACGATTTAAAATAAAACATTTTATCAGAAAACTAGCCAATAGCGTAGAAAAATTAATCAAATTTATAATAGTCCTTTGACGATTGTTCTGATTTATCTAACAATCCCTTTGTTAAATCCCCAATTATTTTCTTTTTTGGAATGTTCAATATATTTGCAACTTTCCACCATTTTTTTATATCTGTCTATTGTGGGGTATCAGGAAATCTGATTTTAGAAAAGTTTTTTTCTGTTCGTGGAAAGAATCGACGGCAAACGATAGAAATAAGTGAATTCTCCATTTTTAATTAAAAAATTGCTGCCTTTGTTATTTACAGAACTGCCAATCACTATTCATACGTATTAAATTGTGTCCTATCGAGTACGGAATAGAATTGCAAAATTGATTTCTCCAATAATATTGGTAAATATTATTTTAATTTTTATGCGACATTGCTATACATCAGAAAGGTTTGAAATGCTAAAAAAATAAAATATTATATAAAGTTTATTTCATTTCAGTGAACTGTCATATTTACTGGCTTTCTAATAAAAGTAAGACGCGAGACCGCGCGCTACTTATGAAAGAAACTTTCTTATTTGAATAGCTTTGGCGTAATACATAGGACCGTACAAGATCATTGCTATTCTTCATGCAATTATATCTAGCTTTAGAGTATTAAAGTAAATTATGCAACCAATTTTACGTTGATAAATTATTTATCGATACGATGGCTACGTAATATACGCATCAAAGAGCGTGGAGTATATAAAAAGCGAATATTTATGGAGGCCATTCCAGAAACCACCAACAATGGGTATTAATTACGAGGTTTACTATGATATCGTCATTGTTAATTTTTAAAAGTCTTTTACATTTCATTTCAGCTAATTATTCACTTGTGATTTAAGAGGGCAAAATAGCTGAAATTAAATATTTAAATTAGTTATATTAATTGCGTTCATTATACATTTAATACTAAAGTTGTAGATAAACTGAACTAAAAAATTGTGAAAAATAAAAAAACAACTAGTATAATTTTTTTTAAATCTTAGTGCATTTCGTCGCGTAAAATTGATGCTTTTAAGATTGTACCAAAGAATATTTATTATAAACCCTTCAACATCGCGATTTTGACTCACATTTTCAGCTGAATTTTAGAAATAGTTATTTCCAACAGCTAAATTTAAACTCTGGATTTCCAACGTCAATTTTCTTATACTTTTTGAATTTTGCCTCAAATTCAGTGACTAATAAGTACTTAATCTGTTACAAAGAATTTTATTTTTTTAAAACTGCGATTTTTTGGTTAAATTATATTTTTTAATTAATATTTTCGTATTGAAATTAGAAGTGTCTTTCCCCCTTATACTCAACATAAAACTTAAACACATTTTTACGAAAACCCTATTTTTTAGCTTGGCGGAAGTAAAACCTCACAATCTACGTATTAAATATTCGTAAAAATTGAGAAAAATTGTTTAAATGACGCCGTTTTGCCAATTTGTATTCAAATTATTTTGTTTTAGTCTATTTGATTACATTTATTCTTAACAGAAAAGTCGATTGGTTAGCTGTTTCCAACAAATTTTAAGACTTGCTGCTATTTTTTTAAAGATACTTTAATTTACTATATATACAATATAACAAATTTGGGTTTCTATGTTATTTACTTTTTCTACAAAAAATTCTCAAAATTGGCTATTTTTGGCAATTACACCAGAATCTACTCTCAAATTACTCTGAGAAATAATTTGTCAACCCTTTAAAATGCAAAACTCAGCTCTCCAAAAACGTCCTAAAATATAATCAGTCCTGAATACTACACAACTGGTCGTCCAAAAATCATCGAGCCTTTGGCAATTCATATATCAGCCATGCAATATTTCTTCTCTCTCTCTCTTTCTCTCTCTCTCTCTCTTTCTCTCTCTCTCTCTCTCTCACTCTCTCTCTCTCTCTCACTCTCTCTCTCTCTCTCTCTCTCTCAGCTATAGCAACTCAGTAGCTTGTGCAGGATTGGAGTCGCGAGACGCTTTGTCACATTGTGAACGTTGGTCTTTCATTGACAGAGATTCATTACAGTCGCTTAATCATCCACTCGTAGATTTACGATTAATATGAACTGACGCGTGCAGCGGCTGCTGTGAATGCGAAATGAGGAGAGAGACAGAATGACGATTTGGTCGCGCCCTGGCGTACAGTACAATAAATGCTCGCGCAATTAGCGCGCTTGGTTGTACTGGGTTTTCTTGAAAAATAATTGGCCTCCTGTGATTAATCGCAGGAAAGTGGATTGTTTGAAAGGGCGTGTGCCTTGTCGATTGCATGCGATAAGCATTTTTTTGGTTTACGACCTTTTATCGTTGGTGTTTTGAATATTTAAATTCATGTAGACTGGATATTAATATTTTGATTTTCTATTTTGTTTGTTTGTTTGTTTGTTTGTTTGTTTGTTTGTTATCGTGTTGGCAATACGTGCGTTTAATAGCTATGTATTCAGAATTTAGGGAGTTTTTTTAATGTTTGAAACAAAAAATATAGTATTACCAAAAATATAAACTTATTTTTAGTAAGATCTAGTAGAAGTCGATGTTATCACTTTGTGTAGAGTTTTACGGGTTATTGATCAGTTTGGTGGATTTTTAAAATTCGAAGCTCAATCAATGTTATTTTCATGTCAAAAATATAAATAATAATACACTCATAAAATATCAATCGAAAACCCAGAATGATATAGAAATCATATCATTTCAGCTTAAAAACGGTCCAGTTGTTCCGGTTATTTACAGCTTACGTCACAGCCAAAGCAAACAAAAATATATCTATGTACAGGATGATAACATCTTTTAATATACTTTTAAGAGAAAAAATTTAACTGTATAATAAAATTAAATTTTTGGAACTGACATTGGAATTTCGGGAAGAGAGTAAGTATTAATCCCCTTTAATGCCTGACGAATCGTAGGCCTGCTCTACTTATTCTGCGAGAATATATTTATTACTTCACAATATTATGATTGATTAATGCTTTAATTACTCGATTCCCACAAATTATATTTGTAAAGTGAATATAAAAATCGTGTAAATTATTTATTGTGTAATTATTTTAGTATTGTTTAGTTTGAATAATTGAAATACTATTGTATTAAATATTTCATTCCAAGTCGTCTTAGAAGAAAACGTGTAAAGTAATTAGTACATATAAAATTACTCAAAATCTTAAATCATTTTTTAATAGATTAACCACCCGTGACTGAAATACCCGTCACATTACACGTGTTCGGTGATTTTAAGGTAACTTTACGACTTACTTTACTAACCCACCATATTTAATACTATGTACACAAAGCCAGTAGAACAAGTCTGAGTTGGGCCAGATATCGCTTAAAAGGGATTTACACATGTTCCATTCCGGCAAATCAGTTCCGAAAAATCTAATATTATTACACATTTTTTAATAAAAATGATGTAGTCTTCACCTGTAAATTCCTTAAACACTTCCAAGCTTTTAGAAACCAATATAAAGTCAACTTTTTCCCAAACAATTCCATAATTAATTTACCTACATAATAATCGTACGGACCATCGCGAGTCACCGAATCGTCGCTAATAAACCCACACATGGCTGACGATCATCGAATTATCAGCTTGTTTACAGTGCACGGCCACCGCGCTAAATTTGATTTATGGCTGCTGGCCAAAAGTGAAGAGCGACAACAGAAGCTGCTGTAGCAAACCCACACATACACACATGCGTTGATCTATTTTATCAACGCGAAAAAGCGTGAAGCGACCCGCCTTGCCACAACCAGCGTTTTGATCGACTAATGGATGTTACAGCTGGATTATCATGCTAAAGAGACGTTGATTAGAGTGTCATGAACGGTAATTGTGCGTTGCTACGAGCTGATTCGTATTCGCAATCGATATAGTCTCGGAAACTATCCATTGTGACGATAGAGCTGTGATTCCTAGACACAGTTACCGGATATTCCTCGAATTTTTATTGGAATATGGCGAATGCGGTTTCGAGATGAGTTGGAATTCTGTTATTATTCTGTTGTGCGGCCCCGATTCATATTACTTGATTGTATTTCTCTGGCTGAAGTTATCGGGAATCTGATGTTCAAATTTCCACCAAAATATAGCTTCTTTTAATTCAACAAATGAATCCAACCATTTTCCCAGAAGCTACCATTTTAGAAACAAAATCAATATGTAATATACGAGAGCGTAGATAAAGCTAAACAAATGCCGAACAGTGCAATGAATATCTAAATCAACAAACACTGGAAGTGTAAAAAATTCAATTCAGTCTATATGTAACCAAGCGCAATCGAAGTATTGGCAAACGTCAGGTGCAATAAGAATAAATATTTAATCAGAAATTCTATTAACAATATCACCAGATCCAACCAATTTCCGTGCTTATATTGCGCAAACAAACGATGGAAATTCGCGCAGCGGCAAAAGTCCGATCGGAGAGTGGAGCTCAATGGCTAATACGCAGCAACAACGACAATCTCGATCCCGGGATCTCCGGGAAAATAAGCAAATCCCAGTCCTGTTGCATAATTCAAACGCGCTTTCAAGAGATCTAGCTACTCTGTATATGTATACTCACGTCCATTCCACGTCGGTTCTTCCAACGACGCCACTCGGTAAAACCGACTCGCCAGTACTCGATGTAATACTCCTCGGTGTACTCGACCCCATGACCATTGCCATAACGACCTTGGGTACGCGTCGATGTAATAACTCGTGGACTACGAAGGTTCACCTCCAGGTACTCTTTTGGTTCCTTCGTTACCATGTTCTTCGGACACCAGGCTCCACCTCCATTGTTATTGTGTAATCTGGAAAAATGTATTGGATTGGTTATGTGTTTTGATCTTTTTTTTAAGGTCTGCTCTATATTTATAGACTATGTATTCGTATCGAAGTAAAGCGTAGCTCTTTCGTAGAGAGACAAACCCAGGAGAGTTGAGAAGAGCGGAAAAGTTTACGAGGAAAAATTTACTGCGAATGATAAAATACTTTTCGAAATTTTTCACATGGATGTAGATCAAGACAACTTTCCGAGTTTCAAAAGTTAAAGTATGAAGTAAATGTACATGCGGAACAACCGTTTGAAAAACCGTTTCAAAAGTATAGGTCAGTTTCGTTGCTTGGATCCGACGTCTATTTTAGTACTTCAACAAAGTACATTAGAGAAGAGTTAACTTTTTGCATTGTTAAACAAAGAACTTTTACGCAATTTCCGTAGTGTCGAAGATTTATTTATTTATTATCAGAGTACATACCAAATTACATTCGTTAAAAATGTATTTATTATAATATAGTAAAAATAGTAATCAAGTAGGTCTAGCTCTTACTATAACAAAAAAGAAAACAAAAATAGATAAGTAGGATAGAAGCTTATAAACTAACCAAGTACTACAAGAGAAACATGCAAATTAAGATAATTTACTACTTGTAACCTAGTAGCATAGTTACTTGGTCAAGTAGTATATCTCAAATTGCATGTTTGTTTTCTTGTCAGCTTGCTGTAGTGTACATTTCCGTTTACGCATTTCTGCTACTTCCAAATGCTTTGTTCTCACGTTTTGCACCCTTGAGCGATAAAATTATTCCTTGGGTTTGAATTTCATATTTTTGTTATTGTAAGAGCACGTTTTGGAGAAACCAACGTTTATGGGCACTAATGCATGATTTTATGAAGATGCATAAAGGATCATCAAATAGTATGGTAAAGTAGCCATAGCAGGGAAATCCCTCGCGAATCCCAAGTAGTCGTACGCGATATGAGGAAACAGTTGTTTGTTGAGGTAAGTTCGGGATATAACGAAGACTGGACAGAGAAGTGTCCTTGTGGTATCCTCGGTGTCTTCTACCGGTGGGACTGTGGTTGGTCTGATTTCGGCAATAGCACAGTGAAGAACTCAGTCTCTACTGTGGAATAAATGATCATGAACCCGATCTTGGATCTTTGTGTCCAGACCATTTGGACTAAATCGATGTTAAATTTGGATACTGGATTTGTTAAACTTTATTCCTGAACACAATGTGTTTCTTTTGCATAACTGTTTAGTCTAGTGGAATATGTTGTTCCTATTGTGTAAGTTACTCTATTATGTAGAAACACCTTTCTATTCTGTAAAGTAGGATTTATAAGTAGATACAATGTCTTCAACAAATGTCAGGTTTTAGTATTGAATGTTAGTGTACGCTTATTCCTCTGCAGAAACGTAAAAAGTGGATATTTGACATTCAATGCGTATGTTATTCCTACTTATTAATTCACCATTAGCTATAATTTTATTTCAGTTATTGTCTGATATTTAAATTCTTAGCTTGAAATGTTCAAGCTACCCAAAGCATCAATCTCGTACACGGTCTGATTAACCATCGCACATATAGAACCCGATATTTGGATTCGTATATATACTAATATCAGCAACGTATACAACAGATCTGACGACCTCGAATTGCCTGGAACAGCTGGTCGGTCAGTAGCAACACTAAAGCTACAACAGCATGCAGTGATAACGATCGTGGTCATTAGTAATGCTAATGCGCTTTTCGACTGATGAGTCCGACATAATACTCCCACTACTGTATCTCGAATATCGTCAAGGTAGCTTCTAGTTCACGCATCCACTTGCCACGTCCCAATAAACGGAGTTATGGTTAAATTTCGAGGTCAGAGAGCAAATTTACTCCGTCGTCATAATTAGCATCGATAGTACACATTACTTTTTGTCGTTGGACATTTAGAGTTTTTTTATGTATTTTACTCTCGAATTTTCGTTTAATCAGCATTTCATAGCGAAGAAACGCAATTAGGTTTCTTATTTACTGTACCGCATACATTTTCTGTACTCAATTGCCATGCGACTACGAGAGATTTTGAATTCCAAGGAGTACCGGAATATATTGATGGCTGCGGAAATTGAGAGACGGGACTATCGATCTTCTATTTTTTTAACAAATATTTAATGAAATAGGTTAAAACGATTACTGTTTGTTTTAGAATTTATTCACTGTAAGTTCATTTACTTTGATGAACATTTATTTACTATTTTGAAAGAAAATGAGAATATAATTTTCAAAGGATTTTCTTTAAAATATCTCTCATGTAATTAAGCAATAAGTGCAATTTAGCTGTTCTAAGTACTGAATTATTTTCATTTTTTCAAACAGCGATTTTTTACTTTTCCCGCAGTTCCACAATTATGGCTTTTATAAACAATGAATATTCACTATTTCAGATTTGGAGAAATAGATTGGATTATACTCGTTATTTTTTGCAGATAACAAAAGAAATGTTATTAGTACGAATTGATATTTTTTGAATGTTTACTTTTTCCATTTCATAACAAATAAACGGGTACACAAATATTATTAATAATATCGAATATCTCAGTGAAAACATTGGTTTGATTCCGAAAGATAATTTCATTCAATAATTTCATTGGACAGTCCTACGAAAATATTTTCTTGAATCTAATCGTTATCTGAAAATCGTTGCATTTTTTTGTATGTAAATGTAGTGAAAAAGTAACTTAAATTTCAGTAAATCAATTCGTTATTCATTTGCAATTTTAAATTCAAAAAATTATTTATTAAATAGTTATATTTAAAACTAATCTGAATTTCGCCACATCTCAAATCGTCATCTATACTAGTTTCGAATTCGTTATTAATATAAAATTTTTCCTTTCATCCAATAAATATTTATAGAATTAAATAAAAACTATTTATCAAATAACCACACAATAAATCACACGAAAGAAGGTTTTGCTTTGAAATTTTATAATAAATTAATTTTCTTTAACATAGTACAAAATTAAACTCCAGAAAAATTATCTGAGGTACTTCAAAGAAATTATTGAATAATTTCGTTCGAAATAAAAGTAATCGAATATTCTACGCAAAGAAATAATGAGCCTAATACTCCCCTATAATTTATCTACGAGAACGCCAAGGTATAAACTCTGTCTCCTAAATTCTCTCAGAGTCTCAAGCACAAAGCCGGAAAGGCTCACTTCACCATCGCAGCAAATCTTAGAACTCGATAATTAGAGAAAGTTCAGCTCGGCGTTGTACTCGGCGGTGCAGTCTCTCTTCATTCATATCGAGATTATTCGTGGCGCGCATTCGTCAACGGAATGATTTCGACGTTATACCTCTCTCTCTCTCTCTCTCTAGTCACTGAGGTGTAGGAATGCCAGGACAATATTAACAGCATACCTGTCTAATTAACCGCAAACGTGTTCGCGTAACCATTCTCGGGGTGTTCTATTGTTAGACCTGCGCATGCGTGTTATTGATAACGTCACAGTGACCCTGTATCTATGTCCAGGAGATAAGTGAAATGTTTGGAATATCGTGCAATATACAGTCGCGAAGTCTACTAGGTATTTTGTGGTGTGGCTTAAAAACTTCCAAATATTAATCATTTCATTTGTGTTTTATTGATACGTACATGCTCTAAGCAATGATTGAAATTAATACTAATCTAGTTCTTGAATTTCATCCTGAACTGTCTGGCACTTTAATTCCATTTTGAACGATTTGGTTCTTTAAATTTATCTTTAATAGTCTAGTTTCTTCGATTTCACATGAAACCGTCTAGTTTCCGAAATTCATTTTGTTCTGTCTGGTGTTCTTCAAATTTATATTTAACTACTTAGATCTTGATTTATACATTGAACTGTTTGATCGTCGAATTTTATTTTTAACTGTCGGTTTCTTTCTTTGAACTGGCTGCTGCCTCAAACAAGTGCACACATCCATAGAAACTTATAAGACGCAAACAAAGTTATTTCCAATTTGAAGTCCTTTAATTCTGTAAATAATTTAATCTTCACATTCCTGAATAAACTAGTACTAAACATTTTCATTATAATGTAACGTTATCAAGCCAACCGGACCAGTTCTTCCTCCAAAGCCTAGTATTATTTCCTCTTATTCTTGTAATGTAATCCGACCAATTACATTCAGCTATCCAGGGATTGAAACTCCTTTTCGCACACAATACCAACAGGGAACTTGCTTCGAATCTCTTCTCTTCCTTTTGAAGCTTTCAAAAGCTCGTTTCCCTTTGGAGTGAAAACTCGGTCGATGTAATGCACGCAATTAGAAAATTTCTTCACTGAAAACGAAAGCTCCGCGGTCAATGTACGTAAGCGCACTACTCGCTGGAGAATGCAAATTGATTGAATTGCCGCTACGAGAAACTGCGGATGGAATATTCAAGATTTAATTTCTTTATGCAAATAATAGCTTTTGAACGGTGGGCCAAGAGAGAAAATGAGCAACGATGAAAAGCCCTTGGCCCTCAACCTCTCCATAATTGATATAAAATGTAGGATTCAATAAATTTCAGTAAGTTCGTTAAACTGCGTATGATTTAAAAGTTTCACGAACAACTATCCAAAAAGAGGTCTAGGTAAGCGAACAGCCATAGCTAGTTAAAAGACCTTGGCTGTTGAGCGTCGCGCGCAAACACACTCACGGTCTTAAGAAATTCCGCGAGTAGTTCCGTGGGAAGAGAGGGCAGCTTAATCAAGGTAACGCATTCACGTTGGGCAATTCCGCATCAGCAGCGAAAAGACCAGCCGGAGCAAAAGCAATTTGGTGTGTGGCGGAGCGAATGGAAGGAAGGAAGTAAGGAAGAAGCTAGAGACTTGTCTTCTTTCTTCTTCGTTTTTTTTTCGACATAGCAGCAGCTTTCACCGTTCAATGGAAGCTGCTCTGAACGAAAGGAACTAGGGCAGAGAGTAAGAAAGCTGGGGAAGAGAGAGAAAGAGAAAGGACACCTTTTAAAAAGTCACGTCGGCCGAACGCGTCACGTCTCCTCGTTTACTTAATGCCCAAGGAATCGCTTTTTCTCCTCTGCTCTCGATCTCCCAGAACTGCATTATTTTTCTGAGCGCGTGCATCGAACGAAAGTGTTATTGCTTCTGTCTGCGGCTTCTGAGATCTATGTATTCATATTCAAAGCGAAGATGAAAGGGTTGAAGCTTTAAAGCGGGAAAAGGCTGTTGAGAGGGTGGAGGGGGGAGAGGGAGGGTAGTAGAAGCGTCAAAGAGAAGTAGCCGGAGGGAAAGAGACGGAGTAAAAACGGGAGAAAAGCGTCTATTTTTGTATGTATACTCTGCTGGCAGGTACTTTAGAAGAGAAAACGCCCTAGTGTGTGTACGCACGCGAGGAAAGTTGATTGTGCTCCGGCGATTTAAAAGACTTAAAGACAAAGAAAAAAAATCACTGCAGCTGGCATATATATATATATATATATATATATATATATATATATGTGTGTATGTATATATATTCAGTACAAGCCGGAGGAATTTCAAAGCAATTAAAAAATGAACGGTAGCAGTGCACTTTATTTTTTGTGCTGGCGCGTGATACGTGTATGTAGAGTGAGAGCTTTTTCAAGTGAACATCGCAAACTTTTTGAATGTATATAGTGCCGGATGGGAGGATACGTCGGGAAACGTTGGGTTAATTAACGCGAATCGCTTTCTTGCTGCTACTGCAACGCTCTTGTCCTGAGATTTTTTGTTCTTTCTCTCTGCGTCTGGGCTAATAATACCATTGTTTCCTATTTTGAATATATATTTATCATATTTATATATACATAAAGATTATCTGGTTATAAAAATTGTCATTAATAACTGATCCACACTCGATAATTAAAATGTAAAAAAAGGAAAAATATAAAAAGCGACAGAACACGAGAGCTGGTCGTTTTCCTGCATTATCTTGCGTCGATTTCATGGTAAAAACTAATTAAAATTTTTCCATAATACTCTAATTTCGATGATAATGATAGCTACGTGGTCTTTTTAAGAGAATCATACTATTCATTAGACTCGAAATTTCGTTTAGTATAATAATCATCATTATTGTTTATATAATCCAAAGCTACTTCATGACAAATTATGTAAACCACGTTTCTCGCTGAAATAGTCGAACGTGTCATATTAGACAATTATTTTTCGTATTTCAATTCTAATTTAAATAAAATGTTTTTCAAAATATTCGAAGCAATAGTCAAGCTAGATATGATAGGTTTATTTACAAATAGACTCGAAATTAATGTGCGTTCTATTATATAAATTAAATTTTATAAAAAAGCATCCGAAACATCTAACAATACTGTGCCAGTACTTTACGCCAGTCTTATGTCAGAATTGAGCCAGTACTTTATCACAACTCTCTAGAACAACGGACCAGGTACGGTAGGGATATTGAGATTACTGAAAATCTTGTATTTGACAAATTACAAACCTGCAAAAAACAATTTCACAGTTTTTTCCCGAAACGTTTTTATTGTACAAAATATTCAGCTCTGCAGACGATGTTATTTATTCTGTTTTTACCTTTTTTGCATAATATAAAATCGCGTTTAGAACCTCATTCAGAAGAAATCATAAAGCCACGTTTTTCAACATATAATAATTTATATAAAAAAAAAATGGAAGTTTCACAAAATCTCCTTCATCTCACTGAACTTTCACATAATTCATTAAAACGCAATTTTAAAATGAAAATCCATAAAAAAGTAAACTTGCCGAGTTTTAATGCCAAGTTAACGAACAATTAGAAACCACTAAAGTTCACTTTTATTTTAAGCACCTGGAAATGGCCGCGTTAGCTCGTCTCGCGAAACACAAATAAGGACTAGTTCAACCAAGAAATAAACGAACCTACTCGCCCAACGAGAGAAGGAACTGCAGTACACTACTACTATACTGCTGAGAAAAAAAAAGGAAGAGTTATGGAACAGCGGAAAATCCACGGAAAGAGAAAGAGAAACAGCGACAGCCGGAAGTGGTGAAGAACTCCTGATTGTTTGAGGAGAGACGCGGTGCATTAACCGAAGCGCGCGCGCCATCGATTCTCTCCCCTCGACTTTTTCCCCCTTTTTCTTCTTTCTTTCTTGGCAAAAATGTCATCCGCTTCCGGACGGGAACCCGAGAAAGAGAATATATAGGAATAGTCGCGAAATAGAAAAAGTGAGAGAGAAGCCGCACTTACTAGTAGATAACGCAATAGGTATATAAGCGACAATCTCTTGGCGAGAGGATGGTTATATCGAATATGCCTGGAATGCAGTTCAAGCGAATATGCCGTCAGACAAATGATCCGTGAAAATTCTCTCGATTTTCGTCCGAGGATACATGGAGCGAGAGAGACGTAGTTCTTATATCTACTGCGCGCACGACCCCTTTGTCGAGCCTTTTTCAATAAACGGATCAAGTTCATTATTTGTCTGGATTTTAAAAAATCGTCGTGGGAATTAAAAATTATTAAACTTGTAGTAAAAAATAATTTTTTATAGCGTATTGAGCTTATATAGTAATTTTTGTAAGGCTCTATATTATTTTATGATACAATAAAATGTTATTATACAACAGTTACTTTTACTTTAACAAGAAGGAGTTAAAGAGTTTTGTTAATAGGTGAATTTTATATTCAAAAACGGAAATTCAATCGCTTATTTTCATTTGAATTCGCTGATTATTACAGATAGTCGAAACCAATTTAAATTATTACCTCGTGTAACCTTTTCTATCTTATTCATAATAAAACTCATAATTAATAATAAAGAATATTACCATTCATTCCGTTATTCGAGTGAACGTCTTGCATAAAAACTTTTTGTATATGTGTTAAAAAAAGCTCGAGATTTCATATATAATATTTTTACTATCCATTACATATCAAAGTTACTGCTAGTATAGTAATTTAAAAAAAAAGAATAATATCCGCTATATCAGTCGAATCATTTTAATTTTTTTGGATAGTAAAAAACGCTATTCTATGATTTAAAGTAGAATTTAGAGTTGTTGTGGAAATTATTAATTTCTACCATATAATATAGCTTCTTCACACAAGCTGCCCGTAAAAATTATCAACAATATTTTACTATATGTACGATAAACTTTCTCAGTTAATCATTTTTCTCCTTATATGTATGTATGTATGTATATATATATATATATATATATATATATATATATATATCCTTCAACATCAATATATATATATATATATATATTTGATGTTGAAGGATCGACTAAACAAATAACTCATTCAGCTTCGAAAGAAATATTAAAATTCTCCAAAGAGACCATAGCCCTTATCTCGTCTCTATCTTTCGCAAACAAGCCGAAGCTATTATTTTTCGATTCGAAGTGGAGAGAGAGAGAGAGAGAGAGAAATGAATACTACCGTTGCCTCCGAATGAAAGTCTCGCGTGTTCCTGCGCGCGCCTCGACGATATTATAAGGTTCGTGACTTCTGCCATATAGACAGGAGACGCTTTACCTTAGTTTCACCGGTCTATGCTTCTCATTTTCCACTCGTCTCGTAAATCGGTCAATAGGAAGAGTGGTTGGTTCCGCCATTGACTGAGTGAGCCAAGCCATCCATCAGCGTCACCTGATTTTCTTCTCCTGGATTCTCCTCTGCTCTCTCATTACTTTTGTCCACGAGGAATATCCGGAATCGACGAGGCACGTAATAGAACGCAGATTTCAGGCTGATATTGTTCTTCTGTTCATTTTTTCTGTTGGTTTTTAGTTTCTTGTTTTTCTTCGCAGAAAAAAGTTGACAACTTTTTCTTGTGTAATCTGCGAATGTCCCTTTTTTAGATAATGGAACCTTTGACGATGGAAAGTTTTCAACTTTTCTAGCAGTATTTGTTTTGAATGTAGTTTAGAATTAGTAACGATTATTAAATTCAAATAGTGAATTTTTCGCTTTATTTTCCACCTCACTTTCATTATTTCGAAACTTTTTCTTCGGCGCTGTCTCTAGGTTCTGTATTCAAGTGTAGAAATTTTTAACATGTATTTGTGAGCACTGCTTTTAATAATATGCTATCATGCAGAAATTCACTGTATTACAAGTGTATATTTTGTTTGTAAGAGGCGAGAGAAATGTTACTCAAGTTGATTTGTTGGATAGTATCTAATACTGAGAAAAAAATTGTTTTTTGTTTTTTAATAGTCCTAGGAAAATATTTACTTTATCTAATCGTTGCATTCATTTAATTTAAATGAACTATAATAAATATTTGATTATATTCGCTAAATCGTTATCTACATAAAATAACATGGATGTGGAATTAAATAAAATTATCAAAAATAATTTTAGATTCAAATAAATATTTTCTTCTTTCAGACGATCAACTTTTTAATAAACAAATTTTCTTAAATACTTCAACCCGTCACTCAGTGTGCTAATATTACACTTACCATAAAGTTTATTGTACAGTTCGGCGTCCTAGTATTTTCCCAAGCGATTAACATTTTACCACATCTTGATCCGTTGCCTTATTTAGTCAACCACTAATTCCCTCGTATCATAAACTGTATCCTTCCGTTCATCTTTAAAAACGTCCCTTGTTTGCAAATTAGCCAGTCGTAAAAATATTTACGTTCTTGAAACTCCATATATCTCATCACTTCAACGAATTTTTCATGACAAGATGCTCTAGTACAAATTGTACAGTATTTCAAGTGACGCTCCGTGAATAGTATTGTATTGAATGAAAATATCCGAAGTAGTATTGTCAAAGTTATATGGAAAAAAGCGGAGAAAAGAAAAAAGCGCATTTGAAATAACGACAAATTGAGATCGAAGTCGAGTAGACGAAAACTGTTAGTGTATCAACTACGAGTTGACGTAAGTTTAATGAGAAAATCGATACTGGGCCAGAACCGGGTTACTAATGTACGCCAATACTGGTCAAGTACTGGTACAATATTGGCAAAGTTCTGGTTTTAAAGTATGATCAAATCGTATCGATTCAGCACTGTTGATCAGATATCAGTACTGAGCCATTGGTCGATTCCTACTAGGGAAAATGACATAGAAATGACATATTTTGAGCATACAACGTTAAAAATCCATCAATCTGAATCCAAAGTCAAATTTGAAAAAAATCATACTTCTGCATAGGATGATAATATCAACTTTTGGTAGGCCATGTTAATTAATGTTTTTAATTTAATGAAAGGTTAGCTTTATAACGTTATATTTTTTACAAATACTTCAATTTCAAGAATGAATAAGGCGTATTTCTTTTCATTGTAAAATTTTGCTGAAACCTGTTAACACGCGAATGATTAACATCTCAATCAACAATCCACTCGAAATGTCAAATCCTCTACTCCAACCTCCCAGCGTCGCAAATCCTGTACTCTTACCATAATATATTCCCACATTCCGCACAGCATCATGCCATTCCCGGGATGTCCGGGTATCGACTGCACCTGCATCGTCTGTCCAGTATCGTAGAATCGAGCCCAGAGCGCAAGGCAACCGTAGCGAGTGAAATCGACTGGCAACGCGTTCACACGCTTCGCTCGACGATACGACCCGACGCGGAAGTGAATGAAATCGATTTTCGTTATCTGTCCTCCTCTATACAGTATATAAACCGTCCCTGGAATAACATCGCAGTAGAATAAAAAAAAATTCAGAACGGAAAGAAATGTTTTCCGCGAGGCTTACAAGTCCGGGGATTTCGAAGTTTGGAAAACCGTGGATTTTTTTCTCTCAAAGTCCTCTGACGCGAAATTCAAAATGTTTTTACGTGTGACGCGAATTTCCAGCGAGATTTTGGACGCGGTATTTTACCGTTTGTTGCGGATGTTTTGTCTGAATATCAAGGTAGTAAAAGGGGGGAAAAGAGAGCTTTTGTGAATAGCTCGTGGGGGTTAAGCTTTGCGAGATTCGTTGTAAACGTAGCTTTGCATACGTTTATTTTTTGGCCAATGTAGGCAGGAGTGTGTTTTTGTTTGATATGTGGCTGTTGTTAGGGTAATTATTTTGACATTGTGCATGCTTGTTTTCAAAATAATTCGTTTGTATTTCAATGTTCCTGGGTGAAAACGTGAATGATTTAATGTCTTACGAGAAATATATTTTATTTTAAAAATTTCGCTAAATAATACAACGTTCGTTTCGTCAAATTTAAAAAAAATATTTTCATATTTCTGAATTTTCTCTACCGAAAATGACATGTTGGCGATATAGGCTAATATAGCATCTTTTGTTAGGCGACTAATAGCAAATTTAATTTCTCGCGCAAGGATTTTTTATAAAAATATTTTACAAACTTTATTATGTATAATATGATAATTTTTGTTGATGAAATAATAGGAAATTTTATTTTGCACCAAATAGTTGCAGTATGTTATTTGTAGATTAATTCTAAATATAAAACGGAGTTGTTATAACATTTTTCATTCGAATTTACTGATTACAGTTAGTAGATATCAATCTAAATTTTAAATTCGCTTATCTCAAACATATTTTCTTAGTTAATAATTGTAAACATAATTCGCTTAAAATATCTTCTAAAAACTGTATACATATATATTAATTATGTTTCTAGTAACAATTGCCCGTACTGGAAAAACGGGACAGTAATAGTCCTTTACGGGCAGCCAGTATATTGGTTACCAGTATTGGTCCAACATTGGTTCAATATCGAGCTGATAAGAACGAGCTTGTTGTAATACTATACGCGAATACCAACACAGTACTGGTAAAATACTGGCACAGTATTGGTTTCAAACGATGTCAAATATCAGTATTGACTTACAGCACAGCTGGCCGTATATCGGTACTGGTCTACATGTAACTCGATAAATTAACGATGCAGTCGTCTGTTTTCCCATGTTTCCCAGCGAACGCGTGAATACATTAATGTCTTGCGAGTAAAACTTTGTATTTAAAAAAACAAACATATTTATGATCCAATAAATTAACAGACCTTAAAAAAAAGAAAGTATCACATTAATTAATATCTTCCGAAACCAAAACTCCCAATATTAAATTACTGGCTTATACCCAGCAAAAGATGGTTTGCGCTAGTGATAGTGTCGTTTCCTGTCTCCATTGTGCGCAACGACGGAGGAAATAAAAAAACCATTCGCCTGAAAGAGAGAGAGAGAGAGAGAGAGAGAAACAGGACGATACACAACCGCCCGGATAAAAGCTCTCCATGTGCCTCGCTGTATTTTTATCAAATTCTTATTTTTCATAAAGCTTTTTCTCTTTCTCTTCGTCGGCCACGAAATACGGGGCCAACGGCTTTTTTCCACGCAAAACGCGTGACCCACTTTTCACCTTTGTGCTCGCGCCGGAGATAGCCGGCGTCGCTACTCCTACCCGCGCGACACGCTCTTTCTCTCGATGCGCTCACGCGCTTATCTTTTGCTTGCTCTTCTTGCCTTTACCTGTGTATATATGTGTGTGTGTGTTTTTCGGCGGAAAGTGAGAGAGAGAGAGAAAAAGATAGATACAGCCGGTAAAAACGCTCTCGCGCGAATAGCTTCACGCGCGCTAAAAAGCTGACATTTGGAATTTTGATTCGGTTGTTTTGCATGGAACGAGGCCGCTTGGGGCTTATCGAGCTGATCTCGCTGCTGCTGTGTTCTTTGTCAAATTATGTGCGGGGGTTCTCACTGCCTTTTTTTCCTGGGATAATAAACGCTTTGCTCGGAATGTTTCGTGTGATACTCTCGTGTTTTATTAAAATTTTATTCGAAGAAGTAGCTGGTACAAATTCTTTTTTTTTTTTGTTTTTTAGGTCAACTTTCAGCTATGAGAATAAATTAAATAATTGAAATACTCTGTGAATAACGACGCAGTTTCATGTTGATAATTCACACGTGGAGAGATATAAGTTTGTCTCAATAGCTTTCGCACGATACAATTAAATAGTTATCGTTTCATATTTCCGCTGCCATTTAAAAGCGTGCAAGTTTTAATTAGACACTCAAACCTACATAAGCAGATAACTTGATGCTTCTGACCTAGATTCGTACGTAATTTATTCTTTTTAGATAACTGCTTCATCGGATGGGAGAGTCCAGTAATTTCTATTAGTTTATTTTCACTAAAATATATTGCAATAGATTGTAATACAAGTGAATGTAAATTGTCGGAAAAAGGAGGGGAAAAAATGAAATTATTATTGATAACACTTAAAAAAATTGGTTTATTCCTAACATAGCATTTACTTTCATTTCAATCACAATGAATGTATTTTGTGAATTGATCAAATATACTAGACCATTAATCATACGAAACTGGATGACTAAATTTAAAATATTATTTACTAAATAAATATACTTATTGAGTTTCAACAAATTATTGAATGTAATTAAGCAAATTTTTATTATAATCCAAATTTGCTTCTTTCAATATTTATTTGTTGCAAAAAATCGTTTATTTTTAAAAGATGATTTCTTTAGATAGGCCATGGAAAATATTTGTTTGATTTGATTCATTATATATATACTTAAATATAAATAATATGACATTTTATATTTATACAAATTATTTACTAAATAGTTATATGTTGTAACAATTAAATAGATACAGTTATAGATTTAAAAATATTATTTCGAGTATTCAAGCAATTTTTTATTTATATACAGTACGTAACTAATTATATATTCAAATAAATATTTCTTAATTTCAAAATATCGTTTTTTAACGCAAGTATCTATTTTCTTTTTTAACGATTTATTCTCCAATTTCATAACAATTAATAGATAATCAATTCGAAAATGTAAACAACTAATATTAACGAGAAAAAGTACTTACTTATACAAAAAGAGTAAATTAGAAAATTCTTTAAACAACTGTGTAGATGATTGAGATATCGTAATTAAATGTAAACTAAAACGGAACCTACTATAGCTACTCAACGAGTACAGTCAATGTAAAAAAGTGATAAAATAAAATTTAAGCACCTCATCTAACTACGTATTACGACTAACTGCTATACTACGACTACCTATTTATAGTTAAAATTCTTCATTTCTCGACTTAAATTTTTTTGTTATTTTACACACGATAAAATGTAATTAATTATTGTAAAATCTTTTTCATTTTCAAACATTAATGTAAATTTTCATTGCCCACTGGAGGATGCGACTTTAAGGGGATATAACACCTTCCACACTATGACTCGAAAAATTAGAATTTAAAATATTTTTAATAGTGTTGTTAGAACATTTATTCTAATATTAGGTGATGTAGTTACATATAACTGAAAAGGGCTAAGACTTCTCTAAATATATAAAAAAAAATAATTTCACTGCCCGCGAGATATAAAAGGAACCGAATGGGTGGATTGAGCTCACAATTGATAAAATAATTTTTACATAGGCTTTTTTCGAATGAACAGACAAATTATTGAAAATCAAAGACTGAGTTTTGAACAAATTATTAAAAAATAATTTTAATAAATTTACGCTTATTCAAATATTTGTAAATTCTCGTTATAAATCTGTCGTTTCCCCTTAAACAACAAAGAGCAAATAGAACTGAGAAATCGCTTTTTATTTTAATTTGCCCCGTTATCCAATGAAAAATCTGTCGGTTTCACTCTCTATGATATATCAATGCAAGCTCATTAAATGAATAATTCGGAATCACCATCAGAAATCTTCGATGCAACGTCTATCAATGCAAGCTCGTGAAATGAATAATTCTGAAGCAGCGTCGAAAATCTTTTCATCCTCCGTATTAATATGAAATGGATAAAAAGACCAAGCTCGTAATTTATTTTTCGCATTCACGGCTAGATGTGAAAAATAACGCATACGCATAAATACATAACTCGCAGAACGTCATGCAAAAGAGTAGAAGTAGTAGTAGTAGTAGAAGAGAGAGAGAGAGAGGATCGTAGTAATGCCTCTTTCAATGTATGTGCCCTTTTTATGCACAGGTAGAAAAGGGTACGAGAGAGGACAGCATTATGCAAGCGCGATAACGCATGCGCACACGTACAGTTGCAATATCATCGCATAAAGAGAGTCGCCGAGGTAAGTTTCTGGTACGAGGGGAAATCCGCGACTCGTCTTGTGTAAATTGAGCTGGAACTGCTCGAGACTCGGAAACACGTCTTTTTACAGGGTAATGCGAGTACTGTGTTATCAAAAGAATTCCATTCCACTTTTTTTCTAGTCGTTGTGTTGGGTTATCTTTCTTCTTCGTTGTTAGCTTCTGAGCTTACAGAGAAGCTTTATAGCTAGCGAGGTGTTGATGGTACTCCTCGGCTTATGACTCGTGATAATGTTCACTGCTTATGGCAAAATTACGATGCGCCGCTGAGGGATATCCTCTTTTGGAAATTTCAATATTAAATCCGTGTTATCTTAATGGTTGTTGGTCGCGAATCGTTAAACGTTTACTTTGGTATTGTTTCAATTAATATCTCATTGCCAAATTGCGTTTGATTGAATACATTAAACTGCACGACTCGACCTCGAAAACTGGAGTCAGTAGTGAAAATCGATTTAAGTCATATGACGCTAAGCTAGAAATATCTTTTATGTCTCGAATGGTGTACAGGTTGAGGATATGTATTTTACATAGTCTTTGTAATTGATTTGAAGGAAAATTATTATCAAAATCAAGCTGATATAACATGTTCCTTTGCAACTTTGGTGGAATAAGTATATTTGTTGAACAGCTATATGTATACAATCTAATACTGACTCAATACTGGAGCAGACCTGGTTTTCAAGTTTGGCCAGATCTTATCACTCTAGTACTAGCCCAGTTCTGGACAATTGGTCGATTCCCACTTGTGAATATCTGGACTGAAAAACAATCCGATGAAACAAACTGAATCAGTAGCGGCCACAGTATTAATTAGCTTCTGACCAATTGGAAAAACGAGCGGCGACGTAATACGCTCTACAATCGAGCTGGGGTACAAAGTTATGCATTCCGACAGGCAATGAAGGAAGAAGCTCGAAAGCCCGGACGTTTCGGGGCCGCAATATGATGAATCTTCGATTCCGGCTGGGTGAGCGTGTCGCGCGTTATTTGCGTGATACGAGCTACCGGTGCTCATAAATCACTCGCTTGGCGACGCGTCGCATTGGTTCACGCTTGCGCGCGCACGAAGGTAAACGCCACGGCTAAATGAGCGCGACGCCCGCGGCGAGATGCTCCCGTCGCGAGAAAAAAAAATTGTATTAATGCTCGCGCGTATACCGGAGGAGATTGATAGAGACGGAGAGAGATGTATCTAGAGGGTTTTGCGACGCTTCTTTTTAAAAGCTAGACGACGGATTGATGAAATCGAGATGAGATAATGCGAGAAGCAATCTTGAATCTGTTATACGTTTATAAGTAGATATGTATTTTTTCCCCTCCATTCAAACGATCATCCGTCATACTTGGGTAATCAACTGCAAAAAGCTCAATATTTCACGGCGAGATAAAGTTTCGCAATACAAATTCCGTCTCGATCGCATAGCAAGTCATCCGAGAGCGTCGCGATATAAAAGTAGGCGCGAGAGAAAAAACCTAATAACAGAGAGTCGCAATCGCATAAAAGGGCGAGAAAAAGTCCACAGCGCAAAAGGAGAGAGCTCGCGAAAGAGAATAAAAGACTCGACGGACTAAAAGAGAATGACTGGATTCGCGTATATATGCTTGTATATATACATACAGAGGATGGCGTGACGTCCGTAACGTTTTTGATATCAAGTACAGGACCGGTGTCTGTACCTGCGGGCTACGCTCGTTCTTCTATTTCTTTCTGCACTGAAAGCACACCACACCGAGTGAACGTATCACGTGCGATACTTTTGCATGATTCTTCCGTTCTCTGGACTCACTACTCACTTTTTCATACCACTGTCAACCCGAGCTTTCGTGTATCTCTTCATTTTATCATTCGCTTGGCCTCTTTACTTTCCTTTTTCCCTCAGGCCGGGTCAGTATATTCGCCTAGTGTTAACTTTCTATTGGACTTGAGACTGACATTAAAATGTTGGATTTTATTACTTGGAATGGGTTACTGGTGAACTGTTGTGTGGGAATGAATTGTTATTTTCGGGGAATAGCTGTTGTCAAAGACATTTTCGCTCTCGTGTAAGTCTTGAAATTACTATTTGGATACTCTTGAAAGGTGTCACTTTAGTTAATTGTACGCTGTGAGAATATATTGCTTTTTTGAAAGAACGAATTCTTAGAATTCGAAAAATTATGTTTTGGCTTCAAAAATTATTTATTAGAATTTAAAATTATTTTTGTAACGATTTACGTACCGAAAGAAATAGAAATTTTATTGAAAATTTTTTGAAAAGCAAAATGTGCACTGTTGTCGATTTAATATGTATAACTATTTAACAAAAAAATGATTTTTTATAGTCAAGAAATAATATTTTTTCAGTTTACTCTGAAAAACATTTTGCTAGATTTAAGAAAATGTACTGATCGTGAAATATTTTTTTTTTTGAAAGAAAAAAATACTTATTTGAAATTTAAAAAACATGTTTAAATCAATGAAATTTAAAAAAAAAATTTTGAAAATTTTCTTCAAATCTAACAATTTTTTCTGAATTATGTAAATTGTTATTAGAAATAAAATAAAAATATCACGATCCACAAATTAGTACATTGAAACAAATATTTCCCGTAATATAATTAAGATATAGAAAATAATATAATCATGAAAAACCCATTTTTCGGAGTAATATAATTTTTTTCCAGTATAGCCAATAAAAATAGTTTGAAACATTTTTTTACAACATTTCGCACATTTTGAAAAAAAAAAAATGGAAAAATTGTTATCACTCAATTGTATCTGTATAAATAGTGATTTAAACAATGACATATGCTGAGATGAAAATTGTATATCACTTGAGCTTTACAGTAATATTTCAGTCGTACAACGAGTGGTTCAAACAACAACACGTGTTTAGATGACATTTTTATATCACTCGAGTCTCGCGTTGACACAGTATTCAAATTCCCCTTCTAGCTCTAAAGTGAAAAATCACTACAAATTTCAGAATAAAAAATTATTGCTCATAAATATTACTACAACACCAGAAATCCTCCTGTTAGAGGTAACGCTGGAAATTTGCTATAGATATGTATTTATATGTAGTTTTGTCGATGAATATTTTGACTGATGCTATAAAAAGATTATAAAAACTAACCAATTAATAGTAATATAGTTTTTAAATAAAAATATATGTAAAATGGCCAGTGCTAAGGAAATTACAAAATGTATGTGTTTTTAGTTTTCTATAATAAAGAAAATTTATTTATTTAAAACATATTTTTTTGAAAGAAGAAAGTATTTGCTTGGAATACAAAAAATAATATATAAGAAATAACGTAAAAATTGACTGCATGAAATATATTTACTAAAATATAAATCAAAAAGTGTTATTATTGTGTAAGGTGTTAACGTTAAAAACGATTATTAGAAAGAAAAATTATATTTAGTAAAACTTAAATTTGATCATTTTTTAAAATTCTATAAATATTCATGGGAGTAAAAAAATGTAAATTGCATTAATTTAATAATTTAATAAATAACAATTATTTCATTGAGATTTAAGTAACTATTTTCCTATGACTATCCAAAGAAATCATGTTTTGAAAGCAAACGAATTTTCATTTTACTATCAGACATTCTTTTACACCTCTTTAAAATAACTTATACAAATTTTACAAGCCTAATAATAATAAAATTTTCCATCCAATTTGAAAATTATCCTCTCATATTCCGTCGTCCAGTTGTATATATACGTTTATCGTGTCATCGCTTACATTCAAACAGCACACATTCCAAAAACTCTCCTCTTTCGTTCTGAACACTCATTCATCGGTTCTTTTTACGTGCTATCTCTTCCCTTTGACTCTTTCTCGCGCTCAACGTAGTCCAACTTTCCCCTTATACTTTACTTTCTCGTGTCCCAGGCCTTTTTTATCCCCCTCTTCCATTCTACCTCTCGTGCTTTGTCGAGTTTTCAATGTGTCCCGTGGCTGCAACGGCCCTTTGCGACGACTAAAGCAATACGAATGGCTACTCCACTGGGCTCTCCACTATACCTATGCCGAAAAACTTTTTCTTCGTGTGTCCGCGAGAAAGATACGTGTAACGACCCACCTTCTCACTTCTGACTAAGGGATGTATGCATGTATATATATATATAAAACGGCGTCTACGGACTTTGTAAGTCCTTATCGATTTCATAGGTGGTGGGGAAAGGTCGAAGGCCCGAGTCATGGTCATCTTTTCCTTTGTCAGAGGACACCGGTAAGAACATACGTAAAACCGTCTGAAAAGGGGATTTAATTTATTTCTTTATTTTTTTATCAATGCACAACGTCTGAGAGTTGAGTTCACAGAAGAGATTTATTCGGGGACGACAGGGTCTGTTGTGTTTTTTGTCAGGGGAGGGGGGCGATTGATGTACATGATAATAGCTGCTGATTCATATAGTCTGGCTTCCTGTATCTAATCTATTTAAATTTCTGGCTTTACCAAAATGAACTATCCAAGTGCATATCATTACTCTTTCTTATGGACTATCCACCAAGATTTATTCCACTAACTTTACAATATTTTATAATGATTTATTAATATAATTACTAATGTTAAGCGTAGCTCATTTTTCATACAATCAAAAAACGCAACTCTCGCAGACTTTCCACTGGAACCATATAGGTCTAAGCGAATAAGTTATTAAAAATTACCGCATTCTCTCCAGTGCGCATGTAATTATGGCGCGTAATTACCTCTGACGGTATATGATAAATTATTACCAGCGGACGCATATTTCAAATTTTTTTTCGCTCCACTTTTTGGATACAAAACCCGGAAAACCATGGGAAAACATATGTGCGATTCTACGTCGTGTCGTTTGGTAACGCTGATTTTTAACGAAACCCGCGATCGAACGATCAGCGTAACTACCGGGGAAAAAAAAATTTTCGGTAGAGGGCGCTAGTGATGATCGTCCTAATACAGATTTATAGCCGTATAAGACACGAAGCCTTTGGGGGTCTAAAACAGGTATTATACCGAGGCAAGCGTAGTAGGAATTTACGCGGAAATCGGAGGCAATTTGTAGGTGTAACCCTCACGCGCTTCCCTTGCTACACTTGCTGCACAACTACGTGCATCTGAAGCTATGACTTGGATTATTAATCCTTCTCCGAGCTTTAAGGCACGAGCTTTCGCTAAGATGCGGATTTTTGCGAAATGGGCTAATGCCTTAGAAAAATAAATGGCGGAATATCACGATGTATGATCTATATCGTACTTTTAATGGAGTATCCTGAATGAAATTTATTGTTCAGCCTTTAAAGGGGTAATATACTCAACTTTTACCGACTGAGTCGATATGTTTGAAATTTAATAAGTCCACTAAATAACGCAAAATCAAGAGTTAGTTGCCCTTTGCCGCTACTTTCTCTATTGCTGTGTCAAATTTAACACGAAAATATACATATATTTTTTAAGAAAGCTCGAAGGAAACTTTCAATAACAAAATGTGATGATTCATTTTCGGTCAAGCTTTTCTCGAAAACATATGAATAGATAGTGCTAAGAGAAAGGGCAACTAATTCTTGATTTTACGTAATTCAGCGGACTTATCAAGATTTAAGCATTTTCCTACCGATGCAGCGTTCAGTTCAATATACCACACTGTTAAAGTAGTATTTTGGACAAAGTGGCACCAGCTGCAATGTTACAATTCGTTTGGACCATAGTTAAAAATAGTCGAACGTAATAAATTTCTCTTCAAATTTTTATAGATTGTACAGCAGTTCTTCGATCTCTTTCTCTTACACCAAACAATCCCCGCACAAAACTAAAGGATCAAAGAAAAACCTTTTGTTAAAAACACCTTTACAGGTCTTTGGATTCCGCTCACATACACAACGATCGTAAAAAATTCATGAATCTCCTCCCGTCCTCCTTAAAAAAAACTGAACATTGCGCGCAAAAAGATGAACCATAAAGGCATTCAAGCGACAAAAAGACTCGAGTTCAAAAGAGCGTATACAGGTCTCGTATGGACCTCGACTTTCGCTCTTTCTCTTTTTCGTATCTCCACCGCTAAAGTACTCGAACTTATCGAAGCGGCAGTATTTCTAGCCGATACATATTCAACGAGGTATTAGGTCCTATTCGCGTATATCACCGAGACTTTCATCTATGCATATGCACGTGCGCATAAGCAATCCACGACTTCTTAGATAGAGTATTGCTCCAATTTCATTGTTACTCGCGTTTGTAGATTTATATATATATGGCCAGATCTTTTACGTACCTGGCGTGCTTTGGTCCGAGGCTGGGATCGTAGAACGAACTTGCCGTGATATCCTCGTCCAGTATATCGCCACTCTGCATGCCCAGCGCCGCCGTGCATTGTCCTGCAACAATTCACATAAGGCTTCAGTTAGAAAACTTCTGGTTCTAAATCGAAGCCTCTGAATATGATTGCGTTGAAATTGATTTATCGCAAAATTAAGCATAGCTTAGGGGAATCTAACACTTGACTATGTCTGCAGTGAGTTAGTATCCCATATAGTACCTCCAACATTCCGTATAGATCCACTACAGTATATGCTAATTTAATAAATCAGTCCAGATGGCATAGCTACGTGTCTGTATGAAAGTATGGACTTGATACAAGAGAATTGATATTAGGTTTGCTATTATGGTTGCCTACACACCTCGATCTCCTTAATTTCACCACAAATTAATATTAATTATTGGAATTAATTACCATATATATTCATATATATATTAGTAATTTGACGGTTATAATTGTTGTATTAAAAGTACTGGGAGTTCATTATCATATACCTTCGGAACATATCGCCGAATTCTATAAAATTAGTAATTTTCTGGTTATAGTTGTTGAATGTCAGAATGATATTTCGGTTTACATATAGTATGAATTTCTCGTGATTAAATACAAACATTTGATTACTGACGAAAGATCCTCCTGCTACTCAAAACGGAATTAATTTTAGAGTATACTCGAAACTGGGCAATCAAATAAATAACCCGACGGAAATAATTCAGGTCGAGCTGAATTGGCTTTTAAAACCAGAAGTCTGATATGAGCGCCGCATCAGCGAGGAGCTTGGAGGAAAACGTCAACACATATACACAGCATTGCAGTCCCTTCTATAGCGGCTAGTCCAAAGCTCAGGATAAATTGCAGCATATAGCAGCGTTGCAGTTAAGCTGTGGCCTCGGTTATGGTCGGCGGAAAGTTTCAAAACTGCAGAATACACCAGGATGTCGGATTAGTCAGCTTTTCAGACCCCACTATTACGCATCCTGCATACTAGCAACGATCCACATACGTAAAAATTCGAATAGCTCCACCTCCTCCAGGAGTATCCGGAGCTGGAATTAGTCTTTCCAAGTTCCGCTATAACTGACTCCCGCGCAATACGTTTGCTTACGAAGACGCGGTATATGGTCTACATTACTGAGACAAACTCCGAAGCTAAAGTGTTGGCGACTTATGCGAGTAACCACATCAACAGATCTGAATATTTTAAATGCTGAAGGAAGTTGCGTGGTACGACGATATTTTTTCTATATCAGTGACGTTCCGGTTTATCTAGATAGAAAATGAATATCAAAGAGCTTTTTCATATCGGACGGAAATAAGTGATTATTTGACTAAAATAAGCTTGTTTAATTTGCTGCTTATTTCGAAGATACAATCGCAAGAGATTACTTTATCATTGCAGAGTACAACTGATACGATTTCATAATTGTGAAGAAGCTCGTTAAGTTTCAAAACCAACGAAATTTAAATGGAAAATTTAATTAACGATAAGTTAATTATTTTTCTCGACAATGGAAAGTGCACAGGGACAAAATAATTAACTGTCTCCAGACAAGTGATAAATATTTTAATCTATGAAAATATTTATTTAAAACGAGATATCCCGTTGTTTATCGCACAGTAATTAAAGCAATCTACTACTCTAAAGAGTGTTATATTAAATAAAAAAATATTTTAAAATGATCTTCAAAAGAGAATGGGTAAACACATGGAGTGATTAAAAATCTAGTACTCCTTAAATCACGAAGAAAGATACAGCAACTATCAAACACATCCTCTCAAAGCACGAAAGCTCTGGTAAGCGCATCCAATATTAACGTGTGTTCATCGGACTGTCTCACGCGTAGCTCAGAGAGAATGTGGTCCTCGTATATCTCATGCGAAATTCCCTCTAAAATTTAATACATTTACAGCTTTGGACACAAAGAGCCTAGATCAAACTCTCCCGGAATGGATGTAGGCAGAAAAACATAAGAGAAGACTCAACATGGTGTCCAACGATAAACAACAATGACTGGATCTTTGGAAAGCTTGTGCTGACGTACACAATGCTTCAGCTCGTCTGGTTTTGAGCAGCTATTAGATAGTATTGTTAATTCAACGTGCGGTTGACATTTCATTTGCGCCTCGCCCGGGGAGGCACAATGTCTCTCTCTCTCTCTCTCTCTGTCTCTATCTCTTTCCCTCTTTCTCCCTCTCTCTCTCTTCCATCGCCGAACTCCCGCGGGGATGGCTCACAGTTTCCGGCATTGCAGCAGGTATACGCAAGTGAAAATCGCATACGACGACCTTTCTGAGTGAGACGAAGCTCTTATGTTGGTGTCGAGGCAAAGGAATGTGGACGATGCTCAGGTTGTGGAATGGGTACGAAAATAATTTTGGCGTGCTTGAGAAATTGTGCGGAGATTCAACTGCTGTTTAACTGGCATTCTGCAAGATTGTCGGTGTCTTTTACTTTTTATTTTGTGTTTAACTATCGTTTATTCTTTTTTTTTTATTTTCTTACGGCCAACCGAAAAAAAAGTTGAAAGAAAAGTTGATCGATGAAAAGAACCGATAATACAACTTGTAAATATTGACCTTGAAGGTTCCAACGAGACAAAAACACTTCAGTGATATGTCGCGGTATAAGTTGGAGGACAGTGAAGTATATGTAGGTGATGCTAGTGCTGCTGCATAGCCGTGGGTTATATACCTCAAAAGATAGCTACACGAAGCATCCCGATGATTGCGGACTGCTCCTACTAAGCGAAACAGATATCAAGTGCTGTACGGCGAGCAAATACAACGATGAAATGTCAATAGGTTAAATCAATACGGCTACGCTCGGTTTCTCTTCGCGCTTCCCGGTCTACGCTTTAACCTCTAGTTTTTTTTTATTTTCATCGCTTTGTTTGTTCTGACGATTTACGATATGTGGTATTTAGATTGGGATATTTGTGACGTTAAACGCGTGGAGACGTAATTTAGATGGATTACGACTGTGCAGATAAAGTTTACTACGTTTGGAGAATTTCGGGATCACTCAGTCAACTGATATAGGACACAGAATGAGTCTGAATGTAATTAATGAAAAAGCATTAAATACAAAAATTCATTCATATATTTATAAGCATAATACTGAACACGTAATTTTGAAGTATATGAAGACTGAACACACATGAATTATTAAATCTAACAAGAACCGTTGCATAATTCAATGAAAAAGGATTCTAACGAGGTCAGTAAAATATAGTGTTATTACACTACTGAGAATTTCACAATAAATTTAAAGTAATTCACTAGAGTGGCTCAAGTACCTTATGGTCAGGATGGTAAAATCAAGTAGTACGAAGCGAAATATAAAGCAAAGCAAATATTCCAAGTGCTTTAAATACGTTGTCGGTCAGACGCGAGAAATCAAATATATTTTTCATTGTGTTCAAGATCCATTCATTTTATAAATAATCTTTTTACGAAAATAACACACACATATATATATATATATATATAATACAATATTTATTAAAAAAAAAATAAATCATACTTGCAACAAGTACAATTGATTCTCTATGCTCTATTTAAAGTACAAGTTTCATTTCACTTTCTTTATTTATTATAAATTAGTTATTAATTATTTTATTTATTTGTCGTCTGAAATGATTGAGTGACTCGTGTAGAATCTGGAATTTAATGATAAATTCAAATGTTGAATCTATAGCTAATACTTCCGCAACTGCAGTTTTAAGTTAGAGTGAACTGCATTTCCTGTTCCAGAAAATTAAGTAATAATTTAGTATGAACTCAGTAACTTACGACATTGTAATTCTTCCATAAATGTCGCACTCATTCTTATACACAAAGGATGTAAAATTTGATCGTCGACTTGAGCCGTTACTTTTTTCTCCGTGAATTAACTTACTAAAAGCAATAAAATTTTATAATATATTCACAGTTTTTTTTTGTTATAAATTTTTCCATGTAGCGCTTGATTAAGCATACGTTCATATACCGGGTGTCTCACTGTACGCGAGTATGTCAAGTATATATAATACGTTTTCTACTGTTCAAACTGTATTGAAATCATAATCATATCTGAATAAAAAAATCCTTATTATATAGTTATAAATAACTGAAATATTATCTTAACATTTAAAACTAATTATTTAATAATTTATGTTAAAAAGATACGTGGAAATCGACCGTCGGCTTCAGCCCTGACCTTTTCCACGTGGATGAACTTATCCGCATTAGAAGCAAAAAATTTTATGATATGGCCACAATTTTTTGTTATGGACTTTCCTAGATTAAATTTTTTCATTTCGTACTTTCCTATGCCGTCCAGTGGGACACCCGGTGTAATATACCTTCACGCACGCACACGTGCTGAGACTCTTTATTCATTCCTTCACCTTCTACGATCGGTTATTGATTGAAATGTGCTTTATATGTATTATTATTAGTCCATCCGAACGAAGTGACAACACTGAACTCAAGAAAAAGTGCAAAAGGCAATTGATTTTATGTTTATTTCTGCCACAAGTAGCATATTGGAGATGTAGCAGTATATAAATAAAAAAAATTCTTGATAAATATAAGTTCTCTCATTCCCACAGACAATTCTGTAAACAATACCTTGGCCGCGTGATATTTAACCAGAAAAACAAATAATTTAAACTGATGACACTCGCTTGCAACATATAATATCCAAAATGAAATTTCAGAAACCTTCTTGCCCATCATAGAGACTAATATTACATACACAAACCAAGTAAATGTACACATATCCATCACGTTGATAATGACCCCAACAGACCGCATGGTAGAACATAATTTGATAAAATTCCATTCGGTATGAGTCACAGAATGGCTATTCGTCGAGTTCAACGATCCTACATGATACCCCTAACTCAATCCAAAGATCAAATTAAGCTCTGAATTCGCATGATATCACGCACCTCTATATAACACCAATACGAATAAGCCAACACTTTCGTGTCTGATAAAACTCACCTAGATCCAGTGCTCGCAAGCTCGTGGACAGGGACAGAAGCGCGAGGGCGAGGATTCTATGATAGCAGCCGAGGGCCAGCATGTTAACGACCATTAGGCGACGTCGTCGACCCTCCTCGACGATCGGCACCTCATCCCAGATCGATTCGTCGGCCGCGACCCTCGTGCCTTGTCATACTGTTGCTGCTGTCTGCGCCTACTACTCATCGGCTCTTGTATTAGCTATCCTGTAATAAAATTGAGACAGGGTCGTTAGACTTTTTTTTTATGAAAATAAAGAATATTTGAATATTAATAACTCTATCTAATAGCAAATAAATGGTAGAATACATTCAATATTTTACACTAATTCGTTTTGCGTTTAATTTAAGTAAGCTCTAATAGAATTCCTGTCCTTATTTTGGAACCAGATAACGTTACAAAACAAGTATTTCAAGAATTAGGTCGACACAAAGCTAAAATCGCCTTGTCAATTGCAGTATTATTGTATATGTGATATTGTTGCATTAATTGAATACCACGTTGTAGTGTTACTGAATTAGGGGTTGTGCATTACAATGAAATTTACTGTTCATGGATAAACGTCTGGTTTCCCTACTATTGATAGCTCAGTTGTGGGAGTGTCAATTGGTATTGCTTGATTGTGCTGTACGACCGTTCTTACTATGTGAATAGTTAGTTAGTTACTTTACACAGTGGTAATTTGATATTTATTATCATATTGATCTTCAAACGCCTTTCAAAGTTATGTAACCAAATAATATCTTCAACAATACAGCTGATCCAATGTTACAAGTATAAAACTGTCTAATGTTATAATCTTAAGCACAGGAAATCAAAAGCTTTCATCAAAGTTTCTCAATGAAGCCAAATTATTACACTTACACTCAGCTTTAGAACACGGACTCCAAAAACTCGCTAGAATATCGAAGTCTGAATTCGTTTGAAAATTGCAATTCACTCGTAGTATCTAAAATAATCCTTAGCTTTGGAAAAATCTATTCATTAAAAAATTTACTTTACGACAAACTCAACGTTCTCAATTCCTATAAAACCAAATTTTCAGAAGCGGGTTCGTTATCTCTCGCGTCAATTAAAATTTCGCCTCCACAAAATAGCACCTCCAACTACGGCATCACCATTTTCCCAACGACTCTGGAACGAAAAAATCAATTGCATGCCTCGCCCCACCGGATTTCGAGAGTGAGCCCCGACGTTTTCACCGGCTGCGCCGTGTACGTGCTTTGCATCGCTCGAGCGACAGCGCGCCCTGATGCATCATTCACACCCCCGAGGTGAGAGCAGAAAGACGGTTCTATTCGCGACCCCGTGAGGACGTTACACTTGTGTGTACCTGCAATGACATTTATTCACACGTCATGCATTTCAATAAGATAAATGCCTCTATCTCCAGGAATATTACTTGCTTTTTTTATGTGTTTATAGTATCCTATATTATGAATGTTTGAATATTCTTAAGTTGTATGTATGTATGCAACTGTGCTTTTAAAAGTATGCTAAGTGCAAGCATGCAAGTATCTTTTGACGATTGGGAATAAAAAATGAAGCGAATGTAGATCAGTTTATGCATATTTAAGCTATTGATAAATTTTGAAAAGGCACTTTTACCTTCGTGAATATGTATGAACTAGGTTGATTATAAGCATTAAATCTATAAAAAAATGTACAGGGCTTTCGGTTTATCACATTATACATTATATTAAAATATGAATATATATATCGAGAACGTTTGAAGATCTGGAATCATCAACTGAACTATGTGATATGATGTCTTAAAAAACGCTTTCACTTATTTACATTATACTTTTTTACAAATATGTTGGCGATTTTACAATATGCATGACTTCAATACCCGAGAGAAATTTTGCCACTTTTACGAGTTGTTTTTACGTGGGTTTGCAAATGTTATAACGTCACATTTTTATACCGGGAAATGAACAAAGGAATAAATCGTTACTTTGCGTTACCAAGAGTTGTAGTAAAAATAGTTCCACTTCAACAGGACTTGAGTGTATTTGCCGTTTGAGCTATGAA
Source organism: Apocrypta bakeri (assembly GCA_018906985.1). NCBI lineage: Eukaryota > Metazoa > Arthropoda > Insecta > Hymenoptera > Pteromalidae > Apocrypta > Apocrypta bakeri. Next base: position 3,498,913 of record JACCIA010000005.1, read on the forward strand.
AATTAAAATCTAAATTTATCGAGAAACCACTCGACGAGCGATAAGTGAAAAGCACTCGACGGGAACTTGTGAAGTGCATATTTACAGCCGGACCAAGAAAAATCAAGAGGGACCGATAAATGGCGCATAAGTATAGCCTCGACTTCTATAAATAGACTGAGCGCTTGATTATAACGCGGGTATAACTAGCATATGTTGATATACCGAGTGTCCTACTGTTTGCGTGGCAAAGCAAAACGCCAAATGAAAACATTTTAATCATCTTCCTGACACACGTTATATTATTAGCTGGTCCCAACGGTGTAACCATTGCACTGTCGTTAGTATATATTGCAGATGCAACGTCAAATAAATAAATAAAAAGCAAGTACTCGTTATTACTAGATAGCTTCTTTATTTGAACAACAATAGCAATAATATTCAAACGTATATCCCAAGTAATTGTGCGACAATTATAATGTATTATTATAGCTCGCGGCTATAATAGTCGTACAACATATTCTTGGAAAGTATAAAAATAAAGTGATAAAAATCGTACATGCACTTAGACAAAATAATTCACCGATCGATAGTGATTAAATATTAAAAGATTGTATCACCGCTGGACAGTTAAGGGGATTATGGTGAAAGAAAGAGGGGATCAATATGCACAAAGATCTTGATTACAAATCTACTAATTATAAATTTGCACACATTCACAAGGAGAATAATCATTAAAAATGAGTTTGTCAGATTGGTATCTGCATTGAAAAAGTTTTTTCAATAGTAATAAGGTTAACAATTTCTGCAAGATTTCTTGCCAGTTTTTTAATGCGAGTCAATAATGTAATTAAAAATATTTGGTTACAGTATGATTATCTCAGTAATTTTAGGCCCAATTTTAGGAAAAAAATTTGTGATTGAAAGTTAAAATAAACTGTTTTGGAATATTTTTCTGTACACTGCAAAGTCTTGAAATTGAAAATTATTTGCTTCAGAGTAACACGTTAGTGAGATTGTCCAATTATCACTTTTAAATTTCGCTATTAGTCTAACAACTTCTGCTATTATTTAATAGGGACAACTGGACTTACTTAAGTAAAACAGAAATTTTAAAAGTATAGTAGAAAAATACACTTTTTAAGATTTAATGGAACTATTTGACTTAATCTAATATACACGTTATTTTTTAACATTTAGCCTTTACTCGTACATTATGTACGTACTTAAATTGTCCAATACTTTAAAACCTTCTTATACACCCCTGGTAAAACTTTCACCAGAAATTGGCCAACAGATGGCTACAGCTATGTACGGTTGACCATCCGTTTGGCACTTTACGTTAATACAATTTTATATAGCTTCATAGAAGGCTCAGCTATTGCAAAATAAAATAAGCTGTTATTTTCAGTTCAATTGAATATTCTTCTCAGTGTATAATTGAAGAAACGTCGAATACATAATAACAATTTAAACAACTGATTATTTTAGTTCTAGCTGCAATCTTTTCTACAGTCACGAATTCCCATCAATTTCTAATCTACCATTGAATTACCTTTGCCTCATCTTGGCATAAAAGCAGAATCTCTTCCAGCCGAACGAAGCACGATCCTTATCCACGCCTGATACGCTACTTGTGTACGTTACATTCACGCCTTTCACGAGTCCGTGGCTTGGATATATCCTTCGAAGACTAGTGCGACATTGATATGGGTCGTGAACGCGTGTGGGCTTCGTTATTAAGGTCCGTATCACGATGCGAGGCGTGAGAATCATGAAATAGATCGCGTGAATCTTTCAGTACGAAAGTTACCTTTCACGATGTGCATTCGTGTTTCTATTGAACAATTGGTAATGAATAATAACATTCATATTCAGACTTGAAATTCAAATCCGAACGTACATTTGACTATTTTAAATAATGTTATTTCTTCAACCAAAGTCCATACATATCTGCATAGATTGTGTCTATTCTCTGTTCTATAAAGGTAATACACTATAAAATCAGTTAATTCGATAATAGTAACAGTTACTTATTTTAAACATTGAAAATTCACTTTAAAATCAGCGAATTCCATTCCACCAAAATTGATTGTTTTAAATAGTGAATCTTCATTGAATTTCCAGAAATTCTCCGAAATTATTAAATATATTCACTGAACATAAAAGCGACTACAATACGAATTGAGAATAAAAAAGGAAATTTATTATGTTCACTATTTCTAAGTTGATGATTCCATTGTTTAAATTATAATAGCATAAACCGGACTAAAAGTATTTAAAGCTGCAGCATTGATTATTTAAAAAAAAATATTCAATTATAATTCAGAATTCGACGAATCAGGTGATAATGAATTCGCAGCAAATCGAAACGATGTCACAAACGGAACATTTTCACGCGCTTGTTATCCTCTTGGTGGAACCACCAAATCCTCGGTTAACGAGGCGGACTTTTAAGTTTTCCGCTACTCCAAACTCGCTCAAATGTATCTCTCTCTCTGTCTCTGACTCTTTCTATCTTTCTCTTCTTTCACGTCTTTGCCGATCCCTCGACCCAACTCTTTTGGGTTGCAGTTTGTCTTGTCCACACCGGAAACGAGTCTTTTCCCTTGATAAATCCGCCATGCTCGGTCGAATGAAAGGGGCTTTCTCAAAGGATGTCTCATAATTGTTTGTCTTCCGCGTCCTTAAGCGCCTAGGTTGAATTAGAACCACGTATAGACATGTGTTTACTTCAATCAGAAATAAAGTCTCGACGAGGCACGCTCCCAACTCCTCTGCTATGAAATTTTCATTCCTTCTCCTCCTTTATTTCTTTGCTTCTTTTGGAGACCAGCCTTTCGCAATTGCATTTACGCGAGTCAAAGGGTGGATATAGTATAAGATTATATACTCCCAACGAGGCTTTTTGAGAAAATGTTTAATCATGTTATTTTTTCCTAATTTTTCAAACCTAATTGCAAGATGTGTCGAAAATGAATTTGCTTTGCACTGTAGTGATTTTCAATCTAGATTATTTTTTAGACCACTATTAGAACAGACACAAAAGACACTTCCAATTACCTGAATGATTATGATAAAAACATGAACATAAATTTCATTCGAATCACAGCAGAACATAAACGAAATCCTCGTGTGCAGCGATAAACAAAATGAAATTCCGCGAAAAAGCTAGCTCAGATTCTCAAAAAGTGCTTACTCCGTATTTTTCCACTCCCGTCATGCTTCCTCGAGAAACCTCCTCCTTTCCTTGAGAATTTATTCAACGTTCAGCCTTAGAAATCTTCGAAAAAAGAACGGAGAATTCATTCAACCCATGTGAGCCCGTTGAGTCGAAATTATTCTCGTCCGGCATTTTCATGAACCAACGCTTGATCCAGTTGGTCCCGACAATCCTTAGTTCCGACTCAAGACGCTCTATACAACGAATATCGAATGCAAGACTACTCTCTGTATTCCCTCAGGTGTGCTGCTTTACTGTAAAACGAAGACTTTTTTCCAAGAAGAATCGACTTGCGTGTACTCGAGGGCAGCGAGAAAAATGCCCTTTCTTACCAGCTGTAAAGCTGGTAAGAAAGGCTGATACTTGGGAGAGAAAATTGTGGACTTTCTTTCTGGAAACACGTTTTGGTTGTAAGTATACGGAATGTTGCTTTAAATGCTTAGACGGTAAATAGTGCGCGCAGTGAATTTCGAAAAAGTTTCTTGTCTCTTCTGTGTTCTGTGTCTCGACGTGTTGTATTTTCTGTTTAATTTGATACATATATGTACAGGATAAATAGTCTGCATACTTATCGATGAACTCTTCTGTTAAAAGAGGCAGTCAACTTTCACTAATAAACCGTTATCCGTGAGCTATAAAGAGACCGCGCAGTGCGAACTCCTTAATGCATATCGTCATAATCCAGGAGCGATTTATCGGCCTCGCAGATTCTACCGCGTATCTCACCAGCCGAAAATGTCCTCAAAGCTTGTGGCTCAGACAGCAGCAGCAGCTTAAAAGCCCTCGAGCTTTATGGCCTTCCTAGACCTCCGAGGGTATGAATAGCGATAAGTGTCGATGCTCTCCTTAGTCTCCGTTCTCGATGGATAATAAGTGCTCAAGTTTCGCGCTACACTCGAAGGAAGAAAATTGCGTTTGATTACCAAGCTTGAGAACAATGCCACCTTACGTAGAAGAAAAGCGTCACGTTCCTGAGCTAGTGATAGTTGTACACTTAATTCCAGTTATTCGGTTTCCTTGAATCTGTTGAAAACAATGAGACTTCCATGTGTTCCTATTACAAAACTACATGTTTTTTTTACTGAACTTGATTTTTTACGGTTCTAAGGTGATTTGGTCAGGAGAACGAACCGCAAAGTAATTACTGCCGTTCAACTTTGGAGTGCTCTTCAACCTCGTTCACTTAGATAGAGTACAGAAAGTTTGATTATACGTGATGAAAGATGATGATTCTCTACAGATAAAATATTTTATAACGATTCTTTTAATTACTAGATCAAGTGAAACATTCACGATAATTGACGTTATTATGAATGAAATAGGCTGACATGTGTTTGACCTATATCACTGAAACTTCTAACTTGAGGTTAAGGAGAAATACTAAAGCGTTTTAGTATTATGAAGGTGATTTTGTTGTTTCACGAGCACACCAACTGAACGAAATGGTTAATTAATAAAAAGGATATTCTCGAAACATTGATAAGTATTATTAATTAAAGTTTGTGAATTCGTAATGGTGATACGTGAAGTGGTAATGGCGAACCTCTGTTTCGGTATTAGTTTTCATTGCTAATAAGTCAGATTTCAACTTAAGATAAGATTATGCAGCACATCAAAACTGACCCGATAAAGTTTGCCAGATTTAAGCCGCATCTGAAACCTTAAGCCCCGTTATATGATTATTCGATGTGAACGTTATAAGTAAATGAGTGTAATTTCTTTAAATCTAATGAGGATTTTCTAGTACCAATATCGACACAACTCTAAATTGATACAGGACTAGTTTTAAGTACTTTTTTAATGCTATTCTTATCACTTCAATATTGATAAATACTGGTCAATTATTAACTTACAGTTCTGCATATAACACCAACAATCAGGATATCAAGTCACTGACAATTCCTTTAAACATTAACTTCTTTCCTTGTGTTCTTCTTTCTCATAGATTCTTTTTCAATGCACAAAAAGAAATATCCTGTGATTTTTCACCATCTTTTTTAGTAAGCAAAACTGTATTTCCGATAATACCATCAATTCTCATCAATCCCCAACATCTTTGAAAATTACTTCCGCCTGCAGACACCTTTATAAATGCAAAGTACAAGTGTATCTCCGAAAAGCCTGAGCAAAGTTCCATTCATATGCAAATCAAGTACATGCGTCTGGAAACGTGTCTAGCATAGTATTCCCTCTCTCTTGGCAATCGTGGTCCCGCATTGAATGCCATCTTGCCGTTTCCAAAACAATCGGCAATCATCTCTCCTCTCATAATTACCTTCCGAATACAAGCCAACACAACTCCTTATTATACCCCATCTCGTTACGTAGGTCTTTTTATGGACTCGTAGAGAGAGTGAGAGAGAGAAGATACGGCTGACTGCTGCTTTTATATCAGAGCTGCGGTAATTGCGCAGCGAGCTTGGTTGCGAGGGCATTTGTGATTTAGCGAGAGGTAGCCAAGAAAATTCATTCTACAGCTCTTTCTGCGGCTGGCCTCAGGTGCGCGCCTTCGGCTCTGTAATTACGTCGGAGCACGCGTTTAGCGATTCCGGCCTCGAACCACGATTTTCCTGGTATTATATACATGGCTTGTGTATGGTTTCCATCGCGTCTTTGTCTGTCTCTTTGGCTATTGTACAGCTGCTTCAGCTGGAACTAAGTACGATTTAACGGCTTTTATTCGCATAGAACAATAACTGTAGCAGATTGAGTAATCAGCGAAATTTGTAAATGACAATGAAAATATCTGGAGTATTTCGGTCAATCGCGTTGTTGGATCGATTTGAAATTTTGAAAGCAAGAAAAAATATATCCCGAAACGCGAATGAGAATTCCACATTTATGTATCGATATAATATTCAAATTTGATTTGTAACAATATCGGCAACGTTTCAGCTGACTGTGCACATAACATGTTTCTGCACAACTAGTGTATTCGTCAGAAATTTTGTCTATAAAGCTCTATGCAAATGAAAATGTGGGAATTCAAATTCACGTCAGCGGCTCGCGTATTCATTATTTATATTAAAATCTCGACGCATTTGAAAATTTGAATACGGATATTGTTTGCGCCAATTCTACAAATCGAAAATGTATCTGTGATGCAATGAATTCAGCCCCCCTTTTTTAAATAAGATTAAAACGATGAAGAGACATATTAAATTTTTGAATACGTCAATAAATAATCGTCAGTCTTATTCGTACCCCATCAATTATGCGAATTCCTCGAACATTCGACATCCAAAATCGAGCCACCGCATTTTTCTAAACGAACTATGCCAGCACTTTAAGGACGCGTCAAGTGAAAGCATACATGAAATTCCCTACGGTGGAAAAGACGAAGAAGGAAAAGCCGTCATGAAGTATGGAGGAGACAGCTCCGCAAGTTTCTCTTTGAGAATTCAGGATCCGTGCACAGCTGTCGAGCTATGAACGGCGTCTGGATTTTCAAAGAGTCACCCTTTTGTATTCGAAAACCATTTATTGCAATTGCCCTGACTTCTTGGTGGAAAAATATTTTCGTTTCATCTCTGCATCCACTGTATACTCAAACTTTAGCATAACATTGTCGAATCAACGATTATCTTTCAAGAGGAAATATCAAAGATTTATTATATCGCTGTAACGAGTTGGTGGTATGAGTGTATTTAATTTTGAATATGTCACCTGAAGCTCCAGCAGCTCTTACATTTTAAAACTTTTCAAATTACATAAATCACGCTTTCATTTAGTCGAAAGCTCCACGTGGTTTGTAACTAAAAAAGAGTTTCATATCTAACACCGAGCAGCTTTCAACAAAATTAAACTTTTATGCTTAATTTCACATTAACGTGAGTAGTACTCCCTTGCTTTCGAGATACTATTTAAAAAACTGTTGCTTGCTGCATTAATAGGTATCTCTTTGTCTCGTTCACTTTCTTCCTCTTTCGTGAATTTTCAAATTTTCACTATGCCCTTTGTTGACGCCAAAACTTTTACATACCCTAGAAAGAATGGATCTACTGTTCAATACTGAAAAAATAATGTACTCTAAGCTATGTATTATTTATCGTAAACTCAATACTGTAGTGATAAGAATGAACTATACCATAAAATATGTGTTGAGCAAAAATACATTTTGTTTCTTAAAAATAGATTAGAAAACATTGCTTAATAAGACCTAACAGAAGTTGATGTTATCATATTCAAGAAAATTTATCATACGCATCGTTTGCGGTATAAATAAGTTAATTTGATTGAAAAAAAGTAATAAAAATGTTTTAAAAAAGACATAAATTAATAAAATAGAATTCAGTAGCTTTAAGTGTCATAGAAATTACGTTATTTTAGCTTGGATTTTTAAAGATCTATCAAAAGCTGATCAAGATAAAACCAACGTCAAATCCAAAATTAAAAATAATCATATCTCTGCACAGGATGATAGGATCAACTTCTGGTAGGTCTTATTACATTTTTTATTCCAGACATTTAAAGTTCATAGAGAGAATAAGTCTAAACCCCCTTAAGTGGATAAGCCTGAGTTAAATGCTGAGAAATAATACAAAACGATCAATTGGTCCTAATGATCTTTGCATATTAAACTAATTCATATAGTGTTTCTAGACTTTTCTATTGTCTTCTCATATAAGTAGTAGATTTTTAATACTTAATCAATCGCTTTCCACCAAACTATGTTTAAAATGTTCCTTTAGAGCAGCATCACGGGTTCTCTAGTTTAATTTTGTAGAATAATTAATCATTCAATTATTAGATCTAATTCTATTAATAATCTACACGCGATTTAACATCATTGTAAAAAGAATTACTTAAAAAAAATAAACCAGAAAATACATTATACTACTCTAAATTATTATTTTTAAGCATAGTCTGACTAACGAAATCAACACATCATTTTGTCTTGTTTTCAAGATGATTTACTATTTGGATGATACGATTATTAACCCATATTATCAGTAATTAAAATTCTTATCACATTAATTGTTCTCTTACTATATTATTTTAATTAAGCAAAAAGACATCGTTTCACAGTTAACGATCGCATTCAGATAGCCCTTAAAATTACTTTCAACTTCATCTGGCTTTCAGTATCTGACCCCTTTTGCTGATGAATGTGTGTCGTCACAGCAGTATACTTTGATTGAGGTATTCAGTACTACGTTCATTACGTTCTGTCATGCGTTACGGTACCCTTCTTGACAATTGGTTTCTATTTACCTCACTATTTTTATTTTTTTTTTTATTTTTTATTCTCACACGATTCAGCAGTGTCCATTGGTTCGAAGCCGAGGTTACCCAACAAAACTGAAACAAAGCGATGCTTCTGTCGTTTCCGTCGACGTCTCTTCTACAGAGGATGCAAACGAAGTGTGCCTAGACGCTCTTTCTCTCTTGGGAGTTAGAAATATAGAGAAGCGAGTAATATTTGAGGTCGTCAAGCTTTTCTCTGTGGAGTAATCCATTTTACTTTTTTAGTTTCTCTTAAACGTATTAGATCTTTTTTCACTTGCTCGCTCAATCTATGACGTCTAAATGATGTATGTGGATAATTTCAGAACTACGACAATTTCCTTATATCCTGAACAACATTTTTAAAATTGATCGTGACCAGATTAAAAATACTCGACCAGCAAAATATACCTACTCCTACCATAGAATATACATTTATAAATTAAGAATTCCACAATGAGCGTTACCACTATACCTAATTAAAAGAGGAAAAGAAAAATAATGCAATTAATCATCAAACTTTCTAGTTCACTGCTAAAAATCACGCAACACCAGAGCCGACGAAAAAAAAGTAAAACCAGTTTCATATTTCGCAGGCGTCACATCGCCGCCGACAACCGCAAAAAACCTCGACAATTCCCACAACGCACGAGAACGTGACTAATCTGCGTCTCAGCGCTCTCGCAGGTTGCAAGTTTTCCCAAGGACTACATATTCAAAAATACAGTTCTATCTGACCCTTGGTATCTTGTCGCATACGCCAGTCCCGTTCATCTGTTTTTTCTGCGGGTACACGCCTGTTGAGGAGCAAATACGAAAAAAAGGAAGTTGGGAGATCAGGTTGACTGACGCGTATACAGAGGGAAGAGAAGTTATCGTACGGCGACGACGACGACGATGGCGCTTGGCCCGACGCTGATACGACTACTGTGGCAACGCGTTATACACGACCTCGCAGTTTATCGCCTCGGCGGCGCGCGTCGTATTAAGTTCATTACTCATTCGAGAGGTGAGAAAGAGTGGTTGAGCGCTTTTTTAAGATACTTTACAATTTTTGCTTCGAGGGTGCGATTATGCTCTTTTCTGTATTTTTTTAAAGAATGCAGTAGTTTTTATGGACATTTCAGATCGATATCTGTTGCATATAAAATGGCGTATAGATTATAGAAGCATATTTTGCATATTTTTTTCATATTTCATGTTAAGGGGATGAGACACTTTAGAATGCAAATTCTTAAAATTTATACTTGGATTTGATGTGGTAGAAAGTTCACTGTCCGTATTATTCGAAGTCAACTAATTGATAGTTGAGCTTAAAATTAGCAGTAACTTTTGATACACTGCTTTCCTGTGAATGTATGGTGTAAGAATTAAGTGCCCTGACCAATCATCAAAAGTCAAAAATTTGTTTTTTAACTAATGAGTAAAAAATATTCACATTTTATAATGTCAAATTTCTTCTAATCATCCAACTGAAAATCTGTACGTTAATGTGTAAAGAAATGTATTTTTAAACTTGTTGATATTCGTTAAATGGAAAATTTAAAACACCAACATTTGGTAAATATTATAAAAGAATTGTTATGAAAAATATATTCTGATAAAAAAACCATATCTTTAAAATAATATTAAATATTTGTTACAGATCGAAATAAAAAATGACTAAATTAGAGAAAGTGAGGCTTTTTAAATTTATTTCTAATTCCAATCCAATTTTAACGATCAGTCTTAAATAACAATTTTTTAAATTAGTATTAAAAATCAACATGCAAATATATTTCAAAAATATTGAATTTTCTTTTACTCGACTTCAGTTCTCACTGAACTTGCATACTCTAATTGTAAGTAGTACAATTCCGATATGGTGCGGCAATGTCGGTTACAAACTACGTCTCGTTCGCTTATTCTAAATCGTTACTTTTGGGTTCTCGTTTTCTACAATTAGTTCGCTTATTCTAAATCGTTACTTTTGGTTTCTCGTTTTCTAGAATTCATAATAAATAAACGTCACAGCTACGTTACAGTAGATTAATTTGAAAAATTGAACAATTCCTGTATTACAAGTTTAACGTGCATGATCGATGTATTTTTATAATTATGTTTGTCACTTATTCATGAATATATTCTTCCGTCTCTCACGTATCTCGTTGTCATTGCTCTCACGAAATTTTGCAAAGCACATTATTGAGTGCTCTGAATCCCACCGAGAATACTGACACCGGCTAGAGAAAGAGAGATGGTGAATTCACGCCGTTATCGAGTGACGGACCATGGATGTACCCGAAGGCTTGCTTGAAGAATGCCTCCGTTCATATAATACTATAGCCAGAGAGAACGTAGTAAAGTAAGAGCAAGAGAGTAAGCTAAACGGAAAATTACTCTAGGCACGTGACTGGAATTAGAGAGAGTTACGCTTGCACTCCAAAGAGAGCTAATAAAGGGCCTTCTTGGTTTCTTATGCAGTTCTACCATTAGCTGTAGCTCTGCAGCTTTGCTCGTTCTCACTCACCTTCAGATTGTGTATGTTTACTTCCAACCGAATGAGTAGTAGTAGGTACTCAATATGTACAACGACGTCTTTCCTTTTATTGCACTTTTAAGCTCAGGAAGTGAACAATTTGCAGTTTGCCATAACTCGATGTTTAAATTACAAATGAAATGGTTATTCAATAGCAGAAAGACTTGGGTCCGTTAATGGATCAGACCAAATGATTAGATACAGACCAGAGATTCGGCACTGGACGAAGGATAAGACAACAAGATCTGTGTGATGATAAACAGAGCTAAAGACTGGTCTAAATAAATCATCAGATTCAGCAACGCGAAAGCCAAGATGTTTGTGGAAACCTTCACAGACCACGACAATCTAACGGTACACAAATATAGTAGTCCCCTTCTGTAGATCTGCTGTAGGAAACCACAGGACACGTACAGTGCAGATGTCCCACCACATCTAGAAAGAGTAGACTATTGCTAGAAACACTTTTTATAGAGGCAGAGGACATCCAGGTCAAATTCGCCTCCGGAATATTTTCCTTATCGAAGACTGAAGAAGATTGTCCTGGCTCAATATAGTTAATGTACATGTATGAGCTTTTACCTAACCCAACTAACCCTTAATAATAATAATTATCCAAAGTGCAATGCGAGATCTACTTATGAAAGCATTATGGTACGAGACGTAGGGCAATTACATGGTAAAGCGAGAAGTTACGATTCATTTATGAGCACCTAATTCGAGTTAAACAGTGCTTAGAAACACCAATGAATTATTTAGCAATTCAAATAACACAGATTATTGATAGTCCGAAACTTGAATTTTCAATAGCTCAAATACAAAAAGATCGAATGTTTCGAAATATCAGGGAAATTTATTACTTTGCATCACGTTTATCTATACGTTCTACGCAATGTACAAAGTTGCAAATATTTTCACCGATGAAGCTAGAATTTTTTTTTCATATACTCCGGTCGCAAGCAGTAAAAAGAGGAAATATTTATTGTCGATCGGCGATTCAGTTGGCCAAAGCGCTTTCCCACCTGCGCGTATGGTCGTGCATTCACTTTATTTTCTTCGTGATCGCGCGCGCTCAGCGCGGTGGTAGCAAACTACTGTCAGCGCTTTATTTGCGTAGCGGAGATCATCGATCATCGAAAATTTACGGTCAGCTTCGATATTGCCCACGAGCTGGGGAACGACTAAAATACCATCTCGTATAAGTTTACTTGCGTTTGCCGATCCATACGCAGTATAAATGTCGAAGTTTCAAAGCGCGTATGTATTATCTATGAAGCTCCAGACAAAACGAAGCGAATTGCGATTCATAGTGTTGTCATAGTTTCATTCTAATGTAATCTCGATTTTATGCAGAAACAATTTTTTTTTTATATTCCTAGTAAAATAGTTGTTGAATATACTGTGTAATTAGTAAAGTAAACACGTATAATTTGATCGATTTCAATCTAACATAGAAAGACGCCCCTTAGCAGTAAATAGAACAAGAAGAGTTACTTAAGTAGTTGTATATTTGTTTCATGTTAATCTAATTAAGATAGTCATTTCCATACTCATGTTCGTAAACTTGATCATCATAATTTAATTGATGCATTTAGCAATTCTTGCTCAAAACATTCCTATATAAATTCGATTTGTACCCATTACTTCAGTATATAAATTTTTAAGTATATACTTTGCTTCTTAGTATAGTTCTATCTGATAATTGAATAACTAAGAAATTAGTATTGTACATAAAGTACGTTCGAGGTCGCAGAGGAACACCTTTTTCTCCAGAATCTGGCCACTCCGACCAATCAGAGAGCCTTATCAGTTACTCGGGCATAAGGAGATTGCTCTGTTTGCGGCAGTTTTCATCCTAGTGCACGCCAAGCTACGTCTGTCGCAACGGAACACGATTCAATGGATTCAGTAAATTTTTGCTGTTCCTTTTTCCCCAAGTTGGTCTCTCCGAGCCCTCATCCATGCAGGTCTATCGTCGTCTCTCCACGATTTTACGCCATAGCAGAAAATAAAAAATATAGAAATACATGTTTCCATTCAGCTGCTGCTTAAAAATACTCTAAAAACCTTCTAAGTCGGAAAACTTTGTACACAATGTTTACAACTCTACAGATATAAAATGTTACTATTTTCAAAGCTCAAGCAGTCGGTCAATGATCGCTTCTGAAAATTGTGGAAAAGCAGCCCTGGCGGTAATAACGTTTGGATTCGTAATAAGCTTATGTTTGAAATTGTGTGCATATGCCCGTATAAGTCAAGGTAGCAATTTGTCCTGCACAAATCATCATGAGAGGCTTTACAACAATTTGTATTTTCACCTGACAAGAGCTTTTAACTATGAAGCTATTTCAAAACAATCATCGACTTTCGCCAATATTGAATTACTTTAAAAGGATACTGAATTTTGTGTTCGTTCATTGAATGAGTATTATTAATTTTAATAATTTCTTTTTAAAGTTATAAATATTTAATTATAACTTCTCATTCAAGTACTAAAACTCCCTATTGATCGATTACAATCAATCACCAACTCGTAACTTCTGATGTTCATTTACTTTTCACTCCTCTGAATCTCCACACATTTGATCACTAATATCGTCGACTCCATATTCCGGAATTAGGAACTTCAAGTTCCAAACCATAGATTTGCGGACTCAGCTTTCCCACATCATTCAGAGCTCTATAAGTACTTATTCGTAAAAGAGCTCTTGTGTGAGCACAATTCGGCCTCAATAGTTGATTTTTTCCTACCCCTGGTATTTTCCACTTTACAGTGACTCTGTTTACCTCGGAGTGTAGCAATCTTATTTTTTTTTTGCTGCCTTCAACATGCCTAGTAAGACGCTTGGAAGTATATATATTTTTTGCTTGAGGGTAGAGGGAGAAAGTCTCTTTAAAACGGTATTATCCTAGTGGTAGAGGTGGAATTTTAATTCAAGTCACGGTGCAGACGCTTTATCCGGCTACGTTTAGAGAAGCGGCTGCCTGCTTAAAACTGGCGGGCTTGAAAAATCTTATCTACGAGATCAATTTCGCTTACGAAGCGAATTAATATGTGGTATGTTATAACCAAGTTTGCGGTAATAGTTTGGAGACTAAGATACACCAGGAATAATTTAATTACACGATATTTATTGGACTAACTTTCATTTGAACAAAATTAAAAAATTTTAATGTTTGATCCTTCGCTATATACTTTCGTGCATGTATAATTTAATTTAAAGAGCGCATTAGTACCGAACAAAGTTAATTTTTCAAATCATCTTTTCAGCATGAACAAATAGAACAAATCATTCATACTTCTTGATTCCCCTAGGAGCCATGCAACGCGGGGATTCGTTAGCGGAAGCCGCGCCTGGAGGCTCGCCGTTTTAATTTTCGAGATTGATCTTGCTCTGATGCCAGAAAATAGGAAAAAACGAAAAGAAATAAAATAATTGAAGAATGAAAACTTCGATAGTGGCACTAGAAAAAAACTGCATTCATTCAAAATTGTAAAAAGAGAGCATTAGCGGTCGGAAAAAATAAAACAAACAGAGGACAAAAACCAGTCTACAATCCACAGTAATTTCCCGGATATATAACAAAAGGTACCCCCCTCTCTCACACTCTGCGTTTTTATCCCTCTCCAGCATTTGTGGTCTATCTTCTTTTTTATCTGAGGCACGTATACCACACGCTGTGTTTTTCTCTGTCTCTCTCTTTCTCAGCGAGAAAAATTTAAGGAAAATCGCTGGAAAAATTCTTGCTCGATATTGCCTGTCGATGAAGCGATGCATATACACACGCACGCGCGTAAGAGAAAGGATCGCATCACCAAGGACGAATTGAAAGAGATAGGGGGAGGAGTAGTGCAACGGCGGCGGCGCTATTGTGGAAGTCGAGTCGTTTTCATCTTGGCCTCTGAATCGTTTTCCAATACTCGACTGCGATTTCGCTTTCTCCCCGAGAGCATTTTCTATTTTAAATAATATCCCGTCGAGGAGAAGCTGTTCACGTTTGGGGATTGGTAGGGAGGGGAAGAAAAAAAACACAGCGAGAGATGAAGCAGAGTACAGAGATTTGCAAAAGATGAACCTTGGTAGAGGGACTTAAATGGACGGGAGCATGCTTATACTGACTGAGGGCAGAAATATGCGAGGAGTAAGCTGAGAGAGAAAGAGAAAAGGAAACGGAACTTAGGAAATCGTATCCAAGCTTGAATTGTACAAAGTACAAGGAAGGAAGAAAAGAATAACACTGATGGTTATAGAGCAGTTATTTATTTTTACTGTAGCTGTTTTTTTTTGTGTGCAAACTTTTACGAGTGCGTGACATTAATTTCTTTTATGGGTGTCATAATTTTCTGAGAGAAAAGGGGTCGGATGAAAACAAACAACAACTTGTTTAATGTACGAGATTTAGCGAGTAATAAGAAATATCGTTTAATGCAAATAATTACAATTAAAATATTGATTAGAAGTAAGTTTTTGATTGTACAACGAACCGGATGTTTTTCACGAAAGGAGAAGGAAGCTTGCGAATTATAACAGACGTAACGAATTGTGTGTGAGCGTGAGATGACGTATTGAGCTAAAATGAACGCACATATTGAATTAGAGCGAAGAGTCGAGCTAGCGAATAGCTTTGTCGCGAGATCAAGCGCTGGCTAAGGTACATCTGGAAAATATGACAAAAAACCAAAAAAGAGAAATCTTTGGAAATATAATCTATGTAATTATTCTTTTGATAAATAACAAAAGAAAATAATTTTAATAAGTCTGTGAAACAACTACAGAACTTTGCCATGGTTATTTAAATACCGGCATCCTAAGAGTCGTTCACAATTCATCTCTTCCAAAAATCAGTCACGATAATATCATCCTCTGAGAACTACTTGAAAACGACCAGAATTAATAACAATGCTATCTGAAGAATTTTCTATGTCCATTAATAATCCTAATATGATCCAGTACAGGGCCAGAATTGATATCCTGTCAACGGAACTTTAAGCAAGTACTCAGCCAGTCTTGAACCAATACTGGAATGATAAGAACGTGCCATAGTTTAAAAGTAGTACTGGTCAAGTACTTAATGACAGTATTGCATTCTGTCTGGTTTGAATGTGGTATGTCAACATTAGGTTAAAATTAACATATTACTTAACTGTTCCAAAACTAATTCACCAGCATTGTTATTCCAGGTATAATAAGTATACTGATTGGCAGTAAAGAACCAGTACTAGCCCACTACTCTAGTACCGGCAATTCTTACCAGGGAAAGTTAAATGAAGTCAAAGGACTATTATTCAATAACTAGTTTGGAATAGAATTAAAATTTAATTATTCAAACTTGCGCTCTTCTGTGTCGAATTATTAAATGCTCATTTACAGCTATTCATGCAAATGACTGTTGATGTATACTCGTTTCACCGCTGACAATTGCCAAATAATTGACAAATTGTCAATTACGCTTTACATTGATTAATAAAACCCTAAAACTATGGAATAAATAGTAGACAGATAGGTTCACCAAGTTAAAATTTGTTACTACTTATCTATCACCTAAAAGAACTGCGCTTACAAAGTTACAAGTTCTATGAGTCATAAAGATACTAAAGTTTTTTAGTTAATCTACGTGGAAGAAATTTAATTTTATGACTGTTTCAAGTGAATATAAATGTCGATATACGTTGATTTTCATTTTATAACATTTTCACGACTAAAGTTCTCCACCTTACAGTTCACGGTCCTCACTTTCGTCTACCGTTATTTTTTTAATTTCACTAGTATTGATCTATTTTCACCTAAACGACCGTTTCACCGTGATACTCATCAGTTCTTATTTACTTCGAACCTCACTCAGCATTACCAGTTACCTAATTTCATGAATTCATGAACAAATAACATTTAGTTCAAAAAAATTAATCACGCAACCCTTTTTATTTTGCGCCATAAATAATATTTATGGAATTCTCATATTATAGTCTTGGATAAAGTTAAAATAACGTTGTATTTTAATATTAATAATAACAAAAGCTTGCAAACGAGACAACCAGTATTACAACATTCATCAGTGATATGTGCATGGATCGAAAGGTTTTCGTTCAGAAACACCGGTTGCAGAGAACTCGAGGACGTCAGCGAAGCAACAGAATATATATGCATTAATTGATCGCCTAAGGATATGTCTCTTGAAACGCCTAACCAGAGTCGCATAATATTGACAAGCTTAATTACTTGTTATAAATTTAATTCCCTTTCATACTCTCTGTATTTTACTCGTTTAACTTGGATAATTACAAATGCATTAAAAGGCAAACGATCCTTTTTTTACTATAGAGTCTCATTCCTCACAGATAAACAGTTACATCTGCGTGCCTGACTATCGCAGCAACTTTCTGCTAAATAATAAACCGTTAATTACATAGTTCAAACTTTAGGATGCAGTTGTATACAGTATTTTCTTTCCCGACGCTTTTACGTCTAATTACACAATCTACTCACACTCTAAATAAAGTCACTGAACAACCCACTCTACCATCTCTGCAACGCTTCCAGCAGCTGCAAGCTGAGTTAACCTTACGTTTTTTTATCGATCCGATGCACAGTCATGGCTCCCAACCGGAAAATATTGCAACAGAACGAAATACACCAACATTAGGAGACGAAAAAAATAGTCGGAACAAGCGTTTATGCGATTCTAAATTTTAGTGGCCTTCAGCGAGCCACTGGTATACACATACATACATATACAACGTACACTGTAATATTGATCGTGTTCAGCCCGTCAACCTCATGTATAACCGGTCTCTCGTGTCGAACACGCTGCTGCAGTCGAGTCATGCGAGCCGCAGTTCTCTCACTTCCACATACCTGAGCCACACGCATCAACGACACTTGCCTGCTATGTATGTGTGCATGTATGTATAAAGAGGGGTCACATTGACCAACCGAAGCAGTCCTGTTAGAGACCGATCTCTGGCAATACAGCAAGAGAAAATTGTGCGATTATGCAAAATTCGTGAGCGAGAATTTCACTGTTGCTGGGCTTGTCGTACATGCGGTTTTATTAAATATAATGGCCTACTGGCTTCGTTGGGAAATTGCTTGGTAATTGATCGGAACTTTTTTTCCTTCAAAGTATAGGATCTGTATTTTACGTTTAATTCAAATGATAGAGGATAACGTTGTTATGATACGACAATCTCGCGATTTCTTACAAATTTTATTACTCTCGGATCGAATATAAAATAGTATTTCCTTATAATTTATGAAGTTCATAAATCAAATTAAAATGATATTTACACCGAACCTATAAAGATTCAAATCCGATTATGCATCAAGGTATTCTGAATTAAATTCTGAGTATCAATTTCCGATGCTCGAAAGGCTGAAATCGCTATAAATACGTAAAGAAACTGTCGATACTGTAAATGTGTTGAATATAAAATATATGACTGTAAAGTTGGAATAACGAAGGAAAGTTTTTCATAAGTCCTTTTTTGAGCTTCCAAAATTCAAAGGATAGCCTCACCATGCACACAGTATGAAGGGTATATTTAACCCAAAATCTCGGCTATTTTGGTTTGCACGAATTTTCTCTGGATTCGCATCGGACTTACAGGTATTATCTTGCAATTGGCATGGCGAGGATCGCCAGCGGCTTAGTTCAGCTATCGGCATTAAGTCGTGCTGACTTTCGATGGGAAAAACACCAAAGTGGGATGAACTATGACACTCGGTATTCCTGGCTTTTCTTTGTAAAATTTATGAGACGATAAATTTTTGTTAAACGAAAGTATTTATTAACTACCGTCGATTTCCTGCGCCCTTCTCCAATAATGTCATTTTCGAAAGCTTTGGTCCAAAATATCACATCTGACAACAATTACTCGCATTACGTGTAACTCAAGACTTTAAACAATTTCACGAATATTAGAGGCATCATACATCAGCGGTTTTGCGCAGCTGCGTAATGAATGGAAAAAAGAGATGAAAAAAGAAAGCGAGAAAAAGTATAACCGTTCCGCGAAAAATATCGCTGGGAATAAACTGAATTGATGTTACCAAAGCTGTTGATAAATACACACTTAAAATTAGAGCGTAAAACTCTCGAGAAACTTGAAAACATTTTAGTCCCGCTATTACTCCCGTAAATCACCTTAACAGGCACGAATCCACCTGCGCAATAAAAGCAAAAACCCTCGCGTCCCTCTAGCCCCTTCCAAAAAGGCACCACTAAAAAGAATTCCGGCAGCATATGCAGCTTCAGTAACTCACACAACACAGTGGCGTATAAACTCTCGCTGAGCGCACAAATGTCTAAAAATTTCATTCGCGCAAGGGCTGAGTAATACGTCATCGCTGCCGTGGTACCATAAGCAGCTGGCCAGTACTAGAGGAAAGTAATGGCTACATTGTTAGCCTCCATGTCTATATGTATATATATATGCGTATATATACGTGCCAGGGGGTTGAAAAGTTTTCAAGTGGGTGCTCGAAACTTAGCGGAGTCCAGTCTGGCAAGAGAGGAATGGCCCGGCGCGCGGCTTTATGAAAAATTTTAATCACGCTCGCTTTACGATCCGCGCGTGTCTCGAACGCTCAAAATATCGCTTCTGCTTCGCGTGTCTACTTTTTTTGCTAAGGTATATATGCCGTGACGACGGCAGCTCTCCCAAGAATTATCGTTGTTGATAGTATGGGACAATGTTATCAGTCAGTAAATATTTTGTACCAGTAACGGTGGATCTTCGGTCCAGTATCGGAATGTCAGAATTTTGAGAATATATGAGATTCAAAGTTGTTGTGTCAGATTTGACTGTACAACGCCTGGATTATATATGATAATACTGATTCAATAAAGTTAGCTGATTTTGAACCTCATCTACAACTCATCTGCGCAACTTGGATAAGACGCCTTTTAAATAGTGGTTCTAAAATTTGTTGTAATTTCAATTTAAAAGAAGACTCCAAAAAATATTTCCATAAATGTCAATGATGAATGAACTCAATTCACCTATTGGTTCTTCTTGAATCTTGTAGACAGTGAAATTTCAATTTTTTTGGTATCATTAATCATCGAGGGAACTTTGAGAAATCCTAGACACCTACTATCAATGGTAAATATTAATCCTAATAATTGTGACATTCTTGAAAATATTTTAAATTTTAATTTTTAAGATAAGGTAGATCAAGGAGGGGGTAAATATACAAAATCAAAAAATACCAGGAAGTCTAAGAAATGTTTCAATTGCAGAAGGTTAACTAAAGATTTTTCGGACATTACTTCATAATCGCTGACTTTAATTCAAGAGTACTTGGCTACTACAGTATCGACGCAGCTAACTTAATTTTTATCAAGCGCCTTTTCGCCAGCGGATTTACGAGCAGCTGAGGCAATTTACAGCGCAGCAAAGCAAACCACAAGGAAACATTTTATTGCTAATAAAATTTATCGTGACGGTGACGCGATATTCTTACGGGAACCCGCCTTGGGAGCTATATTTTCAAAAGGGTACTCGCTGTAAAGTGCAAGACTCGCATTCTACTTCGTCTCTTTCTCTCGTCTCGTGTCTTTCTCACCTTCTTCTTCACCCCTCCACAACATTCACTGCTCAATACTCACTCTTTCTCTGTCGTACTTGCTATCTCCACCTCCACGTACATTCCTATACACCACTATCTATACATGCCTTTCTGTGTCACTCGTCCATTCTGTATTCCATTCGCATTGCATCGCACGTCCCCAGATCCTTCTCATACTCTCCATCATTATTTACTGTACCTTTTCCACTGCCATACTTTAAATATTAAAACTCCACCATACAACCTGTACAAGAGTTTATGACTCAGTTCTACATTCACACACGTTGTATCTATGTATCTTCTTCAATTTATACATTGGATCTTCTCACGCGTATACACTATCTCTTGCGGGTTGGTTCTTTTGAGTGACGAGAACAGCGGAGGGGCACACATATACAGGAGAGGGAACCGGACGCGATCCCCGTAACTCATATCACCATGTGTCACACCAGCTTAATCTAATTCACGATCGTTGTCCGTCGTAACTCACTCGAGAATAATTGCTCGATCAATATTTCCATGCTTGGATATCGTTTCTCTGCTTCGGCTAACTGAGAGAGAAAGCACACAAACTTCGAAAGCGATGCCTCTCGAGCTTTGCAATCTTTGGTTATCAGTGGTTCACTTATCGCAAAAATGATTTACTGTTCTCAGGATTTGTGTACATTGACTCCTCTTTCTGCTTCTTTCTTTGCTTCCAACAGCTGCATGCTTCGCTTTGGGTATTTTACATAATAGTTTCGTTTTTTTTTACCTAGAGTCACGCTGGCTTATTGTTGCGTGAATGTTTTAACGAATCACAATGGAAAACTGGTGTATTACATTTTTATTAATCAAAGGAAATATGACAATTACAAACTGATTTCCACATTCGCGTGGAAGTTCGGATAACAAACAAACTTGTTGTTAGGATGTGTTAATCATGTAAAAGTCGTTGGAATTTCTACATTTCTCAATAATTGAAGAGCTCTTTCATAAGCTTCTATCCGTAAGTAACTCATATTTCATTAACTAAATTAATTTAATTAAAGTTTTTACTCTCGGAATAATTATTTTGTAATATGAATACATAATTTTCACTTGTTGATAGATGTTAGTGAATAAATTAAGACAACATCAGAGAAAGTACAAGATTGACTTTCTCACACGGAGATCTCTGAGCTTATAAAACAATTTATTCGAGCACTCTCGGTATTTTAAGAAAGTGAAAAAAAGAAGGTAATATCGGCAGCTCCGAGATAGAGATGAATGAATTATTAAACTTCTCGAAATGGAAGTTAAAACAAGTATTTGATCATTTCATTCGTAAGGGCGGAGGTACAAGCGCTGGGGTTGAGCTAGTAGTAGGCTGTTTTGTAAGTGCGACATCCGAAATTCAAACTCACTCTCTTGAAAAGATGACTTCTTTGCAAGTCATATCTCGCACATCGACATTTCAATCACGAATAGCCCGTGTAAAACCGTCGAGATTAAGGGGATTTTTCTGCCGGAAGGCAAGAAAAGAAGCTCAACGATTAGCATAGTTCGTACGGAGCAAACGCCGAATCCGACTTGGCTTGGGTTTGCTCTTGCGCGAAACTTTTCTAGAAAAAGAGTCAGCCGGAATAAAACTTTCTTCGGAAGAGATGAAAAGCTAACTTTGGCGCTAGCCATCTGATAATATACCTCACGGCACCAAAAAGTCTAGAAGCTGTAATTGGCCCCGGAAATCTCATCGATGGCTCAGGTGTTGTAGCTCCTGCTTCTCGCACGAGTAATGAAAGTTTCAGTTAAAAAAATATAGGGGAGGAGGATGGATGGGGAAAGCTAGTCGATTCATCGGCCATTAACTTACCCTGCGAATCTGTCTAATGGAGCACTTTGATTTGTAAAGATAAAGATCGGACGATGCCAAATGAAAAGTAGATACAAGTGAGTTTCCAGAATTGAAGCGAACTTTTCATAATTTTTTTCTTCATTTTCTTCTTACACTAACTTTGAAGGTGAGATAAAAAATAGATGGTTTTCCGTTTCTCCTTGAACTCAATAGCTGCTATTGGCGTTACATACTCCGTCTGATCAATACGAGATCGTACTACTTACGATATAAGGATTACAGTATAAGACTATTAGGTTTAAAAATATACATTTGGTATTTCGCTGGACATCGGTATGCTATCATTAATCTTAGAAATCTCAAGAGACGACTTTAAAAAGCCGAGGCACTCGACGATTTGCTTATGTCGTGCTTCGAAGGTACCGATGCTCGTACAAGTATCTCGACGAGATGGTCCCTACAGAATTTTCTCGTTTCTCCAGTACTCGTCCAGCTCTACCAGGGCGAGATGAGAAAAAGGATCAGAGCAAGACCGTGAGCTGAAAGAGTCGTCCACGTCCGAAGGGACGAGAGGATCACGAATCCTCACCCTCTTCTTTCCCATTGACTTTTAGTGATTTCACCAAGTGACCACTGTGATGGTCAGGTATAAAGGATTAACTTTTTCCTGCTGTTTTTTGCAAGACTCAAAACATTTATTTAATTCTGAAGTAAATGGATTATTCGTAATCGTTGGAGGATTTCATTTTGTTCGCTATCTGCAGATGAGTTTTACAATAGAAGACACTCGGATGGTCTATTGATTAACAAATTAAAAACCTACAAATCAGTTCTTTTTTTCTTCTTCATTTCTATCTAGTCTCCCGTTCCCACTCTCCCACTCTCCCCACCTCCCTTCTTTTTTCGTGCCGTATCTCTAGAATCGAGTTTCGCTTCTCGTACTCTTGAAAATTACGGTCGTGCTAGCGATGCAACCAAGCTCCGTAAAATCGAAAAGAGAGCAACAGAGATAGTAGCCTAGAAAGAGAGTGAGAAGAAAAAAGAAATACCAGGGAGTAAAGGAGAAAGCCGTAAGAAAACGCGCGAGGTAAGAGGGCTGAGAAAAACGAGGAGAAGAGAG
This sequence comes from Apocrypta bakeri, assembly GCA_018906985.1. Taxonomy (NCBI): domain Eukaryota; kingdom Metazoa; phylum Arthropoda; class Insecta; order Hymenoptera; family Pteromalidae; genus Apocrypta; species Apocrypta bakeri. Next base: position 3,522,364 of record JACCIA010000005.1, read on the forward strand.
CAAGAAACATCGTATTTGGAGGGATAAAGAGAGTATAAAATAACGCGACAACTCGGAATAAAAAACAACGGTGGAAAATCAGAGAAGAACAGTAAAAATACGAAAACAAAAAACATCAAATCAGCCTTTTACGAGAAAGAAAAAATGATTTCGGATAATAGAATAGGCTGCAGATGGAAACAGGCTTGGACCGTGGACGATGTTTTCCAATTTCACCTTGAGCAAATAGCCATAGCACAATAACCAGATGGCGATGATCCATTTTCCTGGAATGGAAAACTCGTACGAATAACGTACCCTTGTGCAATAATACCATATATACGATTCTTTTGTGATCATATGGTTTATGATTGGTATTTCTGGAACTGATTCATTAGCATAGCTAAGCTTGAACAAAGATCACTTTTATCCCGCAGGAGTATTTGACATTTTCAGCATGATTTCTTACATCCACGTAAGAATATTTTCATTCCCTCTTATCGTCCATTTGAATTCAAAAGAGAATACTTAATTTTACCTTGAAATTTAATTTTCCAGATAATACCAAACTCGTTTGCTGATTAACACATTCATTAGCGATGTACAAAGATAGAGAAACGGTCTTTGGAGAGCTTTGCATGTGCGTTATCTTTTACGAATGACGACGACGTTATTAAGGACTCGTCTCTTGAAACGCATTTGCTATCCGATAATACGGCGTAGTACGCTGATTTCAAGTACCTGTACAAGCATTAAGTAAATTACACATCCATTAGGTGAGCTTCTGTAATGTGAATATACGAGGTGATTTGTGTCTAACGAATATTTTACGCAATTACTCGGTTAACGAGTGTTTAAAATAAGTTCTGATCAATATTTTCATACAATCGATTGATCTATTTATTTGCTATACCTGGGAGTTAACGTTAAAAGGTTCATAAGATTCATTAAAATATATTTCCTGAGGGATAAATTCATATTTTATCAACTAAATGGATTTACTTACAGTGAATTACAGTTCACATCAATGATTCATCTCATCGTCAAGTTTCGTACTGAAAGTCAAAAATACGACTATTTTAAATTAATAAGCACTTGTGGGTAGCGAATATTGTAGCAACAACTTAAAAATATTATTAATAATTAAGAGAACCCAAGTAAAATCAGTAAAGGTCTCATTAGCGATATCGTCCCGACCATCTAGTAAGCCCAGATAAATATCAGCTGCAATACAATTGCGCGACTCCCCGCAGCAGCGCCGGATCATAATTTACCAGCTATTACTCTGTCTCTCCGAGTAGCGTTTCTCCGTCCCTGTCTCTTCCATCCGCTTCTCTCTCCCACGGGTTGAATCGATTTCCACGAAGCGCGAGGCTAATGCACCAGCTGAATGACAGACTCCTAATAGAGCGAGTTTCGGTTATTGTTAATTTCGCGAATGTGATCTAGCACACTGTGTCGTACCAGGATAGACAGAACTATGCAAGCATTCGGGCGACAGGTTCGTTGCCTCCCAAGATTCGAGAGGTCAGCTTACCACGCAGACGCATGCATTGGAGGCCTCCAAAACGGCGCCATTGTCTATCTCACTTGTTCGCTCGCTCGTGAGAGATTGCACTTAAGCATGAGTCGGAGAGCGCAATGCGAATAACGCCCTATCGATCATACCTATAAACGGAAACGGTACGAGGGAACTGGGGGGGGGGGGGGGGGACACGCTCGCTAATTCGGTCGACAGCGGCGCTTTGTATGGAAAACGCTGATAGGAGTCGGCACAGGAAATTGAATTTGTCGGCTAATTTGCTGGTCTGTAAGATAATCCGTCAGGGTGATCTTTTCAAGCCAATGAATGAATGCATTTTTAGTCTGCGCAAGTCGCTAATGAATATCTGAACGACTAAATTAATTATCTCGACAATCGATTTGTATGCGTTGCTAGAGCAATTTGAATACAATATAACCTTGGTAGGGATTGTTTGATACTGATAGTAATATGAGCAAATTACTGTTAAACAGTATATTATCTACCAGTAATGGTGGACCTTTGTTTCAGAGTCGGAATGATAAGAATTGGTCAGAATTATAATAGTGTACATTAAAATATATTAGATTTGAAGAGATGATACAATTGTGGAGCATCTGAATAATGTACAACTTTTACTGAATTATACATCATTTTATTAATATAGAAGAATCTGTATTGTCATAGATAGGAGCAGAGCACACCTCAAATACATATTTACTTTGAATTTTGTCATACAGTCTATTTTTATAGCTCCAGTATTGGTTGAATACTGGGCAACCCTAGTAAAAATGGAGCAGTGACCTAGCACTGGGTCAGTACCGATAGTCTGTCAATGGTACTGTAAATCAGTACTGACCCTGCACTGAACCGATGCTAGATTGATAAGAACGGACCATATTTTAAAACCAGTACTATGCCAACATTGTGTCAGTATTGTGCCAACATTCTGCCCATCATGTAATATTTGTTTCGCGATATATTTGACGTTCAAAATCAGTGCTTCATAACCCAGACTTGACTTTCCACAATTAGATTTATTACTACTGAATTGTAATCTTACTCTTTTGAAAGTTCTATATTCATTTGCAAATGAGTAACGACGACTTGGAATTCATTTTGACGAGATGTTACTAAACTAACAGCTACAGTAAACTGACACTTAAATCTTTATAAATACACGTAGAAACTTGAAAATTCTCGTAATAACAAGCTGAAGTAGCTCAATAAGAACGGGATATATTTTAACTCTAGGCTGGTATTGGCTTAAATTATTTAACCATATTGAGTCAATACATCGTAACATTATTGACCAATCCTAGAAAGCAGTATATTATTTGTCATTAATGAACCAGTGTTGGATCGTTCTACCAGACTAATTTTTTAATACTGGATAAGCACTGTGTGCAACTTACTATTACTGATACAGTATTAGATAAATTAACAATTGATAAACAATTAATATTCATCGCGTTTACAGTGTTTAAATAATTCTCCATTCAAAATACACGATTTGCTTTAAAAATAGTCCAGCTAGCTTGACTTGAGTATACCCCCACATCTATACAAGAATCTTTAGTTCCTAATCTATGGTTGGAAGTCTGGTGTTTCTAGATTGGTATTACTAGTTTTTATTTACCTACAAGCTAGTAATCCTGCTCAAAAGGTTAAGCTGTCACTTTTTTCTTACGATGGGTACCAATTGCTATTCTGAAGCGGAGCTTTCTCTAACCCCATTTCTGAGCTTTCCAACGATTTTTCAATATTGCGTACTGTGTTTATACACCATACCCGTATACTTTTCAACATATTTATTTTACATGTGCATATATGACTTCCTGTAATACACACACACACTCCAATACTCACTTATTTACGCGCTTTATCTACTTCGCAAATACAAAAGCGCGTTTTGTAGTGCGAATTATGTACATAAGCATACTTTTTACAGAATCCATTGTCTCCAACTCGTCGAACCAGTTACTGTTTCGCAGTAATTTTATGAACCACGTAGAAAAAAAAATTTTCTCTTTTTATGATTATTGCCTCTGACTGCGAGTTGAGTTTTTCTACGTTTCTAGCCGAACAACGAGATCAAATCTGCGACAATTTTACTGGACACTGTTCTTTCAAAGTGAACGTGGATAAAGCGGTGTCCACTTTGTAATTGTTTTTTAACTATTTCTTTCAATAAGAGCAATCTTAAAAATATACCCTTTATTTAATTGCTATTCGTGATCACATCTTTGTGGAGCTTAAATAACGAATGAAATACTGAGTCTAAAATACAATTCCAGCTCGATACCGAAAACGAACGTAACAGCGTCTGATTTCGCAATGATTAGGCAATATACAGGCATATATCGAAGTCTTAGAGGATCAACCTATCAATTCAAAAGAAGACTAAAGAAACCAATCGATTAATTCCACCAACCATCAGTTATTCAGCAAAATGCTCCCGAAACCAGCTAATTTAAAGATTTCTTTGTCTTTTTTCTGTGTTACACTTTCACGAATCACGATTTAAAGTTAAAATATTGTAAAGTCGGAAATGATAAAACTTTATAGTTTCACGGAAAAAAGGTAAAACAAATCGAAACAAAGTAGTACCTTAACGGCCAATTCAAACATAGAACCAGGTATTTGATTAATAATGAATGTTGATACAGGTGCAGTGCGTTCCATAGAAGGGAAAAACAAAAAATGAAAAATGAACATTACGTGTAAAACTGGAACACGTCGCAGCTGCAACAACGTTGTAGTAGCTGTATTGTTGCACAGCAATAGGTTAGTAAAAATGTTTCCTCTATACAAATAAACTTTATTAGAAACGTGTATTTATAACGTAATATACGTGTAACTTAAAATATTGAAAAACTTATAATTTATATAATATTTTTTTTGTAATAAACAGATTATCTAAAATATAGCAAGCTTTTATTTTATGTTTATTACAAACATTATTTCTGTGTTCTGTATACAAATATTTAAATAATACAATGATAATATGTATAAATAGCAAAATCAAATAATTATAAATACATATTGTAATAAATTATTAATTGATTATGATTTACAATGAAATTGATTACTTTCTATTAGAATAATAAAATATGTACAATGTTTTGTATCTCAATAAATATTAGAAAAGTATTAGATTTAACAAAATTATTGAAAAATATTCCCCCTTCAAAATGTAATTTTTTAACAAAGATATTTTCTTATATTTAATAATCGGTTTGTATACATTATACGATTATCAACAGTAAATACTTATTTCATTATACCAATTCGTTATTCATGTGTAATATTTCGACTTTACATTAAATATTAATAGAATTTAAATAAAAAGTATTAGTTTTTGAAAGTAACAATTCACTGTATATAATATAATATAATTAAATTTCTCAAATAAATGATTTCAACCCTAAAATATTATTAACTAATTTAAACAAATGAATTCCCCTTTGATAAATGTAATTTTTTAACAAATAAATTTTCTTAATTATAGCAAACTATACGTTATCGTGTAAAACATGTTTACACTACGACAACTCTCTCTGAGGCCTTTGTTTTCTACGGATAAAAAAATGTCCTCGTCTTCCTCTCGCCTATGGATCTTTGTCCTCGGATGTAAACATCGCTCTTATTGTCAGGCATCGTACCTATATTTAACGTCCGTTGGAGTAATTCCAGAGAACGCGCTTACCGAGTAAAAGCCTACGCGCGGTGTTGGCGACTGAGAAATCGTAAAAGCGAGAGACAAGTGGAAGAGGAGGAGTCGTGCGTCGCTGTGAAACTCAACACGCCAGGCATTGTAGTTTACTCCGTGTGTGAAGCGGAGAAACGAGCGGAAATCGGATTTTATTTCTAGGACGGTTGATAGTAACTTTAAACGGCAACTACTGCCTTGTTTGCACGAGCAAGTTACGCAAAGCTCGAGATTCACTCTTGTACTAGGAGGCATTATTATGTACCGTCCGATCTCCTCTCTCCCTCGCTCTCAGCTTATTTATAAACTTTCAAGCAAACTTAATTGTGAGCAATTGCTGATCTAGTTCATTAAAAATTGTGGCCATTGTCGGGAATGTAATTATAGTTGGAAAGTTTTTCTACAATAGCAATATATTCCTTTTTTCTATTCAGAAGAGAGCTTACACTTGTTCTGTATCTGAGCTTTGAAAGTGATGTGAAATTTTATATTATTACACAGTAAAGTGTAGTAAAAAAATTGTACTTGAAGTTGACATTAATATTTTTTTAATTACATGATTTGCAATTTTCAGAAAAAAAATTCATTGAGGAGCTAAGATAATTATTGAAAGATGTCATAAAACATGAGTTATAACTCTTTGTAACTTGCCACGGAACAATTTTCAATTATTCAGAAGAATAACGAATATTTTTGACCTGTCTATCTGTCAATGAATCACATAACGAAGATCGGCTGATTTTTTAAATTTTTCTATATAGTTTTAAGCTTTTCTTTAGCACTGCACTTAAATTTATGCATGTTTTTAGTATTTTCAGCATTTTTTTGGAATTAAGTTCTAGTTTTCGGCTATGGAATCGTATTTTGTAATGTACCATTAATATTTTTAAGGTGGCAAGATATCTGAAACTAAGGCTATCTAAAATTAAACATTTTGATTAGTTATATTAATTTCATTCTGTTACGTCGTAATAATATCTATTCGTTAGTTTTGTATACGTTTCTACATGTTGTACACATATATGTTTTATTTTAGTCTTTAAACACTTCAATTTCCCTCTTTCATGTTTAACAAATGACAACAAAAGGGGCACAATGTACATTTCTTCTATTATAAAAATTATAATACTAAACTTAGCTTAAGCTGCTCAATGTACCGGCTGTAAAAAGCCATTTTTTCGAAAGCTTTATTATATACTGAATGCGTAAAGCAAATGCTGAAATAAGAGCTCTTTTCCCCGAATAAAATTTGAAAATTATGTGAAAATCCTCTTACATACATCCCACGTTCTTTATTTTCTAAACCTTTAGAAAATAAGTTTAGAGTTTAAAAATTTACAAAATACCAGATATATTTCCATTTCAATTGCAACACTTTATGTTTTGGGCAGAGTTAGGTTATACAAATATTCTAAATTCACACAATGTGCGTCATTAAATTGTCAATTTTTTCTAACTAACTGAGTAAAGATACCCAGAAAACAGGAGAAGATTTTATGGAAATTTGCATAAGCTTGAACAAATTTTTTACATATCTAATATTGAAATTGTAGATCTAATTGTATTACCATCTATAAGTCCTTTCATTAACCTATTAATTAAAAGTAGGTTACTGAAAATATTGTTACGAATCTAAAGTGTTGTTCTTAAAAGTGTATTAGAAAACTTTTCAATTCAATAAGATTAACCAGAAGTTGACGTTACCATTCCGGTAAAAATATAATTTTTATATGTAATCTCTATTGCTTCATGATCAAATCAGAACTCATTTAACCAAATCTTCTTAAAATCCGCTGATTTTCCAGGCATTCGCTTATATATCATTACAATTGAAAATTGTAATTAGTCTCATTAATATTCAAGTTGTAGATAAGTGTACCTTTGATTTGAGCTTTGTTTCGCAACGCTAAGCCCCGTCGTTAACCACTTATAGTAGACTGTCGAAAATCCTCTCCCCATCATATTCAAAGTGAATTAATGGACCTATTGAGCTGAAAATTAGCACGAATACTCTTCGATACATTTTTTAACGCATCAATGTAGGAATTTTATTTTGAATGAATAGAATAATTATTACAAATCTAAAACTGTCTTTAAAACTATTCTTAAAAAAATCTTGATTTATTTCATCGTTTAAAATTTTTTCTGATTATTCGACTGAAAATTCTGACATTCATGCTTTAAATAATGTATCAGAGTATTCCTTTTAATTTTCAGTTCAATTGAACTATTAATTCTGAAATCTTAATTAATCTTGCGGAGAGTCAGTTTTTAACAACCTACTGTAAATAAATGTCAATGAAGGGACATTTTAAGGTTGTCTTGCCTCCCTGAAACCCGACTAATGTTTACCTATGTTTCACAAAAAATGTTTTTAATTTACGATATAATGAAAATGTAATGAATCGTTCAGTATATTACTGATAATAACAGTCGTCGCGTTGCGCAATAGGAAACTCTGCAAATTATTAAAAGTTTTCTTATTTTTTGTTAAGGAAATATTAAAGGTTGCTATAATTTTCGAACCCAACAAAGTTCAAAATGAAACGAGCGAATAATATTGCATCGATCGTAAATACCAGCCCGCGGCGAAACTTCATCTCGTTGAGCCAAATAAGCAGCTATTCATATTTGCGCCAAACTATATTTACATTTAACTTATAAAATTCTACACCTTCGTATTGAAATAAAATACGTCGTAAATAAATAAATTTTGTAAAATCAGATTTTTTACAATACTATTCTTTATATCCTGATTTATGTCATATCTTCGATATATGATACTCAATAAGATGCCATTTTTTAGGGTATATACAAAATATAAAAAATAAAAAATTTCCTCTTGTGTTTTTAGTGAAAAGTACTTTCTCGAGGATCTAAAAATTCTTAAAAATCGGCGAGAAATATAAAAAACACTGGTAACTTGAAAACGGTAAGAAAATCATGCTCTTTCATGGTTGACGCAGTTTATGATTATTTAGAAGAAAAACAATATTTTTTCTTCATATTTTTTTTTCATCTACGATTCAATACAAGATCTACTGACGTTCAAAGTATAATCTTATAATCGTTTAACGACGATAAAGAATTTCACTAGTGGTTATAAAAAGTGAGGGGAAGACGAGAAAATGAGGTTTCGGCTTGTTCGCGCTTTATTAAAGCATATTTAGGACGCTATGACAGCTTCCTATTCAATTCATTCTTAGTCCAATTATATTATGTCTAATGTTGCATATTAAATTTAATTTTTATCGGATATTATAGCAAAAAAGATGGAATAAATCATCCGATTTTGCGTATCTACTTTTTTCTCAAACGATTAGTTGTTTGATCGGTAACGTTTTTTAATTCAACAGGACTAAATTAATTACTAAGTTGACCTTTTGTTATCACAGTAAGTGCTTATTTTCTGAAAATAAACTAACATGAGCAATTTAAAGTATATATATATATATATATATATATATATAAATAATACATTATTAATAAGGGTATAACTTAAATTTACAATAGGGCAGTGTTTCATGCATTATTTATTTATATATTATTATAATAAATAAATATTTATTTATTCTGATAAATAAAAGGAGTAACATTGCATTATTTATATTGGAGCAAGTCCGTGCAGAGAGAGGCGAAATAGATATACGCAGTTGGAAGAGGCGACGCTCGTTACGGACATTGTATGCAATTATTTTTAAAAACATACAGTATAATTTTTATAATTATTTAAGCATAACAAATAAATATTTGTTATGCTTAAGATTATGAAATTTTATGAATAATAATATACAGTTATAACGAAAAGTTCATGATTGAATGGGAAGAAAGTGAATTTTAGCAAGTTTAACTTGATAAGTGAAACTTTATTATTTAGCGCCTCGTTGTTTCGATACTTTCACGACACAATAAAAAAAAAGTCTGCTGTATTTAGGACAATGTATTTATTAAAAAACTGCTTTTTTGAAAGGAGAAAATATTTACTTGAATTGAAAAATGAATATTTAAAATATTTTTTTAGGAAAATGTAACTTGCTGTATACACATACAAAATGTTTCGAAAATCAAAAAGTTCATCAATTTAAATGTATTTTTATATATAACGATTCAGTAAATCATTTATTTAAATAAATTTAAAAAATAGGACTATCCAAAGAAATTGTATTAAAATTTTTTTTTTAATTTACTATTATCAATAAATCATTACTGCTCAAACCCTTATCTATCAATATTCCATATCTTACTTTACTTCCATTTTCGATGAACATTTTAAAATAATATAAAAATCGACGTTATTCCGCCATTATTCGAAGAAAGCTTTCCAATAAACAGGTAATCAGAAAAGTACTTAATTTCTCTCTTCCTCCATTTATTTTCACATCATACTTTCCCTTCGACCCTCTTCACTGCTTTCTCACTCTTATAGACTGCAAAATTTTCCTCGGTAAAACGGCTTTGCATAACTAGAAACTCGAGGTAGTGCGAAACTTTAGATCTCCGTCACTGGCAATGAGAATTTTGCAAGAATATAGTGATGGGAAAAAGGGACCAAGCATAGAATAGTGAGAAACGAGTCGGAGGTAGGAGAGAATACCGGTTAGTCCAAAAGAAGTTGGATTTTGACTTTTGACAAGATTCACCGTTATATAGTCGGGCATCGCAGGCCGAAACTTCGCGTTATGTCGCGATTCATGAAGGGTAAGTAATGGAATTACATTTAATGTTCTGTAGACGCGGTGCGAACTTGCGAATCTCAAATGTATCGGAATGATGAGACGTCGAAATTTATGTTCTTGAATATTCATTATGACGATGATGGGAAAGCTGTAAAACTAGTCATAAAATTATTCCTGGAATGCCTTCAACACTATATATAATCTTCGTATAAATTTCAATTTCTGAAGCTTACGAGAAAGTTATTAAAAGCAAACATTTCTTAAAATCTCAACGAAAGTGAAGTAATAAATTGACAGGGAAAAAAATGAGATATTCCGACAAATCCGATCAAATATTCAAGTCGCATTACGTTCTCTACTTAAGGGCGCGAGACACCTTTAAAATGCAAATTACTAAATTCTAAATTTAAAATATTTATAACAATGGAGTTATAATCTACACTTATATTAATTAAAGAAGATAGTTTTTCCTTTAATTTGAAAGATCTGGCTCTTGTGTAAGTCCCTTCGATTGCAAAATCCCTACATTCATACTGGAAGGAGTGTATAAAAAATTATTTCTACCAGATTTGAGCTTTGTATACCTTTAATTTGAACTTTGTTTCACATTTTTTTCAAATCCTTTCATTGACATTTATTTACAGTTGGTTGCTAAAAACTGACTCTCCGTCAGATTAAAAGAGATTTCAGAATTAATAGTTCAATTGAACTGAAAATTAATAGGAATACTCTGATACATTATTTAAAGCATGAATGTCAGAATTTTCAGTCGAATAATCAGAAAAAATTTTAATCGATGAAATAAATCAAGATTTTTTTAAGAATAGTTTTAAAGACAGTTTTTGATTTTTAATAATTATTCTATTCATTCAAAGTAAAATTCCTACATTGATGCGTTAAAAAATGGATCAAAGAGTATTCGTGTCAATTTTCAGCTCAATAGGTCCATTAATTCACTTTGAATCTGATGGGAAGTGGATTTTCGACAGTCTACTATAAGTGGTTAACGACGGGGCTTAGAGATGCGAAACAAAGCTCAAATCAAAGGTGTACTTATCTACAATTTCAACATAACAAACAAAATTTAGCATTTTAAGAAGCCCACTGAACGACGCCTTCCCGCCTTAAACTAATTGACTTCCGAGTCGAATGATTAAATCCGCGATCGAAAGATCTTGAACGTCCAGGTCTAAGTACAAAAAATTGTTGTCGGAAAAATTTAATCTCAGCAATTCCATTAACGATCGCGTTCTTTCCTTCCAGTAATTATCGATTCAGTCATTTAATCACACCGAGAACAAAACTTCCCACTACCTCAATTCCATTGCAAACTTCCCCTTTTAATTTCTATCCTAATACGATACGGCGATATTACAGCTGCTCGTCGTCGGAATGGCGTTCGAAAGAAAGATAGAAAGTGCTTACTGAATCGCAGGCAAAGTTTCCAAACTGTCCTCTGAATGAAATAAGAAGTTGAACAGCCGAAGCTCTTTCAGAAACACGCGCTTCTTTTTATCGTTGAAAACACCCTCCAAGCATGGACTCCCCCAATGGATTTTTTGGAGCCAAAGCTCTCTCCCTCTTTGTCTCTTTCACCATAGATATCTTGCTTTCGTTTTCCTCTCTTTGGCTCTTTTTGTTCTTGGTGCAAGCACGCTTTGCGCGAAAACCTTTCTTCCCGACATGCAGTCATAGTAGTGCTCGCTCGATTGTTTTCCGCGGGAGAGTGCGAGAGAAAGAGTACATGTAACGCGCCTGTTAATGCGTTTTTGCTTTTGTTTTCGAACTGACGGTGAAGTGCGCTTTGAAATTCTATGTGATGTCTTGTGCGAGAGGATTTATACGTACAGTGATGTAAGCTTTACATGGAGAATGTAGTTAATCCACTTTTATGGAAGGAAGCTAAAAGAGCAAGTTTTATTCTTATAGCGTGGAAAAGTACCCTCAGTGATGTAAAACTTTTTATTCGGCTGTTAATATTTTATCAAGATAAAATAAATTGAAATCCTCTTTTAATATTTTAATTTTCTATATAGATCTATGCATAAGTTCTCTGCAACGTTATCCTATTGAAACTGGACGCGTTGAATAAATTTATAATTAATAATCTCGTATTACATTAATCCGTTAAAAAGCTTCGCATACGTATATACAATTATACATAGTGTGCTTTAACGGATCTGACTACCAAAAACCGAAATAATAAATTTTCCTAAATATTTTTGTTTTAACGAGTAAGCTGTTGAAATTCAAGTTAACTTGTTAGTTAGTTGTTAAATTAAAGGGAATTTTTTCCAAAGGTGTACTAAAAATTTGTACTTTGTTGTACGGAAAATAAAATATGCGATAAACTTTTACTTAGTTCGTTCCAATTACTGGTTTGTTTTGGTTAGACCAATCAGAAGTAATTATCTGAATCTATAAATAATATATTTAGAAGATTAAAGCCACGAATACTATGATTATTTAATAAACATATATGTATATAATACACTTCGCATATATGTATATAATACACTTAATACAGTTTATGTAAATAGTTATGTACAATTGTACATTTAGTAAATATTTATTTAATTACAGTCAGTAACGTATTGATGGAAATAATGATATAATTTTAAATAAATATTAAAATTAAAATGTACACATTAATGAAAAAGTTCTATGTTTAAGAAAAAGTATTTATTAAAAATTTACTTTTTTCAGAAAAGAAAATAATTACTCGAAAGAACAAACTTTATTATGGCTTTAATAAATATTTATTTAAAAGTAAAATTATTTTTAGTAAATCAATTTTCGAATTGTCAACAATGCATTTATATGACAATAAATGTTTAATAAAAAAATTTCGTCGGTACTATATAGTATTTTTAGACGAATATTTACTGATAATTATATATTATTTATAACAGTTAAATCCAATCAAATATTCAGTGTCCAAGGAAATCATCCAAATTTTGATTCTAACAATTTTTTTTTCAGTATGCAAATAAATGCAATTACCCTCGATAAGATTTACGTATGTAAATTTGTTTCTGCTTCAATAAATACCTTCGTAAGAAAAAAAAATATGACGAACCATCAGAAAATTACACAACGTCCTGTAATTCATTTCGGTGAATCGAGGCCCCAAAGACTCTATACCGGTCTACATATACAGCAACAATATGAGCTCGATAGTCTGTAATAAGGGAAAAAATGCTTCGAAGTGGCATTTTAAATCAATGTTCTCACGCGCATAATATGAGTCACGAATAGCCCACCGCGACCTCAACTTGTTCGCGTGATATCGTACGCCCCTCAGGCGAGAACCATTACGATACATCATACCACGCTGCTTTGTCGCTACGGCTGGTTAACACAAGGGCTTATGTGTCGGGGGGGTTGGTGTATGTCAGAAAAAAAATATCATGCGGATATGAAAACGATATTCAAAACTGTGGGTTGTTTTGATGAGGTTACTCGAGAGCTTTGCTGAAATAAATTCTTCATCCTCATCTTGTTCCGTATGCGATAACATATTTTTATTTTCTAATTGCGTTTCGAGTAACAATGGAAAATGAGTACGCGTAACAATACTTTTGAGTCCGACTATATTCAAATTCAGCGTACTGATATCATTTGTATATCGCGTACAATGTCGAGTTTATGGATACAAGTATTGAATAACAGGCTGTTGTTGAAACAACCACAGGAGATCCGAGCTTTCTTTCCAATAAATTCAGGAAACATTAATGCGAATATCGCGTAGTAATAACCATTTTTCCTTGTTTTTTAGCTTCGCCAAGTGCATTGTAGCTAGTGACTGAATTTATCACATTATCGTAACTCGCGTGCATTGGCATTCATAGATCCGGAGAAGACGATTTTATTGGTTTTGATTTTATAGCTGAAAGAATTTTATAGCTATAAGTGATCGTTCGAAGCATAGAATTGTTTCTGCATATATAGCTCGTTTCTTTCTCGACTTTATTTTACTCTTTGTACATGGTGATTTGAATTTTGACGCAAAACTTTGATGCGTATTGTTCGTACGTATTGCTGTCTGTCTTTATGGGACTGTAAAACCAGTCATTTATTATAAACTATATATTAATCTTGGAACAGCCAATATCGACTGCATGAATAAGTAATTGTTTTCTAAAATGATAGTAGTATAATGTATATTGTGATGTGGTCCTTGTAAGAATTCCCGGTACTGAAATATCTGATCACTACTGGTTTTTTACTGGCAAACTGTATGATGGTTCTCAAGACTGGTCAAACCTTCGTTCTATGTCGGGATGATAAGACTGTACAGTACTGGTCCAAAAATTCCATTCCAGGTTAGAGCCAGAGTTAAAAATGTAGAGCGGTTGTAGGCCAATACTGGGTCAATACCAACGTATCAGGTTGGAACCAGATATAATGTACAGCCCATTTTTATTGGACTATATATATATAAACTTCATATTACGAACATTTTCACGTTTATGCGAGCATCTATAACCATTCAAGTGTCAATTTACTGCTAATGTGGTAACCTCTTATGAAAATGAATTTTAATTGTCGTATGCAGAAAAATACAAAGCTCCAAAAAGAACAAGATTAGTTGTGATACATTCAGTAATCGGAATTCTAGTGCAGACGATTAAGTTAAATGAATAATGAAATAAATATTACGTTACAATTCATTTGTTAAATTAATGTTATCAGTCTTCTATGGTTAAGTACTTGACGAGTAGTGGTTTTAAAGTTTGGCTCGTTCGTATTACTCCAGTATTGGTTCAATACTGGCTTACAGTACCGGTGACAGGATATCAATACTGGTCCTGTTCTGGTTCATTGTTCCATTCTTACTTAAGAGTATATCTGTATAGGCAACAAATAAATTTCCAGATACACGATAGTGAAGTATTATGATGAAATTTAAATTGTCCTACTATTTATATAATGTCAAACCAAATACTAGATATGAGAGTTCTATGCATAAATAAAAAGCTGGTACGCCAATACCGGAGCAATACAGATGTAATGTTGGCACAGTACTGGGTCATTGGTCAATGCCTACTAGGATAACCCCGCCAACCTTTAAAAATAAATTCTGTTTTAACATACAATAATGTCAATAAATAATGTAAATATTTCTCTCCTAAATTCTAATTTACAACCAAAAAACGTAGTCGCATAAGCGCAGAAATACAACGTCTAGACGTAAGCGTTGACTTTCGAACCAAATTTCCATCTCTGATTGAATAAATTCCCATTTCATACGAATTGACCAATGAATAACACATTAAAGTCAGCGGACAATCATTATCCAAACGTGAAATCAATCGTCAAAAAGATCGCAATCGTCGCGTGTATACAGGCGTGAATTTCACAGAAAACAAACCATCCATTTGCACCAATCCGACCAGCCTCTTCCTGTTCACACGCACCTCTATATCAGCATTCAGAAACACAGACGATATTGCGTGCTCGTGCAGTTCGCGTGCTGCCAAGCATACAAGAGCGCATTCGCGCTGACAACGTCGTGGAAAGAGCCACGCGTACAAAGAGGGGTTGAAGACGAGTCCATCGGCGCATGGACTGCCCATACGTATCGTACACCTATGTAGCGCGAATAATTAGGTGATGTGTTTATTGCGCATCGGTTGATACACCTCTACTCGCAACGAGCAGCCAACCGACCAGTGAACGAGCTAATCGATTAGTTGCTGGGGTGGAGGGTGGGACCAACTACTTGCATATTCTTTACAGTTCGTTGGAGATTTCTTATCGCATCCATGAGTGTGGAGCTTTGGCCTGCGAAATTTCATGTTAATTGCTATGAGTTTTATTGATTTTGGCGATTAAAAACTGTCGTTTCAACTGTCTAGTCCACGTGCTTTGTCATTGCGCAGGCTTTCAGTGGATGATAATTAATGCTTCTATAGAAGTGTGCGCTGACATAAAAGTTTGTTAAATTCAAGACTGTGTATTTGTATTCGGATTAATATTAAAATTAGTATTAGCGTATGTAATAAGAAAAGAAATGATTTTTTAAAAGAAGAAAATATTTAAGTAAATGAAAAAAAGATGTTTTTGGATTTAAAGTACATTTAATTGAAAGGACTTTTTTTGAACATAAAATAATTTTTTAAAACTTCTTTTTAATTTTTATAAATATTTGCTGAAAAACAAACAATCACATATGAATTTAATTAATTATTTGAAGAAATATACATTACATCAGCAATAGCGGAAAAAAGGAGTTTTCGCCTTAAAAAATTTGATTAGATTCAGAAACAGAAAAAATATCTTAAACCAAAAGTTTATCCTCAAGTTACAATTTTTAACATAACAAAACTAACTAAAGTTCTTTTTAAGAATTTTTCGACAACAGAAAAAATACATACTTGAATTCGCATAATAAATTCTTTCGATTCTACGTGAAATGCGCAATCTAGAGAGCCACGAAGAAAGAAAAGGTAGATGAAATCGATTTTATTTATTTTTTTTTTTTAATGAAAATCGAAAAATTTAAAACGGAAAAAGCATTCTCAGTTTCAAATATAGAACGTATATACAATAAATATTTAAAAAGATTCTGATAAAATTGTAATTTTAAACAACCGTAATGCATTCGTAATTAATAATTTCAATGAATTAATGTTTATTTTGGAACTTTTTAAAACAACCAATAATTTATCTTACAAACAACATTTGCTCGAACGTAATCTATTTATTTAAATATACCGTCACTATTTATCAAACAATTTTTTTTTAATTCTATAACTATTTATATGGACTCAAAATAAATTAATACAAATTACGAATCAGAATATTTAAATAAATATTTACTGACTAAATTTACATTAAATTAAATATTAAACAATTAGATTCAAGTAAGTATTTCCCGACGACTATTTAAAGAAATAATATTTTTTCTCGTATTTTGTTAAAGATTATTTTTGATAATGAACATTATGCTCGACTTTGCTATAATTTAAAAGGGATCTAATTATCGTTTTAGTTTAAATAGCACATTTGTTTAATTAAAGCTATGCATATCCAGCTTTGATCATTGAACACGAGAGTTATTTTTTAAATAATAAATATCGAGAAACGACGAGTCGAGAGGAGATTTATGCACATTTATGGTGAATAATTAAATTGCCGATTTAATTTACATAAATTCA
Source organism: Apocrypta bakeri (assembly GCA_018906985.1). Classification (NCBI taxonomy): domain Eukaryota; kingdom Metazoa; phylum Arthropoda; class Insecta; order Hymenoptera; family Pteromalidae; genus Apocrypta; species Apocrypta bakeri. Next base: position 3,539,416 of record JACCIA010000005.1, read on the forward strand.
CTCGGAAATAGTGTGCGAATGACACTGAGCGGACGTTCGATAAATTTCAGCAGGGGATATAAATGAAAATCATCGATAAAAATGCAACTGTACGAGGACGCTTTTGATCACCCGAAGCAGGCAGCTAAATTATTCAGGACAATTAACTAATTTATAACGTATCGCCTTATGTCTATATTTGAATAATTAAAAATACTGTCATATACAGCATTCATTCGAATATTTTATTTTTCCAAAAGTCCGGAACATTATACGTACCAGAGGAAGTTTTTTATTTTCCTCGTGGTTTGCTTCGTCGCATGAAAAATTTATTTTTTGAAAGCTATCGCGGAGTAGCAATACTGTGAGGGAATATCGAAATTATGAACCCAGCCATATGTGTATGGCCATATACGCGACTGATTTTCTTGAGTACTTCTCTACAGCTCACTGCACATTACGAGCACGTGCGTTTCTGGTGTACGGACGCAACTTTTATAAAGAAGATTTATAGACGATACTGGCTTGGATTAAAAAATGAACTTTCTGCTTATTTTACTATGAAAACGTGTGTGGCTTTTTATTTGCGACCACTGAAGAATAATTTCTTTTCTGGATTAATGAAGAGAAATGTGATTTTTATTTTTCACATTTTATTCTTTCATAACGTGCCGTTATTAAGCGTAAACTCAATCCACAAATAGTTCATCGAAATGTAATAATTTTAATAAAATTTACTACCTTTTCAGTTGTTAATGAAAATACACGTGTAACGAGATTATCATTTGGTTCGTGGAAATTAAAATGATATGCAGTGTATGTAAAGCCGATTATAATTACTTAAATTTATAATGGAATTGAAAGTGTTTAACAGTATTACGGAGTGAAAAGAACAAGTAAGAAACTTATTAAAAAACATGAAGTTTGTGAAAAGATAAAAAAGTTTACATAAAGATCTGGTTTAAAAAGATCGATGCTGATAGAAAACCAATGTGTAATAATAAATCTTTATTTCAATACCAGGTCAGAATTACATATTTACGTACTGACACAGTGCTTTAAAATTATAGATTTGGATATTATATAAAATTAGGTGTTATGTCAATAATGTATGGATGTATTGATATTAACAATTAATTAAGGTTCATTGGACTCAATTTGAACTTAAGCTCCATCTTAGAAGAGGAGTTCATTTAAATGGGATAAGTAAAAATGGTAATATTTTTAAATGTCATTAAAATTTGAAAGTAGCATCATTACTAGATCAAATCGGTACAGTACTAGTTCTTATCACTACACTATTAAAGTTTATATATTGATTTATATATTGATGTTTACTGGAACGCCACTAGTCCCAGTACAGGTTCAATTTATGGCGAGCACTGGTTTACAGCACTTCTATACTAGTACTAGTCCTAGGTCATTGCTCCGTTATTACCATGAGATTTACACCACTACAAAGAAATTCGACATTATCGATACCATATTAGTCCGTATTAGATGCACTCAAACCATACGCAAACTTTCCACTGATATCTGGTCTCCCTCGATAAAACAAAAAAATACGATCCACCTCATCATAACGCTTCCTTCTCTCAAATCAATGTCGTTCAATGTATCTCCTCTCACCCTCCGTGAGTTACATAAAGCTTCAGTCTAAACATGCTCAATAAACGGAACATTGAAGAAAAATGAGTTCGACATCGAGCCGACAAGTCCTCGCATTTTTCACGCAGCGTTCGTAGATAAAAAGACGATGAAGCTTACAGTGCAGAGAATATAATACCCAATCAATAATCGATCGGTCGTTATTTTAGGTGCTTTTTTTCCTAAATAAGAGCAAAAAACAGAAGCATTGCGCTTTTCTCCACGTCTGCACAAGCGTAGATTTTCAGTCAGATATTATACAATCTACTCGCCAGATCAATTCCGCGCACTAGAGTGGGGGAGATGGATAAAAGGGGTGAAAAGGACGGACGAAAGAGAAAGGCGCCGTTTAACAGCAGTGGAATGGTTTGGCGTTGGGTCTATCAAAATCCATTTCCACTTCGGTATAGGCACACACTCCTAGCCAAAAAGGACAAGGTGGTTCAAGAAAGACTACTTCCAGGAATATATATGGATTTTTTTCTCTCCAGAAGTATTCCACTCTACTTTTCTTTTTTCATTGTCCGTGTTAGGAAGTAAAATTGAGGTAGAAAAATTTTATTCTCTATTCAGATATTTTCCTTTTTTATTTTACGCGACGCAATGAAACCCTTTCTTTTGATTAACCGTCAATCTCTCGACTGGACTTTTAATTTAGCGTAAAAGGGGCAGAAATGAAAGATTAAATTATTTTCAGGGGAAAATAACTTTCGAAAGCATTGCTTTCGAGCAAACAGAAGTACGAGTGTACGGACCAAAAAATTCAGCAGAACAATACCTTTCCATTTGAAGGAAGTGCTCGTACGTATATAAGGACTGATAGAGAGAGAGAAAGTGCGACCTCTTTTCCGAGGGTCGTTATTGATTTCAGACTGTGGGCGATAAAATCGTGAGTGATGAATTGTAACGCTACTCAAATGATAGGCAATTTACTCCGCATAATTATTGTTGGTAAATTTATGGCTGGCTTTATGTTATATCGCGTTTAAATATGTTCGAATTTTTCTTATAGTTATACCGCCGCTTTTAGCTATATTTTTTTATTTTCACATATACATATATATCGTATGTGCGTGCGAGCAAGCTTCCTACTTCGTATATCGAAATAACGATGGAAAAAAAACAGAGAAAAAAGCGAATATCGAAAGGGGTTTAATTTTATCTTTCAATGCATGCGAAGAGGAAAGTTAATATTATCGACTGTAAAATTAGAATTTGTACGGTGAAAAGTATGGAGGAAATGAGAGGGAAATAATTCATTGCTTTCTGGATTATGCTCAGCGAACGTGCTTGAATGCATATATTAAAATAAACAATGTCATTCGTGTGATTGCGGACATTTTTATTTTTTTCCCCTTTAAATACTATAATCGTATTGTTGCATATTTTTTATAATAAATCCCTTCGTTCGAATATTTACTTAGAACACGAATGAGTCGAAAGAAAATTTGTAATATTTAAGACATTTTGATTATTAAAAACAAGCATAATTTTTTAGATAAAAAGTGTGTATTCGAAATTAAAATTATTGTGAGTAATAATTTTTCGATCTGTATATTTTTATAATCAATTCCACGTTGATTTAAGCACCGAAAAAAATGTATTTTTTGTTGAAATTTCATATGTAATTACAAGAAATGATTTTTTTTATATTATATATATATGAATAACAATATTTACTGTAATTTGAATACACATTTTAAATAAATTTATATTCGAATCATTGCTTGGATTATCAAAAGAAATAACGGTTTAAAATAAAATAAATTATTTTTTTCAGTGTCTGTATCATTATTTACGCGAAAAATTAGTGAAATGAACGGAAATAAAAAGGAAAAGAATGTCATATAGCTGACACATAATTTATGTTCACTGTGCCTAAGTACATGGTAAACTGCACATAAAATGGATTAATTAAGTAAGTATACTTCATTTATGTGTTCATGGAATAATATCTTGTTCTTATTACACGATGTGAAGTATTAAAACAGAAGCTATTTATTAAATGTCTGTTATTAACAAATGTCTTAACTTTTCGAATAATAATTTAAACGCGAATAATTTAATAACGAATATTTGAATATTTTTTCCCGTAATAAATATACAAGGAAATACAATTATGACTAAATATTATAGAGTAACCAGAAAATGAACTTCATTTTTTATATTTATCAATTTCACATTATCGGCTAATTGAACAAGTTTTACTAAATTGAAATCTTCTTTCTGTTCACTACGGTAAAGCTTCTTTATTTGAGAGACCAACTTTTTCGCTCACAAAAATGGACTTGAGAAAAGAAGAGAGACTTGGCAATCAAAGTCTAATTAAACACGCCGTTAAATTCTCTAGTCGCTTAGGGTAACTTTTTATCGATGAGTTTGTAAAACTTTAAAGTTCTACTAGATGCAATTTGTAAAAGTAAAATTCATAGCAAAATGTAGTATATTTAACAATGCGGTTGATTGTACTATTTAATCCCCAACGACGAAACGTCGCGATTCAACACAAGATTAGAAGAAGTTATCGACGACAACAAAAATAAACCCTTGATTACCTAAAAGTCATTGATAATTTTGTAAAGCATCGGTTTTTTAGTGAAATTACATTATAAAATGATTTGCAATTTTTTACTCATGAACGATCCACATAACGAAAAACTTTTTATTAATACATTGCTTTTTGAAAGAAGAAAATATTTACTTGAATTAAAAAATTATATTTTGCTTTTAAAAAATATTCATTTGAAAGTAAAATAATTATCAGGTAAATGATGCGTAGCGTAAGAGCATTTATTTAAATGTAATTTTCAACTGTTTAGTAAATAATTTTAATTTTAATTTTATAAATCTTCACTGTGAGTTTAAAAATTTTGCCAGTGTAACAGACAATTTAATATTACAAAGTTAGATTTTGTTTCTCAAAAGTATATTAAAATCTATTATTCAATAAGACATACCAGAAGCTGATATTAAAACTGTGTATGGTAATATATATTTTTTTATTTCTGACTTTATATTGTAAAATTATTTTCTACTATTGGGATAAGTACAAATTATATTTACATTGTTATAAATATTTTAAATTTAGAATTTTGTAGCTTGCATTACAATGGTGTCTTGCTCCCTTAATTTAGAATAATAAGCCCCTGATAACAGGTGGCTTTTTGTCCTCTACTGGACTGCCTGTAATGTAATGCAATAAACTTACGAAATTCATCAATAAACAAACAAATAAATACATTAATAAATGTAAGATTATAAAAAAGTTAAGTAGAAACATCCGTGTTCCCAGCCACACACCAGATTCATTGTCAATTTTTTGAAATGAAATAGAAATGTCCATGCATAGCCAGCTATGTATTTAAAATAAAGCAGACTCGCTACGCTTAACTGTGCCATTTGCATTTTCCAAAAGAACAAAGAGAACCTCTTTATTTTCTCCCGCTCGACTCATTTGACTTTTTTAAAAAGTAAGTACAGCGATAACACCGCAATGCAATCGACGTATATTGCCTTGCACACTTCAATTTTCTTTTTATTTCGCGCCAAGCGTCACACACACACACACACACAAATATACAAGAGACTCAAGAATACTGCAGACCAACCCTCGTAGAAGAAAAAAAAAGCTCTGCTCGAAAGTTTCTCGCGTGTTGAGGAGACCCCGAGAGCTTAGCTCCCGAAGGAGCTCCAATTTTTTTGCCTCAACCGCCAAATTACAAAGTAGTTACCTTGATGAAGCTTTTTCCGCCAGTACACAAGAGATGGAGAGAAAAGACTGAATAGTGACATGTCGGCGATGTAAGAAAAAAAATAAGAAAGCTGTGACGATACGAAAGGTAATCTCGCGTTAAGCCAAATATCGCGATAAACTTAGTGCCTAATCCGGAGCACGCGGTTGGTTGCTTGTCGCATGCCGTATCTTGAATTTGGTTTAACTAATCTAACTCAATTTGTTAGCGCGGAGACGGCGAGAGAGTGAGTAGGCCATATTACTGAATCCAAAGCTTGCTTGTCTTTCTACCGCATGACATACGCCCATCTGCTTCACTCCAAATTGCTTGGCAGGCTGCTTGAGCTTACTCGTCAATTAAGCAGGATTTTTCAAACCGCAGTGAGAAGCGCGTTTATGAATACGTAACTTTGTATTTTATTAAATCAGTCGGTTCTCGGGATTTTCCCTGCGTTTCCGTTGTTGTTGCGTGAAAATTATTGGAACTACTTTTGAAAGTGGGGTAATAATAATGTCTAAAGACTGGAACAAACGTTTGTTACAATCTAGTTAATCGTATAACATATAGCTGTTAATATCACAGTTAACTAATTATATTGTTTCTAAGTTATAATTGTAAATTTTATTATTTATTTAGGTGTATTAAAAATAAATTTTCTACGACATAATAGAATATAAAAACGTATACATCGAGATGGTTTTTAGTTGCAGTAGACAGAGAGGGAGGAAGAAATAGACGAACACACTGATTTATATCGAAATCGCCAAAATAACAGGTGATTATTTAGTAAAAAATTTTTTAAATCTAACATTTTTTAATGCATAATATAATTATTAGTTACAAGTAAATAGTTATTAGTGAAATGTTTAACTTCAGATCTAATAAAGAAATTTCTAGAGTTATAGAGAAATTAAGAGTAATAATTTTTCGCCCTAAGGGTTTTAAGATAATTTGAATAATGTGTGATATGAAAATGTCGTTCAAATGTGTCTTCTTGTTTAGATTACATAAATATGTTCCAAAGACTACACTATGTTCAGAAGAATATTAAAAACTAGCCAATTATATTCCCAAAGATTCGAGAAAAAAATTATGGAAGAGAAGGCACGACAGACATTAGTCAGTACACCGCAACACAAATTCAAGAATAGTTGGAAAGCACTTTGATTCCGTCAGTGTCAGCGTAAAGGAAACGTCAATAGACGCTTATGTAAGTATCATGTAATATTGTAAATGTAAATTTGATAAATAAATGGTCATTTTAATGAAACATTACTTTGACAACTTCGAATATTAAAATATTTGAATTGTATTTTTATAATATAAATAATATGATTATTGAAAGTAAAGATTTGTTTAAATAAACTAATGTCTTATTCATGTGAAATTTCATTATTTATTTCTAATTAACATTACTAAATAGTTAGTACTAGTAGTTCATGTTGCTATCCTGCGAAGTATACGATTTTTTTTAATTTTTGTTTGGGCTTTGGCGAACAGCATTTTGAGCAAGTCCAAGAATGAAAAAAGCTGTAGTTTTTCTTTCAAACAAATAACATTTTTTTTTTTACTAAAACGACATAATTTGAGCTTAGAATCTTCATACTCCATTAAGTCGTTCCATACATATAGCTTACGTCAAAGCCAACGTAAAAGTAAAATCGTACCCCTGCACAGGATAAAAAAGTTCAGCTTAGTAATAATATTGCATCGTTAGTCGTGGGTCAACCCCTTTTAGGGTTACGCAGAATAACCACTACAGTAATTGATGCATTAATAAGTACCAAAGAGACGATATCTTAGTCGACTTTCTGTAATCCAAGCGTAATCACGGCCAGAGGAAAGTGCTACATTCCTTGTCGTTCGCCAAGACCGAAACACAGAGAACCGGAAAGGATATAGCCGGTTGGACTATGGTAGCAAATGGGAGAGCCTATATTCCGTGCACGAGCTAGTCGTGGGCGAACTGTTCCAAGACTCTTAATGAAAATCTCACGCGGGTACGACGACGACTAGAACTACCTTGCTGTTTCAATTATCACTGACCTACTTAGGCCCGGCACGAGTCGAAATCGCGCTCTGAGCCCGTGGGTACATCGGTACATCTTGAATATCGTGGCTCTGAGAGGAAGAGAGCGAGAGAGAGACAGAAACGTTCTCTCTACAACCGGAAATTTTGGCAATATTCGCAGGAAACTCATTCGGCGACGACTATTGCACTCCGACGATCATTTTATAATCGAGATTACTCTCACGGTGAAATGGCTGAATGAGAGGATCCAATGTTTAGGTGAGTCATCCGATTGGATACATACAGGGAAAAGAATTTTTTCAACATATGAAATTACACCGGTGAGTATACATTGACTACTTCAATATTATTGTTTCCTTTCTGATAACCTTCAAGAAATTTAACACGAAAATGTGTTCGATCTAATATCGCGTTTATGTATATTTTCTGAAATTTAAATCCAATAACGATTTGCATATTCTGTTTTACGTAATACTTTAATAAACGCATCACAAAGGAGAAAGATTAAAACATATATCGTGTATAATATAGCCCAAAGCATTCAATTATAATCTATAAACCTATCATAACGTACTTTAACACTACACTGAATCATGATGAATTTCTACTAGGTTAAGAACAATAATTCTGATTACAGTTATTTACGGACAAGAAAACAACCCGTAATTATGGAATTAAATGCACTCTGCTCTCAGTATGGAGCAAACATTTTCTTCTGAAAACTTCATAATTTCTTTAAATTGCTGAGCGAATACTTTCCGGCTGCACGCGAGCTTCCACAATAAAAAAGAAAGTTGAAAAAGTCTCGCTTGCATCGAAGGAGAACCGTTTGTAATGATTTCTCGGTACAGTGATTAGAGCGATAAGCTGTCGCTAGGCGCGATTGCGCGACTTTTTCAATTTCCACTCGTGCGCGAAACAATAGCGCGACGTCAAACGACACGCGCGCGTCGCACTGATCGTTGAGTTGGAACTTGGTAATTAGCGACACCGTTAGGGCAATTTGAGAAAGATTTTTTTTTCATTGCGGTGTACTTTCGACGTTGCGCTGTAACATGGAGAGACATATTATTCCAGTAACTCCGGTATCACTCGATGTGCACTTGCGATGATAAGTTTTGGAAGTTTGTTATCGTGGTGAAATCAGTTACTTAGGGAATGTTTGTAATTATACAAGTTTATGAGTTAGCGACTGTTATATCGCTTAAACTATTCTGAACAATATGTCTTGTAATCAGCGTGTAATGAAACAAAATATTATAGTTCAATTGACTGCACTGAGAAAAGTCCATCGACGTCTCAAGTAACCCCTTAATTACTGTGTATCAAATAAACATGGTTACAATTAATTTGATGGAACTGATGTCAAACGAACAAACCTATCGTTAGATTTCATCAGATTTGAAATCAACCGACAACGATCATAATTGGTTTCAAATCAGCTGTGGCCATGTTCAAATAAGTGATAGTTGTGTGATCCATTATATCAACGCCTTGGAGGAAAACCACGCCAATTTAAAATAAGAATTCAACAACCAGTCAATTAAAAAAGTCTTCAGAAACCAACCAATTCAAAAGAAGCAGTCAAGAACTAGTCTACTATAACCAACAGCCATTACAAAATAATAACCCCATATAAATCGATCTAATGAACCACGAATTTTAACGTCTCATAACAACTAAGCAATATCAATTAAGCAACAAGTGAATAATCAAATTCAACTTGTCTTTATTTTGTCAGAATCTGTCTTTAGAATAGAATAGAATACTAAGTCAAGCTTAATCATTATTAAACGATCAAAATCTAAAACCTGTGACCGCCTATGAACCTTATTTGTTCTCTCACGAGATGGAATCAGTTGAAATTAATTGCTCCTTGCAATGCTTGCTTATTCTAAAACAACAGATGTTTCTTTTAATTCGACCTCAAAATCATCAAAATGACATCGATCTTGTCATTAAATTTACATCAACTAGTCATTGATTTGGTGTGATCTAATTTCACCACAATTTGTTATTAATTTAACTGCCCGTTTTCTCAGTCTAGATGATTTTTCATCTTTTAAGTTCTTCAAAATAATAGCTAATGGAGATTTTTAATCCAAGTATATTAATTTGAAAATCTAAATCAAGTTCGTGTGGTGAAAACAAGTTGTTACAGGCGTCTTCTCTTTCTTTACTTTCTGCAAGTCTTGCAGCGCAGCTCGAACCGAAATTGCACTCTCGGCGGTGGTGGCTACTTCCCCGCCGCAAAATTGCATCTTATGGAAAGTTCGCACAGGGAATAGCACGCGCTGAAACTCGTGAGTGGCGATAGTTGAGAAAATTGCCGAGTGCATGGGAAAATAGTTAAAAAGAGAAGGAATCACGGTTAAAGGGAAAGAAACTGGTGCTAGAAAGGATATATGGAATAGTTCAATTCTACGTTACTCATATCGTTCTGATGTTTATATAAATCATATTTGTTCAATATGCTTGCTGAAAATGCTAATATCCACAGTGATGAGAAAGTATTTAAAATCATTAATTAAAAAAAAATACGTCTCAGTATAAATTGGAATGTAGGATACGATAGGAATAAGATGAATTTTATGTTATAAATTGGAATGTATTAAGTCCATTACGTTTTTACCTAAAGGATGTACTATAGTAGCTTTGTTGATGTGGAATACTGGTATATATTGATCGATGAGCGGAATTCTGCGCAGCTCATCGTTAATAAGTCAAGAATCTTCAACATTGTATAAAAGTAAGCAGCTTATGTGCGTATCTCTTCAAAGAGCTTAATCTGTGGTTTACGATATGCCATAAGCGTTACGTGCAATATACTGCTTGTGACTATAAACAGCTCTTTTTAATTTTGTCATTAGAAAACTCATCGATTATGGAGTATCTTAAGATAAAAAGAATCGCATCTCTTATAAGAATGTTAATAAGCAACAAAGGTAAAATCTTCACTTAGTTATAGACTCCAATCAAACAAAATTTACGATCAAAGAACCTTTTGCTTCATTTTCAGATTCCCTCTTTCAAATATAGCTATTAATCCCTTGATACGTTTATACGAGCCGCATGCCATCATCGAAGCAGAATCAAAAAAGCGTTTTTCCAAAAGTAATTTTTCTCATAATCGTATAATAATAATCGGTTTGGCGACCCAGAAAGCTTTTCGTCCAGAGTCTGCTAAATCCGTTCCTTAATGGCTTTAACCCAGCACGACGTAGCTGACGAATCGGCTCTAGTTCATCGAGTGCATAGCGGCGATTTCACACGCTCGTCTCTACACAAAGCATTGAACGGACAAGAAAGGGAGATATTTCCATTATAACGACGAACGGAGGGCTTGAATTTTTATACTTTTTTTTAGAGGTTATTCAACAAACTCGAACTTTATGAATAAAAAATTCAGCCACGTTTTATCGTTAGCGAATTGATGGTACTGAACCAATACGGAAATAATCTTTATATGGCGAACGTATTTTTGGATATCCAAAAATCCTACGCAAAAATTAGTCGTATAAATAAATATTACACGAACAAAAATTGATAGCAATGGAATTTATTGGAAAATTTCTTCTGGTCGGTGTTTATAAATACTACAAGGTCAATTACGTAATGTATGCACATGATGGAGTACTTAAAAGCCAGTAACGTATCAACGTTACTACTCCGAAATTCTCATTTGATTTAAATAGATAACTTGTATTTACTTATTACATGTACAACAGGTTCTCCGAAGATGGAGTTTAAATTACGAAAGGTTGTCCGTTGCGGTTTTAGTCCGTTATCCTCTATTGAACCAATAATGCTGTATATTATATAGGCACTGCATAGCTGTATCCCCACTAATTATCGCTGTGATATACCCCCGATAATATAAGTTTAACTAAACTAAATTACTAAAGTAAACAAATGGTATCACGACAAAATACAAATTGCTCCAGAATGTGTATATTGCAGAAATGCTTAATTACATAATATTGAAAAATATAAACCCATTGAGATCCAGTTTACACAAATTAACAAATGGGAGAAGAAAATTCTATCACAATTCAACCAAATGGAAGACCTGATTCACTATATCAACCAATTATTCGTCCAACAGTTGTTAACTAACAGTGTTTACTATAATATATCTAAGCAACAAATAACTAAAACTCAATAAATCAGTAATAAATAGAAACAATATAACAAAAGATTTTTTATCACAATCTACGCGTAAATTCAGGGTCGCAGCTACTGCTAGTAGTGGTTTCAGTGGAATCTGAAAGCGGCTACCCGCGCTATCTAATAATCGGAAGCTCGACCGCCGAGTGGCTGATGGTTACTCGTGTCCAGGATTACGACTGGGAAGCTGTTCGAGGGAATCAGCAAAATCTTCAGGCGAATGAGGGCCCATAGAGATGAGCATCACCTGCATCGTTGCTCGATCTTTGCGGAATCGCACCTGCTTGCCAAGCGATTTCGTTGAAAGATATCAAGGATGAAAATAAGAGATTCTGGATATTTGCGGAGAAAGATTTCGTTCTATGGTTTATTGTAGTTGAAGATTGGTTTGTTGATGATAATCTTTTTAGTACGTACGACTAAATATACTTCATCTGCTAAATAGGTTACGTTTAAATTTTCATAAACATTAATCGCATTTACTTTTGATAACCATTTGTTCCGTTCATATTTTATTTCAAGAGGGTAAGTCGAAACGACTAATTGGTCACAATAAAAATACAACTAAATCTAGGCACTTAGAATTTTAATGTAATCAGTATAATAGTATTGTATAGGCATTGTTATTATCTATTCTTGTACGTCTTTAATTAAACGTAATTAACCCATTTTCCCTAGACTATGTTGAAAATGTTACTTTAAAGTATCATCATCAATTTTCTGATTTAGTCTCCTAAGATAATTGTTCGTCTAATTATCAGATCTACTTACATGCGATTTATCAGTGTTAAATTACTTGCACATCTCTTATAACTGTGAATATTAATTAATATTAAAAATGGACACCTCCAAAAACCAGATGACATATATGGATTAACTTCGTGAACAAAACATTACAATACATTATCATTACATAAATCCTTTTACCTAACTTTCTATGTGCAATGCAAGCTTACCTCCTTAAGATCCATATCCTTAAAACTATTTAATCCGTAAGTGCCTTATGATTATGCGAACATCAAAGATCACGGAACAATTATATACGAGCGTACACTGCAAAAGTAATATGACGGCCCAGTATAATGAAATGAAATGACAAAGGAAAATGAAACGAAAAATAAGTTTGGAAAAAGGCTGAAAATAGAAAGTGAAGAAACACGTAAAAGCCGTACGAACACAATTCTGTAAAAGAGAAGTATGTATTTCAGAAGGAAGGAGAACGAAAAACTGACAAAACTATAAAGAAAATGAAAAGCTCACGAAATGGAGGCAAAAAGGATTTACGAGTGGGTGAGGCCACACGTGTGTACACGAAAAGTAAAGTGAAACAAAATTAAAAGCCAACCTGTATAGGGAAAAAATTACGAAAATGTAGGTGTATAATGAAGGAAGGTAAAAGGTCGAAACTGAGTGGATTCCGTACTTAGTTTGTCGACCTGCCGCGCGATCTCCAGCGCTGATTCTCAGAGTTTGTTCTTTCGCCACTTTACGTTTACTGCCTCGTTTCGCGCACTTGGCTCATTCTTGTCGAGTATTTCTTGGATTCATGGTTTGCGTAAAACACCGGAATATGATGTTACCTTTCTTTCCCTCGCTCTACGTGAAAGAACGAGAACTTGGGGTGCGTTTTGCATCGACGACGAAAAAGCTTATGAGGCTTTTTGTGCTCGTAATGTTATCTTATTTATTATTTTATTGAAAATAACACAGAATGACTGATTGATCGGAGGAAATGCAATTTGATTGAACTAATTTAATTATGAAAATACATTCTATATTAATGGTGGAGTTCAGATAAGCTATTTATTTATTGATTAAAGCACATAGTAAAACAATTATTACAAATGTAATAATATAGTAATTATTGCAGATAATAACATTACATTAATATTAACACAACGCAGGCAATGAATTCCGGATTGTTGTTCTGCGGATTGCTGTATGTGAAACAAAATTGGGAACAAAATTTAAAACGAAATTGAAACTAGTTATGGTACTGGTGACTGAATAACCCGATTACTAAGGCACGCGAAATTGTCTTTGAATTGCATTTACATTTTGGTTGTTACATTTCTTCGAATCATTCATAAACTTGTTGAATTACGGACAGTAAAGAGCTAGCATTCCTATTATTGGAATAAATATTTTAAATTTGAATTTTATAACTTTTAAGGTGTCTAGCGCCCTTAATCATAACTCAACAGAGGAAAGAAATTCCGGCTTTATGGTCTGGCTTTAAAACTAGCGATACATGCAATTAAAAGTATCCTTACTTGTAACTCACTAACGTGACTAATCAGCTGTTTCATGAATAGCAAGATCGTGTATTTAATTTTATTCATTAAACCAGAGTACATTTAATTGCGCAAAAAAAATTACCTTATTGTAACCCAACAGAGGATATAATTTCCTGTTCGATCTGGTTCTATATAAAACAAGATTTGTTATCAAATTTAAAATTAACTTCCATCTAGTGATACACGCAATTGAAAATATCTTTAATTATGACTTAGTCACCTTGTCATGAGGAAACATCGCTGTATGTTGTAAGGCTGAACCACATCTACAACTTGAATTAAAGATGATATCATCAATTGCTAATAGATATTTCTACTATGATTCAATTTTTTAAAGACTACATTGAAATTGTGCACGTTTAAATTTGTCCAGTTTTGCCTCTATTGAAGTATATTAACACCTTATTGTTTCCTAGACAGTCGAGATCGCCGTATGCCAATCCTGTGATTCTTGCTTTTACTTTCATCTGACGTTTTGTCAATTGATGTCAAAACTACGCATTTCTTAGTTAATAAGCCAACTGTTTCCCACGTAAAAAAAGAAGAATCACTACCAAATACGATGAAAAATTCAAAGCTTCGATCAATCAGAGTACTCGGGTTTTATAGCTAATTTCTACCAAAAGAAGGATTATACATTTTAATGAACTTTAAAAAATATATCGAGGCAATCAATAATTGTTATAGCATACAAATGGAATTGTGGAAAATCATAAAAGATAGTCAATGTACAATACATATATAAAAAGAGAATGAACGGTATATGGAAATAGAAAAGTTTTAATATTCCGACGAATTGATATTGATCGAAGGTACATTAGCAAAATTGGCATTTATCAATGCGGAATATTGCTGACAGCAAAGCAAGAACGATCGAAAGAGAAGAAACGCAGAGACGCTTTAACAGCTAAGAGTATTAACGAGTTTTTCGTATAAAGTCGAGAGATTTTGTGTTCTAATTGATTAAACAGCCAAATTGAATTCATAAACAATTATTAACCAATGTTATCGAAAAATAGTAATATTGTTAGTGAACAATATACATCATTAACCAGGTAAATTTGATGAATCACGAGAAAATCGGTTTCACCCTATCTCTTCTGCACGTATACTGACACAAGCATTCCATGACAAAAGAAGCCTCCATAATCCGTCGTTCCTATATATAGCAATGCATCCGTTGAGCGTCGTTTTCCCGGAAGCTCATCGAGACGGCAAATTTGACGAGAGCCTCGCTCGCTCGCATGCATAATGGAAAATATTTACCAGTCAGTGGGACAAAGAAAGCATGAGCTTGCTCTTAATCCGAGCGAAATTTTCAGCCGCTTAAATATCAGCGCAGAGCTGTGTAGTGGGTAAGCCGTCGCCAACTCTATCCCTAAACAATGGGACGGACCAGTACTCCCTTCTTTACTTTCGCTCGGCGTGAATGCATCGTCTGACGAGCGCAAAAGCTCCATAGATATATATATATATATATATATATATATATATAAGTATAAGTGTAGTTGGTTTTCAAAAGTGAAAAAATTCAACTTGGTTGTATATTTTTACTACTTTAATTGATATTGCATTTATATGATGGCTAAAAACGGTGTGTAGTCAGTATTTCATAGAGTGAAAATAAATTATTATTTGAAAATCTTTTATAATAGCGGTATAAATTAGTTATGACTATAATAATAATAAATAAAGAATGTAAAACAATAATGTGAAATGAATAATTAATATCTTTAACAATGTACAAGATTATTAGCGATTCTCAATTCTAAGACAGACAGTTTTAAATTAGATTGCTAAGAATATTGGAAATAAATCGTAATAGTAACATTAATTTTTCAATAAGCGAAATTAGAGAAATTTAAGTTTTAATGATTTTATACTGAAATAATCTTCACTATGTAGCTGACGATAACAGGACAGTATCATAAAATTGAATAAGCTGCTGTTCAGAGGATTAATATTTTTAATGTCATTGTGTTACAAGATATTAGTAATCAGAAATGCGTCAAATTCAAGAGATTAGTTTGAGAGTAAAAGTTAAATTTATTTTATAGATATCTTGATTACATTCATAATTCGATGTTCTAACTGTTTTTATCTCTGATCAATATAATACAAAGCTAAATCGATAGGAAACTGTGAGAATTTTTTTTTGCACTAGTTTTCCTATTAATGTCTATGTATTATTGTCAATTACAATGTTCCAGCTGGTTTTATCTCCTATTAGCTCAACATAAAGCTGGGTCTAGTCTAAACCGATAAAGTGTTTTTCACCATGTTTACTAATTTGCTGTGAGATATTTATAATGTACTGGACCAACTTTGGTTCGATAATGGCCTAATGAAGACATTAGAACGAGAGACATTAATACGTATATTTATACTCATTTCATCATCAGTTTACTGTAATTGTTACTTGGCAGTACATGGCATTTTCATATTTTGATGACTTCGAAGACTTTCGTTCCAACTGGTATTAACGTCAAAACTTAAATTTACTTTAAGGATTCACTGTTTTGGTCGATAATTCGATGTTCCAACTGGTGTTATCTCCGATTAGCTTAATACAAAGCTGGATTTAGCGAAAATCGTAAGAATATTTTTCAACGGGTTGACTTATTAATGTCAATGTGTTGCAAAATATTTTCAGTCAGAAATTTTGAAATACTTTATCATCGAAACTTAAATATCTTTTATATTTGACCCACCGATTTCGTCGATAAGTCGATGTTCCAACTAGTATTATCTCCGATCAGCTCAATACAAAGCTAAATCGAGAGAAAACTGTGCTCAGACGAGTGTAAACGCGCTAGCGAGAGAGAGAGAGACGAGTTAATAAAAGAAAACAGGGATAAAAGTGAAGAGGTACGTGCAGACACACATATACATTAGTAAGACGAAAGGAATAGAGAGCCACGTCGTAGGATGTTGGTGGAGATTTAACATGGAGTAAGACGATTACGGCTTAGCTTAGCGCTCCAGTTGCATCTCACCACTCCAGCAGCTAACTCTCAAGGTGCGCACTTTCTCCCTTACCAAACTTCGAATCCAACGCAAAAATGTCAGACGAAAGAGGGGGTGAAAGAAGCTTCCCGGCAACAAAATGAAAATCGCTTGAAAGAGGCTTTACTACCTCGTCCTCGAGGCTTTCTCAAGTGTGCTACTCAGCTTTTGGTATTCATTTGTTTATAAGGCCGTCGTGTTACCAATGTTTTCCGCTTCGACGCGCGCTCGAGGATCTCTCTGTCTCTCTCTCTCTCTCTCTCTCTCTCTCTCATTCCATGTATTTCTCTCAGCAACGGATTCCGTTTACGCGCAAAGAGGATCTGACGGTCCGATTTCAATGATTCTCTATACATTTTAATGCCTCCGACCATTAAGAGGCGTAAACTTGAACTGATACACTCCAGTGCTGTTTTCCTGGATTTGTATTCGTTTCGTTCTATGAAACTGAACATTCGGTTTTTGGTGCGCAAAAATATAGAATATGTATGAATTCAAAGCTAGAAAAATAGACAAACGTTTAATGTAGTTTAACCGGAAATTTTTCATTACATCGGGAACTAACTGTCTGAATACAGAAAAAGTGTGATTTGAGCATCATCTATGCAGTGCACCAACCGTAAACAACGAGACATATTCCCGAAATTTCGCTCATTGGTATTCCGTTGCGATCGACAGTGGGACGAGTAAATATAAGAATATCGCACAGTGTCTACCATAGTAACCGTACTGTTGAGATTCTGCGTTCGATTGAGTTCGCCTTTTGTTTTTTTTAATGTGATTTCGTAGTATGTATAGTTCCTAGTAGGAATTGACCAATGGACTAGTACTGGGCCAGTACTGATAACCGACCGGCCGTACTACAGTACCGGCTTACAAACGAGTACCGGCACAGTATTGCACCAGTACTGATTTCAGTACTGGTGTTAAGTAATAACATTGAGCCATACTTTAAAACCAGTACTTTGTCAGAATTGTGTCAGTATTGGACCAGGTATCCATATCGAACCAAGGTTGTAATGATATACTGGCAATTCCTACTAGGGCAGAGAATATATAGTACGTGGTATGTACAGTGTATATTGCAGCATGTGTATTATACGCTATGTAGGGTATGTGCGATTGTAATGTATATACAATGGACAATATGTACTATGTGGAATGCATATTACATATTATATGATATCGAATATCATATATATTCTAATTTAAGAAATCGATCCGATCAGTGTAGGTAGCTTATTTACATAAAGTATTTTTTAATAGTTAATCAGATATGCTAAATTGTCAGTGTAAACTATTTACTAATTTACATACGTTACTGCGAGTTTATTATACATATATTTTACCAATAAGGATCATCCCGTTACAACAACGCAATTGATACAGCTGATATACGTAACACTTAATTATTACCTATGGTCAGAGAACACTCAGCCCTACGACGATATACCATGTGCGCCAATGTCGAAACTGCGAAATACTCCGCTTTGGGACCAGTTTCTTGGGAGGAACCTGACGATGCGATTCCGGATTAGGTATACCCATGTGTATGCCTAACTTGCCTAGTGAAGCCGAACCATCATCAGGGCAGGACAACTGCCAGCACAGGCTTAGGACACTAATTTACGCACACCCGCACGACTGTAGATCACAATCCATGGATGAACAGAAAATCATCAAGTACAAGTTTTGAATCGATCAATAGGAATCAAAAAAGTACAAATTAATTGACCAAATGTATCACTATTTACAGTTGAACGCTCCTCGCAGGATTTATAAATTATATAAATGCCATGCTAATTGATATATTTGTTATTCAAGGTTTTTTCCCAAACGTGTTTTTACCAACTTGGTAAATATATTAATACTCAAAAACAAGGGTTGTCTTTACGGTTTGAGAATACAAAGCACGATAATAACCATAAAATTAAAGATTTTATGATTAGAATATGGTAAATTCTTCAGAAGCGAATTTATTTACCTGAACGAAAAACAAAAAACTACGGAAGTTTCTACCATCCACCTCCAGCTTCACTGCTCTTTACACTTCTTTCGTTCGCCTTCTCTCAGTGCGTTTCACCTTTCCTTTTTCTTTCTCTTTCTCTCTCGCTCTTTCGCACTTCACCAGAAGAGAGATAACGACTAGACAACTCCCTTTCCTTATCCACTTTAGCCTTCTCTGGCTAGAGCTTCGCCCTTCAAAGAACTCGGCTCGTAATTCGTTTACGCATCCACAATGGACGCTACTCATCGTTCTTTTTTCTTCCTGGACTTTCTTGCGCTAGGTAGATCTTTGAGAGTGTATAGTGGAAAACCCGATGTCGACTAAGATAAAGAGCTGTGGTCTTTTAATTTGACTAAAATGGGTATGGATTAGAACGAACATATTGCAATCCACATTCGAAAAATTCTTATTAAGGTTTCTCAATGTATACCTCAGGATTTAAGAAATTTGGCACACATTTTTATACATCGATACAATAATTCATAGACGTGCGGAAACGAGTTCCAGTTTAGTTAAAAGATTTGACCTACTCCTGTGTAAAGTCGTAAATAGTCGTAAATATTTACCCATAGGATGCAAAGTATCCAATAATACTAATTTTGGCACTATGACTGTCAAGTTTATATAGCAGTGGGCTGATCATCCCTTGTATAGGAGAAAAAAAGAAACTTATGAACAGTGAGAAAAACTAACGTATGCGGTTCTCATTAAGCTTTAGTCCCGAAAATATCTGGTATTCCCCTATTTATTGAACTTGGACTTTCCTACTTCTAGTCTAATTCTTAATGTGGTTAAAAACATTTTTCATAGTTTAATTCTAGAAACAGAATTGATTAAAATAAACAATTTTGCTTCCAGTGTTTAAATACAATATTTGATATAATCAGGATATTTGTTAATATCTTGAAACTGTATTTAATTTCAGAAGTAAATAACGTTGTCTCTACGTGTAGATACAATCGATCTATAATCGAATATATATGAAATAATTGAATAGACATCTAATCACTATAATAACGTGATCAACGTAAACTCATTTTCAGACTTGAATGTACATAAACAATAGTGATCTGTTGAATAACGTAGATTTTATTTCTTATCATTTTTAGTGGTTCGATAAAGTTAAACCCATTTATATTAATTACGTTCAATTTTTTGGTTTGAATACTTTGACAAATTGTAAAAATTAATCGAAGTTAAATTTCTAATTACTATCCACGCGAAATTACAGATTTACATCCTGCGGGAAATCTCTCGTCTACTTTTCGAAATCAGCCGTAAAACTAGGACATCTACGCATGAAAAACAGCCTGAAAATTCTTGCCTCCCGCATTGCTTGAAAAATCGCGAAGATACATTGATAGACGGGAAAAAAACAAATGCTCTCACGCTCTCGAGGCCGAATAGCTCTAAGAAGACGCTTTCTCTCTTTTTCTTTTCCGCAAGGCTTTCAAGCAATTGGTCGACGAACGGCAGTAGTAGCAACATACACGCGACAGGATGAACGACGGTAGCAGCTCGGCAGTACTGCAGCATTGATTTCCAATGCGCACACGCTCGCCTCTACTTTCCATATGTATGTGTACTTTTATATTTCGCTCGGTGTCGCAACCTTTCATTATCATTTTTATGGCTGAGTTAGAGCTGGTGAAACGAGCTGCAATTTATTTGACCAGTCGTCAATAAAAAAACAGACATCCTAGGTCTCGATCAGGTTGTGTACTACACGACTATTATTTGGATCAGGTATCTGTAGCTTTATAAATTTTTAACACGACTTTAATCAACGGATTTTTAGAGTTAAGTTGTAATGTATGGAGGAATAATTTAGGATTTACTTTTCAGTCTAAAGCTTGAAAGGAAATTTGAATAACACGTCACTCTAAGGCTCGAGTGGCATAAAGTGTCATCTAATCGTGTTATTGTTGAAACTTCTTGTTATCTTAGAGATTCGTACATTTAACTGTAAAACGCAATTAATTTAAAAATGTTTGTGTATTTATTTACACAAAACGCTATCGTAACCGGTTCCTATGCATATACATTTATCGTTACTCTCTTGATTGTAATTGTAAATTTACCCACTGACCTTCATCATACAAGGTAACGGCCTAACCGTATGCGATCCGAAGCCTTGTTTTCAGTCTCTCTGTTAGTATAGGTGCGTGCGTGAAAGCTGCGCTCGACTGATGTGTGTATATATATATATATATATATTGGTGTATTGAACGCATAGCTCGAATGCATGACATTCCTCACTGTTGAATACGCGTACATGTAGAAACGTCGCAGCTGCTGCAGTGAAGGGATGTAACTTTATGTAAGAGGCGGAATTTATGGTATCAGTGGTGGTGCGTGGAAGTACGCGTACTCGACTTCGGTTTGGAATATTTGAATGCCAGTGCTACTCTGTTTCTGATGTGTGCGCGTTGGTGTAATAGGTCGATGCGTGCATGCGAATGCACGAGAGGAAGAGGGAGAGAGTTTGTATATGAGGTTTGCGTTGTTAGCATCTGGTACAACTGGTTTGTAAGGAGAGTACTTCGACTCGAACTGCAACGTTCGAAGGTATGTACAGTATGTGACAAGGATGTTTTGTACAAGTAGCTGATTCAGGCCCTTTTCAGTAGATGCACTACTTCGAGCTAGACGGTATATTGGAGTCTAGCAATAGTAGACTACCTTTGGAAAAATAACCGTTGCGAATAGTCGGTACCCATATTGCCAGTATACTCTGTATTAGTCATGGTAAATCTTTGTTTTAGTATCAGAGTATTCTGGTGGAATATTCTGATGGAATATTCTAGTCGAACTGTCTTGCAAATCTTCTCCGTAACTGGATGTAACAGAAACGATTGTTCTACAACTGTATAATGTACAACAATACTAGTCTAATAAAGTTTCTTTTCAAGTTTTATCCCGAACGATGAATAATCAGGAATGAACATCTTCGAAACCAAAGTTTATCAAGTCATTGCAAGAGAAAACCGCTGTTGTCGATAATAAATACTATAGAGGTAACTTATTTAAACAAAATCAAATAAAAGTTTGCATTTTACTTCAATAGAAGAGCCCAGACAATTCTTATAGGCATTCTTATGCTTATAAGCATTGACCATATAATGATATCCCATCAACACCGAATGAGATTCAAGTAATGTCGCACACTTTACAACATTTCAAGAGACATAAGTGACAATACCAAATTCAAGAAAAAGTACAAAAATCTGATTGACTTTATAAACTATTTAAGTATGTAACATTATTTATAATGCATATATTCTAGTCATCTGTACAAATTATTTTTGTCTTTCTGTGATCGTTGCACTGTTGTTAATACGATATTAGGGATGCGACACTAAATAAATAAGTGAAAAATAAGTTTGCAGTTTCAAAACTTAATCTGAAACCTTGCTTAAGTTAAGCTCCATTTTACTAGAATTTGATATCAATGAGATACATAAATACCTGAATTTGTATAAGTCAAATCAAAATTTCATGGGAGTATAATTGACAGAACATGATTTGAAGTGAGTTACCAGTACATTTATGAGAGAATTTGGACATTACAGTTTCAAGTACTGGATCAGTACAGTCAAACCTGCTTTTATCCGTTATCGATTGAATACTGGACAAGTACCAGGTCACAGTATTGCTGGCAATCTGACATTATTGATCGAATACTGAGCCAGGGATCCATTTTAACTAGAGTAGAAGCTGTATTACATCAGTGATTCATTTGACCCTTTAACTACATTTTGTAAAAAGCGAAAGCAAAATTGAATCAAGGCGGAATAATAAAATACATCTATAAATCTATATGAAAATATTATAAAATTAAAAAATATCATTCTATTATAAAAAAGAAATTCAAGACAAATTGATATTAACCATAAAACCTAGTGTTTCACTATTCCGATACTGACACGAAACTCCTTGATAACGGGTTATGTGAAAATCATGAGCACTCGATATTACACGTGTTTTAAGATAAAATTTACGACAAAATACGGGAATCAGTCATTATCGTAAAACACGATGACTATCCGAGCAAAAGTGCATTGCCGCAGACTGCTGCGAGTGGAACATATATGCATAAATGATTTCTTTCGGTCGTTCGTTGAAAATCGGCTCGAGTTATGTACCGTCGAGACACCGCATTTGATAAATATTGCGAGTTGTCAGTGGAATGCGAAATATACGAATCTCAAAGACTTTTACATTGGTTAATTCATGGCCCCATACCAGTGGTATGATTGAATAATGTTGGAAACACTTAAAACGTTACGAGGATGAGGATAAAAACGATTAATCAAACCAAATAAAAATCTAAACACTTAATAATGCATGTCCGAGGCAACCTCAACCTGTACTACTTATTAAATCTATAACTATCCAGTCGTAGATACGTTAGTTTATAATTCCGAATATGTTTTACACGCAAACCAATCAATTTTGCCTTTTCTCTCAAAATATTTTATACCAACCGAAATGCTAACCATTAACCCCATTTCTGTTTCAGTCATTGATCCCCGAGGATTTTAATGTTAAATCGATGTCTGTACGAGGTATCGGATTATGGGGATTAACAGTATGCAGAATAACGTCACACCGACAAGCTCATCATAACCTGAAAGCAAAGTGAATAAATTTTGACAAAGGTACGACGAATAATCTCGAACACGACCTAAAATTAGAGTCAGTATTTCACGTGGTCACATCATCAGTCATTGAAAGGTGTAGATGCTATAACTGTATTGGAACACCAGCTGGTTGGAGAACTTTTCTACTTGCACTTCTTTGAATTGCACATCTGAGGACGTATGTTTCGATCCCCACTAAAACTCGATTTGCATAATTATTCGACGTAAAATTGTGTGATGTATGTCGCAAAATGCAAAGGCTCGAAAGTTTATTTGGAGATTTTTATCAAGAGTTAGCTTACTTGATTTTTACATTTTTCTTCGGCCGGAGGCTAAATTAGATTCATAGTTTTAATCGAAATTTACATAAAAGTCGTCCATAACTGAAAATTGCTCCATTAATCTAATTGAAATGTAATTGCAAAGTAATGATATTCGGATAATTTATGTTACAATGTAATGCCGTTAGATAAACTGCATTTGTGCTAATAGATTTTAGTTGTTAATTTTGATGAATCATATTGTCATTTATAATCAATAATATTAAAAATGGGAGTGATCAATCATATCGTAATTTATAATTTGATATTGTATGCTGAATCAGGGTTTTACTTTGTAAAAGACCATGTTTCTAACGTGTTTTAAATGGGAGAATGAGAAAAAAAATTTTGTATATGTTTCAAATATACCATAATATGTGGATCGTATACAATATAATATAACCTGTTCAATGCATATTGTATTTTTGATTGCACATGAATAGAGCGCTTACGCATAAACGATGTTTGTGCGCGTTACCTATAAAGCCTATAACAGCTGAGGAAACCGATATTGTTTACGAGCAATCAAGATCCTGATAAGTATTTTTCAATCTTTACCACAATTTGTAAAGTTATTTAAATTAATAAATATAGGTAAAGTAGTACAAAAGTATATTTCCTAAAATAATAATTTTCTGTGTATGTGCTGAATTGAAGTTTGACTTCTAAAATTGCAACTTCAATTTTTATAAATTTGAGGTTCCTAGAATGATTAAAAAATCTTCTGCCAGAACTAAGTGAAACCGGTTCAACAACATTTGCGCATACAGTATTTGAAATGAAAAATTTCGCATGAATTAAAGTAATTTGTACGCACTCAAGATTGAAATTCGTGAGAAAGCCGAGGTCGCATTGTTAGTTAATGCGCTTAGAAGGTGTCGTATAAACACTCATTTATTCTTTTAAATCCGTACTTCTTCATATTTAGTAAAAATGAACCTGCAGTTCCATATTGGACCAACAGAGGCAACCTGACCACAGAACTATGAGCTGATAATAGCATTTTTTCTTAATTTTAATTTGTGAAAATCTCACTGATTTTGCTATTGTACTTCAATTTTAACTCTACCTTTGCTATTTAGTGTACATCCACTATTAATTAGCGATTTTTTTATTGTAATTTTTATGTTTAGTGAATATTCACTAATTACAGAATAAAGCGTATTATTGTAGCACAACTTCGAATTTCATGAAAATTTACATTATAAAGCAGTGATTTTGGATTATATGGAATTTACTGATTTTGTAGCCAAAAGACACTAATTAAAATAGTTATTTATGATTCTATTGAATACATTGATTGACAGTGAAAATTTACTGTTCCCATTTTGACAATTTTTCCATATTGATTTGTTGGTATTATAGTACAGTGAACATTCATTTTTTCAATCAATGCATATTACTTTTTTTAAGCCAATTTTTTAATTCTACGGTGAGTGAATTTTCAACTTTCTATTGTAACTAGCTATCCAAGGCACTTATAGAAGAGCTAGACCTCTCAAATTGAAGGTAAAACTATCTTCTTTAGTTAAAACAAGTGTACATTATTACTACACTATAAATATTTTAAATTTTGAGTGTAGTAATTTGCATTTCAAAGGTGTCTTTCCCCTTTTAAGCGGGCTTAGGTTTCAGAATATTCGACCAGTACTGTTGCCCAATTTCATCACCAATTTCAATTTGACAAGCGAGAACGTTATTATAATTCTGACGTGTTCTTATGCAACTTTGGTACCGACATAAAGATTTTCTATTACTATTAACAATGACAATTGTAAATAGGGCGATTTTCTGTAATTGCTCAAAAAATAGCCCTTTTCCACGATAAACTTCACCAACTCGCAAACGGTCCAAATAAAACAAGCGGATAAAGGTATTCCCGTTCATTTTGTACCATAAAGAAGAACTAGATCCCTACGCAAAACAGAGAGATGGACGAAAGGTAAATACGGCTCTAGTATTAGAGCAGTCGGCGTATACGTGCCTTATCCACGGACTTCTGTCGGCAACGATGCTTCTACGCGCACAAAAGCAGCGGATTACGCACTGCGTGTGTGCGAGCCACGCGCGCGACTCTCCTAGCTGATGTGCATTTCGGATGATACGTTGACCAGTTAACGCGCGAATCAGCACAATCTTAAGCGTCGCCGAACATAGAGATGACTACAGTAAGCTCTGTGGCTGCCTCTCTTCTCTAAGCGGACTAAGAGACAGTGAGGATTTCTCGTTTTGAATTCTGTGTGATGCTGATTGCGGTTTGTAGGGATTTGTGCATTTTAGAAAGATACTGTCGAGTTAATGGATAATGGTGATATTAGTGGATTGTTATATACAGAAAATAGGTCTTGCATAGGTTCAATCTACTAGTGTCGTGACTGACCAATTTAATTGAAGAGCGATACTATTATGATCGAAATACTGATTCTCATAAACGACACAAGTTTGCTATTATTGCACAATCTCGAAAATTCAGTTTGCTTCCGAAATATTTCTAGTTAACCTGACAAAACTCTTTAACAAAGGTTCTTGTCATCGTTCGTAAATCCCACGATATAAAGTATAATCCTGATCCCAAATAAAATAAGTAGCACCAAAAATACTTAAAGTCTGACAGAATAGCTTCTCGTAAAATCAGAGTAAATTTTAGAGCGTTCAATTAATGGAATTAGCGCCGAGCAAAACTTCTTCGTTACATATTCCAAGTGACACATACTCGTGCACCTCGAAACCCCTGAGGTACGCCGTCAAAGGCTTGAGTACAAAAAGATTCTATCTCTCTCCCTTTCCCGAATCAGCACCAAGTATGTGTCTAGTAAATGGAGAAATTAGAACGCGCGCCTAGTGCAGAAATTACCGCGAGATGCGCAAGCGTCACTTGTTATACGGCTCTTCACTGTCTCGCTGAAATGTTCAAAGTATGTATACGTGTATCTGTGTGAATAATAATGGATATGTATATATACATAAAAGGGGAGAAATTTGAAGATTCATAAGGTTCCGGAAGATGTTATCGACTTGAGGTAATTTACTTTGAAAATAGAAAGTAATTTCAAAGATTGTTTATTAGGAAATACTGGTAAGCACTACCGTTGCTGATAACAAGCGCCATTGTTGTCAAAACCCGATCCTTTGCCAAAATTCTCAGCCAAAATTATAATAATTTATTGACCCAGTGCTGGGATTCCAGATTTAAACTAGCACAATAAAGTTTGTCAGACTTAAGCCGCATTTAAAAGCTTGCATAACTTAAACTTCGTAATACAAAAATTTGATGTAAATATAGTAAGCAAATTCACGGAAATTATCTAAATCTAATTAGAATTTAAGTACAGAAGAATTGTCACAGCACTGGTTTGAATTATTTTATCTATACACATATTTTAGAATCAGTAGAGTATTAACCTCAAGTACTTCACCAGTAGAAATTTTATAGTAAAATCCATACTTATTACTCCAATTTTGATTGATTACTAAACTAGGATCGGCTTATAGTATTATATAGACACTGTCATTATTAAATGATCCCGTGATCCGTATATCCATTCTTACTTGCAGGTAATGGAACATTGGTAATGGAACGAGTATAATTTAATGTAATTTATCATAGAAAAGTAATACAATATGACCTTTTTCTTATAAGTTCGAGTAAGTGCTCGGACGATACTATATCATTACTGGATCATTGCTCCGCTCTCGGTAGGCTAAGAGACAACGTTTTAGTACAGTGTCTAAAATTAAGTCATCTGCGTTTAAAATAAACTGGAAAGATTCTACCATTATAATGTTTATCTCAATTCCACCGAATCATAAGAAAGGAAAATAAAAATACGAAATGTAATTGGTTACTGCACGCGTTCTCCAATTAAAAGTTTAATGCATATAACCTGCTTCCTTAAATCGAGTCGCGAGTAAACGAGCTCGAGACGTTATCCGGTTGGAAAGGTAGTGGTAGCGCAATGAACGAAGAAAGAAGCTCGCGAGCGCGTCCCGCAGGGCTGTGAAACCGGAGAAGCTGAATATCCTGCTTCTCTCTTTCTACCATCTTCCTTCTTTTGCGCTTTTCTCTTCTCCTCGTGTCGCGCATAAATCCTGCATAAGGTTAAAGCCCGTAAATTACTCTTTTAGAGCGAAATCTTTGTTGCAATTTATGCAGGCCGTGGCGTTAAATCATTTCGCCGAAGAGGGCAATTTATAACAATTAAGCCGGCCGCCAGTTGTGGTACAACGCGCGCACGAGCCTCCTTATATGCTGTCTAGGGAAAAACCCCCGGCCGAGAGACAGAGGGGGGGAGAGAGAGAGAGAGAGAGAGAGAGAGATAATGTTCCGTAATGCGTCGCAGAGGCGCTACGGGCTCATTTTCGGTTTTCTTTGTTCAAGAGCTACTTGGCTGGCAGTGGTCGACTATACCGGCGGTCTTTATCGTCAAGCTCTTGGAATATGGATAATGGGAATTCTGATAATTTTTGTGGGTTTTATTGACTTAATGTTTGCCGCAGTGCTTTCTAGACCTGTCAGAGAAGGAAATAACCCTAAAAGGATTTTAAACATTATTTTAGAGCGAAGGGGAAAGGGGGTTTTCCACGATTCGTTGTTATTTTGATCGGAAAATTAGTTTTTTTATGTAAATTTTCGAATAATTAATATTAATAAGGAAGAATACAATTTGTTTGTAAATAATAGTTACTAAAATTTCGAAACAACTGTGCAGATTTACCAAAAATCTGTCCTCTATATTTTCAGTGTATTATAAACTATTCATTCAAAGCTGTTATTTTCTCACACTAGCACATCGTTAATCCATACCATATGTTGAAAATACTTATGAATTTTAACGATTTTACAAATAAATTTTTTAACATTATAAAATAATAGCTTTGCTCAAAAAATCAAAGAAATTTTCTATGAATTTTCGAAAAAACAATATGATATGTCGTTAACTTTCGCAAGATTTTTATGAAATTCTTAATTATAAAAAGGCATACTATTATTAGAAGCTAAGATGACTAAAATTAAAATTTCCCTTTCTTATTGCAACTTCCCGTGAAGTAAGCAACGAAAAAATTTTATTAGCCAACAAAAGAAAAGACTTTGTAGTTTAAAATTGAAATTTCTTAGATAAGCAGTAACTCAGTTAATGCATATTTGAATCCATGAATTGAAAACTTTTTTGCTGTTAGTTATGCATTCGCAAATTTAATAAAAATATTTGAATTAATACATTATTTATAAATGAAACAATTAGAAATTATTTCGCATAACATTCCCCTAATGCCAAGAAAAATCTATCTTGAATAAATTAAAGTATTTATTTATAAAGACTAAAAAAAAATCTGATTTAAAAGTAAACTCACCTTGTAATAATTCCCAGCAAGATTATTCGCTAATTTAGATATTATCTTAGCTTGTAGTTTCTCCTATCCGTGCGACGTCTGTAATCGTAACGAACATGAAATTAATATTATAGATCGATTTTATATTCCCGCAATACCTTCAATTGCTCTTACTTATTATTCATACTTTGAGTTAAAAAAATAATTATTTTTCATGAAATTTCATAGCGTGTTTCAAGACATTGAAAATCAAATTAATAATGATCATAGCTGACTGAACACGCTATATTTTTCTTATCGCAATAAATTACAATACGATTTAAATGTTACGCATATTGAAACTCATAATTATAAGCTGAGTTTTACGTTGAACAATAGCATATAATAATGCAGCATGTTGCTCATTTCTTTCACACCATGAAAATTAGCTTTCGCTTGAAAAATGTCCCTCTCAATGATGAGAAAGCCGCGAAAAGCTGTATAATCATACAGGAAGGAGCATCCCGATCTCACTTAACCATACGAACGCTTATGCACGTCGTTGTTGTGAGGTAGGCGGTACAACGAAGGTAAATTTATCGCTCTTACTCTCGTGAGTGTACGAGAGAGGCTTGGAGGCTAATGGAAACGTAAATGGCCATAGTGACTCATTTGCATTGAGCGCAAAACGTGAAACGACCTGGAGGAATATTGTGTATGCGTGAATGCGAAGTCCGCGGGTGACTGGGTTAAGAGGCGGTTTATATATTCATTTCACCTCGTGTTTCGATTCGATTTCTAATTTGAATTCGAAGGAAGCTTCCAGCAGCTTGAGTGCTTTTTTGGATTAACGAATTCGATCTGTTCAGGGAAGTGGATATAGTGGAAAGGATGCAGTATGTACGTGAGTAAATCAAGGAAATTAATAGTCATATACATAGTCGTTTTAGCTTAAAAAAATGCGAATAATAGTCATTCCAGATTTCCAATTATTCAGACAAGGTATTTTTAAATTATATGTCTGGATGTAAGGTTATATTCTTAAAAAATTCGCATTTTGTTTAATTTTTAATTATCCATTTAAGGGGCAAGGAACGTTTGAGTCAGGATATTTAACATATAAAACTTTAATTAGTTATTTAATTGCATTCTTTGTAAATTTGACACTGTAGTTGAGACATTATTTGATGTTTTAAACTTTAATTTAACGCGAAGGGGTTGAAATGGGGGTCTTCCACGACACATTATTTATATAGATATAAAAATAGTTATTTATTTAATTTTTTAATAATTACTATTAATATCAAAGAATACGACTTGTTTCAAAAATAATAGTTTATTGTCTTAATATTTGGTACAGCGCTTTCTACTAGACCTGACAGACAGGAAAATCGTCCCACAAGGAATTGAAACTTTATTGTACAGCGATGGGGTGGATAAGGGATTTTAAATGAAAAAAATTTAAAAATCGACATTCTAACTATTTAAACAAAAATTTGCTACTTCTTACTATGAAAAGTTTTCCATTAAAAAACAAAGAAAATATTTTTAATATAAAATAAAAATTACTTTCAAGCCTCTCCCCAAGGCATGAGTGCTTAACCCTTAAACGTTACCCGGATACTTTTTCAAAGTCCTCTTAAGAGACAGGTTATCCTTAAAAGAAACTATTTCAGAAAACTTCGCGCAGTGCATATTCCGCTATTTTGAAAGTCGCTCTATTTAATGGTGTTGATCGAAGGAGTACTAATCCTTGGTTTTATGTAATTCAGTGAACCTATTAGGATTCAAGCATTTTTCTGTTGTTCTACCGCCGTATCGACTCAGTCGGTAAAAGGTGAGTACCATATCCCACAAAATTTTGGCAACTTTTTTTCTATTTCTGCCATAAAAACTGAGTGGCATACTGATGAGAATGTTTAAATGACTCTTATCACTCAGAAGACTCTGGGCAACCAGATAAAAATTTGTCGTATTTCCGGTACTTAGTTGTTTCCGGTATATTGTGGATTTACTCATGTACTAGTTAAAGAGACAATTCGGACTGATTTACCGAAAATCCGCCAACTCATCAAGACAAAGTGTAATACTGCAGCTTTAATTAATCCGATAAGTTAGCAATATGCAGTCGTCTCCAGTTGCGCATAATGCGTCGCATTATAATCTCCCGCAGCGACTTTCGCGAGCGCGTGTGCAGCAGCGATTACGCTGTGTGGTAGCATTAATTCGACGGGATGATTATTATTGATATTATTGGACGAATACTGCATCAAGAGGGATTGCGTCGACAGCCATGTTCAAGATGTAAAGGGAATTAATATTCGAATTTTTTCAATAAAAATTCGGTTCAATGTATATAATACATATGGTATATGATCATTTTATGAAAATTTGAATAATTGAGGCGTCGACTGAAATGGTAATTAGTTTTTAAAAACTTATGAATTAAAATTTTATCATTAAGGAATTTACTAGGAATTTTTTCTTTAGTAAATAAAAAAGAACTAAATAATCTTTGTCGCGCTGTTTTTTTTAAATCAATTATTACGAGGTATTTTGTTGAATAATGCCAAGAATTTATTTCGATTTCTGAACTCTAGTACTTTATCATTTTGATGCTTGTTTTTATAACATTGTAATATAACAAAAGAAAAATTCACATGTTTTTGGTCGTGTTCACAACTCAAGCTCTTTCATCGATATTACTTCATAATAATAATAATAATAATTTTACTCGACCTTTTACATTAACGATATTTATACGTAATTGTTTGAACTCGTTTGTTAATTAAATTTTCAAAATATAAATGATCAAAAAATCATGAAATTTTGTATAATTTTTGTTTATAGCTATGAACGTTAACGAGAAGTAAAGTAGAATGTATCGTTACTGCACTGAAAAAGTTAGTTATCTTTAAAAAAATTGATTTATTAAAAAAACAATATATCTTAACTTTAAAAAATGTTTATATGAATGTAAAATTATTTTTAGTAAATCGTTACAAGTGTATACGAATAAAAATGTATTTGTATACGTAAAATCATTTTTTAAGTAGATAAATATTTATTGATAGTTGAAAAATTAAATTTCATGTTCAAAGTGAATTAGAAAATTCAAGCAAATATTTACTGTAATTTAAAATCGTATTTAAACTAAATTTGCATTCAAATAAATATAACGACTAGAAATCTAAAGAAATCATCTTTAAAATCAAATGATTTTTTTTATTATAATAATTCTTTTTTCAGTGTTTTTATAATTAACTAAGAAATTAGTTAATCGTTAATATAGTAAGCACTTAAACCGATTAAGTTTCTAGTCAATATTTCTAACTAAATTGGAGTCGGATTATTGAATCGAACTTCTATTGTTAAATTGACTGTTGATACATTGACTAATGCAGCATCTCGCGGTTCGACACTAAACGATCGCAAGACAATAGCGATTTTGTTTGCCACAACACAACATCTCCCTATGCATCAACCATTTCATCATACAATCTATCATTGTCAATGGTATATTGATCTCACTATAAGGGACAGCTAAAAAGTGGAGGTGATTTTTTCTTAGGATTTAAAGTTGAACCCGCGTGTTTCATGCTTGCTCTGTTTACATAGTAGACAATACCTATTTATTTTACTGTATAAATTTTTACATTTTTTTAGCAAAACTTTTATTAAGGGATGACACACATGAGTACTAATAAATTGGACTAGAACAGGACGAAAGTTTTTAGTAGTTAAAATAATAAATGTACACATCATCAATAAAAAAAAACATTTTTCCAATATCCCGTAGATTTTATAGACAAGACAACGATAAATTAGTTGAAAATAAAAATCTCAGCATACAAAGTCCATATAATGTGTACGCGAGAGAAAGGCAAAGTTCTCGAAAGTTTAGTAGAGAGTATTCGAGCAGTCGAGCGAAAGCAACCTAAACACCGATACATCGTGGTAGATTATTAGCACAGTACCGTCGAAGTCACGACGTGAGTTTCCTCTGCGAGAACACGCTGCTGCGCTACGCTGAATTCGCTTGGTTTCTCATGATGCCCTGAGTTTTCGGGAAAGCCAAAGCCCAGCCTAGAGAAGCAACCGAGTTTAGGCATGTCGTGAAATTAGTTCAGACCAAACTTTCACTATCGGGATTACATATTTTCGTTCTCACCAATTTCTTGAATATTATCTTTTATGAATTATTATTTTTTTTCCGTTTCATTTATTTAATTTCTCATCCCCAATATTACTCTACACGGACAACAATAATCCTCACAGTTAGGTCTTCGTAAAGACTCAAAATTATTCTAGAAATCGTCAAGTAATTCACGACTACTACCAAGAGGATATTAAACTAGATATTTTCAAGACAAAACCAAGATTTTTTAATTTAATTGTCTTGAGTTATATATATATATACTTAACCATTAGAAAGACAGCCCAAATCTAACTTATGACAGGATTGTGAAATGTGACGTCGAAAAAAATTGATTATTTAGGAGCGTCATAGAATATTAATATTAATGCCAACAGTGTGGTACACAATAGAACCTGTACTTTTTTTTTTGCTTCATATTTTGCTTGTATTTGAACAAGATTTTCTGGCTAAAATTGATACAATTCTTATACCCTAAATTGCTGGTTGTATGGTATATGGTGGGTACTATAAAGCAATAGATGCAGAAAACTAGAGCTATCTGATTAAAAATTTAAGTATTCGTTATTTTCTTATTCTTATACTGAATCAATATTTTAATTCAAGACCAAAACTATTTTTCATGAATACCGTTATTGACTTTGTACGATGAAGCCCTATTATAGAAGGCTAGTGTATATTTAGGAATAATCTAAATACATAGAGTTTGGTGTTATGACTTTGGTCACTTGAAATGTTAAAATTTACGTGTGACATTTATGAAGAATTACAATGTGCATATTCCTTGATCATTTCGTGATGGTGGGATATCCTTGTATATCCAATGTATATTCTCGAGAGAATTTTCTGGTCTCATTTATTAAAGTTAAATACAGGATTTGAATACACATTACTAAAGTAGTTTATCAAACAACAAAGCTTGAAATAAAAATCTATGGTTTAAGGTTGAAGTAATTATTCCAAAGACTTTTCAGTCTCGCGATCCGCAACGTTCCCGCTAAGATTACACCTACGCTATGTAACCTCTTGGAATTTCCGCGGCGACGCCTCCAGTCTTGCGGCTGAAGCATTAAGGAAGGCTACTGCTACTACTAACCCCTGGAACAAGTTTGCTTCGTAAGTTTCCACAGCGCCTTGTCCCCCGTGACCACCGGGTCATATCGCCTGGTGCAGATCAAAGCCGCGAAGCGGCCGCCTGACAAACTTACGTCTCCGATAGTTACTCTGTAAATAAATCCCAAGCTGCCACCCAAGGGGTTGCCGCGCCCTACAGGAGCATCTTCTTCGTGGAAGGAACGATAAAGACGCTATCCGCGAGAAAATAGTTTAATTAAGGAAGATGTTCCTAATCTTGTACATCCATATCTCGCGGTGAAGTTTCCTTATTTTTTCGCGACCAAGTGCGAAGTTTCTAATTGTATTTAGTCGTGCGCGAAACTGGAATTCAGCCGAGAAAGGACTTAAGAATCGACGACTCGAGGGGATTATCGGATGATGATCGGGTCCGACAGTTTCTGGGAAGAGGTAACTAGCTTCTGAACTGTTGGCTCAAATGAACGTTCAAATTCTTTTCTAATAAGCAATTATAGCTTTCAATTTCGTCGGTTATTTACGAAATAAGAGTTAAAAATTAACTGTAAAGCTTATCTTGAATGATTTATTATTAATTCTAATTTATAAATTGATTTTCATTTCAATAGTCGCAATGATATCAAAACCACTTGTATCAAATCTATTAGCCTCTATGTAACAGGTGGATTTAAATAGATTGACCCTACTATAGGAGACATTGTGTCAGTATTTACAATCAAGTGTCGGTAGTATACAAATAATAAAAGACCAACGACCTGTAAGTTCTGGTCAGCGATTTATTTAAGACTCAATCGACGTGTATCATTAACATATCTGAATTTCACATCTTACAAATAGTGGAGATGCATCAGTTTTCTGCGTCAGCTCTTTCTTTATCTGACTTTCTAGTCACGGAATAGAGAAAAATCATACTGACGTTATACGGTCGACCGTATCAATAAAGTAATTACTCTGTGAAAACTTTCATTAGTAGTTACCCCTTAGTCTGTTAGTGCCTCGTCTATATATATATCGCGCATCCGGATCACGTAATTCTTCGGCGAACCTGCGAAAAACGGCTTCCGCCGTCGCGACCACCCCTCTCCATTTTCTTTCTTGGCTCGACGATAAATCTTCGTTCGGCCGAGAGTCTCTAAGCTTTCTTTTTCTTATAGCCGCCAGGAGATCACACACCTTCGAGCTTTGCTACTGCTGCTGCGTGTTATAGGCAAGTGTTACGAAGGTCCGAAGAAATAATATTTTCTAATTTTTGCACCTCCTAGATTCATCGTTTTTCATGTATATTGTAATATTCTGAGACGCATTCATAAATGATGAAGCGGTGAAATCTCGGTTCTGTAAAAATACTCTGTTATCACTTCCGGTATCTCATTTCACTGCCAGGAAGGATGGCAAGAATGTATGTGCTTATACATGAATAGAGAAGCCGCGTTGTGTGTTTGGCATATTCCCCTGTACACAATGCGAGTTTCTAGTTTCAGATTAGAGATGCTAGATGTATCTAATGGCGTTATTAGGCTCTTGCTTTGCGCAGAAAGTGGCCCGCTTGTATGGTGAGAGGTAGGTCCCGAGACAACGCTAAATTACGAGTCAGTAGCGTCGCCTAAATGAAGTATGCGCAATGGAAAGGTATAAGATGCTCTATGTCCTCCGTGTATGCTTCCATTTCCTCATCCGATTGTGTGAGATATGTGATGTAGACTGCACTGTTGTGGAACTTTATTTATCATTAGAAATTTCTAATTTTTATGAGGATCACGTGTTGAATTGCATTATTATCCCAGTAAGAAAGGATCTACAACCCAATATCAGGATCAATAATAACGTCACGCCCGTCCGCTATACCGTGAGCTGGTTACTTGCCTGGTATTAGTATTAAAATGTCCGTTTGGGCAAACATCTACGAACAATACTATACCGATTCTCTGAATCACGAATAGATTGAGTACTTCAAACCATGCTGTGCCAATGTTGAATAAAACTCTGCGTATTTATTTATACAAATTTTTAGATATAGTTCGAATCCAGTAAACTGTTTTTCTTTTCATTTATTTACTTTATCGAATTACAAGGTTTGTGATTGAATTATATAGTTGCGTAGTCCGAAATGTGGTGACGATATAAAGAGGAAAAGTAAAAATAACTTTTACAGATGATTAGAATGTGTTAATATCATTATTCTCTTGCAATGACTCGATGAATTCTAGTTTCGTCGGCTTTCGTTCTGACAAAGCTGGAAAAAACTTTGTTGGGCTAGTATCGTAGTACATTATGCAAATACAGAGCAATTTCGATCCCCAGTTCATATGAATATTATATTTCCATGACTTGGTCAGCACATTATAATAATTTCGCTCATATTATCTTGATACTGAAACGATCATTCACCATTACCAATGCAGTTTTCATAGTCATCGCCTGTAGTAACAGTAACGATAATCTCATCAGGTTAGTGGTTCAACGTTATGTCTAAACTTTCTACACATCGGAGTGTGCAGTTTTGCTGAGCAATCACTATCATGTCGATATTCTAATTACAAGCTCACTCGCGCATCAAACGAACAGTCCACTACCCGCAGCTATGCTATCGTCCTTGTCAACGTGGTTCGGACAGCGTAGAGACACTTCGATGCGTTTCCACTTTAAGGGCTCAATTCAACATCAGCCAAGCGACGCACAAACGCCGACGTGGCACCTAATGCGTCATAGAGAGAGAGAGCCTATCTCAAGCTCCGTGAGAGGGTGACCAAGCTGTAGCAGCAGTAGCGTTGGTGCAGTGACTCGGCGCATTATCCGTAATCTTGATCATCAGTCAAGCTGCTGGACTTTGTGCAAGCACAATGCATGAAGCTTGGATAGCCGCACCGACTCTGACTTGCTGAACCTGTTGGCGTGAGCTTCTCTCCTACAGTTAGCTCGTGTTTACTGAGTTTATCTACATCTTGGGAGCAATCGCTGAGCCGCACCGCGGCGTGACGTAGCGAGAAGCAAGCACGAGTGAGAAAGAGCTGTTGTGCAGTCTTGTTGCGTCGCCGGAGGCTCGAGAGTTGCTTGCGCTTTGGGAAATAAGAGCAGAAGAGGCTGTATGTTGAGAGAAGAGAGAAGGAGTGAAATAGGTGAAAAAGTAATTTGAGCTAGGGAAAGAGAAGAAGAGAAATGAGTAATTTTAGAAGCCATCCGTGTTAACTCTTTTTTGCATTTGCGATGAACTGTTTTTATTTGCGTGAAACTTTGACCAGAAATAGATTCGACATTTGGTTCTTTATCCGTTGTTTGGTATTGTCAAATAGTCTAAAATACTTTTTTTTTGTATTAACCAGTGAAAATACAGCTTTGACAAATGTATCTATGGAGTAACCTGAATAGTTACTTAGCAGAGGACATTAAAGTTATAACAATATTTAAAATTAACTTTAAACTAGTGATCATGCCATTGAAAGTGTCCTTATTTGTGACTGAGTAACGTAATTACCAAGCGACATTATATTTTGCCAATTGCATCTTCTTCTCATTCACCAATATCAAACTAATATCCTTCTAGCTCTGTTCTGAAGGTTTCTGTGGAGACATTTTTATTACTGTTATGAGCTTCCTTTTGATATTTATTTAGTAAGGCTGTATAACATCTGACCATAACAGCAACTACTATTTAGTACGTCTTCATAATTTGTTTATATTTTAAAAGATACATAGCATGTATTTTTCAAATACTGGTTGACCCGATATGCCAATTCATTGTTTATTTTGAAACTCACAACAAAATACTTACGAGTCTCTGCACTATTTTCAGTACTATTTCAAATTCAGTAAATATCCTGTTTAATATCTCACATAAACAAAGGATACTTATTGTTTATCAAAACGGGATCCGAACCACTAGCTTTGATGCTAGACACTTATATCAACAAAGAGGTGACCCTATAGTTACTGAAAGCCGATAACCCTATAGTAATCCGATTCTATCAATTAAGCCATAGCTGCTATATCATTAACTGTTAATATTATTAACTATATTTTAAACACAACAGAATATACTGATTTATTTGTAATTTATTACGGTACAAGGAATAGGGTTTATTCGATCATTGGTTTACACTATATCTTCTTTTCAATAGCGAAAATAAAGTCCATCAAACTATAAATAGAATAATATTCCGTTGCCTGAAAACTTTCGCATCTAACTGAACCACAAATTTGAATGAACATTTGCTAATATTATAAATATATTTATTAACAGTGAGTTCGAATCTTCAGAGTAGAGTAGTCAAAAACTTAAAAGAACGATTTATTAACTTTTAAAATATACAGTCACGAAATACCGCATTTCGTGACTGTATATTTTAAAAGTAATAAATAATGTCGCCCACACATTAATGCGACCGATCGATAACACTTTAATCAACATATTAACTAACAAAAGCAGTAAATTCTCTAATGTGGGAACGTAACAATAAAAAGGGAACTGAGAACATCAAGTTGATCTCTTTAGAAATAGGCCATGTCGATCTCTTCCCATGTTACGCAGAACGCAGAAGTAGACTCTGGTAGATACAAGGGCAGATGTAAACTCCAAGCGACGCGTCACTGTAATGCGAAGCAACTTTCGCAGAACAGTAAAACGAGAGAAGCCGCGTTAGTGCGCTGCAGCGGAACAGACCGCAGCTTTACGAGGAGCCTATCGACTTTTATACTTGCGACGGACATTACGCCAGCTTCCCTTTCGATTCCATGTTGATTTTTATGTCGGTTGGTGTGTCGCGAGAATCAAAATGCCTCCGCACGTTTCCTCGTTGCTTTGACGTTACGCTGAGGTGGATAACGGGTTCAGTCTTTTGATGTTGTAAATAAAATGCGTTTTATTTGCGCGTACTTGCACTGATATATAAAGACAGGCGGAGATGATATCGTCAATTGTATTTCTTTTTTCTCCACGAGAGAGACTTTGCTTATCGTTTCTTTCTTTCTCTTTTTTTTCATTTACAGTTACAGTGTGCATTTAGATATAGGAAAAAAGATATAAAAAGATGTACATGTAACGTAGGTAAGTCCATATGTTTTTGTTATCGTATGGTGTATTTTTAACGAATATCTCTGGTAACAATTCCTGGTACTTGAACAACGAGTCAGTAAAGATTCAGTAATCGTGGCTACTAGTAGTATACTGGTTACCAGTATTGGTCAAACCTTGGTTCGATATCGGGATGATAAGTAGAGGATAGACTTATAGTGATGATTAGCCCAATACTGGCGTGTCAGTTTGGAGCCAGAAGCTAAAGTATGGCCCGTTTTTATTTCGTCAGTAGTAATAAATCTAGTAGTAGTAAGTCAAGTACAGGCAATGAAGTATTAGATTCCGAATGTCAAATAAATCATAGAAATTATTTTACATTATATATAAATCTTATGATATTATAATAACATAGCAAATAAA
Organism: Apocrypta bakeri; assembly: GCA_018906985.1. Taxonomy (NCBI): domain Eukaryota; kingdom Metazoa; phylum Arthropoda; class Insecta; order Hymenoptera; family Pteromalidae; genus Apocrypta; species Apocrypta bakeri. The sequence continues at coordinate 3,579,238 of JACCIA010000005.1, forward strand.
AACCTAGATTGGCACAATATCGTACGATATTAGTGCTTGGCCAATACTGATTTAAAGTACACATCAGATCTTGACTAGTCTGGTTTAAAATACAATAACAGTACTTGACCAGAACTGGTAAGGTACTGTAGTAGTACCTTACACATTTACATACAGTATTTAAGTAATCATTGTATAAATAATTTTACCATTACTTAACCAAAATACTGTCTTATAGGATTCTACCAATACTCAACCAATAATAGCTTAAGAGATTCTACCAATACTTATCTAATACTGGCTGAAGGGACTCTATCAGTATTTGACTAGTACTAGTTTAAATTTCCTGATCCAATTACTGACTTTAAAGTATGATAATTCCAGTACTGGTTCAATGCTGTACGATTATTGGTTTACAGTACTATACTAATAGGATATCAGTACAGGTTAACTTTTCCGTTCCTACTAGGATTTTGTATGCAATAGATCTTTTTGTTAAAAAAATACATATACAGAAATTAATTAAAAACAAATTGTCATATTGTATACATAAGCGTAAAATAATTAAAACTTTCAACGAATAAAAGTTTGAAAATCACAATATGATTCATCACTTCTATATTAGTATTATTTATAAAATAAAGTAAACTTCAGCACACAGTCAGACGTTTGCCCATCTCTCAAAAATTCTGAATAAATTGAGTTAGTCGAAGAGCCAACTGTACTTCATTTTTCTTCAAATATATATAAATCCTACTGACACTTGGCATATCGCAATTTCAAAATCCATCCCCAAAAGATTCCATCTCCTTGGCAATGTACAAATTAAAGTTGGGAGAGAAAGAGCACAAAAAAACTTTTTGTGCCTCTGCGACTAAATTTTGCAAAGCTAGAAAAAGATCTCCAAAAACCATTTCTTCTTTTTCATTTTCTCCAGCCCCATTGTCTTCGAGTACCCAAACTTCCCCTTTCCTTTAATATACCTTCTAATTTCGACATATATAGATAATATATAGGTTTAAAGCGCAGCAGGTGCGCTATCGAGTGAATCGAATGAAAAGAGAATTCGAACACAGGGCACGCGAATTGTGCCAAAAAGAAAGAGAAGAAAAATATATTTTTGGCCTGGGATAAAAGTGATACTTCAGCTGGCTGTCGCGTATTGATTCTTGAAACGCTGACTCCTGGGAATCGACGACGGCAAACGGAAGTTTTTCTCTTCCCTTCTCTTCGGCTATAGATGCATATATATGTATATGTATATATATACAGCGTTCGGGGATTATGCACCGATTATTATTCGCCGTGATGGCGCCCGATTGACGCTGAACTGCTATATACGTATGCACATATATATGTATATATATGTATATACACATATATATCTGTCTCTGGATTGCCAGGTCGAGTATACACGCATATGTGTGCTGATTGGAAGAGAGAGATGGAGGGCTTTTGTTTGTAGTGAAGTTTCTTGCTCTTGTTGCTTTTTTTTCGTCATTGATTGCGTCTGCATGGTAATGCCAGCTCGTTAATTGTACGATATCCCAGATTTATTATTGATTTTGAAAGCTGCAGGGGGTAATGGACATTTGAGTGTTGCTGGCAGTCGTTAATTATTGGCCTGATAAATGGGGATTTAATACAGTAGGCGGATCGGAGATGATTCGCGTTATATTTTTCAAACTAATGCAAAAGAGGAAATATGTTTTTGATTGGAAACGTCTCAATGGTTATAAGCTGGGTTATTCAGTGACTCTATCGTTTCAGTGAATAACATCATTATTATATATTATATAAATTGTAAAGAAAATTCATCGCAACTGTCGATATGGATGGAAGCTTTTTAAAAGAAGATCAAATCCATTTGCTTATAACGTTGGAAATATAAGGAGTTTTTTCTTGTTATTATGCTGTTTATAATTTAATTACTCGTTTGTCACGGAAGACATAATAAAGGAAGAAGTTTATTTCATTCTACACTGGAAAAAAGGTTGCTACTTGAAAGAAAATTGATACATTGAAACATTGCTTTATCGAAAGAAGAATATTTTTACTTGAATAAAAAAAGAGTATTTTGGAGAAAAATAATAATTATTTCAAAGTAGAATTACTGCAATTCAAATAAAAAATTGCTATTCAGTTGTTGACAGTAATAAGGTTTTTAAATAAAAAATGTTCTTTTTAATTCTACAAATATTTACAAATTACATATGAATTACTTTGTAATATATGCATAAATTAATATTTAAAATAAAAATTTACAATTCATTTTGTAGAACAATCAGACAATGATCTTTTATTTTTTCAGTTTAAAATTTAACCCAAAATTAATACAATAAAATAATCGATTTTTCTTAAGGGGGGTTTCTACTTTGAACGTCTGTAAAAAAAATTTTGACGATTATAAAGATAATATCAACTTCTGGCAGGTCTTTTTAAATGTATTTTCTCGAAACAAAGTTTAGTTTTGTAATGATATAACATTTTTTATTACAGAAAATCAAAGTTCAGGAAGGGAATAAGTAGAAGCGGCTCTTAATAAAAATGCAAGCATAAACGATCGATTCGTACGCAGAGAGGCGTTTCTGAAATGCTACGTATAATTACGATGATTTCATCGAGTGGCGAAACGCTAACCCTTCGTCAGACATAGTCGTGGCAGCCGGTTATACGAGCCCTAACTACAGCACTAATTACAGTTAGCTCAAAGTGGTATATTGACTGATCGATAAGTCATGAGAGCAATGCTAAAACCTTCAGACATGTATGTCTCAATGGCATATATATTATATACATATGCATACGTTTAAGTACCTCTCAAGTGGCCTCTATGTGAGGTACTGATCTTTGCTTATGTGCCTTTCATATTATTATTGTTGTTATTACTATTATTATTATCATTGTTCTTACAGAGGGCTCGAAATAAGCTTCTTAAGTCTTCGGGATGGAAAGAGAACTTGCTTGACTGAAGAACAAATCGATAACTAAATTTCAGCAATGGCTTTCTATCTAACTACTAAAAACTTTGTCCATTAGTTTGAGAATGTTAGGCTGCGGCTATGATAATAATTACGAAGCCAATATTTGTTAAGTGCATCGTCGACGGTTTCAAAGAAAGTAGACGCTGTATCATTATAGTTATTGAAACTTATTAAGTAAAACGAAGATTTATGACTTTGGACGTGATCGAAAAGTATATTATCTCTTTTTATGGAGTGTATCTAAGAAAGCGTTTGAATTAACAGCATCGATGATAACTCGCGCGCGAGAAAGTAACCGTCGATAAATCCTTGGAGACGAAATTTTGTTTTATGTATAAGGATCAATATCTGACAGATTGTAAGATCGAAATTTGATAGACTTCTAATATTTTTAATCTGACAGGAAGTCGAAAAATTGTCAATTATCGAAAATACATTTCTCTCTAAAAGTATAAAAGAAACATTTGCTGTAAAATTGGTTATTCTTAAGTAAGGTTACTTATAGGTCATCTAAGTCTTGAAATTCAGTTTTGAAAAGATTCGACTATTTTTATAACTGGAAATCTGGACTAATTTTGAGAAAGTCTTACTTTATGATATAATCACCTACGATTAGTTATTTATTTATAGTTAGGAGTACAAATTGATTCTCAAAATGGCACCTTCGTAGTACACATCATGAATTTAATATCAATTTCCAAACTGAATTTCAAGACTTGGATGACATTCAACGAAAAATGTGAATGTTATTGTTATGAAATAGTGTAGTGATTGATTAGTTTGGTTCAGCGTAAACTTGGAAAAACTTATAAGTGTCGTGCGTCATTATAAAAGTGTCTACGTAGATCTCAACTTGGGAATCAAGTTCTTTTTCTAGATATATATAAAGCTGTCGTGTGAGCCATCATATCACAAAATATTAGTTTTATAAGATTGATCAGGATTTTCAGTTAGAAATAGATCCATGTAATTATTAAATATTGGCATAAAATACAAAAATTGGTCAAAATGCCAACTTTGTAAAAAACAACATTCTGTAACATGAAGAATCTTCATAAAAAGTTTTAAATAATTTATAAAGTTAATTACAAAGCCAATGAACAGGTTAAAATATTTAGAAGAAAAAAAATGTTATCTGGTTAATATGTCAGAGAACGATAAATGGGTCAGTCTCTGAGAGATTGACAAGAGAAAAAATCTATTTTCTTCTAGATAATTTTAAAGCATTCGTTGGTACTGTATTGAATTGACGATTGATTTCTTGTTAGTATTAATGATTATTCGTTAATTTTCACGGGAGGAGCCCGTTTATTATTGGAGATAGCTACTTGCCGGCCACGTGAGGATGTAGCGAAGGCTGGCCAACGAAGGATGTGTTCTGGTGATGTCCTCTACCTGTGGAAATGTAGTCAATCAGAGTTTTCTGAAGGCTGACCAGCGAAGAATCTGTCCTGGTGGTGTCCTCTATGTCCTCTACCTGTGGGACTGTAGTCAGTCTGAGTTCGACAATATCAGAGTGATGAGGTATGTCTGTTGTGGGCAACAGCAGTGTTAAGAGCTCTGTCTGTTGTGGGCAATAATGAAGCGTAAAGCTCGGTCAATTATGGGCAGTGGTAGAGTGAAGTTCTCTGTCCGCTGTGAAACGAGTTTCTCGAGCAGCTGAATTAGGATCTCCGTGACTGGTGTTTATTTCTGAGTTGACTTTCGATAGTTTTTTAAAATAATAAAGATATACGAGTTTACTTCTGCTATTTCCCTTATTCTGAAGGGATTTGTACATCAAATCAATCTGATTTCATAGTGTCTCGCAAATTGTGGTTTGTTAATTTATTTTTACCCAATTGCTCATTCTCACTCCCTGAGCTCCTGCTATATACGACAAAAGCAATTTATGTAATCTAAGATGAAAAATCTATTCTCTGGAAATTAAGTTGCTAAATCAAATTTTCGTCTAGACACTGTATTTATGTATAAGGATTGTACTCGGATATCGATATAAGCAAATAAATATTTACGTTTTAAATTAATATTAACATATGATGATATCGAATTCAGTTAAGAAATAGAATATGAATCAGTATGACGGTCGGTACCAGTAAAATATAATATTTTTATTGAACTTTTGAATCTAATGAAAGGCTTATCGTATCCGAAGATATTTAAACGTGGGTAATTCTCTGACAGATTGATCAGTCAAAAATATTTTTTTTTATTCTGAATAATTCCAAACCTTTCATTCGAACTGTATCTATGATTGTACATTTTTTAGATTTTTTTAATCAATCTTTTCTAACTTACAGAAAGTTAAAGTTGACTTTTTTAGAATTAATTGTATTTTATACAAATTTGTAATAATTTGTAAAAGTAAGTTGTTTGTAAAATTTGATAAACTTTTTAAGTACAATACTTCCAAGGTCGTATATATGTGTTACAATAAATTTATAAATTTATGTACAAATTTTGTAAGGGTTTGATCATTCGATGTAGCATAAAAAAATCATGAAGGCACCTGTATCGCTACAAAACTATGGACACTAAAATACAAGTTTACTACATTTTCATAAATGTATTTATTAAAAAAATGTTTTTTTTTGTAAAAAATACTAATTTTGGCTATATAAACTATTTATTTGATACCGAAACTATTTTTAGTAAAATGTTATTTAATGCATTCAAATAAAAATATGTTTGAAATACGTGATATAATATTTGATAATCTAAAGTGTAAATACACAGTAAGAGTAAAAAAAATTCGTATAAAAAACGAATAATTATATTTAACCAAATATTCATAGTAATTTATTAATTAATTTAAACGAAATTTACATTCAAATAAATATAAATGCTTATGCATTAGATTCAAGTAAATATTTTCTAGGACTATCGAAGTCATTGTTTGTAGTCAAACAATTATTTTTCAGTACGTATTCTAACTAGAAATAATGAGATTCGTCAAATGATCTCAAATTATAATTAAAATGCCTATTTTACTCGTATAATCGTAACTGTACAACATTTTACTGAAAGGCAGCTTCCATTACTCGAAAAGTCACTGCCTCAGTCAAAGGTATTAAAAGTACAATTAAAAATTTTTTAAAATCAAAATCGTATTGAGTTCGTCGAATGCTCAAAGCTTCTCAAAATTTAATTTTAAAAGGTCGATGCTTTATAAATATACTGCAACTTATATACAAGACCTTAAAATTATTTTATTTCAAAAATTTAGTAAATCACCTTAAAAAAACTTCCCCTTGTCTTTTTAACGAAAAGTGATATATTATAAAAAAAATGCTGAAAATACATACGAACTAATCGAGAAAAATTCATGAAAATGCATGAACTGTCGGTCTGTATACTACATTTTCTTAGGTAAGTAGTAGCACACTCGAGAAAAAAGAAACGAAGTGTACGAAGCTAACGCGACGTAATGAGTGCTAGTTTCGCCATAACTGGGGTAACAAGTGCAAGCGCACGAAAATAGACATCGCAATCGATGAAGGCACTAAAGACAGATAGATGTGCGAAAGTAGTCAGGAGTAGAAAGGGAAGAGAGAAGTCATTCCGCCAATACTCTGTTGGCCAAACAAGATATCCTCGACTCTTTTTTCCTTGATATATATATAGGTATATAAATATATATACAGGTATAGCACTTGCTGCAACTACTGTTCGTTGTCTCGCTCTCTCAATAACACGCCCCACGCAAGACCCTAGACTCGTTCAACTCGTAAGTTAGTTTTTTGTTCCGCAGAACGAAACTCTCGCTACTCTTGTCTTTTTTCGGTTATCTTCTTTTTTTCGTCCTCTATTTTTTCTGCCGTAGAAGAAGAAATGAAGTAGTTACCTACTCGTTCGGTCCTGTTCTTCGATCCTCTTTATTAAACGAGCAAGTTGATTCAACGTCAACAAATTTCAATACTTTTCAATAAAATCAATGTAATTAAAGTGGGATAATTACTTTTAAAAAATCTTGTTTTCTGTTTTCTCTCTCTCTCTCTCTCTCTCTCTCTCTCTCTCTCTCTCGATTTCCATGTATGAGTCATTCTCTGACAGACTGACCGAAGAAAAAAATTTATTTTTAAACATTTTTAAACTTTAGTTTGGTACTGTATCCACAATCATGAATTTTTTTAGATTTTTTTCATGAAGGTTTTCTAAGATACAGTATGTTAAAGTTGGCATTTTTACCAATTTCGATATTTTCAGTCGATATTCAAAATAATTTTAAGGGAAGTATAGTGTATATCTTATAATAGTGCAAGTATAATAACCCATATACATATGGATTATTCTTCGACAGATTGACCGGTTGACAAGTTTTTTTTACTTTTCAATATTTTTAAACTATTCTACCTTCACGAATTATTTTAGCCTTTGATCGTTAAAGTTTTTTAAGTTACACGATGACAAAGTTATCAGAGAACCATTTCTCTCGAAAGCTCTTTACGACGGACCTTTGTTATAAATTACCTAAACATTAAAAATAGAATATTTTCAAAGCTGTGGCTATATGTCATAATAATCTCAAATCTCTGTCAAATCAAATTTCGAAGAAGGTTCGATTAGAAGTCTGACCATCGAATAATTCATGATGATGTCTTGTATCAATACAAAAGTATTTACGAAGGTCTCAATTTGTCAATGAAGTCCTATTTCTATCAGCTATATTTCTAGCTAATAGAAATAGCTATAAATAAGTTATTATATCATTATATCATAAAATGTGAGTTTCTTAAGAAACCAATAGGTCTTTATTGACAATTCCTTTCGGTAAATTGATGATCGTTCCAGACTATTTTGTACATTTGAAAACGCATCACATATATATATGCTTATTAATAAAAACTAACTTTTGATAATATTGATAAGGATGTATGTATAGTTTATTACACATTATCTTAACGTTCATTACTGATTTAAAAAGTAGATACCAAAAGATTCATAAAAAAAGACTTTTCGGTCGAAAAGTTATAGGCACTTCAACTAAAACTAGAAAGTCTAGTACTTTCCAAGTAAACGGGACCTGTTTCTATTTTTTCCAGTTCTTTAACAATAACTTATTTTCTTCTTGTCCAATCTCAGCCAATCTTTTTTTAAATCGAAGCTTTTTAAATATATCGTTCAGCAATATCCATTCAATTATAGATTCAATACTACACTCCATGAAAATGGGCAAAATCTGTGGACTAAACGATCTTAAAAAACCATTGGGAACTTTTTTGCATTATAGACTATAACACAAAGCTCGAACGAATCTACAAATAGCTCTTTTTACTCGGAAGACACCTAGAAACTAGGTAAATAGGGTTGGGTCGATGTGGCCTCGCGAATAATTTTTCGATTTTCAAGTATCGAGTTTTTTCCTGCATTTTATGGGTTTACTCATGTAACAAGACTACAAATATGCAGTTATTAAAAAAAATAATTTCAAAAATAGTAAATTTTAAACGGGATTTATCGACAGATTATTAATAAGTAATTTTTCGATTGTCCATGTCTTAGTTCAACATCGTTAAATAAACAATTTTGGTTAAAAAGTGATAAATAGTTGGCATATAAGAAAATACTATTACAAACAAGTAAATATTTAATTATTTATTGCTAATTCGTTATTTACGTAAAACTTTTTTACTCTTAACAAATATTTATTGAATTTAAAAAATTTATTGTCTAAATAGTTTCTATATTATATTTAAATAAACAACCAAAAAATGATGAAATTTTCTTTTATATATAGCAAGTATCGGTTTACCGAAAATGGTTCTAGTTTTTTTTTAATTAATTTTTATTCATTTTCTACTCTCGAAAAACACAATTTTTTAATAAATAAATGTTCTTAAGTTTTTTATCTTAAATTTCTTTAAAAACCTCTCGCAGTAAACAAGATATCTTATTCCTCAACAATAATTTCTTTAAATTAAACCTTTTTTAACATCATTTTCACGCTCCATTAAAAAAAATATCAAAATCCGTATTTTCCACCGTTAACCCCGACTTTTTACTCAGAAGACACCTAGAAACTACGAAAATAGGTTCAGGTCGATATGGCCTTTTCATAATTCTTCGATTTCTAGGTCTCGGGTAGTTTCCAATATTTTGTAGATTTTCTCACATATAAATCGTTGTCTTTCATTTTTATCCATTTTTTTCACCTTAACCCTCTCTCTCTCTCTCTCTCTCTCTCTCTCTCTCTCTCTCTCTCTCGCTGTTTTTCTCTTTCTGGCAGTTAAGCGAACGAAATAAGCCACGGTAGAATCACGTGGTGACTTTTGCCGGCGCCTGAACCGAAGCGTGAAGAAATTCCGGAAATGCTTGGGCATCGACTTTTCTCTTTCCAGCACTTATACACAGAGAAAACGAGAGAAACGGAATAAGGTGGATACCCAAGTCTAGGACGTGAGAGCGCAAAGTGCAAAATGCCCCGAGAAATACCCCGGAAGAGAACGCAATAAGCCGACTCTGCCCGGGCTACACGGATGACGAATAGCTCTAATAATCGCCAGCGACTGTCTTCTTCGTTGCTTCTGCTTCTTTCGCTATATATAGAGCAGAGGCTAGATCTTTTTGCCTGCGTAGCGGAGCAGCCTTTGATCTCGTGGCAGATTCAACAGAGAGAGAGAGAGAGAGAGGTGGTTCGCGAAAATCACAGTTCACTGGAGCAACGTAGCTGGAATAGGGAGAATGAGAGTGAGAGGTAAAGCCGAATTCCCAGGGAAGTTACTCGTTATACTCGGTTGATTTTCTTCTTAGACGTTTTTCGAACTAGTTCCTATGTTATATTATATTTTTTTTTGTTAATTTATTTTTAATTCCAAGATTAAACGTATAATGCGGTTGTATGATTTTTAAACGTTACTCGTAAATTAAATGCTATTTAACAAGAACTTTCGTATTTTACGCTGTAAAATGTACACATTAAAGAATCGCGTAATCGAGGTCAGCTTTGCCGTGGTATATGGTGAATTTTTTTATTTCAACTTTGTTCCTCGAAATTACAATTATTAATTGCGTTTTAATCTTTTTTCAAGGTAACCGATTGCGTCGCTGGTATATTTATTAAACACTTCACTAGAAAGCGTTAAATTTTTGAATAAATGGCTTATATTACACAGTCATGCAGAGAATCGTTTTCTTTTTCATTTCTGTTTTTTAATTAATGACGGAATCCTTTTTGAAACTGGTGATGTTATCAATTTTTTTTATTATGATTATTTTTTTTATCGATTAACACTTAGAATTGCGATTCTACGTGGAATTACAGGCGGACTTTTAACCTTTTGATGTAAACAACTTTTTATTAAAAAAATGCCTTTTTAAAAGAAGAAAATGTTTATTCAGAACAGAAAATAATGATTTGCCTTTGAAAAGTATTTATTTGAAACGAAATTATTTTTAATAAAAAAGTTACTTACTGCATATATAAGTAAAATTAGCTTGAATATATTAAACATTTTTTTCTAAATTAAAAACTATATTTATTTTAAACTAATATGTATTTAATTTAGTAGATCATCATTTATTTATTATTATTTATCGTCAATAAAAAATGTTCATATGTATAACGAATTAGTTTTTTTATAAAAATATTTACTGATTTTCTTAAATAAAACGATTAATTTTCATTAAAAATACTCTAGTAAAACAACTGACTAGATTTTTTTTTAATTAGTGATTAATAAATAGTTTTCAATAGCAAATAATTATAATAATTTTATTTAAAATAATATATAAATTTAGATAAAAAAGTTGTATAAAAAAGTCATTCAAAATATTTCTACCAATTAAATTGCGTGTTCGGTTTCGACGAACGTATAGTTCTTCCCTTCCATGTAAATACTCAATATACATGAACGAATTTTTTTAGGTTCCAATAAATTTTTCATGCATGTATTTAAAATTTATTTTATTTAAATGAATACGGCCAAAAAAGTTTGTTATATTCAAGTAAATGTATTTATTTACAATTGTCTTTATGAAATAAAGAAATATTTATTTGTATTAAAAACTTTTTTTATTATTTACATTACTTATTTGTATATTGTTTCCAATTGCACAGAAAATTATAAAAAAAATTATTTTGTAAATATTCTGTTCAAAGGTTTTTTTATGATTTTATAATTAGATTTAAATAAATATTTTTAAAACAATTTTTCTTTTCTTAGTCCATCATTGTACGTCGATATATCGTTTAGCTTTCTACTGGGATAGTCGTATCCTCTGTATCTAAATTTTATAAAGTACGTCTTTGAAAATAAATTGGATCAAAGATCGATCTAAGTGGAAAATAGTTGGAAGTAAAATAACTTACTTTTTCCGTTCAAATCCAATTACCGGATATATTTCTATATAGTTCGTTCTGGCACAAAATATATATTACAATGTGTTTTTAATATTACAACATGTTACAAAATATTACTAAATTACATCTATAATGTAATTTTACAATTAACTTAATTTTACAATTTTACAATTGAGTTTAAAATTAACATATTTATATGTCGTTTCTAATGTTTATTAATCTACAAATTTAATGATATTTCATTTCAGATTTCTATTATTCCTTTGTTAATATTTTCCCCTAAATCACATTTATTGTCCCACGTTTTTTCCGAAGAATCAGTAGAAAAAAGAAACGTTTCATATCCGTATTATAAAACTATACACGAAATACATTTACGACCTATTCTTCAATTCATTTCCAACCAATAATATCGTAGACGTAGACTATTGTATTATTCTCTCACTTCGAGGACTCGTTCTCAAAGAGAAAAATCGGAAAGTCATCGTGCAGAGAAGAAGAATTCCTCGAAATCTTATACGCCTCTACTACTACCGTTTCGTCACACGCGGCTAGAGAATCCATCGGGTTAAGAACAAAAAAAAAGAAGAAGAATGCTCGTGCTTCGTCGCGCGAGAACCAATGTCTCTCCGGTTACCGCGTCGCTGCCGAGATTCCTCTCGCTTTCTATCCTTTCTTTTTTTTCGTTCCACTGGCGATTTTCATGCACGAGGCAATCCCAGGCAGAAAATCGAACCGACCGCTTAAATCTTAGCGGAATAAAAGAGACGTCGGCCGTTATTATAACAGTAGCCCCTACTACCCCCCCCCCCCCGTGTTTTAATAATGCGAATTCTATTCATGACTTCGAAGGGTGAGAGGTTCGTTCTTAGTTGTTTTTTTATTACCTCGTTGAGGATAGTTCGTTCGAAATCACCGATTTGTTGTAGTCGAGTGCGCGCGTGTGTGTGTTCGGAAATTCATCACCTTTATGACCGGGATTAAATTCATGCTCTGGAATTCCTTTGAGCGCTTGTCGGACCAATGGAAATTGATTTTTTTTCTCAAATACCTTTGATTGAAATTTTATCATGAATAACGTGTAAAGTGAATACTTACTTTTGGCGATAGGGAGGGGGATCAAAGAGTACGTGCAATCGGATGTCCTCTTTGGAAATATAAAATAGCGACACTGGCATGAAAAGCTGGTACGATCCAACTTCGCAACCATCTCTATTTACACTCCAAAAGCATTGAATGAGCAAATGATTTGTAAAAATAAAAATTGTTTACATTTTTGTGCTAAATCAATTGTTTCTATGTCTATCCGATACGCCGAATTCCGTAGAGGATTCAAATTGAAATCGAGTTTAAACATTCGTCTCTTACGCACTGTTACCGACTGAGTCGATACGGCGACAGAACAAGGCTTGAATCTTAGTAAATCCACTGAATTAAATAAAATCAAGAGTTACCTGCCCGCGTCCTTGGTACTATCTATCAATATGTCAAGTTTTAAACGAAAATATTGAAAACAGCTGGAATGAGAATTGATAACCACAACATTTGGTTACTCAAAATTTCGTTCTTTTTTCGAAAATGTATGAATATTTTCGCTTCCAATTTGGCACAGTGATAGACAGTACTAAGATGGTGGAGAACTAACTCTTGGTTTTGCGCAATTCCGGGGATTCAAGCATTTTTCTGTCGTTCTAACATCGTATCGACTCAGTCGGTAAAAGATGAGTATGACACCCCCTTAAGTATATATAAAAACGTATAGTAAAATTTACCAATATATTGTAACACTTATGAAGATTATTATTAAATTTTCTCGTATTTTATCTAAATCCATTAAAAGTGTTGTAATAATTCGGTATATACAGTTACGTAGATACTCTATCGGTGAGTATGTGTACCTTACAAGCACTCGTTTTTCTTTATATCGATAAATATATTGTAAACTTGAGTTTAACTAGGAGTATGTATATATACGTTCTTAATATTAAAGTTTCAACCGCTAGGTGGCTACAAGTAATGAACATTACTCGCAAACGGTTGAAGATAGCCTCAAATAATATAATATTCTGGCTATTGAAAAATATACAACAACAAAGGTTTGTTTGAAAAGACAGTGACATTGTATGCGTTATGATACCAGAAATCGGATCTGTGTTGTAGCTAGCACACATCGTTGTTACTAGAAATATAGTTAGACTCTAAAAAAAAATCATCAATTTGGACATCCAGATTTTTCATGAAATTCTTTGAGAAAATGTATTATACGGTATTATAAAGATTTGTAAAACAAATATATTATTTTTGAAAATAAATTATTACATTTACTAAACTTTTCTTTATCTAAAATTAAACAAATTTTTAAAGATTATTTTTTCATACTATTACTTTCAGTGCACCTATATTATCATACAATAATCGTGAAAGTTCTCCGATGGAAAAAGCTGCCTTTCAAAGGTCAACAGTTCTCGATTAATCAAAACCTCGAAATACCCTATTCACATCGTAGCAAAAAAAAAAACCAACTCTCACATCTGCTTTCAATTCAAGCGTCTGCCGGCCGGTAATCGCTGTTTGGAATCTCAAATGAAAAATCGACGTGGCATTTTCTCCAGCTGAAAAAGCGCACAGGCATCGTTGTCCTGAACAATAGATGTTCGACTGCGAAAATCTTCCGCCTTTCTCGACAATTAAACTGTAACAGTATTATACGCGCACGAACATAGAGAAAATCGATAACGCGTTCGATCCGTGTCGATATTGCGGCACTTGCTCTACACACGGCGGAAATACCCTGGGATGTGTATATCAAGCGAACGACGACAGCTAGAGGGAGACGGGGTTATGATGTGTGTTGCAACTGTAACCGACCATTTTAGTTTCCGCTTGCGATCGTATAACGAAATACAATGGGAACTGAGCAGTAGACTGCTTTATATAGGAGAAGTTGCTATCGGTGAGACTAAAGGTCCGCTAGCTACTCGCGAGAACAGCATCTTGGCTGTTTCATGTCGCGATTTTAGTAGTAAGCACGCACTATCTGCGTCGAGTCGCGAATTCGATCCACTTGGGATTATAAGTTTTTATGGAGAATGCACTTGTATTCAGAGGGCGAAGAGAAATCTCGGGACTTGATTTTATGAGGAAAGTCTCTATGAGAAAACTTTTCGAGAATTTGATTTGCTGCCTACGGTTGACCATACCTCGACTTGTTCTACTTCCCCGCGCACTTGCTAAATTCTTAATTGTTTTTACAATGTTTATTTTTCGTCCTCGAGATACTGACTGAAAATCAAATGAAGGTGAACTAAAAGTTTTAGCAAAATCAAAATGTAGTTAAAAGTAATTCGCTGATTCGTTATTCATAAGAAATTTTTAAGTTACTAATAAATTATAGTTACGAATAAAGATTTTCTTCTAAGTAAGTTTTTTAAATACAAATTTTATTTATTTAATTTCATAGTAATTGATATAATTCGAAGATATTTGGTTAGTTTCGTAATAATATTTATCAAAAGTTGTTACTTTCGAATCAAACCGAAGAGCTTTTAAATAATCAATCGCATTTAAATATAACAATTTTTCTCATTCGTTTAAATAAATAATTTCACACATTACTATATAGAGGTAGTAACCGTTTATTAATAATAAATTGAGTTTGAAGAAACTCACTTTACTCTGTGCCCTTTTGCCACATTTATAATAGTTAAAAAAGTAAATAATATATGGATCAATTCGAAAATATTGATTTAAGTCTAATATAGATTTTTTCCGAATATAAGCCATCAATTATTCTGCGTATTTAAATGGCAATTTATAAAAACATATTAGTTTTTTTATGGTGTAGCCTCACACTATTAACTTGTATAAGATAATCATATAATATCTTATATCGAAATTAAATAATAAAAAGTAAGTTCAACTACCATTTTTAGTATTATAATTACATTGATAATAAAATTTAATTAGGACTTTAATTCTCACTAAATGACAATTATAAAATAATTCAGCGAATGCAACCCCTGCCCCACATTCTTGTATTCGTCCATCAATCGTTACTTTAAAATTATTTCTCTCGTCATTCTCGTAAATGATTTCGGTCCGTGAGACACTTTTTAATTTAGCCTAGAAATATTTTCAAAATTACTCCGTTACTTCTAGCAATGTACTCAGAAACTTATAAAAAAATTCTTGGAAGCCCGTTGAATTTAATTGGGAATATTTTAAGAACTATTCAAAATACGACGGAAAAATGTTTTCTCCGTATAAAAAAAGGAAAAATTGAAATAGGTCCATGACGCAGACACGTTTTAAGAGAAGCTACATAAAATAAAAAATTTTTAATTAGTTATATTAATTGCATTTTTTATACGTTTAATACTGAAGTTGTATATATGTACACCTAGAATTTGATCTTTGTTTCGCAGCTTTAAGGGAGTGTCATACTCAACTTTTGCCGACAGAGTCGGTTCGGCAGTAGAACGACAGAAAAATATTGACAAATACTATTTATACATTCTTAAAGAATTTCTATTCGAACAAACCTTACAAAATTTTACATACTGCTATTTACCAAGATTTTTGAAAAAATAGTTATAAAATCAATTTAAACGAGTCTTTGTGCCAATCTCCAAAGAATAACTAATTAAAATTATTAATTTTAGATAACCTCAGCTAAAGGTGTCTCGCGCCCCCTTATAATCTGACCATGTTATTATTTTAGCTTACAAACGTTTATCGCGTTAATAAACCGTCAACTTCCATCTAATAAACAATAAAATAATTTGTAAAAATAACTATTACAATCACCAAAATTTAATGGAAAAATGAAAGCAGGGACTATGCCACTATTATTGGCAAAATCGAGAAAATAACAACCCTCATTATCATAATCGAGTCGATAAAATGGACTCTACCTAGAGTATAGTGCCAAGCACGCATAATCCCGCACTACAAGCAACAAAGTCAAGTCCTGCAGACCGGAGAAACTGTCAGAAGATTATCGTAAGCCACTCAGTTGGCAGATTAGGAGGCACATAAACGCGTCAATGAGGCAGCGGATTTCATCTCGGTGCAACTTATATACGACGAGAGATAACCTCCCATGGGGCTATAATAGAACAATGGCTATAAGCTTTGTTGATTAGTCGACGCGCATATCGAGACTGTTAAGCAGAATTCGAGCTTCTCATTCGGATTCGTTAGCGTCATGCACCATTATAACGGACTAGCAGACCGAACTATTAATATGTGTTCAATCTCCATTACCGACTGCGGCGGTCTGATCTATCCCGGTAATGATACGTCGATCTATATACCAATGTTGAGTCCGATGCTAGTTGAAGTTATGCATACAGAGAAGTGGAGAGAGTTAGTTATCTGTTGGCCAGTTTAACATCAATGAAACAGAGTTATTCGTTCGAATTGTATGAGATATGATTCATGTATTAAGGGGCGGGGTACGTACTTATTCTCTCCCTTATTTAAACTTTAATGATTTTCAGACAAAATGTGAACAATATTATTTAATGAATCTACCAGAAGCTCATTTTGCTTAAATTATTTTATTTTTATGTCGGTTTGTACTACTTATTTTTTAATGAGTCTCGGAGTGAAAAAAGCCTCAGTTTTAGCAACGTTTAGCTTTGTAACAAGTTAAAAATTTTTATTACAGACATTGGAAGTTCAGGCACAGAACAAGAATAAACCCTCCCCGACAGTAATATACAACTACCTTGAGATTCGTATATTGGATTGTCAAATGGATAAAAAACATTTTTCGAGTACGAGTGTACACTCGCTATCATAAATACATCTACAGCTGCAAAAAAGGCATCCTAGCATAAACATCACACTGCACTATCGACAAAGCTTTGACACATCGGGGCTATATCAATAAAAAATTCAAACCATTTCGCCTGTCGCCTAGGAAATATTGCTCCAAACGCTCGTGTATACTTACTTATAAGTTTGCACGCGTAACGCGCCGATTTAACCTATATTTTCCTATCTCGAAATCACATGCATCTCCGCTTATTGCAAGACTCTGCAAATTGATCTGATGAAATCTGACACTTCCTGCTTATCGCAGATATGTCTCTCCCTCATTAAAATGTTTCAGCCTGCCGAGTAAGTGCCGAGTATGTGAAGCTACGCGACGACATTTAAAAACATCGTCGGTGCGAATAATTTCTTTTTGCATAAAACGCGCACAAGCATCGTCGAGTTTTACCGAGGCAACGTAAAGGCCATTTTTCTTATTTACGAGACCGCGGTGCAATAATAAAGCGCGCCAGACTCGAAATAGCGAGTGGACCGCGTTTTCTCACTTTTTTGTGCCATATATATGTACATATATATGAGAGAAACTGCCTAAATCTACAGCTGAACTTTGCTGTTAATGTGGAATTCTGTTACTTTGAAAGGAAGCGCGAGATTTTATTTTAGTCGATTAAAATAATTTTTGTTTCGTAAATGTCAATTAATTCGAAATTTTTGTAATAATATTTTCACTGAAATTAAGTTTGATTAATTAACGAGAAACTTTACGAGAAAAATTGCACGAAAATACATGTATTCAAATGCATGTAACTTAATTAGAATAAAAAATTATTATTTTGGTTTTAAGATATATGTATTCGAAACTAAAATTATTTTCAGTGAAACCTTTACTTACGGAATAAAAATTTGCTTAGATACGTAAAATAATTTTTTGGAGAATCAAAAAGTGTATTTAAATTGCAAGTAACATTGAATTATTTAGTAAATTTTGTAATATTTTGAGATTTCACTTTTTTCTTCAATTTTCAAAGATATTTATTAAAAACATTCATATTAAGAACGTATTGTATTTAAATATCTATTGCAATTAAACCAAATTTTTCCATTGAAATTGTTACGATTTCCAATAATTAACTGATTTCATGAATTCAATTTTTTCATTGATTCGTGACACAAAAAGATATAATCGTGATTTTCTTAAATGCAAATCTAAATCTAAATCTAAATATAAATATAAATATTATTCACGTATAAACATATAAATACAAATTTTGAAATAGCTTTCAAGTCGATACTATTGACTTGATAGTAAATCAAATTTAAATCACTCAAATACGTTTTTTTATAAAATAAAATTGTTTATTTTAGTATGTTGCATTTGAAACATATATATAGACTATTACTATTAAGTTACTCGGAGATAAAACTGATATATATATATATATATATATATATATACTATATGTTATGAGCTTTGCACAATATAAATTGTTCACAAACACAAACTCTTTTATCCGCGCGCTATTCTCAGTAAGTAAACTCAAAGTTTTATTCGTGCCAAACAAATACGTGGTTCGTCTATATCCATCGATAATTGAGAGGTTGTCGATTTTACAAACATGCTGATTCGACGAGTGAATTCGTGGACGTTCTGTCGATACGTCATATTTACAGATTTACGATGAGTAAAAACAGTCTACGTATGGGAAAGTGCGTGCGCGTTAAAATAAGATTGAGAGATGAAGGAAGAAAATGTGAAATAAAAATAGCCAGACGAAAATACAGACCATAAATGTGCTAGGAATTCTGGAGATTGTATATATAGTTATATGAAAAATTGAAAAATACCTTAGATTTTTAGAACGAAATTACAGTTGCTTTATCTCATAATATTAGAATATCAGTCATGCGTGACCATAACGGGATTCCACTACTTACAATCTGGAAGAAAAAAATGAAAGCTGTTAAGATTTATATTTTACGTTAGTGTTTATTTGTGTAATTTGTGTATTCATAAATTGCCTGTCGTTGAAAGAAAAAAACGATCATTGTCTTCTTTCAAGAACACATGAATTGGAAAGTAAAATTATTGTCAGTAAAAAGTTATTATTTGCGAATAAAAATTTTGTCCAATACATCAAATAATTTTTTTTTTGGTTCAAAACGTGCATTATGTTAATGTAATATAACTATATATATTACAATATTGATGTTATAAGTTTTTTAATGTACATAAATATTTATTAGCAGTAGAAAAATTACATATAAATAACTAATTAGTTTACGTTTCTTAAGACTATCCAAAGAAAGTATGTTTTGGAATCAGTATATTTTAATAGAAAATGTTGTATCATATGAAATTTGGAGTGATTGACGTGTTATTCGGATAAATTATTAAATCCATCAACTCATATATCAACTTTGAAACAGGTGTTCGACTTAAATTTAGAATAACCTAAATTAGTTTGTACTTGTTGCATCTGATTTGAAACATCTGTTTTACACAGAAATTTATCATTAGATTGACCAACTGTACCAATTTCTAGCAAAACTAATCTGACCGAAAAATGTAAGCAAGTTGAACAATGACTCTTATGGATTGAACACACTCTTTTCCAGTATTGTGAAAAATAGCTCAACTAACAGTAATATCATTTCCAGCAAAAACTGTGCAGTAAATACAACTATATCTCTTCATAAAAATGATGATTCGATCTGTAATATATTGTCTGGTACATTTGTTTGGGGTAAGTAAGTGTCCGTAATCAATTTTCTCGCAAAAATCAACGGTGGTTCCCAAAGTTGGATCGGTGTCCTAAATATACACTGCAATAGCTTCAATGTTTATACAGGAACTACCAAAGGACCGATGTCCTATGTCGGTCCCATATTGCAGAACCAATCAATCGTTACAGCTGCCCCAATATCACTTGATCACAGAATTTGTTCATAGACACATGCGTCAGTCACTTATTTTGTTACTGGTATACAAAATATATTTGTTACTAATACAATTATAGGTAAAATCTAGATAGGTAAATCTAGTTTCAATAAAGGCTCTTGAACTCATAACCAACGTATGTTATAGAATTATTCAAAGAATACATAATCCAACAAAATCCAAAATCCATCTCTTAGAGATAAAGTTCAAAAATTGAAGAAATCACTTAAAAATATAATAGAATCATTTATGCGATAGAATTAGATTTCATCAGTCTGTTCGCCTCTTCGTTCGAGCTAAGAACGTCTAGACTTTTTAACAGCCGCAGTAGTAGTCGTCTACACCATGTTGCACGTCTCGCGACTAAAGCGTCGTTTTGGACATTTACTACCGGTGCAAATCAAATACCCGAACAAGCGCGCGACTACTCGTGAATTTTCCAGAACGGATAATTAAGTGGGGACGAACGACCGCGAGATAAATTCGCACCGCGTGGTGAACCGTCAATTTAGAGGCGAGTTTTTCGAGCTGAGAGAAGATATAGCTCTATTTGACCGGGGTTAGAATGATTTCGGCGTTAATTGCCGCGTTCGTCGAGTTTCACGCTGAGATTTTAATTTATGGAGCTCCGCGGAAGGTTAGGCGCAGAGGAACCGGACGGACTGATTTATATTTTGCGAGAGTTGGCTGTTAACGCGTTGAGGGATTCGGACGTAATTAAGAAAATTGGAATTTATAAAAACTTTGATGATTAATGGAGGTAGAGAGATGTGGTAAGGAATATTGCGATTGGGGATATGTTCAACTGAAGTTGGCACTTGTTTCTTTAATTTAAGCATTTCTGATTATTGATTCATATAATATAGAACTTTAATCTGGAATATTTAAACTAGAGTAAATACAATTATTATAATGTTGTAACTATTGTATGCGAAAAACGTTAGTTTAATACTAGCCCATAAAAGCTGATAAACTACGGTTTGTTGGTCTGGTTCTATTTAGAAAAAATTTTACAAGAAAATTAGTAGCAGTGATTGTTAAGACAAGCGAGAACGTCTATAAATTAGTCACCAGTATCAAATTAATATCACTCTTGCTGTTGTAAAAGATTCAGGGAAGACATTTCAGTTTCATTCATAAACTTCCTTATTGTAATTTTTTAGTTTTACAGGAAATGCTAAACACACAGGATACCCTAACACCATCCCTAACCGATTTACAATTTGATATCATCAACTACTATCAGGCCTTTATACTTTGGTTGATGTTCTGGTTGATATTTTCCAAGATGTTTGAGATTGCATTACAGCATCCTGCACTAACTATTTTAAATAATTGGTTGGCCTGGTGGATCAAGTAATTTACTTCTAAATTAATTTTTTTTAGAAGTTTAATACCCTCTATAATTACCTCTGCAACAATTTCAAGTTTTCGCAACTAATCATTCTTCAGCCATTAATTGAATCATTAATAAAATAATTAGTTTCGCAAACTCTCTCTAAATTAGACTAAAGATTATAGCCATACCCATGACTCGAGAACAGCAACAGTCTTTAAACATGAAATTAAGGTGATGCCTTGTGATTTGGAAACAATTTTGTTCACTTATGACGCACATGCAGATGTCTGCTCAGCTACTAGGTCTAGAATTGGTAGGATATCTGGCTCACAATCATGTCCAATTGTTTAACGTGGTAGACCGCTAATCGATTCGCCGTTTAATAGTTAGTTGATGTTGTATCTTTCTGGTAAAAGCTAAATAATTCGAATCTACACTGGACGAGTCAAGATGCGATACCGTGACAACCGCAACATAGTTTCGCATGATCTCAACCGAGTAGACACTGGAACCAGCTGAATCGTTTTCCATTCGCGTCAATTCTACATTTTTAAAGAGAACAAATTGTAATAATAATAAGATTATCATCCATTCATTACAAAGTCATATTTACATTATTTTTCTCATTGAATATACCCAGTATAATAATGTATACACACAAATATATTTGTATATTAATTATTACCTGGATTATATTTGATAAATCAGCCGCTGATGACCAAATAAATTATAATGGTGATCATGATAACGATTGGTTGAGGTTTAATATTGAAAATATATGTTATTTATAGATTTCACATTCCTGATGACAGAATTATTATTATGGAGTTAATAATAATTTTCTGAACCAGTTCGGTTGTGAACAATATCTAACAGATGTGATGAAAGAGTGCATGCTCCATTAATACTATGATATAAAAATAATAGTAATCGCATTCTAAAGCTTAATTTATATCGATTCTTATAATTCTAATTATAAAATATTAATTTAAGCAATTAGTATAGAGCAATTAGTTTAAGGCGTACCCATACTATTGGCTCAGACCATAAAATTTTAATAAAAGGTCCCTTAAGAAAAGAAGGCCCCAGATATCAATATTTATTCAATGATTCCTTAGTTATAGTTAACTTAATCGATTACAAAAGAATGTTTAATCGATTTTATCCAGCAGAACAGTAATTTCTGCAAAAAAAAAACTAATACGTCTAATCCACAAATATTCACGACGCAACTCAGCTCAGCTGGACGAGAACGGGAATTTAATAATAAACGCCGACGCGCTCAGTCTAGGCCTAAATTAAATTAACATACACATCCGAGCAAGTCGGGTAAATTGAGAGACGAGACGGCTGGTGTTCTTCGAGAAGTTGGCTCGCAACCTGTAAGCAGTTGGCTTATTTGGGCCAACACTCCTTTCGAGGTGCTGGAGGTTTATCTAGGCATCAATTTCTGCGAACAAGCGGTGTTTCGTTGAAAATGCGAAACTTTAGTTATCTCGACTACGAGAACGGTTATAAGAAAGTATAGGAGGAATTTTTCATTTTCGTAATGATTATGGTTTTGTGACGCGCTGTTGGTGTAATTTTTACTTTTGAAAATGTTATTATGACTCTTCGTTCTATATTAGAATCAATTGATTTTGTAATTAGTATGAGTAAACGATTCTTTTAAGAACTATTGTGGTATATAATGGTAATTGTAAAATCCCACTCATTGAATGGTGACATTCTCAGCAGTAATGAAAGCATATTTAAAGTTTAACAGTATAATTAAATGTAAAATTATTAATTCCTCTATTGGAAGAAAATGGGAATAATAATTGGATTGTGTTGGTCATTGAAACGTAGGAATATTGCCGATGATTTGTGTGACCTTGTACGTACTGCATAAATTATCAAATTTCACGCTTCTCGCTTTTGGTCTAAACCAAATTTCATCGTCCCCAATCCGGATCTATTGAATTTCACTTTTGTAGCTATAAGTGATCGTTCGAAGCACAGCATTTATTTATTCATATATAATACATTTTTTTTTCTCGAGTTTATTTTACTCTTTGTACACGGTGATTTTAGTATTGACGCAAAACTTTGATGTTTAATTAGCCTTCCGTATTGCTGTCTATTTTTATGGGACTGTAAAAACTGTCTTGTATTTATGCTGTGCTTTAATCTTAGGACATAATATTTCGACTGCACGAATAACTAAGGTTTTGTTTAAATAATATCTTCATTATGGATTATCGCTTTAGCAGTATAGCCCTGTCAGAAGAATTGTCAGCACTGAAACAATGAGCCAGTGCAGTTTCTTTGGTTACAATGAGTCGCCAAGATTGGTTCAATATCGAGATAATATTTCGACATTTTTCAATTTATAATCGGTTACAAAAGCTTATCAAGTAGATTTAACATCAAATGACATTCATCCAAAATACAGTTACGACTTAATTTGATCCTTACTGTACTAAGTATTGATATTGATGTTTACTAGAAAGTCATTGGCCCTCGTACCAGCCAATAGTGATTTATTACTGACAAAACCTGTATACTCTGGTTTAACATTGGAATCATAATAATGAGCCAGCACATTTGCAATATGCTGATCCAATTCCTGATGTTCTAAATTAGAACCAGAATTAAAACTACTCAATTCTGACATGTCAGATTGGAACCAAAGTTAAACTATAGCCCATTCTTATTGAGCTATCTAAGCTGTTAGGTTAGTGTGATCTCACCAGAATGAATTCCACGCCAAACCACAATTCAGAAATGATAAATCTAGTAGGTGACCAAATGTTTGTTTCCCAACGTCAAACAAATGGTGAAATAAATATTACGTATGGATTAATCGTTTTGTAAATTAAGATACAAAACTTAGGAATAATTTACTATAATTTATCGCAGAACACTGGCCCAATGTTGATTCAGAACTGTTGTCTAGTAATTGACTAGTTACTCCACTATCGCTTCAATGTTGTCATATTACTGTCGTCAAGTACTTGACCAGTTTTTAATATTTATCTCGTTCAGTACTGACCTACAATACCGCAGACAAGTTACCATTACTCTATTCTTATTACGGCATTTTTTTTAAGAATTTAAGAACAGACTATTTAAAAATTATAAAAATTTTCCGCATTTTCCACTAGCGCAACTTCTCTCTTATTCCTCTTTCAAAAACTCCCAAGCCTTTACGCTATACACGGACAAGCGTCCGCTCGTCATTTGCGAGAGAGATGTAGAGTTGGCAGCATCATCTCGCCCCCTTCACTCGTGTTTTTCGCCTCTCGCGCGATATGTCTCGTGGAATTTTTAATCTCTTCTCTCGAAAGCCGAGGGGACATTTGTGTTAGGTAGGAAGTGAAATATTCTAGCGTATGGCAGGAGCCGAGAGTAAACCGGATAACTTTAAATGAGATTTTTTTTTTCAACGCAATATTTCGTATCGCGTCCTTTGTTTTTTTATTTGTTGTCTCGAGTTCCTGTTTCAACGTAAACCGATTAAAAATATTTTTTTAGTTTCGCGTAATTGAATAGGCTAAAAATATACAAAGCTACAGGATTATAATCCACGTACACACATATATGTATACACATTTCCGTCGTTATTATTGACAAAGCTTTCACGTCATATGAATAACATCGGGACAGAGAAGTATTTTTACGGTATTGCATCGTACATGCACGTACACACGCACACATATATATATTATATATAGTTTATCACTTTGATTTTATATATCGTTGCATTAAATTGGCGATTTTATAACGCGTATATAAAATGCATAAAGCAATGTATACTCCGAGAGGATGAAAAAGTCTACGACGAGTGTATTTCATGCATGAAGTTCAAGTAGAAATACGCGTACATAGTCAGACATATACGACTCTAATTCTTACGTTCCATTAATTATTTTTAGAAAATATCATAGATTATAATACGACTGACGTAAAATCCATGTCATAACTCTACTTACATTCGTACTCAGCTTCATTAAATGTACTGTCAATATCTGTCCGATGGTATATCGAAAAATCCACCCTCTCTCTCTCACTCTTTTCCTCTATTCCTCCAATGATTTATGAAAAAATATCTCTATCTCTCTCCCTTATTCTTTCTCTCGCTTTCGTAGATGATACTGTACACATAGAAATAGTAGTATCTCGTTGGTAAGTGCAGTGCATATAATGGATCGTTTTTCCAAGCGCGACAGGCGAACTTACCGCGGCGCTTTGTAAGTACATCTGCTCACGGCTAAATTTCCATGGACGTATCGACACGAGCGGAAGAGAAATGCGCGTTGTGCGACGGAGGACCATCAATTTCCCGTTAAACCGGGGCCAATTTGAAGTGGATGCCCAAGCGATTTGTCAGTGTGGTAGTGTCGATCGTTTTGCAGCTGCGCGTATGCACCCTCTACCCTCCATCCACCCCTTGATTGTGAAACAACGAGCGTTTCGTTTCGCAAAGGCTTGTTTTATTATTACAGGCCTCGAGTTAATGAGAGTATTAGCTTTTACAAGCGCAACGTTTTGCGATGTCTATAATATATATATATGCTCCGATAATTTCGATTATACGAGAGCTTAGTTATGAATGTGTACAGCTTTGAGTTTAGTTCAACCAATGGTGTTGAATTAGTGATAAATCGATGGTTAGTCTTCATTTGAAGCTAACTTTAGAAGGAGTTATTATAATGTTATTATGAAGAATGGTTGAGCATAAAATCATCACGAAATGTACAATTTTAAGTTTGATGATTATCTTGTACCCATAATACCTGCCATCTGGTGACTTGTCGAATGTTCTAAATTATTAATGTTAAAGAAATATATATTAAGAAATTAAATTATTTATACCACAAAGGTACAGTTACGATGAATTTTCAACTCGATTGCTAAGTATAACATCATCTGGACTTAGAATCTATTAAATCCATGAAACTGTTCAATCTGATGTAGTCTAACCAAGGGCAAAGTTAAATAAAAACCAACAGTAGCCACTATATTTATAGCAACTATATATCGAAATTAAATATTTAATAAATGAAAAAAGATAAATTGTTCAGCTTTCGTTTAAAAAAAAGTAAATTGAGTAAATCAAATGAACATCCTAAACGTAAAGAATATAAAACTTAGTTGTTTGCAAAATTTAAGTATTTCAATCGTAGATTATACATTTACTTGTAATTGAAAATTGAAGATCGGCATAAGACGCTTATATAAATTTATGCTTACGGTCTTGCTGTATTTTCTACGTCTTCGCGATAAAATACATTTAATGTTTTTGAATATCGGTTAGCTAGTTTGTGCTATGTAGAGTAGAAAGTAAATTTTGCAAACGCCGGTTTATTTTATCACACGAGCCATAACAATATTCTGTAAATACGCAATATCAGAGCAATCCTCCGTACAGTATCGCATTTTTCCAAACGCAGCCGCACGTACGTTTAGAGCGAATTCTTCTTTTTTTTTCAAACTCTCTCACAGCCGTGGCTTCCTACAGTCATATCTGCCTTGCTATATATAGAGCAAGAGAGATGCCATAGCTCGCACGATAGCGGAAAATGAATGTCTCGGCATAAGTGTATTCTCGTGTGTCGGAGGTCCGCAAGTGTAACTCAGTCGAGTTCTCGTGACTCCCTCACTCTTTGAATCTCTCTCTCTCTCTCGCTCCGTTTATCTTTGATCTTTCAATTTCTCATACTTTTCGTTCTACCTTTCTCTCTTGCACTCGCGCAATGCAAGTGAGACCTATGTATGTATATATATATATGTATCGGATAGTCGTCGCTCGACTTACATTTGAGCGGCGAGAGGTCGTCGGTCGATGAGACTCGGTGACGCAGCGTAAAGAAGAAGAGCCTTGTGTCTATGTCTATGTATGTAATATATATATACACATCTATGGATCCACGCGAAGAAGCAGATGGGACGCTAGTGCAGGTACTGGAAGAAAGCACACACATAAATATATATATATACATATAGGAGAGAATGGAAAGAGGAAAATGGTTAGAGAGAGAGAGAGAGAGAGAGAGAGAGAAAGAGAGAGAGAGAGATGGTAGCAAATATTTATATGCGAGATCGAGGCGAAATAGCATATGAAAATTACGGAAAGACTGTATGTGGCCTTTTGTGGGAAGGTATGCCGATGGGTGAAATATAGTTTTTCGATGAAGTGAAAGGTATATAGAAAGTACTTCAAGTTAGAAGATTAGAAACTGAACAAAGTTGTTAAGCTTAATGCGAAAAGTTTAAATCGCTTGGTAGTATTTTTACTTGCTTTTTTTATAAAATATCGTTGATATTTTCGAAAAATACAGCTCCATTAAGTAGTTTTATTTTTTATGACGAGGATATATTTTTTTTTATAATTTTTCCTCCCGTTACGTCGTCGGAGGATATTTCCGCTTTAATATATACCTTCAGAAAGTGCTTCCAAATAAGATGATGTTGTTAGCTTAAGTATCGCGTAAAGGATAAATAATATATTTCAGACTTTTTTAAAAATATACACACGTTTCCCTGTAGGATATGACTTTAGTTGGTGATATAAAATTATAATTGTAGTACTTAACTTGAACGTATTTATATAATTATTTTGGACGAAGAGTTTTAATTAAAGAGGTTCGCTAATTAATGTACTTACGACATTTGTAAAAATGCTAAAAAAATTCAACCAAACGATAGAATTGATCGTTAAGTACTGCAGAGTAGGTATAATCTTTAGTTTAATTTAGAGGGAGTTTGCGGAACTAATTATTTAATTATCTATACAAGTAATAGATGGTGATTGATCGAAGTTTCGGCAAAGGTTATTAAACTTCGAAAAAAAATTAAATCTACAGATACATCTGAACCATTAGGTCATCCAATATGATGTCGTAGATAATGTCAGTTATTTTGGACACAATACATTATACTTCTAAACATGAAAAACTGAACACGAGTAAAGACGTAATGGGTAGTTGGTCACATAATGTTTACATCGAGCTGTAAATGGGATTCAACTTTACAACATAGAGAGATGTTTCCACATCACAGGATGACATGTCCTACAAGACTTCACAATTGAAAAAGGAGCTTATAGAATAAATAGAAATGTCTCCATCGTGGGAAGAAGACGGAATTGTCAAAATATACGTGCAATTTAAAGACAATCTTATACTACTAAGTCGTAAGTAGGGATACTTTCAATTGGATGTGTCACTAGTTTTAAGCTAGTTTTAAAATTTATTACGAATGTTGTTCTATATTCAACCAGATTGAACAGGAAATTATGTCCTCTGTTGAGTTACTATTACATGGGCAAGACACCTCTAATATGAAAATCCCTAAAACTTTAAATATTACAATGATATAGTTCGAAAAAGTATTTTCTTCAGAAATATTTTCAGTTTTAAAGGTCTGTAAGCCCCTTCAATTAGTATAGGGAGTAGAAAATGAACTGTCCGTAGAATTCAAAGTCAACCGATGGATAGACTGGTCTCAAAATTAGTAGTCATATTTTCCACACACTTCTTTCCACATGAATGAGTGGAATTTAAATTTAATACACAAAAATACATTATTAAAAATCACAAACATGTTTTTTAACAAAAAATTATCATTCAATTTCAAACCCCTATATTCATGCCAAAAACAGTGTATTATCTGAATCCATCCACGGGTTCCTTTCAAATCTTACGAACAAGGTCTTATATTTTTAAAATGTCAGTTTTGAGAAATATCAAGCTAAAGTTAATTTTTAAATTTCTGAGAGTGACAGTTTGACAGTTTGAACAACACTCTGTATACCAACAAATTCATAGACGTCTGTGAAAGTTAATTAATTACAGAGGCATAGAAATTTTGGTGAAAATTTTCTAAAATACTCAATCAATACTTAATTAAAATTTCAAACATAGTACTTGTATACTCAAATCGTGCCAAGTAATATACGCATTAGCGTGTATATATCTATACGAGGTTTGCGAAGGGTCAAGTTATTAAGTAATGAATATGTGTATTTAGTGCACACGTTCGATCAATGAATTTATGAAACAATTAAAAAAAAAACATGAGAACATATTTCACTTTTACTATCAGCATGAGGTTTTCTTATAAATCTCGTGATCATCTCGTGATCTAAGTCACCGAACCCATTATTACGCGCACTAAACATCCATATTAATCGTACTTATTTACTTGACTTCGCAAAGCACTCGCATACCAAAGAACATCAATCAAACCAGTATTTATCAGTGAAAAAATCTGCAAATTAACGAAACTTAAAAAACGCTTAAAAAAAGGTCTTTGGCACACGGTGAAATGTTCCCGAATAAAATAAAAGCGTAATAATTGTATTACTCTGGTTTAATAATAAGCAATTTTCAAGTTGTCGTCTATCGATCGTCGAGAAATGAAAATAAAGGAAAAGTACACCTGTACAAATACATTTTTACACAGTTTGCTCGAGAAAAAAAAGTAAGGTGTTCCAACAAGGAGTCATGCGCGTGATACATTTTTTTACTTCCTATATACAAACTACATACCAAACACGCGTATAAAACCGCCTCTCTCTCTCTCTAATTATCGGATTGCGTGTCGCGGGGTCAAAGCGAGAGAGACGGAAAGAAAAGCGCTCGATGTCGACGCCGCGGAAGCTCCGGTCCCTACGATAAGGACTGCCGCTCGAGACTTTAAGAGCCTCAGCCTTAATACTTTGACTCTCTTTTGTGAGAATATAGTCTCATTTTTATACACACACACATACATATATATATATATATATATATATATATATATATATATATATATATATATATATATATTTATGTATATCTATACGAATGTACAGAGGACTAATATGCTTTCTTGGATGGTCTGGACTCTCGCGACAGTGAACGAGTAGCCAAATAAATAGCGGAATGAAAATTGTATAGAGTTGGCAAGAAAAGGGTCGCTTGTTTGCGAGAGATAACCGAGAAAATAGCTTCTGATGATATACCGATATCGATATGCTTCGCTCGTTCATTCGCATTTTGTTTTTTTTCAGATAACGCGTAGTTTTTATTACACTCATTAAAATTTTAATGCAAGAAAAATGACGTTTCGTGTCTTGCAATTTTTTTTGAACGGCTTCCGCGATAAATTTATAAACATAGCGCTTTGAATTTCGAGTCGCGGCATTCAATATCGTTAATGTATTTTTAAGTATATACGATCGGTGTATCGTATCTTGAGGTAATTATAGACTTATTTCAATAAAATTATTTCAGAAATTTTTCAATATCTATTGTTTAATGTTATAAATATTTTTTAAGGGTAAACGAGTTTCATACAAGTAACGAATTAGTAATGTAAACAAATTTTTTAATAATATTTTATATTTTGCATACTATGTTGAAAATAAAGAATTTATTTGCTTGTGATTTTTTATACGGCAACCGAAATTAAAAATTTGTTATTTAACGACCTTATATTCATAGACGCACATCGTAAAATCAAGAAGAATGTCGATTTATCGCTTTTAAATTCGCTATTTTTTTTGAAGATTTGATCAATCGTTTAATGATATTCGAAACTATTAGTTTTTAATTACTGGATTTTGAATAAAAATGTATTATAGTTTACTTGTTATATGAGTAAATATATATACGAAACAGGAAACAATGCGATACCTGAATATCGAAAACTTATTCGCGAGGACACATCGATCGGCCCCTATTTTCCTAGTTTCAATGTATCCTTCGAGTAAAAAGAGCTTAACACTCAGTTTCCATGGCTGATATCGAAAAAAGTTTCAAATGATTTTTTAAGATCCTGATTCTGCGGATTGAGCCAATTTTCGTCGAATGTAGTATTAAATCGATAATAGAATGAATATATCTGAAAAATACATTTAAAGAGCTTGAATTTCAAAAAAGATTTGCTGAGATTGGTCAAGAAGAAAAAAATAGAAACAGATCCAGCTTTTCTGCGCTTAGTTCAAATGCTTAAACCAAGAGGTCTTATTTCAAATAAAAATCTCTTGGTATCTACTTTTCTAATCAATAATTTATGAGCACATTATACTGTCCAATAAACCATTTATATCCTTATTAATACTATAAAAAATGAGTTTTGATCGATAAGCATGTTAATACATTGATAGTGACGTTTTCAATTGTTCAATACAAATATTAATCTAGAATGAGGCTTAGATAACTATCAGTGTATCAATATGAATTATAAAAAAGACCTATTGAAAAGTCATGAATATTCGAATAATGTCTATAATCATATATTATTATAAAGAATCGTTGAGCATAAAATGATCACATGTTGAATTTTATGTCTGGTGATCATCTTGTACCTATAATTCCTGCCATCAGGTGACTTGTCGAATGTTCTAAATTATTGTGTTGAAGTTAAGTTTTGTACGTACCAGAGGTACATTTGAACAACAAATTAATGTTCGTTAATATAAAAGAAATATATATATTAAGAAATTAAATTATTTATATCACAAAGGTATAGTTACGGTGAATTTTCAACTGGAATGCAAAGTCTCATCATCTGGAGTTAGAATCTATTAAATCCATTAATCTGTTTAATCTGATGTAGTCTAATCAAGGACAAAGTTAAATAAAAAATCAACTTTAGGTCTTATTAAATAATGTATCTTAATATACAATTGTAATTGTATAAAATTGTTCGTTATTGACTTTAAAATATGTGTAATTTCACTTAAAACAATATCTGCAGTAAATAACACAAATTTTCATAATAAAGTCACTTCTTGTGCTAATAAAAATGTCACGCATAGCTGCGTGAAAAGTGAATTCGTAAAGGTTAATAGTGAAATTATCATCACCGCTTTGTACATGTATTAACTATTAACCTAAAACGTGCCGAATGAGAAAATAGTGTTTTTAATCAATCGTAAATCGACTTTACTCTAGGATATTGGGATTCAGTCAACTAATTGTTATGTAATATAAGTAAACTGTATGTATAATAATTTGTGTAAAAATGAAAACGAAAAAAAAATAATTCAAAATTACGTGTGTTAAACCCTCGATGCGTTATGCCTTAGTGTAGTTAAGAAACGATGATATCGATGTCATATTCATTAATTATTGATTCCGTAACTTTACACGGTAAATGAATTTTTCTATCAGCGAACAATGCATTGCTCTAACTGTTCGACGTTACTGTGATTAACCGTATTCCATCCGAATTCCGTAACGACATTTTTCAAGATTGAGTTAGACGAGCATGCGCAATCGACTACTGTGCGCTGATTGGCTCTCCGTACGCACGCACTATTCGAAAAATATTTTAAAATAACGATATTCTACGTAAATCGCACTTCGGTAACCAAGCTGTGCTTAGTTCAAATGCTTTAAGCAAGAGGGCGTTTTCAATGATTCTTTTTTCAAATAAAATCTCTTGGTAATACAATAAACTATATATATATATATATATATATATCCTTGTCAATACTATAAAAAATCAGTATTGATCGATATGCATAGATTGAGTAATTGATAACGTAATGTCGTTCGAATTATTCATAAATAGGAAATATAAAAAAGGACCTACTGAAAAGTCGTGAACATTTGAATAATGTCTAGAACCACGCGAATCATCTCGAAAGGCCTTTTTCAAGCATTTTTAAAAAATATCAGTCTGTAATTCTACGTTATATATTTTATATTATATTTCATTACTTGATTATCTATATATATATATATATATATATATGTTATTGACTAATAATAAAAATTTAATTAATTCTTTAGCAGTGTATGTTTTTTTTTCACGATTGCAACTTAATTGTTTTATTAATAGTTGTTCATGCTGCAGGATGTCAAAGTTGGCATTTTATGCCACTTTTTATTTTAAAGGCAACTAAATATCGAAATTCAATATTCAATAAACGAAAAAAGTTAAATTGTTCAGCTTTCGTTTAAAAAAAAAAGTCAATTGAGTAAATCAAATTAACATCCTAAATATAAAAAATATAATATTGAGTTGTTTACAAAGAAAGTAGACGAAATTACCTTGAATCAGAAATATCACAAACACACTTTAAACTTCCGCCTGAGAGTAAATAATTTAGTAAAATAATTAAATTAATTTAATTTTTTTACTAAATTAAATCTTAAATTCATAGATAATACATTTTTTTCAAAAACGCGAAAAACCCAATTGGCAATTGTTTACTCGGAAAACACCCCGAAACCGGAAAAATGAGCCGGTAGATGTGTCCTTCTCGAATAACTTCGATTTTCTAGTACGGATTTGTTTCCTGTATTTTGTGGACTTATGCTCATATTCAGTTTCGAAAAAAATCATATATTAATCGTTATTCAATTGTGAAGTAAGCTTCGACTAATATTAAAATGGTATTAAAATATTTCGAATATTCCGTGGAAAAAATAACGACTTAACTGTTCTCCCTCTTTTTTCTCCGATCATCGCAAGATGCTTCGTATGCATTACGCCACTCGTTGGGATTACACACTACAGCTCGAATAAAATAAATCATGAAAATGATTTACGAATGAATGGTAATTTAAACTACTGTCTAAAAAAAAAAGAAATAAACCCTCCCCTACATCCTTTCGCACTCTTTAGCAGGTGTGTAAATGTGAAACAGGTATTTGCCCAAGAGGTCCCTAACATCTGGTACAGATTGTTAACTCACAACAATACAATTTTAATATAAAAATATAGAAAATAAATGATCAACAATACCGAGACTTTCGAATAAGGCAATACTGAGTAATTTGCTTTATGAGAATGCACCATTACAAACATCACAACTGATCAAGGAAACGATTGAGGCAATTGAGGCGTCTCACTCAGCAAACTTGACTTTATTCGATTTCCCACTTATTTGCATCGACGGGATACCTATAATTCATTCGATTGGGCTAAGCAACACTTCACTTCTTACGAAAATGGATGGATGACTCGTTTGTCGCAAAAGAGCAACAGTTCATCATGGGGTATCCACAGGTGGACAAAATGTATAATTAGCGATGGTGATACTTTCAATCGGACATTTTTTATTATTGTGGTACAGTAAACAGTATTTGATATCCACCAAATGGGTTCACCAAGCCTAAGATTATTCTTGTTATCGCCTTGTCTTGAGTTGTCTTTTAATTCAAGACTAATACCAAGACAATTCTAACCAAAATTTGGCCAGAACTTGGTTAAACGTTCTGGTGTCGTTTATACCAGAGATAACCAAGATTCTTTGTGTCGTCTTCGTATTCATATATTAACTTAACCATGCTTAAACATTTTTTTCAGTAAACACAAAATTTATTTTAAATAAATACATTATTTTATAACCGAACTTTGCAGATCTCTTGTTGCAAGTTCGACCTAGACCATCAGTTACGCGAATAAGTACCCTTATAAAGACTTCTTTTAAAGAAGACCTGCTTTTAGTAATTAGTAACGAACCTTCAGAAAAGAGCCTTTCCACAGAAGATAAAGTTAGTACAATTGAAAGCCATACACAATAAATGTGTGTATATTGAGCTGTGTTCCTTCCATCATGTCAAAATATTAATTTCTACTAGAGTCCATGATGAATTCAGATCTATGGTATCCTTAGTACGCTACCAGTATTCTGGTTGCCAAATTTCAAACAGAGTTAAAACAGTACTGGTAGAATACAGATACAATATTTAAAAAATACTTTCATAATACTCCCACAATACTGGCACAGTACTGGTCCATTTAATATACTGCAATTGAACGTAAACGACCTTAAAAGTCACTACGAAAACCTTCAGAAGATTAATCCCAAAAAGTTACACACAATTTCACACTTGTAAAACTATCAACACATTTAACTTATCGTTATCGCAACGTAAAAGTCTATCCTCGACTAACACCTACATTTCTATAATTACTCACTCTGTCGCTAATCCCATAAAAGGAGGATGCGACGGTAAATAAATAAAAAAAATCCATTGCCAGTAGAATATTGTTAATGAATATCGCGAATTCTCTTGGTATGTAAATATTCACAAATCATGCTCAAAACATACAAGAGACTTACAAACGAAGGAGAAATGAGGGGTCGGTCCGAATTGCAATGCAACGATTGTTACGAGGCTGACGCAACCTCCTGCACCAATTGCCTCAGCTAATCGACCATGTAACAGCGTCGAGAACGTTTACGTGGGACTAGCAAGAGAGAGGGAGAACGGTACTTCTAATTTTCGCGAGTGTCCTGTGCGACGCGCTCTATTGCCTTCATTAGGGCGTAATCGTCGTCGTACGTGCTACTGCACGTGTTTTCCATATCTTAGCGGAGGTCGTCAGGCGTTTTTCATCGTTATCTGTGACGAATTGTGACGACGCTACTAAATTTTGTAAAACGTAAATAAGGATAAATATAATATCGCTGTTGTATGCATTTTGAAAAGGATTGCACGTCTTTTTATGCTTGTCCTATTATTATGAAAAATGGGCTTGAGTTATTAATGGATCAATAAAAATTAAATGCGCGTGTGTGCATAGCGACCTTTATATAAATAATAAACCGTTATTTGAATGATATACGTGAATGCCATATCGATAAAATTTATCCGCTGATTCGTTTAAACGACAAACGAAAACGCGGCTATTTTTTCTTTTTTACGTATATCTTGATTGTTATGACATCCATGAGATGAGAATGCAGTGAAAAAGAACAAATGTGATAACAAAACATATTAAGTTTGAAAATAAGTGTTCCAGGCAAAATACGAAAAAATACATCATAATTAAACGAAAATACGTGTAAGTAGATACTGTCTACTAAAATGATATACACGGGGAAAACACAGGATATATACACAAAACATACCGCCGTTGCAGAACTACCACGTTGTACATGGATTTTTGTTTCTAAAATCTTTTATAAGACTACAATGAAGTATACGTTTATGAAATTACCAAAATTACACTAAACACGAATCTCGTCCACGTAATACAATTTCTCGTATCTTTTTAAGGTGGTTTACACTTATTCGCTTCCTGAACTTTGAATAGTTGTAACAAAAAAATTAATATTATCACGAAGCTAATATGATTTCCAAGAGTGTATTATGAGTAATTACTTAATAAGACCTACCAGAAGTTGATGTTACGATCATATGAAGAGATATGATTTTTTGTTTCTTTTTTATTTTTCAAAATTTAAGCTTCAAATGGTGTTGTTTATATGTCATTGAATTGAAAATTTATCTATGTATCGTTATGGTACAAACAAATTAATTTGTTTAAAAAACCACCAAAAAGATACGTTTTTTCAATTCTGAGCCTGATTAAATATAAAAATAGGAATAAATTAATAAAATTCAATTTGAGCTTTGAATTTTAAAAATCCATAAAAAAGTCATACCTCTTCACGGGATGATAATATAAACTTATGGTAGATCTTGCTGAATAATGTTTTTTAATACCCTCTTAAGAAACCTTAGTAGGAATTGCCGGTACTGAAACAACGGGCCAGTTCTTGTCCTTTACTGGCAGCCAGTACTGGTCCTTTAGTTGCAGCCACTTTACTGGTCCAACCTTAGCTCAACGTCACGATGGTAACAACCAGAGTTGTAATATTGGCACAAGACTGGCGCAGTACAGGGACAGTACTGGTACAATGCTAGCACAGTACTGGTTGTCAAGTGTGGCCGGATCTTATCAATCAAATCCAATACTGGGCCAGTACTGGTTGACAAATTGAATTATATAGAAATTGGATAAATTATCATGTATTTTTAAATAAGGAAGCAGATCGGGACTACTGATTAATTGGTAACTTAATGAACCTACAGTATGTAAATACCATACATACTAATATTCTTATAATGCTAGAGTCTCATTAAGAGCGTTTCGCACGTGTTACATAATAAGTTGATACTTTTCAAATTATCTCAAACGTAAAATCTAGTTGTTATTATATATTATTCATTTAATAGTCAATCAAACACGTGAGTCAGCTTCACTTCTGAATCGATATCTTTTATTACGATGCAATACTTGAACAGCAACTATATTTAACAACTGCATGACATTAACGAAAAAAAAATTGGAAATTCGAGTGAAAATAACGGGAACAGCTTGTACGTGTCTCGAACCATCAACTCCGTCACTTATGTCTGCCGAGAACAAAGCCTTCGTGTAAAGTGTCACATCCGAGCACTGATACCTTTGGGAGAACATTGCTTTCTTCTCAGTTACTAATTCTGGCTTGTATTCTCGAATCACCTCGAACAATAAAACACGAGACACCGAGAAAGAGAAACTTAGAATACGAATGTTATTTTTTATTTTTGACAGTCACGTCACAAGCCCTTGGATAAATGTCTTGTAGCTCTGAGTCGTTTTGAATGAGACTACCAAAATAAAAAAATTTTAATTAGAGCTTTGTTTTCTTCGATGACCACTTTATACTAGGTTGTTGAAAACTCGCTTACCGTAAGATTCAAAATTAATCAATGGATCTATCGAGCTGAAAATTGCTACGAATACTCTTTGATACCTTATTTAACGGAATCTTCAATCGAACCATCAGTACAAATTTTATTTCCAAATCTTTACGTCATAAATGTAGGGATCTCTAATGGAATAAATAGAAAAATTATTAAAAATTTGTTAAAAAATCTTAGTACTTTCCGTCGTGTAAAATTTAGCCATTTAGTTCGATTGCAAATCCCTACATTCATGCTTTAAAATAAATTCTATTATTTTGAACATTTAACTCAGATTGGTCTACCTTAAGAAGCTTTAAGGTGCAACTCTCAGAAACTCACGCCAGCAATTGAGACTTACTGTTTATCACAATGGAATTCGAACCACAGGCTTTCGCGTTAAACACGTATACGTAAACAAAGAGGTGTCCCTAAAATCACCA
The DNA here is from genome assembly GCA_018906985.1 of Apocrypta bakeri. Lineage (NCBI taxonomy): Eukaryota > Metazoa > Arthropoda > Insecta > Hymenoptera > Pteromalidae > Apocrypta > Apocrypta bakeri. The sequence continues at coordinate 3,617,446 of JACCIA010000005.1, forward strand.
AACTGTCAACCTTGAATCCAGGATCTTTGGATTACTAACCCTGGATTACCAATTGAGCTTTTTTATAAACACGAATGTAGTTGCTATCCTTGAGAAAAAGCATTTATTTAAACAAAATGTTTTTCCGAATTAAATGAATATCTACTTAAATTGAATATTAATTTTTATGCTTTAAAACGTATTTATTGGACAATAAAATTATCTTTTAATCAAACAATTTTTTGCAAATAAAAAGTTAATTCATGTATAAGCAATATGAAATTAATTCGTTAATTTGTTATTAATACTTATCGAGACTCATGAAATTGCATTAGCATATTTAAACAAATATTCACTATTATGATCAATGATACCGATAAGATTTAGGTACATATTATCTTAAATAGAACGTAATTTTGTATTAATTCAATTAAACGCAACAATTAGCTCGATATAAACAATTTCCTAATACTATTCCAAGGGATTATTCCCTTCTTGGAGTAACATCAATTTTGTCAAAACTTGTTTCAAGATACAATCCGCATGTTTCGTTAAAATACATTTTAGTAAGCTTTTCTTTTAACTATTCACTTTTTTACGAGTAAATACTCGTAAATTACTAATAGTTGCTTAAGAAATAATAAACCAAAAACAAATTTTCTTTTAAATCACTCATCAAAAGCATATCTTAGAACTACTCACAGAAACCATTTTTTGAAGTCAATCAAATTTTCATACAATACCCTCGTGGCGAATATCGCTCAAAATGGGATTAAAATACATTTTCAGTGGATGCGCTCCGAGTTTGGTCAGACGCGCGCCAGTCTGATACCGAGCTCTCTACAACAATGTACGTCGTAATCGGTACGTCAAATAATGACATAAAATTCTTTAATATTCTTCTTTTGTGTTGGCTGGGCATCCATTTATTTGCATGATTGCGAAATTCCCTTTGGATACGTAACGGCCACTCTTACACATAATAAAAAGAGTCGAATATCGAAAAAATCCAAAGTGCTTTTACGCATTTAGTTTTATTTTCGCGCTCCCCCCCCCCCCTCTAACTTTTTTTCGACTATACGTACGCGCTATTGCGCTAATGGAAAGCTGATGTATCTTCGAAAATTATTATGCGCATTAAACGTAAAGTTCGCGTCTATATAATGCTCGATCGTATTACACAGTGGCAGTTGGTAAATGCGAAAGAAAAATAAGAAATATTTTCATCTTAATTTGAAAATACAAAACATTCCATAGGTATAATGATCTTTCTTACTCAACGTGCCAGTTTACAAATATCGCTTGTATAAATTTCAGATTATGGAAGTTCCACATGCACGCATGCGTGCCCACACCTTCACGTATACACACGCACACAATGACCGTCGCGATATATTTACGACGATGATTAAATAAAAGAAAAAATTATGTATAGATATATGTATATATATATATATATATATATATATATATACATTTAAACTATACGTACATATTAATAATAGCTTTAATCCTATTTAGCATTTAAATGCAGTTACGTGGAAAATAATGTTTAATATGAACGGCCGAATAAATAACTTTTGTAAATCTCCAAATATATTGCGTTTAAAATTCATAAATATAATGATTTGTTGCTGAGATAACAATATTTGGGTTATCGATTAACGGTAAATCCAGAACAACCTGAAATATCGTGATTTCATGTTTGTTATTAAAGCATTTCCCATTAATTTCATAATAAACTGCGATACAATAGTAGAAGTACACACGAAAGTCGACGTTATTTTATAAGAAAATTTTTGACTATGTTGGTCGTGTTAATTGTCAGTCCGTAGCTTCTAAAAAGGGAGAATCGATTAATACGTCGATTGAGACAAATTTTCGATGATTGATCTATAAAAAAATAGTTTATTTTAGGATTATTGTTTATTAACGGACAATTAACAATTTTTAAGTTGTAGATAGTTAAAAAATCAATTGTGATTGAAATAATTGTAGATTCAATTGTTCATTTAAATAATTTCACAAATTCACTTTTTGTTTTCAAAAAATTGTTTAACGCATTCAAATTAATTTTTATTCATATACAGTGATTAACGTTTGATTAAAAAATAATGTTATCGTCAAGTCAATATTTCCCTTTTTCAAAAGAGGAATTTTCTTAATAATTACATTGTTTTTAATATAGAAAACTGTTTTTTTAAATCTAGTTCAATAGAACGAAAAATGGCATTTTTTTAAATCGAGAACAAAGGAAATAAATATCACTAATCGGCCGCCGAGAGCGCATGAGCAGTTAATGGCGAATAAAAATAAATTGTCAACATTACATTTTACGCGCACAGGACGCTTAACGAGAATTTACTATTACTAAATTTTACAATCTAATTCAATAAGCTAATTTAAAAAATAACCACTCAAATTTCAATAGCCATAAAATGAAATAATCATTATATTTATTCGAAAATGAATTTAACTTAAATTACACTAAATATTTATAATATACTAAATCATTATTCATTAGGAATTTTTCTAATCCCAAGACATATTTATAGAGTTTAAAAAAATTATATCCACATCAAATACACTTTTTCATTCTCAAAAAAATTATGTGTACAGCACGTAACGTATTACTTAAAATAATTTTAGTTTGAAACTTTCTTAATTATGGCAAACTTATTCAAAATAAATGTTCATACAGTCCGTAACGTTTTGCCGAAAATAACAATTTTAATCGCATTAAAATAAGATTCTCCTTCGCAACGATCGTGTCTAACAAAAATATTTTTTAATATTGCTATCCATTAATTATATTTGAAATTTATTAAATAATGTGAACTATAACAAAAAAAAAAACAATTTTTTTAACAAATAAATTTTCCTAAATAAAGCGACCTTATTTTCCAGGATACAGCCTATAAAACCACGCGAAAGTAATGAACTATTTAGCATTTCCCCAATTAACCTTTGATTACTACTTGATTAGAAGCTCATCGGTATCTAATCCGTTCTCCGAGCTCCTATCGATCTGGCGATACCCCGTTGATCAAATAAAATCTTCGCTGCATAAATAAAGCCCGGAGCAGAGAATATCCCCTTTAGCAATTATCCAAATCGAATTCCCGCTCTACCCTCGAACTGGCACGAAATAAAACTCTCGGCAACAACGAGCGCAGAAGAAATCAATCGAAAACAAGCAAAACTCTCTCATTTCAGACCTCGACATTTCTACCGCGCTCCCAAACAAATTCGAAAATATATACCGATCGCTATCTTTTTAATTAGAATGTACAAGCCAGTAACAACTCGTTAAACTAGCCCAAACGTATAGTCGACTACACATTACAACAACGAGACGAGTACACGTATACGCAAACACACAAACACACACGCACACACATACACATGTCTATACAAATACAGAGTGAAAGAGAGAAATCGCTTACCCAAGAGTAACACATCACTTTTCGGCCTTCGCACTGTCGTTTCGCCTATACATGCATGAGATATACATGCATATACATATATAGCCAAAAGAGTCACGGACGATCGCGTTTGAACTCACACGGTGTTTTGCACGAACACGAGCTCTGCCCCACCGCCGTATACCTTCGCGTCGGCGTATTACAAACGCCTCCGCACACACGCACACTCACACACACACACACACGCACACACACACACACACAGAGACACGCACACGTGAAAATCTATGTACGTCCGTTGTTCGCGATTATTCTTCTTTCGAGACGGCACTGGAATGTCAATTTCACTTTTGTTATCGGTGCGCGAATGTATCGAGCGACGCACGTGCGCAACTCGAAATTGCAAGGTTCTCGCCTCTTTTATTCGCGCGCGTAAAAATTCTCGATTGTCAAATTCCCTTCTTTATCGCGCTTCCGTTGGCAGGATTAAACGCGTGTAAAACTCGGCTTTTTTTCCCCTACATTTTCATTTACTCCCCTTGGACTCGCACACGTCTCCCCATACAAGGGGTGGGATTTAAGGGTAGTTTTGAAAAAAAAAATAAATAAATAAAATCGCACTATTTAGGAAAATGTTGCTAAACGAAACGTCACGCGGTAGCAGAGGGTTGGAAAACGCGCGGAGGCTTGCTCGATACTGCTCGATGCGCGGCTCGAGTGAGACTGAGGCGCGACCTGGGTTAACGCGAGGAAGAAGGGACCGGTGCGCTGCTCTATCTGCGCGCGCTTTGCGCGTTGTGTACGTATGTGTGTGTACGTAGTCGGAGTCGAGAGCAATCGGTGGCGCGTTGCTGGTACTATGAGCCGATTGACCACATGCTCTGTTTCCGGACGAAAGCCATGCGAATGACGGAAGAAATTTTGCACCTGAGGGTTGCACTTTGTTGCGCTGATTTTCAGGGGGTTGATTTGTTGGTGAAGTGAATTGTTTGGATGTATCGTTGGTTCGAGGTATACGGGGAGACTACGACGATGTTGATTTGAATTTGAATTTCGATCGAATGTTTATTGAAATTAACAGGAGTTATTTCTGTAAACGAAATCGTATGAGATTGTTTATAGAATGTCTTTAAACAATTTTAGATTTAAAGGATTGTCCGTGACAAAAAAAGTTTTTTCGTTAAAGTGTGTTAAAAATAATTATTCAATATCCGTAGTAGGACACCCCAATGTCGATTTACGTACTGATCAGGACGTGTCTATGGCGCCTAATTCACGTATCACAAAAGACTCGGTTAGCGGAACAAATTAAATGACTATTGAAAAACACGTTTAACCATTTGATGTTACCAGGACATTTTTTCAACGGGCCAGTACTAATTCTTTATTGGTGGCCAGTAAACTGGTTGACAGGACAGATTCAACCTTGATGAAGGCTTAATGCACTGCTAACTGGATATGAGTACTGCGCCATTGGTCAATTCCTACTATGGTAAGACCTAACTAATATTTGTTTTATCATTAATAATAAATGGAAAAAGCTGTACACCAATTTAGTTAAGGGAACTTTGAATGTGTGTAAATAACAAAATTTTAAATTATTACAAATTTAAATTGTTTTTATTACCCTGTGCAGCAATATATGCTGTTTTTAATTTAGGCTTTGTCGTAAGCTACATCTTGATGGATTTTTAAAAATCAAAGCTCGAATAACGTATTTTCTGCGCCGTTCTGCGGTATCGAATTGGATTTCATTCATTTGTTACTGTATTTATATTTTTAATAAAATAATCATTTTTTTTGTTTCTTTTACAAACAAACAAAATTAATTTTACCATAATCATACGCCTGATACTTTTAAATTCGTTATCGTAAATCCCTTCGTAAAAATATTATTTAAATTATTGCATGTTACATTTAAATAAATACTCAGATCGATTTTAAAAATATTATTACCTAAAATAGAATTTTATTTGCACACAACGATTTTACTAAAAATATTTTTTGTTCCAAATAAATATTTTATAAACTAAATATCATATTTTCATTCAAATAAATATTCTCATCTTCCCAAAACAACAATTATTTAATAAATATATATTTTTAAATATTTCGAACTTTTATTTGTCGGTGTATGCAATTCCATACTTTTACTTCCATATAGCTATTGGTAGAATATATATGAAAGTGTTTATCAAATTCTACCATTCGAAACGAATATTATTTATTCGAAAATTTATTTAGTTATCGGAAATCGCTATTTTCAAAATTATTATTTTAAAACAATTATCACCCAGTTTTCCTAATAGTATTCCCAATCGTTACTTTCGAACAAAGTCACATCGTTAATTAAACCACACTCGAAGATTTTTTTTATTTCGTTCGAATAAATAACAATACCAAGCTTCGTTTCATATCAATCGTAATCGTTTCTAATATTCATTACGAAATAATGTTTTCCCCAATAATAATTTTTTTCACTCTTTCCCCCTTCCTAGATCAGGATTATTTTAAAAACGCATTTGTGGCCTATTTCGAAAAAATAATTCGTATCTCTGGTGAATCATATTCCAGTCACGTTAAAAAGTGCAATTATAATGAATTCCGAATTGTTCATTTCGCTATTCAGCTTTCAAAAGACCAAGCTATTATTTACTATTCAGTAGTGCTAGTTCGGATTACAGCATTACATTCGAATTTGATACACGTATCATGCCCAGAAGCCCTTGCGCTTGCAGTTTCCGAAACTAATAGCCAATTTATGTCGAAACGTCCATTATAATTTCGAAACAGTTCGTATACACACTCTACACTCTCAATCGAAAGTAGTAAATGTATTTCATTGTCCAAATACATTTTACATTTTTCTTCGGCGTATATGCATTTCTTGATCCGCATCGACAGCAAAGCTGTACAAAAAAAAACAAATAAATAAATAAAAAGGAGAAAATAATTTCGCATACACGATGTTGTTACAAGTATCTGTTCGTTGAAAATCTTGATGTGCAGGTTCCTGAAATCAAATAAAACGTTGAATAGAATAAAATTGTCGTCGACAGTGCTGCAACGCAGTACCACGATGGATTTGGTCTCACTGGAAGAGACAGAAAAATTCAAAAAGACAGTTTTGAGTGTAAAGCAAAAAGAGAAAAAGCAATCCCAGTGCTGTACGTTTGCATTAAAAAAAAAGAAAGCTACGGCAATCCGAAATAGCAAAGCCAAATACATATGAATGTTAAATATGAAAAAAGTAAAAAAAAGTCAGTAGTAAAAATTATTCTTTGTTCGTGATGGCAATTCGATATAAATGCAAAATGTTTGTTTTAATAAAAATGTAAAATTCCGGACTAATAAGATACGTACTTATTTGAAATTGTAAGCGAAGGTGTGTTATGCAGTGTACAATGCAAATATTAAAAATGAAATACCATATATTCTCAAAGTTTTATTTGTCATTGATTCTTGATAAATTCGGAATAAAGTGACGTTAAATTATTTCTCGATATTTCCAAATTGAATATTTTCGTTTGTACAGGAAAAAGGGTACAACGTTAATTTTACCGGATTGAATTAGACGCCTATTTAATTAATAAGAAAATCTGGATGGTTGAAGCAAACTAAAAATAAAATTTTAAATTACTTGATTACGAGGATTAATGTAGTAGAATAATCTTTAAAAAATAGATGTTTCTTTGCACGTTTTATCTTGTACCACGAAATAGGCTCTGGCATACACATCTACTAGGAGTAAAGAGGTGTGAAATTCATATTCCTTAATTCAACTCAATTTAGGAAATGACCAGAACATATGAGAGTATAATTTTGCTATTTCCGGTTCAATCAAAACAGATTCTATATTTCTCGAATAGACTTTTAATTTATCATCAGTTTGAGTAATAATAATTACGAAATAATAATAATTACACGTATACACTGAGGAAATTACATTTTTTTACTCCATAAAATGTCGCCGAAGTGCATCATGTTTTTTTATTGTATTTCGTTAAAATTTTAGTTGAATCAAATATATATATTTAAAAAACAATTTGTTTGTACCTAAAAAATAATTTCTTTAAATATAAATTCTTTTTTTAATGATGTTATAGTTTTGAAAACTGAAGAATATGTTTCTTGCAAATCTTAATTATTTTTACAATGTTTATTTTTCTTCCTATAGATAAATGAAATTATATAAAAATTAACTGAACATTTAGTAAGAGTCATCTTTAAAATGCTGAAATAATTTTTAGAATAAAAAGAAAATTGATCGATTCCAAAGTGTATTTTTTTGGATAGTCCTGCAAAATATTTACTTGAATCTCTTCATTATATGAATGTAAATCTAGTTTAGTTGAACGACGTAAACAGAAACATGTTGTACATCGTAGGTAAGAAATTTTGTTAAAAATAATTTTACACCCAAATAAAAATTTTCGAAAATTCATGAGAATATTTCGTTCCTTCAAAAACGCCATTTGTTAACAAACAAATTTTCGTGTCAGCATACGTCGTTACCGAAAAATTTACATAAATTTCCAAAATATTTAATTCGAAGTTGAAGATTAAAAAAGAATCTTATCCAAATAGACTGTAAGCTATACTAGTCAGTGACAGTTCATCCCGGAAAAACGAAAAAAAAGTTCATTCGGAATTTCCATTCCTTATCGCATCTAACTCTGTGTGAGTTTGTTTGGGATTGAAAAGAACTCCGTTTAATTTATCTGCGCATTTAAATTTAACGCGTAATCCTCGTTCGAGAATCGAAAGTAGCGTCCGAAAGTGGAACGCTCGCACCGGGGAATTGAAAACACCATATAGCCAGATTGCTCAACAGTCAAGCAGACAGCTCCAACTCGTTTTTTCTCTGAATTCTTTTCTCCCTTTCCATCTCTCTATCTTTTTCTTTCTCTCGCTTTTCTTTCATCCCTTTCTTTCTATCTCACTGATCCCTTATTCGTATTTTCTTTTTACGGATCTTTTTCGAGCATTTTGCCTTTTTCCTTCTGCATAATCTTTGTCTTTACTTTTGTTCATTTAGTAGTCGCTTTATTTCATTTTGTCATTCCATTAAAACGGTCTGCTTCCTCGAACGAGACGATATTACAGCCGAATAGTTTTTTTTTCTGAACGAATGGCAATTTTTCGTTCCCGGAATACCACGGCGATATCGCTTGTTTACTCACTTTTCTCGAATACTAAATTCAAGTCTGGATCATAAAGACATAAAAATCAAAGAGACTATGCGCATTCCCAGCAATTCTCCATCCAGAACTTGGCGACATATTTCATGAGCCTATCACCCAAATCGATCCTCTGCAACACCAAGCTAGAAGGGCTGGAGAGAAAAAAGAACGACTCCACTGAGCAAAGAAATATACATAAAGCCCAGGAAGCTAAGAAAATAGGTTTTCTCTCCCGTGCACGAAACATTGAATTCTCGTATTCCGTTCTCTTCTACTGTACTTATGCATTCGCCCACATATACAGCTATATGTATATATATATATATATGAAGTTGGACAGGATCCGTTTCTGAGAAACTTGCTTGTGCGCGCGCGCGCACACTTTATTGCGTCACCTGGAGTTCTGTGTTACGCCGTCGTACTTGCGGATGGCAAACATTTTTCTTTCGCTTTAAGCCGAGCTTCTGCGTGAGTAGTTTCAATACTGTGGTAAAGAATTATTAGAAGCTGGAGTTTCATTTGCCGCATTGCAATACTGTCAAAGACTTGGTAAATGTTCATTGTATTCCTTGTGATTTCTGGATAAACGATTGTTTTCTAAATATTCATTTTAGATAGTTATTTTTTATTAATGTGTTAAATTTCGTATACCGCAACCATTATGGACCTAAGGTGCTTTAAAGTAACCAATAGACTTCGATCAATGGATGAAGTAATTCAGTAACATATATGCACAAGAGATGTGGACAGTTTATTTTTCGTAATTATAAATATACCGTACTTTTTATGGTCTTTGTTTGCGAAACTGATCAGCAATTGTATTCTGAACTTCTAAAATATATTTCTTCTACTCTACATTTATTCGAAGTGTGTTGAGTTCATGTAACTTCAATATTTATCTGTAAGGTTAAAATAACGATTACTCAACAAAAATGTTTTTTTTTTAATATCGCGATTTAAATTTGTATGCCAAGTTTCGTGTACCTCATCGCTGATCTTCAATCTTCAGAGAAGAAAATTCCTCAAAAAAAAAAAATGACAAACGAACTTCCAATATTTGCTCAAATCCTCACCTTTGCTACTACCATTGCTTCATCTTGCCCTTAGTCGAGATCAGACATTCCTTTCCACACGATCCAGCAATTTTTCCCTCTTACGGTCTCCTTTGTCACGTGCACACACCTCCAACACCACTCCACGATGAGCGTTAAGTCGACGATGATCTTTTTTTCAAATTTCAATTAAACTAACTAAAAACTTTTAACTAGAGTTTTATTAACAATTTCCTCACGCACTATCCCGAGAGGTTGCAACGACTTGCGATATACACAGGCAAAAGAGAAACACGAGTTTGGTTGGCAGTAGGCCCAAACTAGTGTTATTACGTAACCATGAAACAAGTTACAAGTGTTCCATTAATCAAGTTACCCGCAAGTTGACGAAGGCGTAGGTGTAACTTGTTAAACCCGACGATGGCTAGATAAGCAACGAAGAACTGGGACTTCGCTAGCTTCTTACGAAGGGTGAACGACATACAAGACGTTGTGCGAGAAGTAGCAGTAGCTACTGCAGTCGCGTCAGACGCGAAGACGTTGCGACGACGACGGCTTCCATGCATAAATATACATAGTAACTGTGTGCGTTGAATTTTAACGCCGTCGAAGGATGCTTCCGAGATGCGTTGAAAAATTGGTTTGCCTTTGTTGGATAGATGCATCGGATGGATAGGGTTGGTTGAATTGGTGATTAGATAGATGATAATGAGGTGGCTGTGCTTGGATTTTAGATTAGGAGGATTTTTCTTTAGAAATTCTACGAATACATGAGATGGTCGTAAATTTCAAATACCAAGTGGGAATATTCTATCTCTTTATTATTATAATTTTATTATCGTTTTATTGAACTTGTGAAGTAATTTCAAATAACAGCTAATGTGATATATGACGAAATATTTCGCGAGAAGATGTAAGAATCTACTTTGAGAAAAATCATCATTCTACTCGAATACTGTTTATAAATGAACATAGTTATGATTCATTTAACGGAACAGGTATCATCTAGTCAAACGAACAAACCGATCGTTAGATTTACGTCAGATTTCTAGCGACAGCGATCACAAATCAAAGTATAGCTATATTCAGATAACCGACAGTTGCTATCTAAACCCCGGCTTCATGAATCAAAACGACAACATTGTGCTTTTCAAATTACACCAATCACAAATCGTTCTGAAATGAACTGTTGGTATTGACTGGACTGTGGTTACGTTCACATAAATGACCTTTCTCATCTAAATAATATTGCAGAAATCAAAACGATAACACCGAGCAGTGAAGGTCATGGCGACGTGTCGCCCAGAGGGCAGTTCTTTTGCCAACACTGTGACAGACTTGTTTTGAAAGAACGACAAAGTCAAATTGTCAGAAACTGACAATAGAGGGCGATTGTTACACAACTCTTTCTCGCGTGTGCACGAATATATCATGTTACTACTATATAAGAACGTAAGTCCGCATAATCACCGATGTGCCAAATCCAAATTAATAAAAAATCGATAGTTTTAGGAACCGCCTAAGGTGATCAACACAAGATGTACATTTTTCTTCCTCATATTTATTTTCTTATGACTTTGAATCTATAACAATTCTTATAGTGAAATCAAATCCATACTTGCTTATGCTCTATAACCACAGCTGTTTAATTTCATACTCTTCAAAATGACATCGATCTTGTCATTAAATTTACGTCAAATCGTGCAGTTGAATTGCACTTTCTCATTATTTCGTCTACCAATTTTTCTCAGTGTACGCATAAATATGAAATGAGGCAGCGTACCGGATTGGATCACATATATCGAATTGAAAACTAAGCGAAGAATCAAGTCAGTAAATGTCGTCTCTTGCCAAATCAAAAGGTGTTGCTCGAAGTGTGTCTGACAAAGACTATAACAATCTGAAAGGGGTAGGGGTTTTATGCAAATATTCTCGAGGTAAAAAACAAGAAAAATACTATTTGAACCAAATCAATATCTTCAGGTTTATTAAGCCAGTGAGAGAGAAAGAGAACAAAATCAAGCTCAGTGAAACATCGAAAAGGACTTCGCCAAGTCGAATTGAATACCGTCACCTTCGAGGACATTCAACTCATATTTTCACCGTTCCATAAAAACCAGAGGTTTCAAGTAGATCGTCATATGGTAACGGGAATAAGAACATGAGCCAAACCATCCTTTGAGATTTACTTCGAGACGACTTTGAGCATTATATGTGTACAAATACCACCAACTGACAATTAGTAATTTATTTACAATAATACATAATTGCGGTAATTCCACTACTAAAGTAGTACAAAAGTAATCTAGCAAAGGAAATTTCTCTCTGTCCGCTGGTCTAGTGTAATACAAAAACTTACAACTAAAATTTAATGACTTTTTCTTAAAAGCTATCTTCCTCTTGCTTCATGATAATAGGCTATCAGGTGAAGAAAGAAAAGTTAACTTTTTTTATCTCAGTTATTGCTATTTCTGTTGTTACATTTTTATTACGCAGTTTAATCTTCCATGTTTATTGAGCTTTATCGTCAGAACCAGAAAAAACATGTCCCAGCGCTGTTTGTTGGAATCACATTCGTATGTTGATGTAAAAACTATATCATGAATTCGAACTATATCCTTGTATTTTGGTTGCCTTACAAAAGTATCCATGGAATATGAAATAGCTTGCTTCGATATCCTAAATAATTTATATCTTCGTATGTCATGTGAATAGTGTTACGTATAAATTTATTTCCTGTCATTATGATCACTTTTTTACGGTTTTTTTGTCCTTTGAATACAAAAAATTCATATTAAATAATTTTGTCTAACAATAAACTTTTAAGGAAAAAATGTATTTATCCGTATAATCATATTAATCTGTTATCACAAACACTCAAAGTTGAGAAAGGGAATAAATATAACAAGTATTGGAATCAATAACTCTGTTTCATTGATGTTGCGTTGAAATTCTTTGTAGGCATCAGAGCAATAATCTTACAAAATAAATTATTAAGTATACTTCAAAGCATTAATTTACATAAAATTTGTATCACAAACAGGAGGAAAATCCATAAAGACTCGTAAGTATATGCGCCGCGAAAAATCTTTGAAGCTCGAACGGTCTCTAAAGAGCCCTTCAATTCCTATATTAAAGTGGAATATCACGTAACGCACGACGCACAATATGCGCCAGCAAAAAGAAGTGGAAGAGGAAGAACGGAAAACTTGCCCAGCGTTTTCTTCTACGACATAAATCCCGAGGGTGGGCGTCGCGTTCGCTTCCTCCTTCCTCATCCTCTCGCCTAGTTTTCATTCCTCCTCTATCTCCACCGCTACTACTCTACTTCTTGTAGTTTCATTCTTGTCTCGCGTGCGTATACTCGATGTTACCGCCATCGTGTTTACAGCACACTGACAAAAACGATATTAAATTTACCTTTGATAAAGCCATTGGGAGACAGGAAGACGACTGCTAGTGCTACTTACGGTAGTTGATCATAAGAGATGAAAACAACGTCTCACGACTCTATATGTCAAGCTGCCACAAGAAATAGCTGTTTAATGTTTCAAAAGCTTTTGTCTTCTACTTCCAGTTTTCGGATTTTCCACAAATCATACAGCTTTTCCGATACCGTCTTCATTTTAGACTCCAGTTTTGTTTTCTATTTCCACGTGAAACCAGCTTCAATGTAATGCTATGTTTGGCTAACTATTTTTGAAAATCGATCAATTTCAATGCAGTAAGTATTGTTATTGATAAGGTTATTTCCAACTGAGAGTTGAAATTTAGTTAAATCAAATCAAATGACGTAACGAGAAATTCAGTTTCTTGTGACTCAGACATATTTTAATTAAAGATTCATTCGATCAATTTGTAATTCAAAACTAAGTTTCAATTTCAATAATATACCTGTCGGAACTCGAAATGACTTTAAAGGATTAATCTAAAAAATTGGATAACCATACATTGCATCTAAGTGAAATAATATCACCAGTAATTAACAAACCGAATATATCAGTTGGCCAAATTATAGTGTAACATTATTTTCTGGAGTTGCATACTCTGGTAACCATTTCATCAGAAATCAGCCGAATTCTGGTATAATATTAACACTAGCCACGGTCAGCTAACCGTATGCAGTAGTAGGTCAACTTTTGGTGTAATTTTTACCGAGGATGCATAAAAAAAATTAAATTAAAAAAAATCTCATCACGTATACCACTCTCGAAGCAGATTGAGAAAAAATGAATTTTTCCATCAGTCTTTCAACATCGTATCATCAAGTCGGTACCTTCCTCGAGCTCGGAGAGGAATATCAGGGCTGTCGCACACGGTGTGCTCGGGGCACACACTGCCCGGTCGAATGTCGAAATGGAAATTATTGACTATTGATTGGACTCTCGCGTTAATCAAAGATCGCATCCTCCCTCCACTCGGTAAATTCATAAATGAGCACATAACATATTTCACGTATACCCGCGTACTCAAACCACCACTGGTTCTATATGTGTGTTATGCGGTTCAACCACTGCTTCTCGCGCAGACGCGGAAACTTTGATATGTAGGTAAAATGATAATTTATTACTCGAAAGTGATATGAAGAGAAAGCGAGTACTACTGTTGTTGGAGGGATTGGAGAGCAATGGAGAAAGATAAATAGCGCAGTGTGAGCAGCTTGTAGTCACTCGCATTTTAAGTGCAAATCGGAATTGGCTGTTTGTTCAAAGTTTTTCTTTGTGGAATGGATTTGGCAGTTATTAGTAATGGGGAGGAAGCGTTTTTTTATGAAGCTTGAGTATTGTGGAAGTTCGAGGAATTTTTGTTAGTTGAAAGAAAAAAAGAAACGTGATGGATAAAAGATGGATAACATTCAGGTAATAGCTCTAGTTCATACAATAAAATTGGAATATATGCTTGTCTAATAATTTCAAACGATGATAAATTTATAAGTTTTGTAGGTTCTACATGTGTGGTGTATGATTATTTGCATACTACCTGCAAATAATCTCGTTCATCATAACCCATTGAATCAAACTCTAAAAACCATGTTTTATTATTTTTTTTTTTTCAAAGAATTATTTTGTGTGCATTCGAATAGATATTTGATCCATGGGATGTTAACTTTTTTTTATTCATAATAGTAAGTGAAAAATGGTTACATACTGGTGACAACGAGTAGTATGTAAAAAAACTATATTAAAAAATATTCAATAAGACCTATCAGAAGTTGATGTTACCGTCCGATGCATAGATATGAATTTTAGTTTTATTTTTAGTTTGTGTTTGATGTTCTTTCTGTATCGTTTAGAACTATAGGATTTTATTTTATTAATTGTTTTTTATTATCTTGTCAAACAAATTACATCGTTTGTACCATAAATAATTATGCCTATGAAAATATTCAATTTAATGACATAGAAATAACTTGGGATGTAACGTAGTAGATAACCTGGTCGATTTATTAAACGTTTTTTAGTTTTTTCTAAGAAAAACGTTTAGCTTTGTAATAACATCAATTAAACAGTTGAGAACCAAATTCAATTTTGCGATTCTAATATATCGCTAAAAGCAGGTTCGTATTGAATATTTTAAAACACTAACTGTTGCATTTAATTACGACGCAATATTTAATAAAGACAAGTCATTTTTAGTTGCAAACATCATTATTCATTAAATATTATAATTCTATTCTACTTTTTTTAATTACCTGTAAGGTCGGAAAAGTAGAGAAATGTCCTAAGGACCACTGCTGGTACAAAAGGACGCTTCATGAGTAGGTTACAACACGTAAACTTTCCACTAGGTGGCACCATGTACTGGGGTGTCTAGCGCTGAAACAACTGGAACATGGTATTTTTTATAATAAATTATGCTTTTGGAGTATTAATTTAATTTTTCGTTAAAATTGAATTTCAATGCAGTTTATTAATATAATATCAATTGAAATACTACAAAACATCTTTCTTATTTGTTATATATGATAATATTAAATATTAACAAATTATACTTTACATAATAAATAAATATTAGTTAACATAGCTATAACTGTATTTGTCATTTTTATTGAAGGACAAAATTATGCTATAATATAATATATGGAATAAATATTCATGATGTATTCATTAACATCAATTTATACCTACCGTTGATTTTATTAATTTAAAATCTACATCATATTAATTTATATATAGGAAATTATTTATTAGCAAATACAATATAATTATATAATTGCAAAAATGGTCGTATTTTAAAGACGCTTTTGTATACACAGTACACAGTACAGCAGCTTCGATCATTGCCGGATCAGATAATCTGCTGATAGACTGATAACTAAAAATAATTAATAATTCACTATAATAACGTATTAGATAATTATATAATTGTATTTGTACACATTTACGGAAGCGCGAGTAATGAACAATTCATTTAGTAAGAGAATCAGTGACCCAAGGTTACTTTTGTATTGATAAATTGTTTATGCACCGAAACAAGTTTGCTATAAGTAAGAAAATGTGTTAATTTATCGAAAGAAACAAATAGTTAATGAAACTTTATGATATTTATTTAAATGTAAATTTAATTGAAATATTAATTAGTGTTTTTAATTATATAATTAGATTTAAATACAAATGTAATGATTGGACTGAAGTCAATATGTATGGAAATAAATCAATTTTTGAATCAATCAATTTTCATTTTATCCTAACAAATTTTTTCAGCTTCAATAAATTTTTAGTTTGTTTATACAAAATTTAATTTATCTTTAGGAAGAAAAATTAATATTGTAAACACAATTAAAAGTTACGGGAAACATAATCGACAGTTGAATGAATAAATCAACTGTAGCATAATTAAATTTAAAAAAGACTTTATTTTTTAGAAACGAACAAATTGTTTTTTGAGTATATACACGATTCCACTAAAATTGTATACATTAAACTATATTTTAACCAAATACAATAAAAAATGTATTAGTTTTCATTACATTGACATTTTTCTTAAGGGGATTTCATACTCAACTTTTACTGACTGCGTCGGTACAGCGATAGAACGACGGAAATATACTTGAATCATAATAAATCCACAGAATTACGCAAAACCAAGAGTTAATAGCCCTCCCCATTGTGAATATCCATCACTATGCCAAGTTCGGAAAAAATATAAAATATTCATATGTTTTCGAGCAAAGCTTGAATGAAAATTGGTGGCCACAACATTTTGTTACTGAAAATTTCGTTTCAAATTTGGCATAGTGATGGATAGTGACAATGCGGAGGAATACTAATTCTTGGTTTCGTGTAATTCCGTGGATTTATTCAAATTCAAGCATTTTTCTGTCGTTCTACCGCTGTATCGACTCAGTCGGTAAAAGTAGAGTATGACACCTCCCTAAGGAGATACGACACCTTAAAGTAATGTTATCTAAATTAAAAAATTGTAATCAAAGTATACTAATTGCATTCGTTATATACATTTATTCAGGAAGTTGTAAATAGTTATACCTCTAATTTGAGCTTTCAGTCCCCTCGATGACCACTCATGGTATGTTGTTGAAGAATCACTCTCTGTAAGATTCGAAGTAAATTAATAGACTAATTGAGATGAAAATTGACATAAAAACGTTTCGATACATTATTTAAATCATGAATGTAGGGGTTTTCAATTGACAGAGTAATTATGAAAAAGCCAAAACTGACTTTATTACAATTAAAAAAAAATTGTTTTTCTCATTTGTTTATGAAATTCAAAACATTTTTCATTTAAGGAATGTATCAAAGAGTATTCTTCGCGATTTAAGCTCAATTGGTCCATTGATTCAAGTAAATAATGCAATTAAAATAACTAATTAAAATGTTATATTTTATACATCCTCATTTAATGCTGTCTTATTCGCTTAATCCGCTCGATCTATAATAATAGCTTTTATTCTTACTAATCAAATTTTAACTAAAGTATTTCTGATAAAGATTAATAAAAAGCACTCGAATGTCCCGTATAGAAAGTGATAAAATAATTTATAACTCAACGTACTATCGCCCACAAAAGAAAAAGGGTCTCTATGTAACCATTGGAGAACCGCGTAACGAGTACATTTTGAAGTATATCCAGGGCAAAATCAGCCGTTACAGGACTTTCGTCTACCACACGCTACTTCGTTATTATTATTACCATTCCGGCAGCGCGCGATCGGGAGGGCGCGATATTTAACTGTGAAACTCGTTAGAGCCATCGAGTATACGCTCGGTCAACTTGAAAATCATTAAGCGCGTTCGCTATACGTCGAGCCACCCTGTGATAATGGCTTCCGATAAAAGAACATTTTGCGAGCTGGTATAAAAGAGTAAAATAGTTCACGTGGACTTTTTGCCTCCTGTCGTATTTGCACATCTCTACATAAGGGAATTCGAAAAAAGTACGTCTTTGACATTTATTTCCTTTAGTTTTAATGCAATAAAATCTGTAAAAGTTAGATTTTCAATTAATAATTGTTTTTATTATTTATATAGGCTACTGCTGGTGATATTATTTTTGGAAATATTACACGGAAAAAGAAAATTTGTTGGATTTGAAAAATGTATTTTTTTGGATAGTTATGAGAAAAGATTTATGGGGTTTTCGGGTAACATTATGATAAATCAAATCGAACGTTTGAGATTAAAAATAAATTGACTGGATGATTGCACCTTTTTTAGTAAAGTTACGAATTAATGAAAATATTTTAGTTTCTAATAAATATTTCTTACTTAAATTTTTTCCAGGCATTTTTTAAGGCATGTTGGATGTACATTAATTTTTATTTAATAATACAATTCTAAATTCCAAAAGCAACTTGTTTAAAAAAACCAAAGCACTTCATAATAGGCTACACATATGTCGTTTCTCTTTTTTTTCCTTATTAACCAAGATTTAATAATATTTAAAAATACATTTGTACAAATATTCATTATTTATTGTTTAACAATACATAAAATAATAATTAATAGAAATACAAAATTTCAAAGACATTCTAGTTAAATCGAATATATCGTAATTTACTAATTTTTTTATATCAATCAAAACAGTTCTTAGTTGACTTTAGTCTTACATTGTTGATGGTAAAAATTACTATGAAACACAAATTTTTTTCATAGTAATAAATAAATCGAATTATAATATATATATTTGTATGTAGTCAAATATTTGCCTTATCAACAGAAATTTCTCTTATCTACTGCTAAATTTTTTCAAAGCTCAACGATGGTATTACCAGATGTTGCTTGGCGTTCTAAAGTAAAAATCGATATTTTGCTGGAGCTGTAGGTGGTGTTCGTACGATGGCGCCACTAACAAACGTAATAGGATTCACGATAAATCGAACATGTGAATTAAAATCTACGGGCTAAAAACGATTGATATTATAAAAATACATCTCTTTAACAGCATTATGGAAAAATACTATATTACACAACTTTATCAACTATTCAATATCTAGGGTCTCATGTAAGTGCATTATAAAACAATTCTTGTTAAGACTTATTAGAAGTTGATAGGTTCTTTTAATTTAGCTTTTAGCGTAGGATACTTACTGATGATATTTCTACGTTATTGAATTGGTAATTTAAAAGTAAAAAATATAATAAAAATTAAATTCATAGCTCGAAAAAAGTTATATCTATGTCATTCAAATCAAATTTTATAAAATGTGTCATTATAGTATTATTTGTTATGTAATTTCATTTGTTTAAAAAAAGGCTGTTTTCATTCTAAGACTCATAAAAACGAATAAAACGTAGTGCATTACAATTATCATGTACAGAGACATGATTTTTTTTAGTTTTGGATGGATTTGTATGACCAAAGTTGAAATGATAGAAGTGATTTTCACGTCATTTTTGGCTGTCGAATTGTATTCAATTTTAATTGATTTGAATTTCATTGATTAATTACTATTTATATTTTTATTGTTTTTATTCATCAAATTCAGTGATTTATTCCACAACGATATACATGACATCGACGATTTTGTTTAATAATCAGCTAAATAACAAGTTATCGATTTTTCATAAATATTTCTGCATTAAATTGATAAAATCCAAAGTTTTAGTTAAATCTATCCATCGGTTTTTGACTAAAGCCCATTTTAATAACATTTTTCAAAAAACCCTACCAAAAGAAGTCCTTCTCAACACAACTACCACACAATCGCGAATAAATAGCCAAAAAAACCTTATCTGAAATTAAAAAACCTCAAACCATCGATTACCATTGTCAAAGTCTTTCTACACTTCGTAGTAAACATTTCCAATACACAAAACGTATATTTTCCGAAGCTTCGCGAAGATGTCGAGAGCCGATAATACAAACCGCAGCAGCGCAGTGAAATATGCCGGTGTGGTATTTTTATTTTTTTTGTTCGTTTCGCAGTCGACGTAACGGTAGCCATCGACCGGACATTTATCAAAGGGCGCGAGTTCCTCTCCCTTTTTCCAGCTGCAAACTCATTGAGAGAGCTGAAGAACGGCAGCTCCTTATTTATCCACTGTCCAAGTAATAGATCCTGGTCCATAAAGTCTCGTTCGTCAGTAATTGGAAGTGAAAAAAGATACTAGTTACAAGCAATGCTCGTTTCTCTATCGATCCGAAGCATCTCTCTTCTGCTTCCTTTCTTTGCTAATTATTTAGGAATGGCTATCGATCTCGACGGACCAAGAAAATTGCCGAGTGTTACCGAATGCATGAAGTACACATGAAAGACTTGAAATTGCCGACGTGCATTTTAAAATTCCTTTGCTCGGCTATGTCTAGACGCGGCTCGGGGAAAGGCTGCTCGCAGTAGTTGAATTGCGTATTTCCCAGAGTAAATGGTTTTCGGTAGACAAATTGCCGAGCTTGTCTTTGTACGTTTTAACAGTAATGGAATTTTTTTGTAGCTGGTAACGAATACATTTGAACTATTGTGAAAGGACTCTTATTATAATTTGCTTCACTCATATAATATTAGTTACATACTGTAATTGCAAAAGATTCTATTGTTTGTTTATTAATTGTTTATGAAACTAGAGTAAATGAAATTGTTACAAATGCAGTTTTGATCATTGGTATCAACATCAAAGACTTGTCGAAGGTCTAAATTTGAGAGTCAAATTACATGTCATTTGAGTATTATCTATAAAACAGGAGTTTCTCAAGATTGATCCAGATTTCCAATTAGAAATAAATGTTGATTCCCAAATTAAGACCTTCGTGGACACTTTGGAATTGATACACTAGTTAGTACTCATACTAACATTAACCCAACAGAGGAGATCAATTCCCGTTTGTTGGTTTTGTTCTATAGAAAACCAAATTAAAAACTAGCGATACATACAATTGAAAGAATCCTTAATACTTGTGACTAAGTAATGTGATTTCTAAGGCAAGTCAGATTGTCTTTGAATTTCATGTACATTTTGATTGTTGTTTTACTTCACATCATTCACCAACATCTACGGACGTATCGTTAAAGGCATTTCTTCTACTTTTAGATTCTTTCTCATCATTCTTAAGTATAGCAGGGCATGCCAAACCCACTAGACATGTCGCCCTGCAATGTGGAAACATCTGTCTTTGTTGTAATGCTGTATCGCATATACTTACAGTTTGATGTAAAGATGATGACATCAACTACTTTAAGGTCCTTATGCTTTGGTTGAAGTGTTAAAGGGAACATTAAATGTATGTATTAGTTGTTTCCAATAATTGGTTGACTTAGTGGATCAATTCGGTCTTTCAATTTAATTGTTATAGAATTTTTTTTGCAAATTTCCTCACTATTTCTGTTACGGACGTTTCGATAAAGATATATTTTCTCCTTTTATAAGCTTCTTTATTGTAATTGATTAGTCTTGTAAGACATGTTGAACCCACTGCGCATGTCACTCTGTAATGAGGAAATATCTCTCTGAAACACAGTTACAGTTTGTGGTAAAGACGATGTCATTAAATACTCTTACGTCATTATAATTTGGTATCCAAAATAGTTGAGATCACCGTATCATCCTCCTGATTCTGTATCTTTTATAAAGCATGTATGAACAATTCAATTTGATTTGAGATTATCACAATATACACAATTTGGTGTGATCGTTATGTTTTGAGGTGCTATTTGTTTAGATAATTATAATTATAATTCATACTTAATCGTTCCTTTTCCAGATGCAATCAGCTGGAATGTGTATGAAAAACATTTACAATTAGATGTACAGAAGCTAATGTCATCAACTACTATTATGTTTTGGTTTATATATTCAGCGAAGATACACACATAATTTTCGTAAATTCGCTGTTAACCTATTAAAGAATAAATTATTTTTATTTCCCTTCATTTTTCATATCAATCTTACAATGACAAAAACACAATGTGCACCGAGTACACTTGCCTACCGAGAAGTCAAAGAAAAGGCATTATTAAAAAATAAATTAACCGGGAACGTTAATTTTTCACTCTGAAAGAATTCATTACTTTTTACTTCGAGAAAATTGTTTCTCGAGTACCCCCCTGCTTTATGATTCTTTCTCTAGTCGGCTACGGTTCACATTATATGTCCAACCCTTCAGGTTTTTCCTACTCTCGCTTGCTTATTCGGTTTTCTGCTTTTTGCACCGCAATGTTCATTTATATTTCTGACAGTTGCTTTCATTTCTCTTCGCTCTTAACACGAGACAACGAAGTTCGCCAAAGCAACCTCGTCTACCTTTCTGTCTCAACAAATATTATTTTCTTCGTTGTAATAAAATTTTCATGATACCTCTCATGCCATGAGAAATGAAGCTTTCAAAACGTAGCAAAATGAAAACTAACCAATGGTTCGTTCATTGTTCCATCAACTTCATGTAAATACATTGCAAGCTTATATTTGTCCATCTGCATGTCCTGCAAAAATTTTACTAGGAAATTTGATTTTTTGTCGACTTCGCGAGCAAATAAGGTTACAGGAAATTAAAAACCGAAAGGGGATACGACTTTAAATAGATAAATTAAAAAAAAGGTTACAGAGTATTTGTTCAATTATTAATTTGAATGTACTCTCTTAATTTGAAATAGTGAAATTTCGATATTTGGTCGTAATTATCGTACAGCTGCGAAAGAGGTAATTTTATTATAGTATCATTGTGTTTAAAAATAATAATACACTGGTAGAACAAGTAAATTATCAATTATTCCATACTTCGAAAAATCACTTCTTTTAACAATGAATTCTGTTCAAATTGATTTTTCAAATATAAATTCGTATATTTTTACCCGACCATAATTCACTGTTTTAAACAGCGATTCGCTTTAAAATCAGTGAACTCCATACAACCAAACATTATAGAAGGTAAAGTTACTATTCACTATTTCTAAAAAATCTAATTTACCGAGACATTAAATTACTTCTACGAAATTGCAATTGGCGAAACAGTAGTTTTGCTAAAAATAGAAAAAAAAGCCAATGAAAGAATAAGCGAGAGTATTTTAATGGAAAATTCCAATTAATAGAGTGTAATTGAAGTCGAGAACCGAAAAGAGCAAACACGAAGTAAATCCGAAATGAAAGCTTTAGAAATCGTTTGCTAATTAACACCAGAGTCGAAGTGTATATGTAACAAAAGATAGCAACGCGAATAACAACGCACCGGGAGGATGAGAGTCAGATAACGATTTGTATAGTAGCGGATTTTCAAGATACATCGAGCGAATTCACTCTCGTGTAAGCCCTCGATATTATCGCCGAGTGTAATTATCTTTTGACGTTCTGTATATGTATATATGTTGGCCATTCCCTAACAGATTGACCGGTCGACATTTTTTTTCTTCCAAATATTACGATTTTTTCTAAATACTACGATTTTCATGACTTACAAGTATATTTGCTGAAGTATAATCAATTTTACAACAAAAGTCCCTTTTGTGTAAAATTAATTAAACCAACGCGTGGCTATCAATTTTCGTTCCAGCTTTTCTTGAAATCTCAAGATTCAAACGTTCCTCTATCATTCCACCGCCTTATCGACTGAGTCAGTATGACACCCCCTTAACTTAAGAATGAAGTTGTATTTCTATTTCGATAAAAATGATGCTACCGCGTAAGCTAGCATGTCGTATGATATGAGTTTTTCAACATTGGTCCAGATTTACAGTTAAAAACATAACATAATTCCCAACTTTAAACCTTTTTTTTACCTTGATACCAGTAGTGGAACCTATTTGGCAATGAATTTGAAGACTTAAATAATTTTCAACGAAAAACTTTGGTGTTATTGTTATGAAGTAGTGTAGACATTAATTAGTTTGGTTTATCGTTAACCTGGACTAACTCACACGTGTCTTATGAGTTTATTTCGTGGAGACAAATATTTTTTACAAATATTAGGGAAATTGCTAGATAACTTTATTTCTAGCTAGAAATAGAACTTAATTCCCAACTTCTAATCTTCATGGACGATTTTGTATTCATTGAAGGCGTCTTCCAGAATTTTTTCAAATCCTTTACTTTAGAAATACTTCCCTTTAAAGTACATGTTCTGCTAATAAATAAATTAATTTGAAGAGAGTACAAGAAAGCAAGGTTTACAGATTGAATTTTTCATTTCAATCTGAAAACTTAAATCACCAGGTCGTAAAGTAAGTGCATATATGCAGCACATATGAATGTAAACTTATATATAGTGTACCAGAGTTACAGCAGCAGTAGATTTAGCGATTTAATTGCCAGATGGATTTAAATGGAATTCAAATTGATGTTAAAACGCACTCAGATGAGCAGACGAATTACACCGAATACGTTTCAAAGTTGCATTAAAATTTTTTTTCAAATTTAACGAAAAGTGACATTTTGTGTTAACTTTTATCTTCGTAGGGGATGTTACAAATCATAGGGAAAATGACAAACGGAAATTGCAATAAATTTTCCAAAAATTCTTTCTTTTCAAAGAATTCATGTTCATAACTCGACACATTAACGGATCTGCATGTCTCGGTCTCCAATTATCTTGTAGTCCGTCTTTCTCACTCATTTATTCTATCTCTCCACGTTGTTCTCCGGTGCGCGCGGACGCATTATTCTGTTTTCCCTTCGAAATTCCCAGGTAGGCAGCTAATATAATATAACAGAGTTCATTTCGTGCCAATTTGCATGTACCGTGGGCTAATTTGCTAGAATTCAATTTGTCGTCGCCTTTCTAGCCAAGCCCATGTAGCACGTGCCTTAGCGGCTAGTGTATTGGTTGCCGTTACGACTCAAAATGCTCAAAGAGCCTCCGTTGTTTCTATACTTTACAAAGGATTTGTAGATAGAAATTCGCCCGATCACTGTATGTAGATTTCAAAACTATTTGTTATTTATAGCTATATACAGGGTGGTCAAAAAGTGTGGAAACATATACGAGTGATTTCTCAGATAAGTTATGTTTTAAAGCGTGTTGAAATGGG
Source organism: Apocrypta bakeri (assembly GCA_018906985.1). Classification (NCBI taxonomy): domain Eukaryota; kingdom Metazoa; phylum Arthropoda; class Insecta; order Hymenoptera; family Pteromalidae; genus Apocrypta; species Apocrypta bakeri. The sequence goes on from JACCIA010000005.1 coordinate 3,642,500, forward strand.
TTTATATTTTGAGATTCCGTAACAAAAAAATATTATAGTAGATTTAAAAATTGTATTTGATAAGAACTGTTAGAGGTTGATGCTTGTATTGATGAGAATTGATTTTTTTTTTTAATTTTGGCTTTGGTGTAAGCTTAGTTGATCTTCGAATCTTAATAATCCATTAAGTTATTAAAGCTGTAGTCTAGTCACCATAGCAAGAATTACAAAAAAATGCATTTCTTCACAGGATGAGATCATCAATTTCTGATAGATATTATTAAATTATGCTTTTTAATACATTATAATTTTAAGAAAAAGAGCTTTGTTTTGTAACAATATCAAATTTTTAGCTACAGATATTCAAAGAAAATTTTGCATTACGAATTTCTCCACAATTGTAGATCAAATCATCTGAACGAGGGCATAAACCACTCAAAGAAGGTCTTGTGAATTAAAAACCCCAGCGAATTAAAAAAAATGTGATTAACCTTGAAATAATCTTTAAGCGCTGAAAAAAATACTTCATTCAAATTTACTACAAGAATGATCTTTTAAGCGCGTTTTAAAAAGTAATTCACCAGATAAAATAATAATTCAGGTGTTTCCAGACTATTTTGACACCCTGTATACGTACTCGTTAAATTCATCGCCGTTGGTAAATTGGAATAAATTTTCCTTCGCCCCTTGAAGGAGAGAAACAAACGCCTTCATTAACTGAAAATCACAACTGGCCACTTTATCAAGGTAAGGTATACACACAGGGTACTTTATACTGGGAGAAAATCAGCTGCCAAGTCGCACAAACACACAAGATTGTGGAGAGTCTATAGCTTCGCGAGGCACGTAGCTTATATATATATAAGCACTAGGAGGTACTTCCAAAGTCGTGGTCGGAATCGAGAAGCGATTAAAGAGCTGGAAAAGAGCCGTCGCGGCACCTGCCACGAGAGACCAAGCTGACGCCTTCAGTGGAAACGATATACATACCGGGAGCAAGCGTTCTTCGCGCGCGTTCTTCGCTCCCGAGGAATACAATAATTACTTCGGCTCAGATTTACGAGGCGTGGGAAATTGAAATTTCGCTATGCCGTTGAGTGAGCACGAAGTCTCCGTTTATTTTTCTTTTATTTCACTAACTTATAAGTCCGAAGCACGTTCAACGAATTTCGTCAGAGATTTTACTCGAGTTGGATAACGTGGGTATGTATAGATTCTACAGTGTGGACTTATACGTGAAGCCTGAAAAACAGCATCTTCGAAACCACAGAGTCAAATGATCGGTATTGTTTTTATTAATTTAGCTGATTCCAGGAATGATTAGATAGTTAGTATGATAATCGGGTAATTTATTCATATTCTTGCATATTCTTTGAATGCAGTAGATTTGTTTAATTATTGTTGATAATTCCTGTCTGCGATCGTCGTATTTAATGATAAATAATATATAGTTATGATCGGTGTACATAATTGTCTGATTTAACGAAACAAAACAAGTGCTCTTGTCGGTACATTAACGTATTAGAAAATAAATATGTGAAATATATTATTCGTAACCAAATCATACAGATATACTTCCATATCTGCATATCGATTGAAATCTAAATTCGCATAATTCGCACGCGATCACAAAATTTAATCAAAATTCTATCAACAATAATTGAGTTGAATCCAAACCACCGGTACTCCGTTCATTTTGAAACTGCTTTCACTGTATTAATATCTCTTCATCTTCGTTCCTCCTTACTCCCTCTGTTCCTCTCTCTCTCTCTGTCTCTGTCTGTGTTTCTCTTTGTGTTCTCTCTCTCTCTCTATCTCACTTTCTCTCCCATTCTCTCCCTGTATTTATGTCTCTTTCTCTCTCTCTCTCTCTATCTCACTTTCTCTCCCATTCTCTCCTTGTATTTCTGTCTCTTTCTCTCTCTCTCTCTCTCTCTCTCTCTCTGTGTCTCTGTCTATCACTCTTTCTCTCTTTCTCTCTATTTCTCATACTCCGTCCTGTCTCTCTTCTATTTTTCTTTCTCTACCTCTCAGTTCATTTTTGTCTCTCTCTCTCTCCTCTGTTCTTGCTTCAAGCTTCTAGAATCCACCATAGCTTGCACCGGTACAGAACGTTTTCAATTACGTCATTATAAATTGTTGGCACTTGGCCGCGTGTTGCTACCACTAGGCTTTCCTCAGACGCTACAAGTAGCGTCACGGCGGTATTATATTAATTTAATTTTAACTTCTTTGACCGTGCCCTTGCCACCCCCACCCACGAGTTATTGCTCCGACGGCGGCGTTTGAAGGAAAATTTTCCGCACCTGCATCGTGAATTTCGCAGTATACTTATGCCATTGCCGACGATTTATGAGACTGGCAGGGGTGTGTTTAGTTTTGGAAATTCGGTCTCGTGTTTTTCTCACTATACTGCTGCTGCTAGCTCCTACAGCGTTAATTAATCCGTTTGTAATTATTAAACCCCTCGTCGGCCAAAGCTGTTCGGAAATGAGGTGGCTGAAATATAATATCCGCCTTTTTTTACCGTTGAAGGAACGTTTTAATAAATTACAAATGGCTGTACGATGCCATTTTTCAAGCAACACATTCGATCTGATTAAATAGCACTTCGGCTCATAGAGCTCATCATCATCAGGATGCAGCAAGAGTTAATTGAATTTGCATATTTTAAAAGAGCAATATAGACTTTGAAATGTTTGCCGCGTAATCTCGCCAGCGCTCCGCGCACTCGATTCAACATTCAACAATTAATTCATGGATTCATTTTCACTCAGCTGAAACTCCACGCGTAAAGCTCTAACATCGATGCATATATACACATACGCGAATGACAATCACTGCGCAACATCGCATTCTGACGTATATATATAAAAAAATATATATGTATATCCTGTTTCTATTGATGTGTATTAAAATGAATTTTCCCGATAATTCAGTGTGAGTAATATTTCATCGTATGCCATTCAATTGTACAAATTGCAATACTTTATCATTAATAGTGATACAAACTCGACTTATACGGGAAATTAAGGATGCGTATATCCAACGAATTGCGGTACTTTCTTCCATTTATGATAGACAGGTTTATAAAAGATTAGTGAAATATTCAGGCAATACGTCAGTGGGATCATCCATTAACATGACGATTATACAACCGTCCGTCTGTCGCGTGTGAAAAAACAAATTCCAAATCATCGAAAACGTGTTTCACATTTTACAGGTCCAAACAACATCTAAATCGCCGAAAACGTACTTCGTTGTTTCCACTGTGTGCAGTGATTCTCTGAAGAAGACTAAAAAAATTAAAAATTTGATAACAAACAATCGTAAGCTAATCCGCTAGGGGGCGTCTAATCAAGCTATCCTGCAAGCTGTAAAACTATATATTACTGTATAACGAAATTCAAAACCAATGATGCGTTGTTACGTTTGTAATATATATATTAACGAAACTTCACCGCTTATTAAATTTTAATTTCCAGAATACAGTAAACTGGTACTGCCAAACTATTGAATAAAAGTAGTGTTTCTCTCCTCGTCAGAGTACAGTGCAGTCATTTCTGATAAAAATTCGAGGAAAATTTATTGACAAAACCTCCGATATTTTTAAACCAGACAGCATTAAACAGATTAAACGATATAAGCAGAGACAAAAGGTTTGAGACGACAGAGCTCTTGCGTTTAGCTACTCGAAATTCATTTTCAGCATATTGCATAAATGTATGTTTGTGTGCCGGTACGTGCGCGCGCAAAAAAAAGCGTCGGGAAAATGAAAGGGCTACACACACCCGTGTGCTCGACGTTGGAATTCGGAGAGAAGAAATAAGTGGCTAGTGTCAACACTCGTTCACTTTGTGAACCGCCAACTCTCGGCAAACAGCCACGATATTAACGCTCCCTTTATAGCGACGTTCTTCTGTCGCATGTATAACACACACACACATATATATACACACGCGCGCTTGTCTATCTATCAGACTATGCGTGTGTTTTTTCCTTTGTGTTTTATATTCTCAGTCGGCTTGCATTTTATTTGAACTTTTTTACGGCGACGATCCCTTTTTTACGAACGATAAACTTTCAAGTTGATTCCGGAGCGTAAAACTGCCGAGTGCGTATTGTAATTGAACGACAGGTTGTGAAAATTATGCGAAAAAATTTGATGCGCAGATGAACAGATGTGCAGGCTTTATCGGAAACGTCGTTATAGAATCAGTGAAGTAGGATATTTTTTTTTTTTTGGTCCTTCCCCGACGTATTTTTATCAATTTTTTTTTTCATAAACGCTTCTTTGGCGTGGTAGGAGTGGAATCGATTTATCAAAATGATCGAGTCTCGCCTAAGAAAATGTACCGAGCAATATGACTCGATCAAAATCATAATCCTTATTGTTAGTCGCCTTTATCATGCTAATCTCGCATCAGCCGGTAGAAGATTCAGAAGCACGCGCGCGAGCTTCCGCGTGGATTATCGGAAAAAAATACAGACATAGGGTTCGCGATTATGTTTATACCGGCTGCAGCGGCTTTTCCTGCATAATTTATCAATGCCTCCCTCGTCCCATCATCGGAAGCATCCATCCACTTATTAATATCGCATCAATAAGCGTCGTGCAAAATCGGAACCCTTTCTACAGAGAGAGAGAGAGAGAGAGAGAGAGATAGAGTCAGAACATAGAGTCAGAGAGAATTGATTGCGCAGGATTTGAAATTCAATTTCAGAGCGGTTCCGAAATCACTGACGCGGATTATGTGGGGTATGCGCTTTAAATAAACCGCCCTATAACGTTAGTACGGAACCTTTGCAAAGGGAGCTTGTGTTTATGCAGAGCTACGAGAGTACATGGTCTTTTTATAATCAAGGTATTTATCTTTTGAACATTCATTCATCGCTGTCACGGTGTTTTTTTCGAAACGATTTGATTTCTGGTTTTTTCCACGCAGGATTTGCTGTTGAATGCGAGCAACTGCTGACCGACTTGTTTTGGTTAAACAAGTGGTGGCTATTCCGATTAGAAATAAGTCGATTCACGAAGGTTACCTAAAATCTTTCGTACGTTTAATACTAAAGTTGTAAAGAATTTTACCAGGGAACGTCGAATTAACGTGACTCATTCGGTTTGTTTCTTTTGAGGTAGCCTTACATATAGGTGTCTTGTCTCCTTAAGTCAAACAATTCTCGGGATATTGGCAATGTTAAGACTTATTGCATTTTTGATAATAAGATGTCCAATCCTGAATACTGAACACAGTAGGTTTAATGGACATTTTATATGCGTATTATGAATTATGTAAATAAATTAAATCAAATATTGAAAAAATGAAGAAAGGGCAATAATTAAAAGTGATTAGTAAATTAATTGTTTTCAATCTAAATATATTGTTTCTTTCATAACGATCCAATAATTAGATCTAAATTAATATTATCTTAGAACTATCCGAAAAAAGTCGTAGTTTTTCAATTTATTCGTATTTATCAATTGCGGCTACGTATATTTCCTATCGATAATCCACCGTATTCTTATATGGAATCGAAATAATAAATTTTGAACAATATAAAACTGTGCCTTCAAAGCGGAATATACGAGAAGAAATGAATCATCTTATAAACTTTCACACTGTTTCGTCCAACATTACGAATATAAAGAAGTTTTTCCTTCACTTGCAATTCCGCTAAAGTTTTTTTATATATAGCCAGTGATTTTGAAAAACAGATATATAAATTCAATTTGAATGTATTACAGCTCACCCATGTACACTTTGAAATTGATCCGAGTACATCATAAATAAGAATATTTGTAATCCAGTTGAAGTACCGCCGTAAACTACAGATTCCTGCTGCTTTCGCGAGCAAAAAAAAACATAACACAAGTACTGCAGAGTAGTTTAATATTCTTTTGAGAAGTCAAGAAGTGTCTTAAGAATAAAAAAGGGATATTTTAGCATAAATTATTAGAATACAATATTAGAAAAAAAATAAAATGTTTTCGACTGTGAAAAATAATTTCTTTGGACAGTTCTGAGAAAATATTTACTTGGATCTTATTCTTATATTTATTTGAATATAAACTTATCGTAAATATTTATTTCTATTACAATAAATGTTTCTTTAAATATTATTCAAGCCCAAACCTTTGTTTTTTAATTAGAGTAAATATTTTCTTCACATCTTAGATGAAATTTTTGTAAAATTAAAAAATTGTTTCTACATATTTTAAAATATTTACGCACAATGAAAAAGAATTGTTAGAACGAAAAATTTTTCCTTGGTCAGTTCCAATAAATCTTTGTTTCAATATAATAATTCGTTATTCATTTGAAATTTTTGATTTCCCAATTTTTTTTATAAAAAATAAAATCATTTGAGATTTAACACAATTGTTTATTACTCAACATTAATTCAAATAAATGTTATTTAAAAAATTTAGTATCATCTATTCGAGCAAATTTTTATCTGTATTCAGTAACTAATTTTACATTCAAATAAATATCTTACAATGACAAAAAAATAATTTGATAACAATTAAATAATACTCTCGAGTATACCAATGAATTTTTCGTCCGAATAAAATAATCAATGAAAAAAAAAATCCTTTTATAAAGGAAAGCAACACTTTATACTACTTCATATGGGTTCGATTTCGATTAAATTAACTATTACATCGGTAGCCAATAATCACCACAATATATGCATTTTATCACTACAAACATCAAACGGGATAACGCTTACACGAGAACCAACTTAATTAGCGATTCCTCTCAAATCTCTCCTCGCGCATGCTCACACACACTCACAATTGCATCCGCACGTTCGATATAAATTCAAACAACTGACCCCGGATTTCGGCAATAACGCGAAGCTCGCCTTCATTTAACATGTGTAATTCGCAAAGGACCCGCGGCCGTGTGATTAATCGACTTTATACAGCGAACGACGATTGCAGACTCCAGATGACATATGCCAGTAACTTTCCATCGAAATAAATCTAAAGCTGCCCATAGACGTTTGACGCTGTGCTTACCGCGTGTAATGCGTCCGACCAATGAGTCGGAAGCTCAGGAAATTGTTGTCGAGGTATTTGGGGCTCAGAGAATTCCGGCTTTTGTGGAATTCTTGGATGGAGAAAGAGAGCGACTGGACCAGAATAGCCCGGGCTATTGTCATAATTTATGATTTTACAGTGAAATTTCTTTGAAGTCGCGCTGGTTAATCGGATTATATTAACGCAGTATGCGGGTAATCTTGGACTTTATAGCGATGGAGAGATAACCGCTTTTGTTTTATGAAAATGAGAATCCACGACCGCAAGAGAGAAAGTAAACATATTGCGTAGCCCAGTGAAGCTTTATGCGTTATAAAAATTGTTATTTTTAGTTGGCAAATTTTACCGAATTCGATTTTTAATAACTGTATTTAATAAACAAATTGGCGAATATTCGCATAGAGGAATCGCTTAGAGGAACAAATATTTACTCGAATTAAAAAGTAATACTTTGACATTAAGAAATTATTTGAAAGTAAAATTACTTTCAGTTATTATATATTATTTACTGTCACATTTTTAATATAAATTTAAAATGTTACTATTTGGTAAATAATTAAAAATTTTAGAATAAGAAAATTGATATTTTCCTACATTTCAATTACGTTTAAATAAATTTAATGATTAAACTCCAAAGAAAATATTTTTTGGAATCAAACAAATTGTTTTTTGTTCTCTCTATATGTAAAATAGTAAAAAATTAGACTGAAATTATATTTACTTGTCTGCGATAAATTGATGAACTTCAAACTAAGTTTTACGAAAAAAAACTTCCTCTTGTATTTTAGCGAAAAGCATGTAATACAAGTAAAGCGAATTACAGTATTTTTATTTCGTTTGATAATTAGAGGAATAACATAATAAAATTACAAAATTTGTGAAATCCAGGCCTGTTTGTAATTTTCTTATCGTACACTGGAGAATGTTGTATTTAAGAAAATGTATTTATTAAAAATATGCTTTTTAAATAAGATCATATTTAATTTAATTTAAGATTTTGGCTTTAAAAGAAAAAATTATCTCGAAGATGTTAAATACATTTTGACATCGAAAAGTCCATTTATTTCAATGTAATATGTAATTATTTAGTAATTAATTGTTTTAAAATTTGATTTAGGAACATTTTATTCGTAGAATATTTTTTATTTAGGCTCTTGAACTCTCACGAGAGAGTTATCTTACTATTTTTCCTATATTAATTAAGATTGTATAAATAATAAATAATTTTAATTAAAAAAAAAATACCTGAAAACCTTAAACCATAAACTAGCAGGTACGAAAGCGCGCTTTAATGGGAACGTACAGTATATAATAAGCTGAAAATTTCAAAATACATCTAACACTTCCATCTAATCCTTTAAATCTAGGGAACCTCGATAAATACTAACTAACTATCACGTGCTATTAATGATTTTCGCACGCGTCGATTTACCGTACACGCTTTATCTCGATTTTCACAGGCTGAGTCAATCATATTGGAAGCGTCGAATCATAATAGCTGCCATTAATTATTACATTGACTTTATGTATACGTGACTCGTGTAAGACGGTACGAATGAAAGAAACGATGGGTAGGGCGGACGAGAAGAAAAGAAAAGAATCGTATAATGAGGAAAGAGCTGAATTTATGGCTATCGATTTATCACGGGTTGTATAGAAAAATTTGACGCGTGATTGAGCCTTTATGGCGCAGGCGCTCATGGATGGCATGAAATGACGATGAAATATTTTTTCTATTAAATTTCGAGTCGTTGAATCATTCGTACGACGTTCTTAGGGGGGGGGGGCAAGACACCTTTAATCGAGGGTACTTTAAATTACAAATTTTAATTATTTACTTTGATTGGATTCTTTATGGATATTTAATATACTGAAGATGTAGATAAGCATACCTTTGTTTCGCATCTCTAACTTTCACTTTGTGGATCACTTGGACGAAAAATTCGCCGATTCCAAATGAAATTGTCATGTAATGAAAAAGGGAAGACTCTTTGTTCCATAGTTGCAGCCTCATAACATTTTAAAGGTTTGAGACTCCCCTAAAAAAATTTACTAGATATTGGCCAAATTTTGGAAGAGGTGTAGGGCTTATTTAAATTTCTTCAATGGCTAATTATGAATTTAAAAGGAACTAATGGATGGATTAAGTTCAAACAAAAGTAATTCTCTTTGATATACGCCTTTTCGGATAAACGTAGGGATTTCAAATAAAACTCCCAGAAGAAATATTAAAATAAAAAATCTAGGTTTTCAACTGTTATTCAATAAATTAATACACGTTAAAATGTTAATTTTTTTCTAATTATTCATCCATCGGTTCCATCCATCGGTTAATTTTTTGAAACTGGTTGTTAGTCAAATTTGTATCTTGCGGTATAATTCACTTTGAACCTTACGGAGAGTGTGTTTTCAACCAACCTTCTATATGTCAACATCAATGAGATTTAAAAGTGTGAAAAAAATACAAATTATATATTATTCAATATATAAAAAATACAATTAGCATAAACTATTAAAATTTGTAATTTTAGGTAGCGCACCTAAAGGTGTATTATCCCCTCAAGAGGTGGAATCGAAAATTACCAATTTCTAATTAACTCAATATTTCTACCTTTCCCTGGATGCTCCTTTATCAACTCTCTCTGTCTTTCCCTCTCATTCATATCCTATCTCCATATCTATCTTTCTCAGGCAGAAATCTACGCGCGGTTGGCTCAAGCCTCGCGACAGCCTAAGACGCCACCTGACGTGCAATTAATCGGCTGATGAATCGCTTGACTCGAGGGAGAGGGAAAGAGACGACGAGCGTTATGTTGCACCAACGAGAAAGCTCTCTGTAATTTTCCTCACGTCAATAAAAATATGTCCTCACCCTCTGCTGCTGCTGCTGCTGCTGCTGCTGCTGCTACTTCTCTATATAAATCGCTCGCGCTCGGCTGCTCTTATTTCACGTCGATCAATTTCCGGGATGAAACGAGCCGCTGCGAGTGAAAATCCTCTGCTTGCGCCGGGGTGAGAGCGAGATATCCTCTATATTTAGTGGATGAGATACTTCTTATCTGGCTAGTAGATTTTCATATGCTCCAGATCGTGTTAAAAGTTCGATGGAGACTACATGGAGGTTTCATTGCTTAAGGAGACAAGACATTTTTAAATGAGGCTACCTAAAAATTACAAATTTTAATTAGTTATACTCATTGCATTCTTTATATATTTATTGTAATGCTGAAGTTGTGGATAGTTAAAATTTTAATTTGATCATTTTTTCACATCTACAAGTATGTCATACATCGATGTCAGTTACTTAGGTTGTTGAAGACTCACTCTCCGTAAGGTTCAACATGAATTAATGGAGCTATCAAGCTGAAAATTGGCATAAATACCCTTTCAGGCATTCTTTCAAGCATGAATACAGGGATTTTTAATCGAATCAACAAAAAAAATTTTACATCATGAAATGCACCTAGATTTTAGAAAAATTAGTTCTAAGGTATAAAACATTTAATTTTAAATAATTTTTCTATTCATTTAAAATATAAAAAATGTTTCTCTATTTTCTACAAACATTTATCGGGAATATAAACGATTTCATGTGAACAATGATAATTCGTTTTAAATTTTATAAATATTCATCAATGATATTAATATTCAAAACAAAGAATCATTCTTTAGAATAAAGGAATTTTTTTTTATTCTAATAATTTTTTTCAGTGCTTACATGTAGTAAAGCTAGAAGGCTGTAAAATTAAAGGCAAATATACGTTCAAGTTATTTGGAATTTTAGAACCGCTACATGTGTGGCCGATGTTAAATTTTATTTTCCGAAGTCTTTACGGCGACGAGTTATTATTTCTCACATATTTATGTGAGAAAATTCATGAGATATTGGAAACAACAGTGGATACATCGAACAAGCAAATCGACAGTTTTAGCATCCTACTCGATGAATATTTATAGCCGAAAAAGGCGGATAAATGTTATTCGATTATGGGAAAAAATGATCTACTTTTTCATTTTAAAACATATTCAACTACTACTTAAGGTCAATTAAAAACATTCGATTAATAAAAAAAAAATTGTCCAGATTAATAGGTCAAAATAATTTTTTTAATGACCCTAATAAATTTTTCCAGGCACCGAAACAAATATATTATTTAAAATATAACAACCTTTTTTCAGTGTACAATTTAGTAGAATATACTAGACAGACGGTCTATGTTATCTAGAAGATAACCATATATTCAACATAGGAAATGCTTTCCCATCGAAACCAATGCAATTTATTAAATAAACAACTCCCAGTACACTCCAAGATTGAAATACCGAATTGATGAATTCTAAATTCTAAAAAAGTCTTTTTACCAAATTAAATTATACACAACAAAATGCGATAAACAAGAAGAAATAAAACTAATCCACGAGCAAACAAGTCGCATATCAGTATACACAGAAGAACACGCAGAAATGTCCACAAGACATCCCTAAAATCCTTAACGAAATCCCAAGCACGAACCTCCGTTTACCAAAAAATAAATCTCTTTCTACTCGCAGAGCAGAGCAACAGCTCGCCAAAATCTACAACGCGAGAGTCCCCTGACTGAAAATTCACTTTTTACGATCTACACACAACCGTGTATAGCGACATTAGATACTCGTTTAGTCGCGTAGAATAAGAGAGAGAGAGAGAGAGAGAGAGAGAGAGAGAGAGAGAGAGAGGAAAAAAACGACGGCGATTTAGGCGCAAAAGGGTAGGGGGATGAGAGGTACGTGTGCTATCGCGACGGTTTCTCCCGCAAACAGCTGTAAAGACAGACCGGAAAAGCCGGTAGGCACTATCTGCGTCGTCCCGGCAAGTTCGCGGGCGAGTTAACTGCCATTATCGTGGCAACGCGTTCCCGCGTATATAATCAATTTCGTCTGCGCCTGTGAAGAGAGAAGATTGTCGAGGTACTTCATTTTTTTGCTTTTGGATATGCTGTTGGTTGGAGGGAGATGCCGTTGTGAAGGTCCATTATCCGTTGAAGCATATTTTTCGAGATATGATATCTTTTAATTAGATCTTAGTTATCGAATGGGAGATTCGATGCGGTGTTTTCCAATGCAATTTTTATCGTCGAGTTTCTCCAAGAAGAAGTAGCTTGAATTCTGTTTCTGATTACAGAACGCGTTTGGATTCTGGAATGTATTATTTCATTGATTTTTTTATTTTTATGATTCAATCGGTTTCTATACACTTCCTCGGTTTGTTCAATTTTTTAATTTTTTAATTTTTTCAATTTATTTGATTTCTTTGATTTTTTTTAATTCTTCGATTCTTAAATTTTTTTATTACTTAGATTTACCAAATTCTTCAATATCTTAATTTTCTTCATTACCTCGATTTATCTTTTATTCTAGATGTCTTCAATTCACTGAAAAAGAAGTCTAATTACTAAATTAGTTATTAAAAAATTGATTTTTGAAAGAAGTGAATATTATTTTTGTGTGAAGTTTGTTTCGTGCCTGTTCCAATCAAATGCGAAAACAATCGCATTCACTCAGTAGAAGCAACTTTCTTTAATTAATTGTCTCGCATTCGCAGCAAACAAAATATCGTATCCGTCAAAACATCAACAATCTACAATATACGTCTGAATACATCCCCTTGATATATTGAAAATTACATGGCCTCGAGCTATGTGTATCGTATCCCACCCTATTTTCGGTATATAGATAAATATATACATATATGTACGTATATGAGCGATTCTTTAACAAATCATCTCTCCAATTGTTGTTTCTAACACATTTTCATTCTGTTTAAAAAACATTGATGAAAAAATTTCTCGCTACGGTGTTTTATCGTTCAGAGAGACAATATGATATCGGTTTTATAAGAATAAAATTAGTATAAGAGTAAGAATTTACTCTTATACTAATTTTATGAACTGTTTGAAAATCAACAGAAATAATAATGTATGGTTAAAATATTCTGTGTCTATTAAATATGACAAAGATCTTGAAAAATAAATACATGATATTATAAGAAAATCAATCATAAGTGTAAATAAGTATTTTGGATTTTAACTTAACAGTCTCTGTGTCTTTCATTTTTGACATTTTGAAAATGTAGGTTATTAACATTGTTTTGTTTCATTAGAGAAAATATGAACTCTTTAAATTTGAAATAATGACAACTTCACTAATTCTACTAGTGACTAATTCTTTTTTACTTATAATAGTGAAATGATTGACTTGGAAATAGTACATTTCGTTTATCTTCGATATTCAGTGAATATCCACTATTTATTTATATGAATTTTAAGAATCAGCGATTTGAAAAAATGAAAGATGTATAAATTTATATTAAATATATTTAAGAACATATATGTAAATTGCTATATTAACGAATAAATAAAATTGACGTAACGATAAATTCGTGTACTATCGTGTAGACATTTTTCCGTGTATATACACAGAGTGCACTGTATAAATATTAGACATTAGTATATTTTCAAGATTAAATATGAATATACCGCCACATTCATTGTATACACCAATACATTCATGAATATATTTGTAAACCTATGGAATTGACATCCCACACGCGGCGGAAAAAATACGAACTATACCGGTTCATCACGCGAGCTAACCGTAGGGCATATACCTATATAATATATATATATATACATATGTGTATATCGTACAATGCCTCGGCTATATTACGCGCATAGAGCTTCTGTATGGTCTCGTATACACACAGCATATAGAGGTGAGAACACAGTGACATACAGAGAGACAGGAGGTGCGAGAGTGATAGCAAGCGCGGGCTTGATTAATAGGGGATACATCTGTTAACGGCCCAGCGATAGACTGAATGGCGATAGTTCGTGGAAGAGATGGCTCCGCGCAGTTAGCATTAATCACTGCGCTGGAAGCGCTCGGTTTCGCGCGCATAATGCACCACCGGTGCTACTATACATACATAAGGGAGTGAGAGAGAGGGACCGACGACGGAGGTGGACACTGGGAGCTAGTGCGACAATGACTGCCAATTTCTAGGCCGATTGCCGAATCAATAACGGCCGATTGAATCTTAATCGGGACGCTGATTTAATAACGAATGGGCTGTACCCCGCAAAATTTGCGTCATTCTATAATAACCCATTGGGGATAATTTTGGGTAGAATAATCGTGCTAGCTGGTGCATTCATTATGGATACGTAGTTAACCAAGCTCGGAAGATTGCAGGATGCTTGTTCGAGATGAAAAATTAAGTGGTGCGGGATGATATCTGAATAGTATTTTGGATCGTGATTTAACGATGTTTTTGAAGATCTACTCTTGCGATATAAGGCTTTCGATTTTTACCAATGATGTGTTAAGGTATGTCTGATAGTGATGAAGGTTACCTTAATTGTAACCTGATAGGCTGACTTGAATTTATTCCTGATCTGTATCTTATTTTACAAAATGTGTACGAACAATTCCATATAATGTGGGACTATTACAGTATACACATTTCAGAGTAATTGTAATGTCTTGTCATCCTTTTTGATGATAATATTAAAATTATTTATATTAATTTTTAACCAGTGAAGGTTACGTAATGTAACTATAATTCATAATTAATTCTACTTTTTTAGATACACGCAGCTGCAATATTTGTATAGAAAACATGGATGGTCGCTTGTGGCTTAAATAATACATGTAATCGATTGTGTGCACTAGACATTAAATGCTTTTGAAAACGAGAACTGAAAGAATATTTTTAATTCTAAACTTGCCAAGAGATGTATGTAAAACTATTCCTTCTAAAGATCGACATGCTTGTGCTTTTTGTCATCGTATTAAAGTTGATTGTTGCTCGAAGTGATTCAAATTGGTTGCAACACTTTAAAAACAGTTTATTAAATTGTTACACTAGTAACGACGTGAGCCTACACATTCGTATTCGGAATTCGCATTGTCTTCAAAGAATCAATCAGATTATCTCAGAAATATCACAAAAGCCTAAAATAATTGCTGGACCGGGTAATAATAGCTCAAGATCAATTGGCGACGAAGAACTATTTCCACCATATTTAACAATTACCTTTTTAGAGCTGAACGATAATGTAAGTTCAAACTATTTGAATGATATATATTCTACGACATTAGAAAATTTCAATAGAAAGATAAAATATTTAATCATTATTTTTCGGGTTGCTATAACAAGTGATAAAATAATAAAAAACAGCCTAATAAGTTTGTATGGTAAACATGAGGCAGATACAAAAAGTTTAGATTTCAAAATCTTAGAATTTGTAGAAATTAGTGAAAAAGCCAACAACGCGTTTCATCAGCCTCGGGCTCCTTCAGCGATATTTTTACATACTTATAATCCATTTTCTAAAAAGTACAATGTTATGAATTTTTTCACCATCGACTGTAAATTCTTCAAAAATTCAGTTTCGGAAACTTTGAAAGGAAGTGTTCTGACAATGACGATGTATATAAATCCACCAAACATAAATGCTAATTTGAACAAGAATGGCTGTTACGATTTCCAAACCTTAACTGGTCCTCAGGGTCTTATACTGAAAGCCATAGCACAGAAGTATGATTTTATCTGGCGAATATTAGCTGGGGAATCTGATATGCCAATATTGTTTGAAAATTTTCCTGCAAAGCTTAATAAAACATGTCAATACCATGATGGACCTATCATAGCACTTTTATCAAGCAATGCCGACGTCATGGGTAATTTTGAATATTTGCCTTTCTTGGAAACGGGAGACAATCATCTATTTGAACCCTTTCAATATGTCCCCATTCGTCTGCCAGATCCAATCGTGGCACTAGTACCAGTTTTCCGCGAAAGCACCGTTAATTTATCAGCTGATTTTGTAACAATGTTCATTTTTACTGTCATCATTGCAATGGTATTCCTAATTTTTGTAAAACTAATGAGATTCACTAATCAATTTTGGAATGTTCAGAATCTATGGTACGCTACTGTTGGAATGAGTGTTTCTTACAAAGACGGAACAACTTACGAACGCATTATCCTCTGCTGTCTATTCGTGGTTTCAATATTCTATTCAGCAAATATGATCGACACATTTTTTAAATCAATTGACTTTCGTTTCAGTCATAAGATTCGAATGAACTGGGAGAAACTCAAAGAATTCAATATCACTCTTATAGTGCACTATTTTTACTATGAGTCTTTATTGTTATCCACGAATCCAACAATAAAGAGTTTGGCATCGAATGCGCAATATTCAATATCCACCAAATTTCTTACGAGATGCATTAATGGCTTGGTATCAAAGTCTTATAAGAACATATCGTGTCTCATGTACGAATCCCAAGCAAGAGAAGTCCTACGACTATCGTCTCTTAAATATATGGTGCCTAATGTTGAAATGTTGAAGGAACATGCACTTATGCAATGGATGGGGATTCTGCTGGAGCCAGATGCGGGATATGCTAGGGAATTTGAAAGTACAGTCCAACAATTAACGGAATCTGGATTAGTTGGAAAGTGGTATAAGAATGAAGTTCTAGAAACATCGGATATAGAAACTAACGAAGATAATCTGATTTTACCATTGTTGACCATCACTGCTTTTGGATATATTTTATCAGTTTGTAAATTTATGTGTGAAATGACAGTTTATCGTTTAGGCTAATTATTTAAATAATAGAATATGTGTGTGTGCATGTATTAAAATGTATTAAAATTTTCATTAAAAAACAGCTTAAATCTAGGAAATATCACTATTTTTAACGTCATTAGTTTGTGAACACGGGAATTGAAAGCAAAAATAATATTTCTAATTTTCTTCAAAATAAAACATATTTATACTCCCAATCCTCTGTCTTATCCTTTAAAAATCCAAATATAACCTACTTTCTCAATATCAATATTGATAAACCAGAATCGAGCTGTTTCCAATTTTTTTCCAATCGAGTTCATCTGCTCTGCTGACCGGAAACTCAGATCGAACGCCACCAGAATAGAAAGTCTCCCCCTTCGACTCGAGTAAGCTCCCACGTTCCAAGGCCGGAATCATTAAACTGATCATAAATTTCCGATGTGGTTGGAAAGCTATAAAGGACACTTTCCAGTTAGGTTTTGCGATTTTAAATACGACAATGCCTGTATATACCTCCGATGTAAACACGTTCACAGTTCGTTTGCAGAGTGGCTCGTGTCGTTACAGTTGCAGCTTGTCAATTGATTCAATAGAGAAAGAGAAAGAGAGCACTCGCGGTTTAGTGGCTTCGGAATAGTGACACGTGACCGAAGAGACAGAAAGAGAGAGAGAGAGAGCTCAGAGCTTTGTGCCGGCGGCGTATGCGATCAATGTCAAGGAGCATTAAAATGTGCGAGCCGTCCTTATCCGGCGCGTGTCTCTTGCAGCCCCTGTGCACGTTATGTATAATCCCTCGACTGATTCGAGCCAGTCTCTTTTTCTTTTTTTTCAGTGTCTGCCTACTCTTTTCAAGGAGGGTTCCAGTGCTCGTTTTGCGAAGCTTGCATGATTGATTCTCGACTTCGCTGTGTGGTTAATGGATGTGTCATTTACATGGTTTCATCGTTTGCCTTAGGTTATAGTGCCAAGACTGATAGCGATATAGTTACTTTTATTCTAAGCTTTTCAATGTATTCAATAGTATCCGATAGGCTATTGCTTCGAGTATTCGGTTTCATACAAATCGTTGATAAATACATTGGGAACAATTACCATGTAGTTAGAGTAGGATATACTGAATTTAGCATGAATTTCATAGTAGTTACAGAAAAAAAGTTCTGTTTTTAATTTCATTAGACAATACAATAAAAATTCTCTACAGATAATCTTCTTTTTAAATAACTATAATATATCAGCTATTTTTGCTATGTAATATATATATAGTAAATTTTCTCATTGTATTGTACAATTTAATAATCGAAGAGTAAGCGATAACAAAAATTTACGATACAGTCTTCGTATACCCAACCATACTAGTTTAGTACTTAATAATTTCACTTAGTTACCGCTTTGCGATACTCGCAGCGCATCTTGAAGTGCCTCAAACTCAAGGCGTAATTAACTGCCTGAAATGATTTCTATGCGCTTGTGGCTTCCATATAAGTGATATATGTGTGTATATATATATATATATATATATATATGCATTAATTGGCAATAGAACAAAAGCAAGTGAATCGGTGCGTAACTAACACTAATATACCTCGAACATTGAACATTTTCAGTGCTCTCCATCGTTCAAGCGTTAATAATGAGCAAAACCATACAGTTAAGTTACATTGTGTGCGTCGCACCAAAGTTTTTAATGAAAAATTCCATTGACACGGAGCGCTGCATCGATTAAACTGCGTACTAAATGAACTGTGCCCTATTCATAGAACGTTATTTAATCCAGCTTGTTTTTTTTTATTATTTTTTATTACAGTTTACAGTTGTAACTTTTAACAATGATGTTTATTACAAAATTATGATATCATATTGAAAATTAATCCATAATCATAATGAAAAAGAGTTATGTATTATTTTGTAAAAAAAGTATTTATTTCGTTGTTAAAAATTAATAAAATCGATTATTTCTGATACCAATAGGTATGTTTACGTATAATTCAATAACAAATGTATCTCGAATTTTTCAGTCACTTTATAAATTTTAAGATCTCGAGGATTTCTGCAAGGATTTCGCAGAGATTCCGACTGCTCTATATTTCGCTGAAGTAAATTAATATAAAATTGCGTACAATTTTTTTAAAATATTCTTTAAAGTACTATAAACTGTATTATAATAAATTTGGGTTTCTATGTTGCTTATTTTTTCTACAAAAAATTTTGAAAAATTACCTATTTTTTGACCCAACAAACCAGAAGGTACAAAGATCATGTATCATAAGTTTACTTGCCTACTATTTTCTCTGTGACGACTAACACATTCTCTACAGCATTCGATGTCCAACTCAGATTTAGCCCAGTGAACAAATAGAGTATAGCTGAGAAATCGAAAGAAGCAAGAAGTTGGAAATTTGAAAAAACTTTAGCACTCGCCTTGCAACTCTTTCTAAAGAAAGCATTTCCCTCAGATTTCTCATTAATCGCAAAGTCGCTTCCTCCTCTCTATTCTGGCAAGGGAGTGTGCACCGTTGGCCTGTGTACATAGCGTCTTAAGGGAGCCATTATGAGGCGCAGCAGCCGCGTTATATTAGTAACGGGCCGTTCTGTCTCTCTCACTCCGGCAAACACACACTCGAAAGTGCACACGTTTGCTCGTAAAGCTCCCGTCAGTAGCGTCTAGCACAATGCCTTGCTCGACCGGCATTGTGCCCTCCTCTGCATATACGCTCCTATATGTGCTATGGAATACACTACTCGCGTACCTACACGCAGTAAGCAGGCTGTAATACGTCACGAGGCTTTAGTCACGCGGTGAGAGAGAGAGAGAGAGAGAGAGAGAGAGAGAGAGAGAGAGAGAGAGCGTTTATATCAGTCCTCGAGAAATTACACCAATTATCCCGAGGCCCGACGTTGAACTGGCGTTGCTGCCTCTGGCTTTGAGGAGGGAGAGACGACGTCAAGGGGGTGATGGTCGCGACACAGCAGGCGCAACTTCACTATATATACTGAACTATATGGTGGCGCAAGGAGAACCCGTCAAGGGAGAGGGCTTTTTGAGGTCGCTACCGGAGAATGTCACTTTTGAGAGACGAGATGAAACGCCTGTGAGAAAGAGAGGCCGCTTTCATTGTTTTGGCTTTTCTGGCTTTTGTGAAGGAAAGTGGTGGGATATTTAAACTGTTAAGGCGGGAGGAAGGTTTCTGATGCAGAAACGATAAAGTTAATTTTCAACGTTATTATTAACTTTGTTGTATCTGTGGTAAGAATGGATTGAATCAATACTGGATTGTTGAGAAAGTACTGTAGCAATATTATGTCGATAATGTGTCAAATTAGATTCAATTATAAGTTTAAGGGGGTGCCATACTCAAGCTTTACCGACTGAGTCGATACAGAGGTAGAGCGATAGAAAAAAGTCCGCTGAATTACGTGAAACCAAGAGTTAGTTAGTTACCCTTTGCCTTGGCACTATCTATCACTGTACTAAGTTTAATACGAAAATATTCATATGTTTTCGTAAAAAGCCATATTATCTTATTGAAAATGTCGTTGAAACTTTTTTTTTTTTATTCAAATTTGGCACAGTAACAGAGAGAGTAACGGCAGAGGGTAATTAGCTCTTGGCTTTGCGTTATTAATTACACTTATTAAGTTTCAAACATATCGACTTAGTGGGTAAAAGTATGATACCCCTTAAAATTTATTTATTAATTCAAAAAGTTAATATTCTTGCGTAATATTTATTTTGGGATACAATTCACGTGCAGAATCAAATACTTCATCGTTGGTATTTGACTATCCACTACGAGATTTATCACTGCTGAATTGCCATCAGATTGAAAATCATTTTGATGACATGCTACTACACTTACATCTGTAGTAAACTGACACTTAAGTGATTAAAAATATGTGTGAAAATCATTATAATATAGACCTTAAGTAGGTCAATAGGAATGGACCATCCCTTGTAAGAAAGGAATAACAGTCCAGTGCTGGGTCGATCATCCCTTTGTCATACCAAGGTTTGACGAATACTGGTAACCAGTATACCGACTGTCAGTAAAGAACCAATTTTGGTCTATTATCAATCTGACACCTCAGTATTGGCCCATTATTCAATTTCAACAGTTTCAACTCTAAATCTAGTCTGCTTCTTCAAGATTGGATCGGTACATTCCGCGAGTACATTCTAATATTGACCCAAGGTTTGACCAGTACTTGTAAACGGAATAATACTTGCCGGTACCAGCGATTCTTACCAAGGTACATCATGTAATTTGGTTTAATATCATTTGATGTTAAATCAACTTGATAAGCCTTTGCAAGGTACCATAATTAAAAAAAAATCGTTCGTCTGACTACAGCACATAACTATACTACTTGCGTGAATATACGGCAAGTCGTAAGATAAATTTCCTAACGAGTATCAGCTCAATTTGCCTGAATAAATGAACACAGAGCTTCTTGCTAAGCCTTTGAGACGATACAATTACAGAGCATTCACGTCGGTAGCTACTGTCCCGAATTTACTTTACCTACTTACTTCTCTGTATTTCAGCTTGCCTACTTCTAGGCGACCTTAACTTTCTTACCCAAGCACTAGGATACACACTAGTGTATCCACTCTCTGCCTTACACTAAACATGCATCCATCTCCCGAAAATTCTTTTTCCCATTTTCCATTCATTCCACAGCAACTGTCAAACAATACAACGAGAGTTCCAATTTCAAAAAGGTTGATCTCATTTCAAATTCATATTCCCAGCGATAACAAGAGCCTCTACACGCATATATACCGGTACCAAAAATTTCGCCTGGTCGGTCGGTATTCCTTTTAAACTTTCTTCCGCGATAGAGAGAAAAAACAAACAAGACCAGCGGAAGAAGAAACTCGCGGCAAAAGGCAAACTCCAGCGAAGGGGAAGAGGCGGATTAATAAAACGGCACGCTCTCTTCTGTGGGATGAATTCGAGGCCGGCGTCGTATATCGCGCGATTTCAGCCGGCTTTCGCGAAACTTTCTCGATTAAAAATTTCTTCCTCGAGCAGTTCGAAGCCTCCGACTCTATACTCCGACAAGTTTTGCACTCGCAATATACGTCATTGGATAGATGTATGTGTACGAGCGCGTATGCTTGAAGGAAAACTGGGTCGTGATAGGGAAGGGTGCTTGGTATTGAACTGAAAGTGGAATGGATGAATTTTTAACGAATTTCTGCTTCTCTTTTTAAAGGATGTAGAGCTGTGTATATCGTCGGATCGAGTACTCTCTCAGATGACGAATCGTCGACTCTTTAAAAATACTAAAATAAATATAAAAAGCTGCGATCTATAATTGAGTTTCTTGCGGTGTCGTTTGTTTGTTACCGAGTAAACTTGACGTATTGCTATCTTAAAGTTGCGAATATCTAACTTTAAAGAGCAGCTATTCTGTGGTAACGTGGTTTGGATGATGATTTAAAAAAATTTTAATATTGCCAGCTCCGATATCAACCCTTTAATGTTACCAGGTCACTTTTACTTTTACAGTGATTAAGTCTAAAATACTAAAATGTATATATGTATTTCTCCATTTTTATATTAGAAATACCAAAACCGATTACCATCAAATTAAACCAAATTAAAAGTGTGCGAGATAAAGATCTTTGGTAAAAAATTAATTAGTTTACCATAGATAGTAAGAGTATAGACAACTGTCAACAATGTCTTAAGTCCATCCATTTTTAAGGGTAAATCTCTATGTATTGATATTTTAAATAAGTCTTTCTAAAATAAATATTATCATAATGAAAATTAACTCCATAACTTTGTATAAAAACGATGATTTTATAAGGTACAAACCCCTCGAATTATTTTGTCAATACCATAAAGCAGCTTTAATGACACTTTTATCCAGCGATGCAGAAATCATTGGTTATTTTAAATATTTATCTTCACTGGACAAAG
Source organism: Apocrypta bakeri (assembly GCA_018906985.1). NCBI lineage: Eukaryota > Metazoa > Arthropoda > Insecta > Hymenoptera > Pteromalidae > Apocrypta > Apocrypta bakeri. Next base: position 3,665,077 of record JACCIA010000005.1, read on the forward strand.
TTATTTATTTCAGCTTTTTATTGTTTTAGAATGGGAGATCTGTAGAATTAAGAGTTACTGTTTTGTAGGTATAAAAGGCAAATTGCGGTTTGAAAGCTGATTCTAATGATATTGAATATTCAATACCAGATGAAGGTTTAAATTATGGTTTTACTTTGTTTTTCAATATATACCTATTTCAACGTTAAGATTTGTTCACTTAAAATATTAATAAAAATTCATGTATTAAAAATACGGGGTTTAATATGGGGTTAAACATGGGGTTGAATGAATGAAAGACAATGTTTTGTCTGTAAAAAATATTTATTTGAATATAAAACTATTATCAATAAAACATAAATTTACCCTATACAAATAGAAATGAGCTTAAATTATTTAAATAATATATATTTAAAGTCCATGTAATATCCAGCAAACTAATTAAATAACAAATTATTTTTAAATTAAATTAAATTTTTTAAATCCTACGAATATTTATTGGAAATGTCAAAATTACATCTGAATATAGAATCAGTGTATTTAAACAGACATATTTAAACTGTAAATTTACGTTCAAATACATATAATTACTAGATTTACGTGAATATTTTCCGAGGACTATCGAAATAAATTATTTTACGGATGAAATAATTTTTCTTTCTGTGTATAACTTTTACACTTGAAATAGTTACGATAAAGTAAATTATGTATTATTATTATTTACCATAATCTACTAATTAGAATCAACTAGATAAATATTAATTCTCCAAAGAAATCAATATTTCAAATCAAACGAATACTCTTTTTGATTCTAACAATTTTTTTTGAGAATATTGATTTTAGTACCAGAGATATTTGCATAATTCTGGCAAAATTTTTTTCATCGAAGTAAAAAGATCTCTACTGACAAAATCTGATTAGCATTTAACAATAGAAGACGTTTATAATTAAAAAAAAATACAAATCTAAACAATGAACTTCTTGTCGGAAATTCACAAAGAAATAATGCCCCAAAGAATCAGAGTACCTCCTTTATAGTCTATATAAGTAATCCGAGTAATCGCATTAAACGTGGTATCGCCTAATGGAACATGATGCGGACGACGAGATCGTCCGCACGAGAAATTCAGTACAGGGAAACTACTTAAGTCATAGTCGCCCAAGTAATACTTTAATTTCCTTCACGTTTAATCTGCTTATATGATTTATGCCCACTTTGGGGGTAGAGGCTCCGCGAGCTGCTCTACAAAATTGTTACGCCGAAATGTATATATACTATATGTATATATGTATATATATATACCCGTGATTTTCCTTTGATCAGCTGTGTGCATCTTTACGGGCCAACGTATATACCAACGCTACTGGCTGAAATTCTATGATCTTTCCTAAAGACTTTGAATCTATTTATGCTTCCTCTTTGTGAATGAATTTCATTTTCAAGACTGCATATGTATGTATATCGCCGTTTTTACTCGTTTCATTCGAAATTAAGCTCGCGTTAACGCTACGCGTCTTGTTTCAGGAGAATTTGCGAATTTAAAAGAAATTTTAAAATCTAATACGATTCGGGGCAGTCTTAGCTCGGAAATTGTTTGTTTTATTCAGATAAGTCATTGCGATTTCCTTGTGATTTATTGGGTATTTGGTATTGCGATTTAATGGGTTCGAGGAAATTTTTATTAATATACAGTAAAACACCTTTTACTAAACATAATTTTAGTTTCAAATAGATATTTTTTACAGTAAAGGACTATCGAAATAAAAAGTCACTGTACAAGAAATATAAAATTAATAACAAAAATTCAATCAATAATAATCGTTTATAATTAAATTATCACTTCCGATTCTTTAGAAATCCCAAGAACGCCAACGTTTCCACTATTCAAAACACTTGCGCAGCTTCTCCACGAGTTTGTTTGGCTTATCTTAAATTACCGACAGTCGAAAACAGCGTGTCAGACACGCTGCACCAGAGTCCTTCCGCACACGCCAGAACAAATTTTTCTCATCTCTTTCGCCTTCTCTGTCCGTCCTAAGAATTTTCTCAGCACACGAAAATCGTATGCGGTACTTCCTCTGTTTGGTTTGCGCTACTACTGGCGTCGGAAGATAGACGCGTGAAGCGCCAGACGTCGGGTGTTGACAACTCGTCAAAGACGCGTCGTCTCTGTTTCGTAGAAATTGAGTCTCTTTTACGCCAATGTGTACAGTGTCGAGATGCTTGGTTATTGAAAAAATAAATGTTTTAAATTATTTAATTGAACTTGTCTGGCGCATACGAAAGCTCCGAGCTGTGTATATTTTTGGGACCGCGGGTAAATAAATTGAGCGTAAAGTGGTTCGGAGAATAATTAAAATGACTTAGGGATGTTGAATTTGAGTTTTTGTGCGTAAAGACCCGTATTACGTTTGGATGTATAAGAAATTTCTGTCTTTTTTTTTATTTTATGATTTTTATGAACTTATGATTTATTTAGATTTTTTAAGGTTCATGTTGCTAACTTACAAAGAAATGAACATTGGTATTTTCCATAATTTTACTGAAAACTCGCAAGAAGATTTTTAGTAAAATTTCCTAATTTTTTAAATAAAATACTTCCAGGTTTATTGTTCTGAATATAAGTCACGATAAATTTATAAGCCATGTATTCTTAAAATTCAATGTTCGATGTAAATTTAGATTAAATATTAATTTAATTGGTCATAAATAATTATTTGCAGAATTTAGAAAAAAACTATTTACTAAATAATTGCATATTACATGTACATTAATGGACTTTTGGATTTTTTAAATATTATCTTATGTTTATTTGTGCACACCAATTAACGTTTAACTGAAAATAATTTTAATTTCAAGTGAATATTTTTTAAACTCAAAATATATACTACGTTTTTAAATTTAGTATAGAATTCAAAACCACGTAATTATTTATATAATTCAGATTTATAAAGTCTCTTACAAATTTAATTCCCTGTTTTATAGCATTAAATTTTCATTTATCTATAAAGAATATTATGTTCACGAGCACAAAAAATGTAATTCGTATAGAAACAAAATTTACTCAATTCCACCTACCTTGAAATTAATTTAAAAATATAATTTTCTCGTATGAAAATTTCTCGTATGTCATACACTAAATAGTACAAAGCCATACTCCGCTTCAACAGGCGTTAACAATAATCGCTTCACTTAAAAAAAACTAAATCTCTTAATTACTATCTTACAGAAGTCATTATATCACACTATTTATATAACTCTATACACCGAGTACAAAGTCACAACATGAGTGAAATCCTCGTGACACCACAGCTATATTTAAAGGATAATGAGATACGCGGCACATGTGCTCGAACTCAGTGCTGTTCACCCGTCCTCACAATTTTTTACCTGCAGCCTACGTGGGTCCTTTTCAATTTTTTCTTATAGTCCACACGAGCTTCACACGTTTCTCGTTCTGTCAACGGTGGAAACTCAATACTTTTGGCACGAGGTGAAAAGTCCGGGAAATTTAAGAAGCGAGAGAAAAAGCGCAAAGCGTTCGTGTGCATCCTTCGTTATTTTTATCCGTCGCTCGCGACACAAGAGACAATTTTTTTTTCCTATACGAAAAGTCCCGGGTGTTCGCATGATATATTTCCCGTCACTTGTTTTACACGTGATAATCTCTCTCGGAGAGACGACAAAAATAAAACGTGTTAAACTATCATTCCGGGTGAGATACTCTCGCTGGTGTTGCTGCACGTGGACTGTAACTTGATGTAATTTACTATTCACTCGTGTAATGGATGAACAATAAGTTTTAAAGCTACAGGCATGTAATGATACATTTTTTTACTTAACAATTTTAAATCGCTCTTTGGCAGTGTATCTAGCTTGTCATGAATTTTAAACTGCATCGAAGATACGAAGAGTCAAAGATGGCATTTTCTTATACAATACAATTTGTTTAGTTTGTTATGGTGTTTTCATACTTTTAGGACACCCGGTATATTTAAATATGCAATGGGTGAATCTGCGACAGATTGAATAGTCAAAAATTTTTGTTCTTCTACATAATTTTAAACTGTTCTTTAGTCTTATATCTGGACTCGTGAACTTTTTAAAAAAATGTTTCTGGTGAGAAGAGTCGAAGATGGTAGTTCCTGTATGAGTAAATCTGTGACTGATTGATCAATAAAACGTTTTTTTTTTGTTATAAATTACATTGTATTATAAAATCAAACATATAAAAATCAAACGGATACGATTTCAATGAAAATTGGCGATCTTTAGACTGTTCTGAGATTTCGAAATTTGTTATATAAACAATCACATGACAACAAGTCTAATAAATAATTTTGGTGAAAAACTATTAATAACATGTATAAAATCTACTAGCAGTAAGAGACATTTTGCAAGGTTTGAAAAAGTGGAATTTTAAGGTTAGCACGATAAAAACAAAATCCTTGAGTTAATTGGCTAGTTGTATGATATTATTAAAAAAACATACCTCTAGATCGTCTGAGATTTTTGCAGCCTTTTAAGTCCAAAGCCGAAGCCTCTGTCGAAAGTTACACCAAATCCTGTGTCACCGTAATGATTATGAAAAGTTGAATTTGAAGGTAAGGTCATTACAAATTAAAAAGTCTCTTGATTTTTTTCCTATACATCGCTGTATGAATATTCTCGTAATATATAGAAGCAATATTATCGGGAAAAAGTAGTTTTGTAGTTTCTGTACTTTGCCAATCACCTGAAAATATAAAAGTTCGCGATTATCCTTAGGTAGAACCGATGGCTTTTAAGAACGTACCCTTGCGTATAACCGTAATATTCCCCAAGGGATCGTTACGATATTTCTTACTTTTTTTTTATAGCTAGCTTTTATAGCCTTTAAAAGCTTGTCGTTCGCCATGTTGAAATCAATCATTTTCAAATAAGCTCAATGGAAAAACAAAATAAGCTATACATATACATATTGGACTCTATATACATAGCTTTGGTATGATTAACTTTTCGATAATTAAATTTATTCATTTCGCGATAAAATGTATTTTCTTTTAATTTAACGAAACCCACATCGGTCAATACCTCAGGTATCAAATAAAAATAAAATTCAACTTGCCCTTTTTTCGATGCAAGCAATATTGCCATCAATAACGTTGACCACTAATTTAAATTCCCATCGAACATTCAATCAATACTTTCTCCAATAATTACCATTGCACTTCGCCTTCTAAAAAAGAATTCTCTACTAAAACCACTTCATGTATCGAACAAAGCAAAATTCTACTCGTCTGGAACGTTATACCGCAAAATAAAAAAATACTCGGATAAATAACTCGGTTCTTGAATATGTGGCCGTTATGGAGGGTTTACACTTACTTCCTTTCGGAACTTTTAAGGTCTGTATAAGTAAAAAAGTAATATTATTACAAATTTCAATTTCTTTTCTTTAAAGTGTATTTATTTACGTTATTTAATAGTATCTACCGGAACTTGTTGTTATCACTCTCTATGGAAATATATATATTTTTTTTAAATTTAACGTAGGCTACAAAGCTCAGTAATATTTAAGGCTTTACTATTTAACTGTAGTATAATTTAATATAATATTTTTTTTACAAATAGAAATACGAAAGGTTCATTACATTCTTTTAATTAGAATAATAATATATATAAAAAATACCAAAAATACAAGTGGTTAATCTTTTGAATTTTTACAGTCCCACTTTACGGTGTCTTGTTCCTTTAAAACGTCCCGAACACGGCCAAGGTACCATAGGCTCGGTTCGAAAAAAAATCTTGCAAAAATACGGCAATTAACAAGAATAAAGTTCCTCGTTACAAAGAGAGAGAGAGAGAGAGAGAGAGAGAGAGAGAGAGAGAAAGGGCGGTAGATTTATCGGGTGGAAAGGTTATCGGGTAATTTCTGGCCAACGTTGCAACGGCGCCGCGACTTTGTATCGATCCGCGGCGTAATTCTCGCGCTTGGCGTCGTCGCGAGGTATACCATACTATATAGCACCGCTAGTTGCAATCAATATGGCATCCTACTTATCTTGCTTCCGGCTATGCTGTTTTCTCTCTGTGGTTTGCGGTTCGGATTCGTCGATCTCCGTGGTTCTCGTTGTATTTTGGACGATAACTTTTAATTGGTTCGTTTGTTGCTTAAAAGAGAATCGATATGTATTATACACATACATATATGTATACATGTAAATGTATTTATATTCAGATAAGAGTGAACAGCCAAGGCGTTTGTGTGCATTGAGAAAGTTCAATGTTGAGGTAGGATTGCGTGTTTATTGCAGCGTCGCGTTTTATGTTTTCATGTATATAAATAGTAGTTTCTTTCATTTGTATACTGAAAAAAGTGTTTGTTGTTTTTTATTTATTTATTTATTTATCAAAAATAAATACATTACATACGTTAATCTCGCTGAGGAAAGTTAATTCCTGTTGGTGGGTCGGGAGTTAAATTACTTATTTTTAAACAAATAGGGTTCTGTTCTGTTCCTCTTTGCACTGATGTCTAATTTAGCAAGTCGCAGACAAAATATTGCAGATATAATTCTTTTTCAAACCAAAAAATAACAAAATTAATAACGATGTTTGAGATATAAGATTAAAAACTACTGTCCCATTATCACCAAAATTTATTTATTAAAAAAATATCGTTTTTAAATAAAAAAAAATATTTACTCGAATTAAAAATATTGTAATTTTTATACTATAGCTTGGAATAAATAATTTCCTGTTTAACTTTAACGCGTTCAATGCTCTTTTAACGTAAGTATCCGCATAACTATATGTATCGGAATAATTTACAGGAGACATGCAAAGAACAGCTTTATAATTCACCTCGAGACGTGATCGAGTGATTAATGTTATTGTGCAAATAGTAATTGCGTTGAGTTGAATTTTAATCAAATTGTATAATATGAATATATTAAATCGAAAATGTAATTATCAAATGCGAATAGGCACCGAATTTCTGCGACTGGCATATAATAACGTCTACCCGTCATTAGCAAACCTCTGTTAGCCTAATTCAAGTCTTGCTCTCCATTGCATGAATTTCATTATTACACAAATGTAATAATTAACTATACACCTCACTTGCAGTGGTTATAATTTTATTCTTAGCATAATTATGTATAATGTGGAAGTAAAAAAAAAATTTCGTCAAATTTTGGACTTCCGTAGTGATGTCTATGAGTAAAGTACAAAATTAAGGAGCGTTTCCACCGAATTATTTCATGGACTTTTTAATAACGTTTGATGCAGTAAATGTCATTTAATTGCAAAGCAGAACTTTTTTTCTTAAAAACACCTATCGGAAGTTCATGTTATCTCCTGTGCAGATTTTATGGCTTTGGCTATGAAAGGAAATTTATTTATTAAAAAATCGTTTATTTTTCAAATAAGAGAATCTGTACTTGAATTAGAAGAACAGTACTTTGATATTAACAAATATTTATTCAAAATTATAATTATTTTCAGTAATACGTTAATTACTGTAACGAAATAAAAATTTACTAAATACAAATATGAATTACTTAAAATGTGATAAGTATTTGGTAATGAATTTTAAAAATTTTTAAATTTTCCGTTTAATTTAGAATAAATTATTTTTAATAAAACTTTTGATAGACCTTGGAAAATATTTACTCGAATTAAATAATTATTGTTTTTTCATTGTAAATTTAGATTAAATATTAATTTAAATTGCAGTAAATATTTAGTTACGCATTCGTTATTCATACAAAATTTGTTGTCTTCCAATCAATATATGTAGAAATAAATAAAATATCTACTAATTATTGCATGTTACGATTATGAAAATAATTGTAAATTTATTTATTTTTTATTTTAATAAATACAACGAATATCGTTGATTGAAGGAAGTATTTTCTTAGAATTATATCCATAAAAACAAATTTAATTATTCAATGAAGTAATATTCCATAATATTATTACCATATTTACTAAATTTAAAGCTTACATACTTACATACCATTTGAAATGATTGAAAATACACTTCCAAACATTCTAACCAGTACAAATGAATAATTTCAATTCCTTCCACACTACAATAAAAAAATTCTTCAATGCCAAGAATTTGTTTAAATAAAAAAATATTCAAATCCAGAACTATCTCCCATTGGAATCGAAAAGTTTTCCACACTCAGCACTCGTTACTCTATATTTTCTTTTTCGCCGCAGATGAAGAACCGCGCTGCTGGCTTTTTCCACGTGTAAACGTATTACACGGACTCGTGCTTGAAAATGCTCCGTAGGTGAACTCGTTCTCTTTTTCCGCCTCGACCTCTCTCTCTCTCTCTCTCTCTCTCCGCAAAGTACGACCAAAGAGGCAAACTCTCCCTCGCTCACTGAGATGCATTAACGCGCAATTTCCATAAATTTTCGGAAATGCGCTGCGTCCCTCTCGCACTCGTTACACGGCCGCTCCGCGTCGAGAATTTTATCGACCTACAGCGACTATGGAAGCCCGACTCTACCTATACCACTAGCAAACATATATATATATGGGTCATTCTCTGACAGATTGGCAAGTAAAATTTTCTTTTTCTTCGACATTTTTAAAACTTTCTTTCACGCTGCCACTGTCTTCGTGATTTTTTTGCGAGGACTTTTTAAATTGCAGGAAGTCGAAGTTGGTATTTTCAACAATTTTGGCAAATTATGCATATCTTCAAAAAAGGAAACTCCTCAGAAAAGGGTTTCAAAGGCAAAGCACAAAAGGGACTTTTGTTGTAAAATTAGGTGAACTTTATGGACGAAACATTTTCAAAGCTGTAGATGGAAGTTGAAATAATCTGTGAAGTGCTAAAAATAAGAATATCTAGCAATTTCTCTAATATTCGAATTAAGACATTTATTTGAGCTAAATAAAAGAGCAGTATTGTCCTAGACAGTTTATAAGTTCGTACAGGTTGATGCTGAACTAAACTAATCAACCTTTGCACTAGTATTGTTTATCACAACAATAACACCAAAGTTGCAACTATGAGTTATATTATACATTCATAGAGTTGTTTTTGCCTTTTTCCCAAAGGCTCAGGGTTACTTACCCGGTCTGGTTGTTCATCGCAATGGTTATATTTAAATTAGCTATTGAGCGCGTGATAGCCGCAAATAAAGTCGTCAAATTTAGCTTTGAAAAGGTTCGACCATTGGTATCAACATAAAAAAATTCACGCAGATCCCTTGTATCGATCCAAAGGCATCTACGAAGTAAATCTTGTCACTGTTGAGAAACTCATATTTTATGGATAAGTAACTTTAATCAGATAAGTAATATCCTTGGTTTGAGGGAACCTTATACAACTTTTTAACAGGTCAATCTGTTAGAGAATGACCCATATATATGTAGACTCAGAGGGAGGTCTAGGCACGCGTTCGAGTCTGCAGTCGTCGGCAAATGAATCGTTTGTTGCGAAAGATAGCGACTACTACCTGACGCTTAACGATCCGTCCTCTCGAGGTGGGAACTGCTGCTTCTTCCGCTGTTTCGGACGCTTTTGGAGAGGGAAATTGCAGCACTGGTCGAGGAGAATTCGTTGTCGGCAGGGTTACACCGGGGAATATCATATATATATAACTATGGAGAAATTTAATTGTCGCGTGACAAGTGAATTCGGTGTGTTTCGAAGCAATTTAAGCATGGAATTATTGCGTGAAACGGAAATAAAAGTCTCTAGTCCGACCTGACCTGACCTGTATCTACTTAGGACGCATCGAAGATTTACATCGGGTCAGCGATTGATTTTAATCTATTTGGGTGAGCGTTGAGCCTCTTTTGCTAACGAGATAATACAACCCATTTCTCGAATATAGCCGCTTCACTGATTGATTATATCGGATGGACTTTTATTGAGTTCAGCAAACACATGTGGAGTTCATGAATTTTGGTGGTAAATAATTACGAAAAATAAACGGCTTACAAAGCAGTAATCAAATAATAATCAGATTCTCTGCAATTGTGCAAGTATACATATATTAGGATAACAATATTACAATGAACGTACTAGGGTTTCATCGAGAATCAAAATTATTCTAATTGGTCGTCTTATCTTGTGAGTGTCTATATTCAAGACCAACACCAAGAAAATATTTATCTATTGACCAGAAAATTTTTCAAAAGCATTTACCTATACACAGACTGAAATATGAATATCAAATGAGACACTTTTAATACAAGACCAAGATTGTCTTGATATACATCTATTAACTTAACCCTAAACACGATGCTCCAGTGCTAATATAGGACTGAGAAAAATGAATGAAAAATGTTTATACAAACAACTGTGTTATGTATCTACAATTTAATTATGAAAGAATTTTTAAAAGGACATCTTTTACAACACAATTAGAATATTAGAATAGACCAAGAGGAGACCAAATTCAAAATAAAGGTGAAAACCATATATTTTTTTAGGACTTAAGCTAATATGATACTTTAACTGATTGGACCCTAGTGTCGCACATGTGTTAGTTTTCATGTGGTTTTCTCACTGTCCGTAGGTCTCTTTTTTCCTATACATCGAATGATGAACTCACTGTTCTGTGTACCTAACTATGCCATAAATGCTAAAATTATTATTTATGAACTTCATTAATTGTTAACCACCTTACATTACACAGTAGGTCAAATATTCTAACTAAACCTTAACTACTTTCCGCAAACATTAATTTCAAAACCTTAGTAATACATTTTTCAATGTGCCCTAGTAGGAATTGACCATTGGCCCAGTATCGAGCCAGTACTGGCCCAGTATTAAACGTGTACTGAAGTGATAATATCGGGCCATACTTGAAATCCAGTACTGTGCCAGCATTGGTTCAGCATTATATAAATATGTGCGAATATGACGCCAGCATCGGGCCAATATCGTGCCAGTTTTGTGCCAGTATTGGGCCAGTATTGGCGTACAGTATTTAACCACTACAAAGTTTTAACGCTGGCTCAAATTGGGCCAGTACAGCTTTACAACTCTGTTTCATTCTTATCATCCCGATACCGAACCAATACTGGCCGGTTGTTCCAGTACCTGCAATTCCTCCTAAGGTGCTTTATAACATTGTTACCCTAATACATGTATGTTTGAGTACGTGAAATCAAACATGATCCTCAAATAGCTTCAATATTCATAAATGCAATAAGCTGGTGGTTTCGATGTCAGAACTAAGGAAATAAATTTGCAGAAAAAGCACTACTGAATAAACAGCAAGAGAGATGCTATCGCATCATTCAATAAAAGCGAAGCCCTAATAATCCATCTCCCGATGGATTGCCATTCTTCAAACATTTCGCGCTTGCGGAAGAAAAATCCTTCCACAAGAGCGCCAGAGAAAGAGACGGAGGATATAGAATCCCATAAGGTAGAAATCCCTTATCGCATACAAATGTAGTCGGTTTATCGCCTCATCCCCATCCCGACGGCCGTCACTTCATATTCATAAATGTCCGGCGCGTCAGCGATCCCCTGATGGAAAGTCGTTCAAATACTCTCTTTCTTCCATCTCTTGTTTAACTTGGCTTATTCCTCGTTCATTCTTTTTTCTCTCCATCCCAGACTTTCAGACATCGAGTTAACTTTTGTCGTAGACAGGTTTTCCCGATAGACTAAGCCTACAAATTACTTTCGAGGATAAAACACGTACATCATACGCGTCTTGGTATATTTTAAAGTCAGCATCGTGAAGTAACAAATAATTTTCGTACCACCGCCTATTTCTCAGCGACGCTATCGAAAGTCGACATTTTTCTCCCTTACACCATTTTGTTTACGTTTTCTCTTACGGGGTTATCTTCTCTCATTTTTTACTTCAGGCCACTCCGTCATTGCCTAGTTGTGGAGTCTTGGCCCTTCGGGCGATTGGCACCTCTTTGCGATCGATCACTGCTCTCTTTCGCTCACCTCTATGTGTATAAAGCGAGCCTCATTTCTCTCTCATCGACTGGCGACTCCAACAAGTGTTCGAAACTTCCGGACGACGAAGACAGACGCCTAGAGCCAAGACAAACAAGAAGAGCCTGCTGTGGGAAGAAGATGAACCGGAGGGATGAGTATAGTAATGTGCGGTATATACCGCGTCTGAAGCGGTTGGGACTTTGGCGTTTCAAGTACTCGCACGGCGAGGGATGCGTAGACGGACATAAGGTTTAAATTTACACCTTTATGCATCAGGGTATAGTGTACACACAGGTGCGTCTTTGTGGCTATGTTTACGCGGATATTTAGATGCGCTAAAGGCTAGAATGTACTGTTGCGGTTAGTGCTGGTTTGTGTTTCTATTTTTGCAAAAGTAAATTATTCCATGTTGTATATGTGATATTATGTTTATTAAGCTATGCTATTCAATTTGGAATATTAAAGTCTTCTTACAACTTTCTGAGCTGATTAGTATTTCATTCGTGTGCTTTTTAATTTTCATTTTTGGTATTGCAGTACTAAGGTTCAAGAATTTGCAAGTGTAATTAATGCCTATAATGCAATATTTGTTTAAATGTTCTAATTCGTTATTTTAAAGGAAATTTCACTCGCAATAAATATTTGTAGAATAACAATGTATTTTAGTATTAAAACAATTATGCACTAAATATTCTGGGAGTATAATCATTGTACTATAATAACGACATGATGCTAATAGGGATTGTTAATATTCGAATCTTAATTAACTACGTCGAACTGCGTTAATTCATCTGATAATGATATGGCATGTCCACGCACATATTTGATGTTGGTAAATAATCAAAGGTGAATCGTTGATGACCACATACAAGCACGTTTTATGTTTGTTCTCGTGGTTTATGGGGTGGAATCCGATGATCAGACTACGCAATATCGTCCGTATAAAAGATCATCAAATGTTAGTTTTCGTCTGTATGTGAGTAACAAAATATTTTCAAACGATTTCAAAGTTTATCTTCGAGTCTAAGGCGAGAACTCGAAGTTTTGCAAGTTACACTATAAGTAGTTAGCATAGCTTCATGCGTCGCTTAGCGTTAGTGGAGATAATCTAGACAAGTTAAAGTAAACAATAAAAGCGTATATGAAGCGGAACGCGCGAGATCCTTGTTTAACTTAGCGACATGTAACAATTTAAAAGCGAATAGTGATTAAGTAGGCCAAACTTTAACCTTCCATAAGGCACAATATTGGAAGAGTCTTCTTTCGATAAATTTCGATAGCGACATAAATGTCCTCTGTGATGTATGAATTTAACAAACTAATATTATCAATAAATTTAGCAGCAAATCTAACATTTTCGAAAGCAGGACAAAGAAGACAAAGTTCATTTATCCAGATCGAGATTTCACTGTCGCATATAAGGATAAGGTATGTACAAAAAAAGTAAATTAACCTATTTGATTGTTTCAATTAGTTCCAATAATACAATAAGTAAATGCACTAAATACGGGAACTCGGTACACCTGAAAAATCGTTCCTTTAGACACTATATTCACCTCTCGCTTTTTACAAAAGCATATCTGAAATCACGAAAAACTAACGCCGACGAAATCTACCCAGCAAATAACAGGGCCTAGCACAAGTACAACAGTATAGGGTAGCTCTTCACCACGAGGTTGAGAGAAGGGCAGGGGTTACGCCGGTGTGTTTGCAAAGCGGTGTATTATACTGTCAGCCATGTCTGGGGATTAGCAAACGCAATACATCGGACTCGAGATCGTGCCGCGCATCTGTTCGCTACTCTCCGCGGCATGCTGCTTACGAGTCCCGCATTGCAATTGACCCCCCACTCTGCGAGTCAACGTGGCGAAACCCTTCGAACCACCTACCCTGAGGGCAAAATTCGCAAATATCCACGAAAACGACTCTACAGCCGCGGACTTAAACGACGTCGGTCTTAAACAGTCGATTCTCTCGCTGCGACGTACCAGTACGTGACGCTGTGACACGAGAGAGAAGGGGAGAGAGAAAGAGCTTTCTTCGGGTATGCAGCGCGTGTGTACCAGCCCCGGAGGCAGCTCGTACGTGCGATGATCGCGAAACCGCTGCACAGCGGCTGCAACTGCACACGTACACGTATAGCGCTGTATACCAATTGCTAGACGGGAGTAGACGTCTTGTCGTCGTGAACATACGTGGAGCTTTCGCGATGATGTGACGAGCGTGGAATTGTTTGGGAGTTGAGCTCCCACGTTACTGTATGCGTTACATGTAAGTGTAAGAGTCACTTGTTATATGCGTAATTTAACGAAATGATTTTGTACCTGGAACTCAGAAAATTATTTGACAGGGCTGTATTATTGATCAGAATATCGATTCGTCATCATGGGGACAGTAAAGGACCTAAAGTCATCTCAAAGTATTCTGCAATATCTGTTGTGGTGTACAGGTCATTACCTATCACATCACCTTTTTGATATTTTGTACTTCAAACTTTGGCAATTCGTTGAGTAGTTTGGCAAAGTTTTCCTGAACATTATACAGAGTACTGAAGTAGATAATTTGTTATCGCTCGAGTTTTAGAGTGACATGTAAATAATATTCAAAAATCTGTCATTGTTCAAAATACTTGTTACCTTAATTAAGAAGTATTCAGCCAAGGAAAAATCTTCACGTACTGTTTACAAGATAGTCTGTGGTAATCATCAGAGAACTTGCATTACGTATAACAAGTTTTTTTTCACATATTTATTGAATTCCATATCCCTAATATGGTACTGACGACAGTACAATGATTACAAGGTTTGCGATTCAATTATACAGTTACATACAATGAGATGGCGTAATAATGTAAAAAAAAATCTTAAAATAATTGTTATCAAATGGGTATTAGAAATAATGTCTAAAATGAAATGATTTTATAAAAATAAAAATTATCGTGTTATTGATGACAAAAGAATAACAAAATATCATCGATAAAGTTATCGATATTTCTCTCTACTTCTTTATTCCCTCGAACAGAGAGAGAGAGAGAGAGTGAACCAATCATTCAAAAATATATACAAGTGTATTTCAACAATAGTTGCCAGAATGAGCAAAGAACAAGATAAATAAACCGAATGAATACACAAACCTTTCCCACAACGAACAAAGTCTTAATAATTATCCACTTTATCAATCAAAAATCCAACCCCCTCGACTCGTTCAGACACTCTTTCATCGTTTCTCCCCAAAACCTCTCGATATTTAGCTGAATGATTTTGCGTTGTCAGAAAGCGTTCTGATATCCCAGTTTCGCTCATTGTCTCGGCTAGCCGTCTCGCAACTTGCTCTGTGTTCCCGCTTGACGGACACTGCATAGAGAGCTGCAATGTCGGTGGGTACATAATTACATAGAGAACGAGAGAGAGAGAGAGAGAGAGAGAGAGAGGTACCCACTGAGCAGCCCGTATGTCGGTTGCTGATGGTACTACGTGGAACTCCCGCGCGAGTCCGTGTTTGACTTCCCAATCATCGGCCCCCGAGGCCCTGACCGCTATCCGTTTGTACGTTACGAGGGAAATATCGCAGGGGAATATCGAAATTCTCCTACGTAATCAATTCCAATCGCATACGTGAGTCGCGATCTCGGATGCTGTGCGTTAGTCTTTTTGCGAAAAGCTGTTTCTCTACTGTCTGTATAGTGTTGTATGAAGTAGGGTGCGAGAAAAGGCAGCGAATGAGATTACGACACGTGGGCTTACATTATATCGTATATAGATCGCTCGATTGGGTGAATGTATAACTAATGTATTATTGGATGCGGATTGAGAATGAGCTATGTTTGAGGTTTCCCATGAAACATGTTGGCAATGTTAAGATTTATTGAATTTTTTATGATAATATTTTACGTCCAATTACTGAATTCAATGAGTTTAATTTTATATTTTACATATTTATACGTTTCGTTTGTATAATTTAACTGTATAGGAATCTATCTGTGCTGCGTCCAATTTAACACTTTACACGTTGAATATAAGCAATTCTATTTTGTCAATAAACTATGGTAGTTGAACTAAAAGTTAGATTTCTGTTGAACCAGTGTCTATTCTCATTTGATACAAGCACATAAATAAAGCTGTTTATTGTCTCTCAAAATTCCAAAAGCATCCTTTCATCGTTGTCTCTTCCATGGTTGTTCTAGTTCATCCACTCATCAACAGTCTTTCATTTCTGTCATTTTTATATTTTTATATGCGCCATTATTCTAAATCATTTCATTTCTTCTTTAGAAATACGGTATTATCCATTATAAACAAACGTTTTTTGTGTCTTTTTCTATGACGTTTTCCTATTCTTTGCTCTAATTCAGCTGTTTTTGTGTCGAACACGTTATTAGCTAGAGTAACTGGGGAATAAAAAGTGAAACTTTGTATTACAATAAAAAAAATAGACATTTGACATAATTTACTCGGTGCAAATAATGATTTATTCATGTCAATGTCCAATTCAATTAAAAAAGCAATACATTCAAATGATATGGAAAGGATTCGTCAAATGGTAATCTAGCACATAGGAATGTAATAGAACATCGATTGGGTTCGAATTGAATGGCTGAATTAGAACAAGAATATTATATTAAATAAATGAATAAATATTGAGTAAAGTAGCCATAGTTGTATATGCAGAAGTTGAACGATGGAATTTAGAGATGCGAAACAAAGCTCGAATTAAAGGTATAACTATCTACAACTAACAAAATTTTTAATTTCTTTTCAACCTCACTGAAAGGTGTTTTACCCCTTAATTTCCATAAAATATCGTGAAAAATGGTCGTTCAACCGAACGAGAGAACATTGAGGTGAACTATCAAAAGACACACTTTTATTAAGCGAATCGATAAACATGAAACTTTCCATCGTAGTACCATCAACTTCAATTACGTACTCTGAGTGTAATCGAAATTAATCAATTAATCTTCCGCCTTCTCGTTCCATCATTTTCCGCTTTTATTACTCTCTTTCATTACTTCCATTTCAATATCGGTCCTTCCCGACGCTCTCTTAGCTTTTCTGCCATTCACAACTCGCACAGTTTCGATTCCCATCATCCCTTGCTGTCTATACATGCACTGTGAACCAACTTCCTCGCTAGACGAGAAAGACTGAACTCGCGCGTGCCCTCGGCATTTCTAAATCAAACGATGTGTATTGTACGGGGATTCTGCCGTTGCTACTCCCAGAGCGCGGATCAAAATATCGCGGGTACAAAAGAGAGCGCGAACAATAACGCCGACTGGGCAGAATTCGAACAGGGGTCGAGTTTCTCTGTCTCTCGCTCTCTCATCTCTTTTATTTTCTATCTTTTTGCATCAAGCCGTCCTCAACTTTAAAATTACGTTAATGTTTCAGGTGAAGTTGAGCCGGTGTTTTATAGTAATTTTATGTTATAAACCACCGGTGTATATCTGAACTTATAAATGTTTATTTATTTATTTAGTCATCCAGTGTAAATACAACGTTGCACAAATAAATCCCACAGAGGGAAAATAACTCCTGGCGGTGGATCCTGATGAAAATGACTTACATATTAAAACTAAAATTAAATTGTATTATTGTTTATTTTTAATTACGATTTCGTAAACAAAAACGGAACTATTGTCATAAGTACTCCGATTCATTTTTCAAAGTATATTCAATCGAATAAGCAGAAAAAAAATTGGCATCGTGTAGTGTACCGAGCTTTTTGAAAAAATAGCTATAACAGTCAGTTTTAAAAAATGTACCAAAGAGATGTGAAACAAAAGTCAAAGTAAGTATCTTCATCTTCGCTATTTAATATTCAAAGATTACAATCAATCCAAATTATTAATACAAATTTTAGCAGTTTCGCTTATAATGAAGCTCGCTATCAGTGTAGAATTATCAAACTGTATTTACATAATTCATAACATTGAGTAAGTAAATCCTCATAATTCACCAATGCGATATCAAAGGTTAAAAACTTTCCACGTTCATGCATTATGCAAACGTATGTATTGACATATTTTATTATTCATACACACAATTGACTCTCCGACAAATAATAGCAATCTTTAATAGAAACACATACTGTAAGAAAAAGTATATACTCTAGAGAATGAAGAAAGTGCCTTTTATATAGGCGAACCAAGTGATCGAGCTCATCTTCCCTGGTCTTGTTTATGCGTCTCTTATTTGTGCTGGTGCGTGTATACGAGCGATATTTGCCAGCTATGAATATTGAATGGCACTTCTTCCTCGGCGCTAAGGCCGCGCGGTTTTCTTTAATAAATTATTGACTTCCTTCTCATATAGAGCCTATAGACGGCCATTTTCGGCTTTAGACTATGCGTACACTACTGTACATTTCTCTCGTGGATATTAATAATTTATCGTGTGCGGTTTTTCTTGCTGGTCTGAATTCAAGCCCATCGCGAACGAATGTAGCTTTAAGCTATTACTACAGAAAGGAATTTCGGAGGTGAATAAGTAAGTCATAAGGGGGTTGATGTAAAATATATATAGATGTTTAGCGGTGAAACGTGTTGTTTTTGAATATTGTATTTTCAATTTCATTTACTTCATAGGTGGTGTACCTGGACCTTATAATAAATGCATGCAATACATACGTGTACCATAATGCGATTGTTAATTTACATATGTCAATGAAAAAGCTGTACTTGAAGAGGAGGAAAAGGTAAATATTTAGGAATTAATTTTGATTTAATCTAAAATTGAATGAACGTTTTGGTTTCGCGTAATTTAGTTGATTTATTATATACATAAAAATTAATATTTCAGTACCTTCGATAATATAGATCTGTAATTAGTATTATTCAAAAGATTATCGACTTCTTTAGCTATCGCGTAAACCATTTCTTATAAATGCAGTTGAAATTTAAATCTTGAATCCTAAATTACAGAGTAAGTCTAGTATTAAAAAGCAATGAAAATCCATTACTTACACGTATAATTTCATTACATCGATATGTAGCTCTGTCATTAGAAGAATCGTATAATTAACTTACAATTGACTGTTCTCAATTCCAATGTGCGCAATCTCATTGAAATTTCAAACCCCCTTGAATAACTTCACATTTTTCAAGAAAACTTCACTGCTTCAGGTTTTGAAGGATAAACTCATTAAGAATTGTTAATCAAAATTCCGTTCCATCGGATACACATACACTGAACACTATACCAGTGGCATCGGAGAGTCCGCCGGAACGCCAACGGGATATTGCGGGGGTAGCCACGTGTACAGGTGCATCTCACTTAACAAACAAGGATCGGTTGATTAATAGCCGGTAGAGCTCGGCGCGCGATCGGCACAGTCATCAACCCCCGTATGGAAAGGGACGACAACCATGTGCCCTGAAGCTAGTATAGTGCGTCGAGCCAATCGACGGGCACCGAATCGCGAGACTCGGAGATAGAGAGACCCGACCGCGGTTGAGGTATCGGAAGTCAACTCAAAGGAAGCTTGCACGCGTACACGCTTTGCTGGACCAAGATCGCGCGGATTTCGAAATGATGCTTCGCAGACGATCACCAATCGGGTTTGTGATCTTTCGAGGGTAAGAGGGTTGCATTATTGCGTTGGACGTTATTGTTCAATGGTTCCAACATTTCTTTTAACTAATTTTTTGAATATATTGATTCCCTAATTGGATGATTTTTATTCAATTGCGTATGAGAGAAATATATTGTTATGTTTTGTTAGTTTATAACATTTATTCTTTTAACACGAATTTTTAATGTAAACAGTATAGATAGTTACTTTATTATGTATAATAAAAATATAGAAACTTTTTGGAAGTATCAAAATTTTAAATTAAAAATTTTTAATATTTCTCGCATTCTGATTATAAAAATTATTGGTAGAAATAATTTTTATTCTCGCTGTAGTGAAATACAGTTACATACATGAAAAATTATCTATTACTAGAGTACGTAGAAAATTGTACAAGTAAATATTTTTAAAAGAAAGAAACACATTTACTTAAATTAGGAAACAATATTTCGGATTTAAAAATAACGACAGATATTTATCTTGAATGTTTTAAATAATTTTTTTGTAAATGAATAATTTTTTAAAAATAACCGCTTTTTTCGTCACAGGATACACTATCGTTAGATCAAGGTTCCAAATTTTTAAGATAATGAATATCAAAGCTAATTATTTTATTACATTAACCAACAATAATGTTCAATTTATTAACCAATTCAGTTGTATCTACGGTTTCTTTTAAATTTATTGTAAGCATATTGTACATTGTGTTTTAGAAAATGTATGTTATGCATCTTCAATCAGTATAATAAATGTAAATTTTATTCGTGTACAAAATGAGCTATTCGAAATAAATATTTCAGTTTTGCTAAACGAATGATCGAAATTCTTGACTAAAAAATGTAGTAAAACCGTAATTACTGTAAAAAATTAAAAAGAAAAATTACCACCATATTTTTTGTATCCCTAACTTTAGCAATTTAAAAATATTCCTCTTTGTGAATACTTCCGCTTCGCAAAAGGTCAAGGTACAGTACGTCCTCTCAATCAAGAACTATACGAAAGAAGGAATGACAAGGTTAACGTTAACTAGGCAAGGTACGTACGCATACATACACGTACAGTCACATTTACAGATAGACAAAGCCACACACAGACGCGCACACACACACAGATAAAGGTATATAGGTATAGAAAGATAGTGAGAATCGAGGGCGCGTAGCACAGTATCCTCGTATAGACAACAACAGAGCCCAGCACCACTAGCCGGAAATTACATTTCACCGCGGTATAGTAATAACGTGGTTGAGCGTAGCGCGAACGAGATGGCATCGCTCATCACCGACCCTTTGCGCATACAGACGAGCCGCTACTGCATTTTCCCTCGTCATCAGACAGAGCTGAAGATTTATTTGTAAACTCGACAGAGAAAGAGATATATAGAGAAATTCGCTCGAATCATGCGTTTATAAGGCAAGCGCTAATTTGTGCATCGTGTATTCTATTGGGTAAATAAAAGTGGTCATTTAAGGCCGGTTATGACGGGATTCTGTCGAGAGATTATCGAGTAAATATGCGGAGCAGTGGAATATTTACATGTGACGCAGATCAAAAGCGAGGGCTGCTACGCTACAACGTATTTATTAAATATTTACCGGCGGCTGCGCAGCGGCGAACATGAAAGAACGAGCGGATATTGAAAATCGAGACTACACGCGTTTTTTCTGTCCTCGATAAATATTGCCATCGGATGTTGAGCTATGGTATGGTAAAACAATAGTTTTGCATTTGTTCTAGTTAAGGGGTTGAGACGCTTTGAAAATGATGATGATCCGAAAATTTGAATTTAAAATTTTTATAAATAAATTTTCTAGAGATTCTAACATAGAGGAAACTATCAGGAATCGTTAATTACACCATAAAATATTAATAATAGATGGAAAAATTGAGCTCAAAACCTTGATAGGTAATTCGCATTAGCGATTTAAAATTGAATGACTAGAATAAATTTGATATTATAATATTTGCTATTATATATTAATTTTTTTTTAAATTGCTTAAAAACTTGATTTTTAATAATTTCCAGTAACATTTCTGCTTTTTCAAAATGCCTACTTCCCATGTAGTTATTAGCTTGTTGGCATTAGAACATGCTAATTCTGCAGCCCATGTTACTCAGTAATGTGGAAACATTTCCAAATTCATTAACTATCAGGTCTGTGTATTAAGGTTGGGGTTAAAGCGGGTACGTTAAGTCGGCGAACGTTTGCATACCTCTTATTCTTCTATAAACATATATGTCATATTGTTTCCAAGATAGTTAAGATCTCGGTTTGATAACCTATATGTCGATGCTTTGAAGGAAGAATCAACTAGTTCAAATAAGATTTGATGAACCAGTCTATTTAAATAAGTCTTGAAGAACCAGCCAGTTCAAGAAAGATTTCAAGAATTGGAAAATGACATTTGAATTTGTAATCCAAAAACCAGCCAACACAGATTGAAAGTTCTTGAATTTAAATTTGGACTGACTGGTTCCTGCGACCTTATTGAGAATCAGCCGGTTCTTGTGAACTATTTTTTTAACTGGCTGGATCCTGTAACCTTATTTTGTAAGTTCTTCATATGTTCTTGAAGTGGCTAGTTTTTCCTCCAAGGCCTGATGCGTTGTTACTACTGGTAGCTCCGATTAGACTGGTAGATTCGTTTCTATTTTAGTAATAATGTTATTTCAGAAGTATTTTTGAAAAAAAAACAATGAAAGAGCATTTTTCTTGTACGAATGTTTAATCCCGATATCTTGATAAGTTTCAATTTTGATTACATCATCGTCAGTATCGAATATCGTATTCTACAGTTCCCATTGTTTATAACCGAAAACTTTCCACATCATCAATGAATCACGCATAATAATGCGACAAGGACGAGATGGGAAAAGTCTCTTTTCAGAGGGTGAAAAACTGAGAGCCAAAAAAAAATTTTTGTTAAAGAAAGATGGTTGGTGTATGCAGTGAAGAAGCCATCCCCTACTGACTCCTTTGTGTCATATTCATGCCGGGCACGAACTCAAAGCATATCTCACGGGACTTGGTCCGTTCAAACTCGCCCTGACAGGACGAACTAGAAGATTAATTTTTCTCGAATAAATATGTTTTAAAATTTATTTTCCACTCGAAACTATACATTCAAGTAGCCACACTAACGATATTCTTTTTAAGCGCGTATATAGTCCAAAAATAAGTGACGAAAAAAAAAAATGAAGGGAGTCGACTCGCAATCGCCCCTATGGTAAAGACCTCGAGAGGCGCCGAGGTAGATTGCGGTGGGCGAACTAAGAGCTAAAGATAAAGCGCGCGGGGGAAACTTTGAGGAGGAGCGTCTCCGGGACTACCGCAGATCGTTAGACTCTCTCACGCTCCTCTTCGGTCTGGTATGAAAATTAAATTTTCATCCTGCTAATGCTGCTCGTTCTCCTATCTTCTCTGTAGAAGTGTCTACAATATATATGTATTTATATATTTAGTTCGGAGCATTGTTTATCGTGGTTTAGAAGTTAATGTTGTCGGTGAGATTAAAAGGAAGCCTATAATTACGTGAGAATGGAGGAGGAGGTTGCGATGTTTAGATGACTCATTATTGATTTGCGCGGATCTTTCGGTACTTTTATTTTGAAAAAAAATGATATAAAAGTTTATAACAACTTAGAATAAATAATTACACTAAAAAAATTAATTTTGTTTCAAAAATTAATATTATCAATTTTTTATTTACAGAAGGTGAAGTTTTACTTTCAAATAAACATTTTTTTTAAATCAAAATATTGGTTTTAATACGAGTAAATATTTTCTTCTCTCCAACATGAATTTTGTAATACATACATTTTCATAAATGTAGCAAGTTTTTTTGACTGTATATATATTTTGAAGTACCGAGGGGGTAAATCGTTTAAAGAGATGAGCCACCTTCAATATCCTGATTCTAAAAAATTGAACTAAAATATTTTTCATATTACGAGATTTATTTACCTAAAATGGAAAAGATGTCGGCTTTTCCAAGTCTATTGGATTAACACCGTAAAATAAAAATATCCTTATATGCAAAATTCAATAGTAACCTAGGGAAGTGTTCATCTCAACTTTGATGTGCTAATTTTAAATTAAATAATCAGAAGAATTTGTTTAAATTTTTAATAATTTTTCTTAATATTCGATTTTAAATTTCTACAGGAGAGTTACTACCAAGTTTCAGCTCAATCTATGCATTCGTTCATTTCAAATCTTGTGGTAAGTGAAATTTCTCTAATGATAGTTAAATATATCTGTTAAATATGGAATGAGTTTAAATTATGGTTATATCATTAAAAATAATTTACATTCGAATTTTTAAACATATTTTAAATGGTATTTCACCCCCTTAATGTTTATGGATGGAAAATTAAATTTACAATTTACAATGAATTTTCATGAAATTTTCTGTACATTGGCTTCATGGGCTTCAACAAAATAATTTTAAATTAACTAGAAATGATATTTCAGGTACATTTATATCGACGTCTGGTTATATGAACCAGCCAGTTCAAGAAAGGCTTAAATGTAACCAGCAATTCAAATGAATTTCCAAATGAAATCTTGGATATAGAGCCAGTTTAAATTTAATCTCGAATAACCATTGAAAAAACTTCTTAAAGAAACAGACAGTTCAAAATGTGAAATCGAAAAACAGTTGAAATTGAATGTTTTCTTTAACAACGTATTGATATCATATCGTAAAATTGCAATATTACTTATCAGAAAATGTCAATATCCACACAGCTATTCAATTAAAATTTTGAAAAATTTATTCTCGAATAGATAATACTCTTAATTCTTATCGACAGTAGTCGTGCACCCATCAACATTCGCAAAAAATTCTCCTCGAACAAAGGAGCTTCCCCACTTTCAATAGTACAAAAATATCCAGGTAAATGTACATTTTCTAGAATATAAAAGCTTTGTTTTCTCGTTCGGTATAAATTAGCATCAACCGCAGCAGCTGAATTTTAATACTTCAGCTCCATTAGTTCGAACGCAAAACCGCAAACGAGCGCGTCGAAATAGAAAAGGCGAATTCTCTTTCCCGGAAGTTTGCGATGCCATTAGCAGATTGTATTGTGACTATAGAAATTCATGGTAGAGAGAGAGAGAGAGAGAGATCATTTCGATAAATTCAAAAGTTCCACTGACCTTTATTCAAGTGCCTTCAATTACGCGATAATTTGTAGCGCGAGTCTCTTTTTAGAATATTGTAAACGGAGAATGCGTCGATGAATAGACATTCGAACGAATAAACTTCGTATCCCATTGCGGTTAACAGACTTTCCCCCGAAGCGTGTATTGAAGTATGAAAAGTTCGTAGAAACTTAATCGTTCCAGCTTTTGTAAAATTCAGTGAAGTTCAATGAAGCATTATTAGTTTGTTATTAAAAAAAAAATCGATGGTTTGTACATCCACAGTTCCAGAACTGGACTTTATAATAAATGAACTAACTGTGACTAACCAGAATATTCATACACTCTGGCCATTCAAAAGCTTCCTGAAAGGATTACTAATTTCTGATGTAACCATACAAGCTGAAGAAAAAGAAGTGAAAAGCGAAAGGTGAGTGTATTATACTAGGGGTAGACTCGCGCAATGAAAAGCAAGAAGCTTTACGGTACATTTCTTTAGTCCAAAGCTCTCTCTCTCTCTCTCTCTCTCTCTCTCTCTCTCTCTCTCTCTCTCATGAAGAATAATTTTTTTTTCAACAGCGGCACTGAAAAATGAAAAAAACGCGTGACGAGTTGGGAAAAAAGTCCTCGCTCGTCGTTTTCGCGATTTTTTATAGGATGAATAAGCAGAGGCTCTATCGCAGCGGAGCCGAGAGTGGACTCGCTCAATTTCCGTCATGCATCCTCTGGCGGAGTAAACCGAGTGCAAAAATCGCTCCTAAATCTGAAAGAGTATATACGTGACGTGAAACGCGCGCTCGTGCGTGGATCGATTATATACATGTATATATACATCTTAAGAACGGCGATAGTCGCGTTGTATAAAAGGGAGACCTGCGATATCACACAGAGGACATAAATCACTGTCAGATCCAGGGGTGTAATCGAGTGGTACATCGGAAGCCCAGCTTGATGTTAATTTCTTATGTGTACGCTGAGGAATGCTAGCTTTAAGCAAAAGAGAGAGAGAGAGAGAGAGAGAGAGAGAGAGAGAAAGAGAAAGTAGTAGGGGGTGGGAACGAATGCGATATAATAAGAAGGTAAGAGAAAAAAATGGAAGGGATGAAAATCGTTATGAGAAGCACACGCGATGTGATGTAAGCTTGGGAAAATGGATTGAGATTGATGCTTTTTAAATGTATTCGAAAAAGGCGACGACTGGCTCTTGGCCAGCGGATATGAAAAGGGAGATCGAATGGAATAGGCCCTTTTGATTTTCATCTACATTGAGTACACGGATGATAAGTTCGGAGGAGGTCAGTGCATTGGAGCAAGCCGAGAACGTTTCTATCAGAATTTATTTGGTTACATGAATGAATTTTCAAAAAAATGTGACTTAATGGAATAATGGAAAATAATTTCTGTTGAAGATTTAAAGGAAAAAGGCTTAATTGGTTTTACAACTCGTTGGCTTTGTGTTAGCTGTAATTAAATTAGGTTTTAATTAAATTTTCATTAACAACCACTGATTTTATTAGCAAATTTAAAGTTTTAGAAATTGCCCTACCATTTCACACCGAATGGAGGGTCGAAGTGGAGAAGAGAACTCAGTTCGCATTTCTCACCCTTTAAACGCCACCTTTCTCATTCTCTACCCGGACCTTTAAGTTTTGTACTCACAACAAAGACAAATATAAAAGTTTTAATGTGATTGGAAATTTTCTATTCTTGGCCAAGACCTGTTTCTTTATTTATACCAATATTGATTTAAAGAGGGTTTACACTTATCCCTTCCCTGAACTTTCGACGTCTATAACAAAACATGTGATATTATTAGAAAGGAAACCTTTTTTCCTTAAAAGTATATTGAAAACACTGTTGGACCTACCAGAGTCGTTGAGTTATCATGCTGTGCAGAAAAATAGAATTGGAATTTATTAACCTATTCATATTTTTAATGATTGTCAAGAGTAAAAAATGTATTTTTTAACAAATTAAATTATTTATATGCCGATAAATTATTTTTGAAAATTGT
Source organism: Apocrypta bakeri (assembly GCA_018906985.1). NCBI lineage: Eukaryota > Metazoa > Arthropoda > Insecta > Hymenoptera > Pteromalidae > Apocrypta > Apocrypta bakeri. Next base: position 3,691,711 of record JACCIA010000005.1, read on the forward strand.
GGGGTCCCTGTTTTCCAATCGATATCTAAAAATCCAGTATGAATCTTCCATTTTTTTATTTGAAAATAAATGACTTCTCCACTGCTAATAATTAAGGCTTCGTAAATTATATTATTAACCAAAAATTCGTTCAGCTCTAAAAAATGAAAACTTCAATATTCAAGCTTTAGCTACATAAAAAATCATATCTCTGCTCAGCTTATCAAACAATATGTTTTAATATACTTTGAAGAAAAAAAAATTGAGTTTTCTAATAATATTACACTTCTTATTACAGACATTCAAAGTTCAAGAAAGAAATAAGGAAAAGGGGAAAAAATACTTTGTCAACAATAATTTATAATAAATTACAATAACATCACGAAATAAGTAATGAAAAATACGATTCCACGAACTTGTAAATTCATCGTCGCTTAAAGTCCGAAAATCCTTCTCTTTATTCTCCCTCGTTCTCTTCTAATACCTCTTTTCTCTACATTCCCAGCTTCCACCCTCCACCAGCAATCGGAACAAAGCTAAGTGCAGTCACCCTCGTACCAAGTGATGAGAAATTCTTTCGCGAGAGAGCAGCACCAAGTCAATCAGACTTCGCACAGCTTTTCTACGATGCGTTTCACCATGCTGTGCGCATTTTCTTCCTTTTTTTATGTTCATACGTATATATGTATAGCTAAGAGAAGAAAAGATCGAGCAGTCGCTTGGGACCACTTACCTTATAGTTCCGCGACGTTTTGTCGTTTTCGTGCCTCTTATCGGACGTACCGAACGCAGTGACGAATGGCCGTTATTTATTGTGGGTTAGAGAAAAAGGGAGAATTAAACGTAGTGCGTTTTGTGTTGTGCTGTATTCGAGTTTGATTGTGCTGATCGATGACAAGATAAGGAAATTTGTGATATTATTAAAATGCGTAATTATGGATTGGGTGTATTGGTAGGATACTGATTTTATTAGCTGCGCTGGTACACGCGATATTAATATATTTAAATATTCATATATTTAAACATTCTGTATTGGTATTGTTATGGTTGTTTGGAATTAATGATCACAGGATGGTATGGCTAATGTACTGTTTTCACTGGTTTTTTGGAGTCGCGAAGGGATAAGTTTAATGACCCTGGGGATGTATGTATTTAACTTGTCTTGGCAAAGCTTGTGTGATAAATAGCGAGTATTTCTTTGCATTTCTTCTTTCTCTCGAGCTCTGCGTAGATATTCCTTAGTACATTCGTAGTATTGAAACAATACTGGTTAAGTTCTTGATAATAATGTACTGGTACAGATACTTAAAGTCTGTACTATGTCAATTTCGTATTTACGTAATATTTAAAAATGATATTGTCATATGTATCAAAAATACTATCTTCTAAACTTAACTTCTCGCTTCTCGATTTGGATTGCAACGTTGCTCTCGTGAGAGGTCTTGAATTTTTTCCGGAAGCGTATGACAATTTGAAAATTATACTAATAAATACACTAATGTGTACAATAGACTAATTGATATAATCGACGTGGACATTCTGGTTGAAACCTTGCTTCCATTTCAGAATGATTCGAACAGACTAAAATTTAGTAATATGCTGACATGCTAAATTATAATAGAACCAGAATTAAAGATATAGTCGTTAACTAATTTATGATAATACTAGCCCAAGAACAGCTAAAGTTTAGCTGATTCTTATTGAGATGAATGATTATGAATTATTACATTGGAACGGTACTATCATCAAGTGCTTGAGCACTACTGGTTTTAAGGTATGGCCTGTTTTGAGTACTGGCTTATCAGTACTGGGCGATTGCTCTATATTTACTAGGGTTAGTTCAATTCTAGCCGGTTCTTATCATCACGATATCGAAATCAAGTCTCGCCTGTATAAAGAATCAGTGCCGTCAAAATCACTTTTCTTGACTTTTTCATCTCAAGAAGAAAATATTTACACGTCTCTATCCGAGTTTTCATCGTCTTTTCCAGATTGAATCATCGTTTCATTTTGAATCAACTTCTGCGAGTTTATTTCGGAACAATACCTTTTGTTTCATACATAGATTCTTATACCTATCGTGACTCATACGCTCTTCGCACTTTCAGTGCAAACCATTCGTTATATATATGTATATATATATTATAAAAAATAGTATGGCATCCAGTTTCTCTAGAGCTAAAAAAAGACTTAGAACCTCGTTATTTTCCTCCCCAAGAATAACGAAGCACCATTCTCGCATTTACTTTTTAACGTCTGCTATCTGTCTAACCGACATTCTCGAGTTGCCGACGTTCTCTTACAAAATTTGACCCCTGCATTCTCTTTTTTACACTCTCTAGCACATCCCCAGGATTCTGAACTGACATCTTATTCAGACTCCTTCCTAAAAGAAGCCCCGACGCGCATCCACTGAAATAACGAGTAAGAGAGAGAAAAGCTTCCAGAAGAAAGGGGAGAAGCAGCGCAAAAGCTTCGCGTAAGCTTGCAGCTTGTTGTCGCACAACTACTACACGCGAGAGAAAGTTTCCGCTGAGATACTTTCATCCGACTTACGTGTCGGGTAGAGACGTATATGAGGGACATGGCCGATGCGCTTGGAGGCTGTCCAACTTGATACGTGTGCACGTAACAGCTACTACAGAAGCAATGACTCGAACTAATCGTTCTGTTATAGCTACTAGAAGAGACAATCTTTTGGTTGGAATGTTTCCTTTTTTCGTATGCATAGGCTGGTTGTTATTGTTATTTCTTCGTGATTGAATTCAATCTCAGATTAAAAATGCCAATGTTCTGTAACCTTGTCTTGGATTCTGTCTGGTCAATTAATTTTATACACAATGGAACAACTTTCGAATGGTATGTTTTCCAATGCAAAAGCAACTTTGTATATATATTGACACGAACTACAATGGACGACGATGAGAGTAGAAGCAATACAATCGAATTCCACGCTCTTCGATTTTAGTTTCAATTATTCGACAATAGTTCGACTACATTCATTGAATTTTAAATTTCAAATTTTTTACGTTATTCAAGTATTTAACGTAATCATTTTTTTTTTTAAGGAAAAATATGTTACAGAACCAGAACTGTTACAGATCAGTTACTCTACGTTTCTAAAAATAACGAAATAAATGCATTTAATGGAGGAATTGAAAATGGCACATGGATATAGAAAAAAGTTTCATCATTATGTACCATAAACAACATTTCCTTGTATTATAAAAAAAATGTCCGTATCATGTCTGCATTGAGAAGTGCTCATTATGCAACTTGTTTGCATAATCCAATGACTCATCCAGATTCCCTTGAAGTTCCAACTACAAGAAACCCACACATCGATGTTCTCCGAGCTAAAAGAAAAATGTCGAACACAGTTAAGAGCTCGCAAATGTAAAAAGCCGATTCAACATATCAAAGACATATCTATTGAATTCCTTCAGCCAGTTTTAATAAAAGCATAGATATTCCTCAAAATTAGCTAGAATGTAATTCTAATGTTGAGAACTTTGGATTTTTTAAAGATAAATACATGCGTGCGCTTTCAAAACGTTACTGTCAGATTAAATCTTGAAATTTCCGAAAGTGAGAGCTACAAACAGGCTGTGTATACCAAAAAATTCAGAGACATACCTTTTCGCAGTATAGGAATATCTGTTAAATGCAAAGTATTACAGAGGCATTCGAATTTTGCTTAAAGTTAATCACTTTCTACAGTACTGATTTCAAAGCTAAAAAACATTACTCAAATCATAATCTTTTGTATATAATACAATAAAATGTGTAATGTTATTTTGAATAATTGGTTGAAAACCCAGCTTTTGATTTTGAATAATTTTTCTGTACCTTAATACAAGTTGTGACGCAGACATCGACCTATCCATCGGTTGATTTTGAATACTATGATCAGTAAATTTTCTACGCCCCACTCTAATATTAAAAATTTTGAATTCAGTAATTTGCATTTTAAAGGTGACTTGCCCCTTTAATATCTAATAATATAGACAAATAAACCAAATCCATTGATACACGTAGAGTAACACAAGCTTGATACAGCGGTTCTATCCGCTGACGCCACCTTTTAAGTGATCCTTTCCTTGCACTAAACCGATACTCGCAACAAATAATGTGTCAAGACAATTCGACCCACAGTTGAATCAAACCTCTCGCTGTCTCCCTTTCTCAAGGTGACAAGAACTCGACGCATTCGCCGTTGAAAAAGACGACACGAGAGTAGACAGCGGTCACCGTTCCTTTGTCGGACGCCAGTAAGATCAAAGACAGACCGACCGCGCCAGACTAGATTCAATTTGCCACTCGCTGTACGCGATCTTATAAATCCAGGAAAAGAAAAGTACTTCTCTATCAGTCGGCTTTGAGACTCGGCTCTTTCTCGGTAACGTGTGTATACAAGAGATTTTTTTTTTCTGAAAAGATCGTTCCGTTCGTTCTACGAGCGACTATGTATAGATATATGTGTGTTTGTAACGAATCCGTCAGGCCTGCAATAAAAGAAATAGTCCCTGGAAATCTCGAGCTACACCCCCGTGGTTGCTACACAACTCCGCATGACGGACCGCGCGAAACAATTTTTCCGTGTAATCGTTCGGAAAACACTCGTTTTAACCGCGCCTGCGTTTGTACGTTCGCTCGTTCGTTTTCCCGTTCTCTTCTCGTTGTATACCGTGTGGGGTGCGAAAAACGATGTTCGAACATTCGGGATTTTCAGATTGTTTGAAAGCTTTACCAGCAATTTTTTAGGAGTTTCGAGTGTAAATAATTGCAGCTCGATATTCGAAAAAAAGTATTGTCCTGTTAATAAGGACCTTGATGGAAATGATTAGGATTCAATCGATGTATTACATATTTATTTAATTTAGCGATGTTAATAAATTGTTTGGTTTTTAATTGAAAATTGCTTAAATAATCACAGTGTACAATTCAGTTCAGGAATAAAATTTAACCAACTATTCTATTGGATCTATAAAGCATTGGTCGTTACTTTTTATCCGTCGCTGCTTTTATAATTGACCAATGGCTGCGTATAATAATTGGTAAATCCTGGATATGTGGGTAGTTACAATATACGACGTAGCTACGAACATTTGCAGAATAACTTAAAATGATACTTGAAACGCTTATTTTAATTATGGTTATTAAAGAATAAATCTACATCGACATAAAAACACAACATTAAATTGAGTAGTTATTAAATTTATTACATATATATGGGCCAGTTTCTGACAAACGGACCAAACCAACGTTTTTTTAAATTTTTCTCATGATAGGTCTTTAAATTACAGTATGTCAAAATTATCATATACACCGATTTTGTATAAAATACTTTTGAACGTGTAGATGTAGATCATAACAATCTACTAAGATATCAAAGTCATCAAATTCAGTTTTCAGAAGGTTCAATGTGTTGTAACGTGAAAAAATTCAGGAAAGTCCCCTAAAGTAAAAATGATTGGTTGGTCGTATTTATAATATGTATACATATTATAAATACGACCAACCAATCATTTTTACCATAGAACCATAATATACTGACTGATAAGATTCTGACATTATTAATTAGACTTAACGAAGTTTGCCAAGTGAAGCCTAATGGTTGATATCACTTTTTACGAGGATTACTTTATAATTAAGAATAAACTTTGTTGGTAACCTAAAATAAGGTTCCTGGAACAAAAAATGGACTAACAGTGAGTCATCACAAAAAATTTAACAAATCAGTCTTTACATTAAACCCTGTAAATAGTGCAAAATATCTGATTGATTTTATAAACTATCTAGATATTCGTCATTACTTATCAACATAACTAGCCATCTTTAACACCAGAGTACTCTTAGAACTATAATAAATACTTCTAATAATGCAGAGAACTAGAGCTATGTCATTTCATGAAAATCGATAATTAATTATTGCGACTGAATTTTAATTCACACATTGTCATTACAATCATTATATTAATTTCTAATTATCATACTGAATATTTGTCATGAATACGTATTGTGTTGGTATGATGAAGCCAAACACCAGCCTTGTGAAAACTTCCTCTGCCTCTCTAGGAAAAGGTGTTTACATTTGACGAGGCACAAGTGTCTTCACCTAAAGAACACAACGGTACCAGCAACATCATAACGCGATAATTGCACAAATGAACGAGATATTAATTAAGGCCCCAGCATTAATTAGATGCGCCGTCAACGACGACGTCTTTTCATTCAAAGCTTCTTCCTCGCGCTGTTCCTTTCAGCAGGTCGTTGTCATTTCGTTCGTCGGCGCCTCCAATAGCTCGCGTAAAATCAGCAGCGAACGTCTTGAGATTTGTCGCTCGGGCTTTGAATACGAAGAGAGAGAGAGAGAGAGAGAGAGAGAGAGAGAGAGAGAGAGAGATTGCCGTTGTTGAATGGCTGCGCGAGTCTCGTAAAATCGTGGCTTGGCCCCTTGAATGCCTGGGACCCTTCTGGCGCGTACAATGTCGTAATCAAAGCCCACCGCGAACCCCCTTGTCCGCGACTATATACTCTTTCTGCATCGGAGAAGAGAAGACGAAGCTCGTGGTGGGGAATAGTTTAATAGAGATGAGTCTTTGAATATTGTGTTTTATTCTGGAAAGAATTATTCCTACGAAAAGTTCCGTCCAAAGAAATTAGACTTCCATCATCTGAAATTCAATGATGTAAGTTTTTTGAAGTGAGACAATAATTGTAAACGAGGACTAGGATTTTAAAATCCGCGATCGGAATATCAAGTGACGGGAATTAAAAGCGACGAGTAGTGCAGAAAAAAGATCAGAAATCAAAGAGGTACGAAGATAAAGAGATAGAGAAGACTTCTGTCTCTGTCTGTCGAGTAAGAAACGTCACAATGCGAGCGAGCGTTAAACGTCGCCGTCGCGCGAACAATGACGCCGGAAAGTTCGAAGGGGTCGATTTTTTCTTTTTGCTCTGAGAGTGAGCAAGAGAGAGAATCTTTAACGATCGGCTTTAAAATTTCATATTCCATATGGACTTTATAAGCCACTACGAAAGTGTTCAGGGGGTTGAAGCTCATTGTGAGGGAGGAGGTTCTTTCGATGGAAGAGGACTTATTTTATTGCCGTCGTTAAGGACACTAGTTGAGTAACTGAGAGTGGAGGGTGAGTAATTTTGTTTTCTTTTTGCAGCCATGGATTATTCAATGAAATTAATTGCTCGGATTATATCGACAAAGTTGCGAACAAGAAAGTGAGAGAGAGAGAGAGAGAGAGAGAGTTTAGCCAATTTTTCTTTAGTTTCCATTTCTCATTAAATACTCGTTCGACATTTTATTCGTTTTGTTGGACTGTATAATTCATTGCTTATTACTATATGCTATACCTGGGTAGAAAATAAACGATTCAAAATTGTTAAGTCCATAGAGCTTAGCCGGGTAGTTTAGCAATAATTATGAAAAACGTTTTAGATTGGGATGTGCTAAGTTCGGTGAAGGGTATCGCACATGTCAATATCTGTTTGAATAAAAAATATATACAGCACTTGCAAAATGCAAACCATTTAGCTTCACTTGGCTACCTTCGTTTAGCCCAATGTATTCATTAGTTCATGTCAGAGTTCAATGAGTAATGTCAGATAAGTAGAATAAACTTTATTGTGGCGTCACTCTGTTGGTATTCATATTTGATGGTTCGTAGAAGCAATCAATTGTTTTATAACATCACATCGCATAATCTATTCTTCCTTTTCAGTCGTAAGTTACCACTGGATCGTTTTGCCCATAATTGAGTTAGTAGGTACAGATTGAAGCAATTGTAAAAATATCTTGGTCTTGTTTATACATATCAAGAATAATGTTGGTGAAGCCCTAGATTAGTTGTCATCAGAGAACGAGAGATAGACAAAAGGGATTTATTATTCTGAATTCGCGCCTGCTACGGAAGTGAGATACCTATTCTCCATCTGGATAACGTTGTTTCAAGAAACTTTCTAACGAAATATTTTAATTGCTACATGAAATTGTTTACGGGAGAGAAAAGGAAGGGAAAAGAATCAATTCTGGACGAATAAATGTGCAAAAGACTCGGTCTGAAAAAGAACTTGGATTTCCAATCAAGAACTTAACTCCTCGTCCAATCGTATAGATCGATTTAACAACGTCGCGATAGAACTCGATCGAGACCAGCAATTGGCGGCTGCTGCAACCCAATGTAATTCCGTAAAAAAGATTCCGGACACTGTACCCACTGGCAAATGCAGCTGTTAATATCAAAATCAATTATCCAATATCCGATTTATACGGGCTAACGATTTTTCCATGTGTGTGACGGCTACTCGATTTTTCCATTACCCATCAAGTCCACTGCTACTGCTGCGTGATTAAAGTCGCAGTCTCTTTTTTTCTAGTTCGTTTTACCACGAGTTGAACAATTAAATTTTGAATACGAAATCCACCTTGTTCGAAGAGTTCATTGAACTCTCTCTCTCTCTCTCTCTCTCGCTCTCTAACTCTTTTTTTGTTGTTATCCGTGAATCCCGCTGTAGGGTCTATTTATCAGTCGACGAACAAAGTTCGCAAAGTAACTTTTCATATTTATTCAAAACAAACGGGACCTGAAGTTATCGGTACGAATATCTATAACCGAAGTAGCCCCCCTAAACGAAGTTACTTGAAAAATTAAAAGTTTTCTTAAGACCCTCTCTTAGAAGTCCTTTTTACGACGAAGGCTCGCAATTAGTGGATTTCGTCGATAGTGGGTAGGGGTGTAGGTCGGCTCTTAATTATATCTTTTAAAATATCTACTGGAAATTGAAAGTCTTCTTGCTCTTAATTATTTCAAATACCGCTATTATAAGCCTGTCTCCTCCTGGAGTTTGCTCTAGCTCCTCACCCTTTTCTGTATTCGCAATCTCTTTTATTTCGTTCCAAGTTTATTTATTTTTTTTTATTCAACTTCGATTCTGTTTCACATCGGCTTCTCAGTCAATACTTCCTTTATTCTTCTTCTTTCGAACGACTCGAGAGTATACACAATTAATGAAGATGCGACAGATGCTATTGTTGGTGGCAAAAGTTGTGCAAATATTATACGCAGAAAGACACTTACTCCACTCTCTGCAAAAGTTTCAATTACGCATAAGAGGATACATAAAGAAAACTGGACCGTAAGATATAAATGTCTATCGTGAATCACGAACCTCTGAGCCTAACGAACCACGACTCTTCCGACGTTGCGAAGTTTGATGTAGTCGCACGCGTCCCACCATCCGAAAATTTTTTCAGACTACATGACTCTCGAGAGCACGAGACTCGGTACTTGAGTCATCGCAGGGGCTTTTTGAGTAAATTGTGCTTTGTGCGAGAGGAAGACCAAAGTCAAGAGAGAAAGAGAGCGTATCAATCATGGACATTTTATTCTCTCGAGGATGGAGCCTGCAATTAATCTTGGAAGCAAGAGAAAGAGAGGAATAAGAATTTGAATGAAATTCGATTAACTGGAGTTCAATCGTAGGGAGTAGCTCTTACAGGCTATTGTTCTACTACAGTGGAGAGTAATTATAAGAGTGTTTTGTTTCGTAATTTCGGGATGCATTGTGTTTAATGATTGGTCATAAGGATAATGCTTGAACTATATTTTTCAACGTCAATTTTCTAATTGAACAAATCGATCTTCGTTGTTCATTTGGAAGAGAAAAAATTATTTTCTGAAGGATAATGTAGATAACTTGAAGATTTTTCATTATTTTAATGGGATATTTTTTGTTTTGGTGAAAAGTTGATACGATACAATGTTATATGTAGTTGATATGCTATAGTGTGAGTGAATTTTTATGTTCCAGAACATTTATTTCGTAAAACATTGTATTTGGGAAGAAGAAAATGTTTTCTTGAATTTAAAAAATTTAAAAGTAAAATTGTTGGATATAAAATGTACTTACTGTTTACAAGTAAAAATTTGCTTGAGTACACTAAATTGTTTTTTGAAAATTTAAAAGAAAATTTATCTTAATTTAATATTAAATAATTGTTTTTATAAATCTATGAATGATTTATTGTAAGTCAACATATTTCATATCAATAATGAATTAGAATATTTATTTACAGAGAAAATTCTGTTTTTTTTATATAAAGTAAATTCTATAAATTAATATATTACTCAAAAACTACGAATAAAAATATTTTAAGAACAGAAAACTCTTAGATTTAATAATAGGTTAAAAAAGTATCTTTTTAGAAAGAGCTAGACTTCTCAAATTGTAGGGAAAACTATCTTCTGTTATTACAATAAATATAAATGATAACTGCATTATTATACACATTTAAAACATTGCATTTAGCAATTTGTACTTTAAAGGTGTCTTAATTAACTTTCGCTTGAAATTTGCAAACGGCACCAAAATTACTTCATTACCATATCTACCTACATTTACAAAACGTTCCCCCATATTACACCCTTCTTCCCTCCACCACAACCTCCACATTCTATGATTCTTTTCCTAATTCCGCACTTGACATAAATAAAATATCATCCCACCAATTACCTTCTTGCCCTCTTCCACAGCCCAATCCTCCCAAACGAAACAAATGGACTCGCGCATCGAATGCGGGTGGTCGGCTTACCTTGTTGTATCTCTATACACGAAAGTAACACCGCATTCTCAGAGCGGCTCGTTACACGCAGCCTCTGCGCAACGTTTCGACTCGGCGGACTGCGCTACTACGTTTTAATAGTTAATTTCGGCTCTGGTGCCTGCTCACGTACCGGCCCCTTTCTTTATGGATTTTGAGAGCCTCGCACTCTCGCACACGTGGAAATTGAAGTGGCCGATGCATTATGCACGCGCTGGGTACCAATCTCGAGAAATAGAAAAGTCCGACTGGTCGTAATTTTTTTATACGAGAGGGAGAGGCTGCGGCTATCGAGTAAATTCTGAATGAAAATTCCAAAGTTGAAGGGTTTCACGAAGTTAGAGGTAGGAATAGTGAAAAAAGTGTGCTTTCACGCGCTAGTGTTATTGGGCGTATCATTAGGGTGAGAGGGTTCACGATACTGATGAATTTCGGGGTAATGACTTCTACTGTGATCTTTGTCGGTGTTGAATGATTGCTTTGGTCTTAATGATATTTTAATAACTTCATGGTGGAGTTAAGGTATAATTAAGGCTTTAATTTGGTATGGTTATTTGGTAATAAAATTGTTCATGTATATGGATCGTAAATATTTGTTGTGAATAACAGGAAGTTGACGTGGACATTGTAACTATTCAAGGAAGCGTTTCTCATTAAAAAGACAAAAGTATATAATTAGTTGAATATTACTGATCAAATATTTTCAAAGCTATAGATATGTGATATACGTCGTAATAATTAGTCATCCAAGTTTTCAAATTCAGTTTGGGGAAGGTTCGATCATGAGTCTCAACATGAAAAGTTATGATAGATAAATATGTAACCAACTGTTATAGTTGGTCCCTCAAGCGCTGGCCAATATTAGTTGGTAGCGACTGGTAATGCCCTTGGACAGTTATTATTATACAACTGGCCGATCTATATTTGAAAACATTTCTAAATCGAGAATTCATTACAAAATTATTACATATCAATAGATTTTAATAATCAGTCGATTCATTGATGAAAAATAAGTTATTCTATGATTATAAATTTGTTTCTATATTGGTCGCGAATTGCTGTGATTGAAAAACCACTAGGGACCAAAAACAATTATAAAAGTTTTAAATAGATGCAAAAATTGTAAAGCAACAACAAATTTTTGTGAAAATAAATTTTCACTCGTATACTTACAACTTACGCAGATTAGTGTTCCAAAAATTCATACGTACACAATTATGGATAAAAATTTAGACGATAAATCTTCGTACTTGCGGTCTCAGGTATAATTATCAATCGACGCCTTGGAGGAAAAACTGCCAATTCAAAACACAAAAAAGAGATTTAGAATTTTATATTAAGTATATTTATGACTATATTCGTAAATATATATATTTATATTTATATACTTATAAATATATTTAATATAAATTTATACATCTTTTATTTTTTGTACTAGCTGGTTTGAGACTTAATTCTGAGTTGGCTGCTAGTAGTTTAATTATTTTTTACAATGGGCTGGTTTCTGGAACAATTCTTTCGAGTAGTGGGTTTTTTTTTCCACGAAGACTGCGTCGACAGTGATAAGAACAATGAAATGTATAATTGTAAGGTTCTTTTTTTGATGGAGCTCATCACAATCGCACATTATTATTTTCGTATTGTGTTAGACAAAAAATTTAATGAATATCAGCAAAAATATTAAAACAGCTGATGAACTTTCAGATCCGATAACTATTGGGGAAATCCAAAAACAATGAATACAAATGTGTTATCTTATCTCTTTTCAAATAAAAAAAATATTCATAAAAATAAAAAACTACAACTGATCATCTATTGTATTAGATTATATTTTAATGTAATTGTATTACATTTGATTGTATCGATTAAACACATACTCATAATTGATATATTTTTATTGTATGAAATTATGAATACTGTGCAAAGCTATGTAACCAATAACATCTGTACAAACTATTTCACCTATAAGACTGTATCGCCTTCTAATTTATAACAATAAAATGTATACTAAATCAGTATTGTCAGATCCACGTTATATTCTGCTCGTACGTTTTGTGTACATAATACTATTCTTCTTGTCTATATATAAGCGCAACATCTGTGTTTAAAACACAATTATATCAGATATTTTTTCGATATAGTTTTCAAATACTGAGGTAAGTAATTACAAATTTTTGTTCGATATTATGAAATGATTGTGAGCTTTATGTGGTTTATCAGGTAATTTTGCAGTACTAACCTTTTTTAAATTATTTTACCTGAACAACAGATAAAAAGTCTTAATTCGTCCAGTTTATTGAGGGAAATATTGCAAATCTTCCATTCTCGGATGGCAATATATGTCGCAGAAAAAGTATCCAGTTAGTAAGTGTTCTTATAACATATTCAAACATAATAAGATATAATAAAGTTTTGGTAACACACGAACAAAAATTCACGTTTTTACTCACTATTAGGGTAATGTGCTAAAGTACTTAAAGCTACAAGACACCTCTATATAAGGTTATCTTAAATTGAAAATTTTAATTAGTTTTATGCATTACATTTTTCCATTTATTTAAAGATGTAGATAGTTTTACCTTTAATTTAAGCTTTGTTTCATTGGGTTATTGAAAACTCACCTTCCGTAAGGTTCAAAATGAATTCATGAACTAATTGAGCCAAAATTAAAGGTGAAATTTAAATAAAGTTTACACGTTTTATTTTATGTAGCCATACGCAGAGGTATCTAGCCCTTTTAGCCTAGGAAATCCGTACTGCATACATACTCGAACTAACTGAAGTTTGCTTTCAGGTATCGCAATCGCCGATCGATAGCTTGGACAACCTTTATTAGAATTAAAGTAAATATTTACTTTACATTACATATTTAAGATTAAAAAAAAAACAAAAAAAATAGAAAATGGCTAACGCAACGGAAATGAGTTCTAATGCTAATGACATTAGAAACATTCTAAATTTACTTAAGGAAGGTGAAGAATTGATTGTTCCCAGTACTGACAAAGACATAGTATTAGTACTCGGATTAACATCTGCAGGGAAAACTACATTTACGCAATTTATTTCTGGACACGATGACAATTTGACATCAGTGCCTGTTATAGTGAATCATGAGTCTAACGAAGAGGATGTAGATGATACGGATGACAATCCATATGGAGATTCCGATGAAAAGTTAGATACTTCCGAACAAAAAATATACCGCATAGTAGATACAGATAGCAAAATTGGAAATTCGGCTGTCGACTCAAAAACAATTTTTCCAGATTTATTCGAAGATACCGAAAAAAACGTAGCTTTTTACGACTGTCCTGGATTCAGTGACACAAGAAGTGCGGCTCACGAAATAGCTGCAACATATTTTATCAAAAATATAATAGATTCTGCCAAACGAATTAAGCTGCTATTTGTTGTTGAATACTCAAACGTACAACTCGGAAGCAGTAGCAGTAAATTGAATTTTATGACTTTCATAAAACACGTTACCCAACTGATCAAAGATATTAAAAGATTTGATCACAGCATGTCGCTATTGATAACAAAAGTGGACAGAAAAACTAAAGAATTGAAACAAGTTCAGAATGGTATTGTTAATTTTTTAATTGATTTTAAAAAAGATATGATTAATTCGGAAAACCAAAAAGAATTTTATAAAGATGGTATTGATTTGATAGACATTTTAACGCGAAACAAAGGTAAAAATACAATTGGAATCTTTAAACAACCGAGCAAAGAGGGAAGAGTGAGTGAATTGTTAAAAAACTTTAAAATACCCTTAAGAAAAATAATATTTGACCAGTCAAAATTTACCACCATTAAAAAAGAAGACTTTGGTTATACACTATCGAGCAGTGCAGAAATACACGTCAACGATTTAGTAAAACAAGCGAATTCTTACATTGCTTTGGGCATTGAAAGAATTGGACGAGATATAAAAAAATATTACGTAAGTAAGGAAGAACATTTGAATGACATTGACCAATTACGCGATTTCATGTATTTAGGATACGAAACTTTTATTAAAACCAGAAATTTGAAAAATGCTGAGCCTTTTGAATTGGTTAGACATGTATACCATAATCTACAGACATTAAATATTGATATTTCACGTGCCAATATTGTAACAATTAACAAGTATATTAAATATATAGAATTTTTCAATACTGTTAGTAATAGAGTGATTAAGAAACAAATGCAAGATTTAAACTTTGCTGAAAATTTGAAGGATTTACTAGAATATTTTTCCGATTCGGTAAACTGGTATTCTTATCTGATTCGGTTTAGAGATTTGTTATCCCGTTATGAGGTGCAAAAAAATATTTCTGAATATAGGAATAAGCAGGAATATAAAGAACTGGAAAAGATGTTAAAGCATGAGATCGAATCATCAGATCAGCACAAGATAATTGAAAACATGAAGAATCTTTCTGACCACGATTTTATGCTGCCTTTATCAATTAATAAAGAAAAATTTCAATCTTTGCGTAGGGTATTACGTTCAACGTTGCCGAAAAATTCCTTTAATGTTTCATGCACTAATGAGAAATTAATAATTCAAGGTGAAAATGTTAAATTTGGAGATATACTTCAACAAGATTGTCCACAGCCAAAATATATAGAAATCATTGCCTTGAATAAAGTATTTATCGATGCTGATTTTGATAATGATCACAATGAAGTGCACTTATCTATTATCGCACCAATATGGGAAATTATAGGTAAACCAAAAATAATATTAGATGGGAAACCAGGAGAACCTCATCTAACTAAGAAACCATTACAACGTCTGGGACGAGGTGACAATCTCCATGGATATGATGGTGAGACAGGAAATCCAGGCGCTGATTCAGGAACTTTCTTAGGCATTGGGCTACGATTCAGAAATAGTGAAAATCTTAGTGTATCCCTTAAAGGTGGCAATGGAGGTCCAGGACAGAATGGTGGCGATGGTGCCCCAGGAAAAGATGGTGCTTTAGCAAAACTTATGTCTGCTGCAGATGTGAGGGCAAAAAAGTGTAAAAGATTGTATAACGAAAACAAATGCACTCATTTACCTTTTGTTTATACAGGCCAAGCGATTGCTTTCGTACGGACAAAGGGTTATCACTGTGACATCGATAACGAAAAATGTACTGAAGGCAGTCCGGGTGGTAAAGGTGGAAAAGGGGGCAGAGGTGGAAAAGGCAACAATGAATTAGTTGTTTCACTAAAAAAAGGTCGTACTTCAAAAATTCATGTTAATCATCAAGATGGGAAGACTGGTATTCCAGGAGTCAGCGGGGCCGTTGGGGAAGCGGGAAAGAAAGGTCAACTTTATAAATTAGGTTGTAGAACTGACGAAGATATGGCGAGCAAAAGAAAAGAATCAGATGAATCAGACAATTCATATCTTGCATTTAATTCTCTTTCTTATCTCGATAATATAACTGATCACACATCCTGTACACCACGAAAATCTTATGAACCAAATGCTGAAACCGCCAACACTGATGAGCCTGTAACCGATACTTCTAGTATTGCACTGAAAAATAATCATATAAACGATCATTATCTAAAAAAATTAGATGCATTTGGACAGAAAAGTGCAATAAACGATTTCAAGCGCTTTCTCAGAAAAAATTTACGAGGCCACGTAAGAGAAGCATTCTTAAAAGATTTTCTTAGACGCTTGGATAGTCGAGTAGAATTGGAAGATATAAACACTACATTGGGATTCGTGGATGAATTGCAAGGTTTAGAAGATCAGTTTTATGAATTACATATGCAGCAGTTACCACTATTACCATTCTATGAATCTCTGCTTCGAAGACTGATGAAATTCATAACTAAAATAGATAAAAACGGACAATTAAGTGAATCTAATAAAAAGGTTCTTAATTATCTATATACTGCTATTTTTAGCAAAATAGTAAGTATTAAGAATGAAAATACCTCTAAGTTGATACTGAACGTAGAAAAATACCTTGATAATGAAAAAGAAGAAATTGAGAAATTAAAAAATTTTGCTTCAATAGATATGATAGACCGATTACATGAAGACTATTCTAGTTCGATAAAAAACGAAATTAGTCAAGCTACATCATTAATTAATACGAAAGTTGTGCCAGAAATCAATAACATTTTAGAAAAAGTGAACGATGAGTTACAGTCGCTGATTGAGAATGTCAATTCGAAAGTGGAAGAATCTATAAAAGCTAAAAATGAGTTGTTGGTTGAAAAAGACAAGTTGATAAATCAAATGGCTTGGAAATTTGGCTTTGAGATGATAAAGATTGCAGGTTTGTTTTTAAACTTTCTGGGACCAGTTGGAACAGCAGCTAGTGTTGTTGTTAGTACTGGTGTAGAAGTAGCTGAGACACTCGCTTTTCAGAAAGACGGAGGTGTAAAAACGCTGGACAGTCTCATCACCACAGTTAAGGGATCTTTACCTGCGATTCAAAATGCATTTTCAAAGAAACAAAAATTATTAAAACAAAAATTAGATGACCTGCAAAAAGATTTAAAAGAGGAAGATCCCGACGAACAAGAAGAAGAGGCAGACAAACCAGAAATCAAAGTTATTAATGAAATTAAAACTAAAATCGCTGATATTCAAAGTGAAATAGACAAACAAGAAGATGGAATGTCTTACGATAAAGTATTAGAGAAGAAAAAACTACTAGAGAATTTATTAAAAGATAAGAAGAAAGCTTTGAAGAATGAAAAACGTGAAGCGATTGTTACAAAAGTGTTGAAATATGTAAATCGCACTGAAAAAGTACTGCAAGACCTAACAACGAAATTTAGCGCTGAACAAGAGAAAATTGATGATGTTCACGATGAAATAAAAAAGGCAGATGATTATCTCGAAGCGTTGCGTGACTACGAAAATGAAATTTATGAAACAATGCTTCCGACGTGTAGAACCATAATGGAACAAATAAAAAATTTGCAGAATAAATCGGAAGATCAAAGTGCAGCTCTCGATATAAGTAAATGGGAAATACAGAGTGCTGTGAAAGACATTATACGTTTAATAAAAAAAGCTACGGAGGAACTGGATCCAAGAGAAGATTTAACTTACGCATTGGAAAAATTAGAAGACAGTGCTTCGATCATGATACGCATGTATCAACTCATACAAAGCTATCACGACAAACAAAAACTGGCTAAGCTTATTGCTAATGTCAATTCTAACACAGCTTTGGAAATTCCGATAACCGACGACTCGTTAAGACACGCAGTACATCGTTTGAAATTCATAATCCAATCGAATATTATATTAGAAAAGTATGAATTCGCTTTGAACTCGTTTAGACACTTGATCTATCCATTCGCCAGTGAATACACAGAAAAAAATTACATGTTGCCTTTCCAAATCGGAACAAATGATACTCAGAGCATTGTATCAGCTACCGTTGATAAAATGATGGACTTGAAAAAGAATATTGGTTATACTCATACACTGCTCGGTGATTTGAATGAAATCATTGCTGTGCAACGGTTTTCGAAAGATGAAAGCAATGACCCATTTTATACTTGGAATTATAATGAAAACAGACCTGCTATATCAAAGTTACTGAATGGAGAAGAAATAGTATTAAGGTCGGATATAACCAAAGGATTAAGAAGTCATTTTAACGCAGTGAAGTTTAAAAACGTGTACATTAAATTCGAAACAGAAAATAGAGAACTACAAGCGAAACTGAAGGACAAACTCAAGCATTTCCAGATGAAAATGGTTCACTTAGGGTACTCTCAGTACCGGTGCAACAATATGTTCCACGCTATCAGCCACAAGAATGTTACGTTTGAATACACAGCAGGACTAGATATGGATAGTGACTTGAATCGATTGAACAACAACAAGAAATTACTATATAAACATGATCCTCTGCTTAGTCCATATACTATTTGGAGTATACAGCTTAAGACTAAGACAGCAACGGCCAATTTCGATTTATTGTCAGAATTCAAAAATAAAAAAATTGATCTTGTATTAGAAGGCGACGGACAGTACGTACAAGAATCGGAACAACTTAATCAGATATGCAACAACGATTTAAACAAATATTACACGAAAGACGATACGGTGTTTCTAAGTGAAAATGTTAGTTTACTCACTAAGAAAGACAAAATCGAATTTAAATTACACAATAAGTTGCCTGTAAGCGCAAAGAGACAAAGGAAACGCCGAAGCTTAAACGAGCACCAATGGAATCAAGGTTTAAATGAAAACATTCACGCAACCAGCGGAGTCACTAGCAACATGAAATCTTCATTCATCAATAACATTTTCAATGCTATAGGCGCTGGTTTAGTGGCGCTGAAATATTTCAATCCGGTAAATAGTATAAACGAGTGGTTTGATACTAAAAAAATAGACACTAGCTACGAAAGCTTTACATCGTACGATAAGAACGTTATTTATTCCGATTTGGAATTCATACCTAATCTGGACTCTTATGATTTTAAGGTGTTGAAAAATCATGCATTTGTAAATGATGAATCTGCAACAACTGAAAACAACGTTACTTACGATTCAGCATTTTGTAATCACGGTAATTTATTATTATTAGATTTGGTGGTCCGTTCGAAAAGTGGCGTAAAACATGAAAAAGTGAACTTCATGAGAAGCGAAAAGGTGAATTCTGAAATTGCACAGACCCTTGCCTACAGGGAACATGTGCCTCAATAGATAAGAATAATCATAAGCGAGGTCTACTGTAATTAATTTTATTGATGTGGTATGTAAATAAAAAATTGTAATAAAATTGTCAAGTAAACTGTGCATTATTATAAATAAAAAAAGACACCAGATATAGGAAACAACTCAGAACCTGAAAATTAAAAAAATGATCAGACCCTTTTTGAGAAACGTAAAAAACGCAAAAAAATGAGAAATGTAGTTGAGTCCGTAGATTTAGCCTATTTTCATAATATTTTCATAAGTGCATCGTGATATCACTAATCTGAAGAATTCAATGAAAAGAGTATTAAAAGAGCTTCATTTTAAAAAGAGCAATTATTTATGTGTAACTTATTATTTATAAAATAAATAATACACAATTACTGCTTTTTTTAAAGAAAATTTGTACTCGTAATTTATAAAAGATTATTATTCTAAATAATAAATAATGTCAAAATTATTAGATAAATAAGTCTTACCATACCTAAAAAGTAATTTTTCATTTTATCATTTACTGTTATGATAATTAAACGACTGATGTTATTAGTATCTAATATCTATAAGTTCTTTTTAACGATGTTCCGTATAGACTGTATGAATCGATCAGATCAAAATGTACTTGTAAAAAATACGACTTATAGCAGTCTTTTTACAAATCGATGCTACACAACTCATGAATACACCCATTCATTTACATCGAAGCATTTTCTCGAATATATATATATATACTAATCTCCGTGTAATGGAATCTCAGGAGTCATCCATCAAAATAAGAGTTCGTTCCGAAAGGAAAAACTAGCATTCGAAAGAATAAAAATTGTCGGGACATTAAGCTCTGAAATGCCACTACACATACCTATATCCAAAATCAAATTCATGGCTCGCTCGAACGACTCCTTTTAAAAATACAAAAAAAGCCGCGCCTAATAGTCGACATAAGCTATCCATGTGTCAGTCGAATCTCTCTCTTTTGCTACAATCGATCGGAAAATCCGATACAACGCGCTCATTCAAGAAACGCGCGCGAACTGTTGAAATCTCAGGAGGTAGGGATGAAAGGGACCGTTGCTCTAATCGCAGTAAAGGTCGTCGTCATTCTTCGGGTGCAGCGTCTGTACCTGCCTTGTGTATACGAATGTTGTACATATTTTACTGTCGTCACACCTGCTAGTTACTTATCTCGATGTATATACGGGTCATTCGTTGACAGATTGTACGGCGGAAAAAAATTTTCATTTTCTTTTAAATATTTTTAAACTGCTGTGTGGCACTGTATTTACTTTCATGAATTTTTTTTTCGATTTTATTACGAAGTTTCTTTCAGTTAAAAAAATTCTACCTCTTCAGGGAAGCCTTTTTTAATAATAATAAAAAGGGGATTTTTATTGTAAAATTAGGTATTAATTTTAGAAATGAATAGAATATACTTTTTTATGTAGAATATATAGACATATATCTAAATAATTTTAAACCGTTCTTTGACTCCTTCAGTATTTTTTTTAAGAATTCACTAGTTGTGACTAATAAACAAAGTTTTGTAAATTTAACAAATAAATAAATTCAAAAAGAATTTATTTAAAACTATAATTATTGTGATACACTTATTGAATAAAATAAAAATCTGTTTTAAAAAAATTCATATATGTGACTGTAATATGTAACTATTTATTAAATAATTTATTTTGATCTAAATCTTTTTTTAATTATATAAACACTTAATGAGAGTCGAAATATTTTATACGAATAACGAATTAGTCCATTGACACAAATATTTACTGTATAATTTAAATTAATATTTACACTAAATGCGAACAACTTACATTTGTTAATAAGTACAAACACAAATATTAAAAACAAAAAACGAAAAAGTTCTAGAATCTAACAATTCTACTTTTCAATGTGGCAGATACAGTGTCAAAGTAAAGTTAAAAATTATTTCAAAGAAAAAGAAAAGTTTTTGACCTGTCGATATATCACAGGGAATCAGCCAATATACATTGGACGCTTGGAAGGAAATGAAGCGATGCTTTTTTTTGAGGCAAAAGTGACGGATGCTTTCATCTGCTTTGGCGCGCGTTGGATGACCCGATGGGAAATTTCCAAGAGCAGTCAGGTACTGGAAGGGATTAGTTATTCAGGTGTGAGCGAAGTAGGTGTATTACAGGGCGGCTTTTCGGAGTTATTAATTCTGCTGGGCTGCTCGACTAATGGGAGGGTTGCATGCGATACACTTCGACCACGTCATTTTATTTAAAAACCCAAGGTGTAATAATAGAGCGATTTAACTCGAGCATTGGATACTACATTCGTTTGAGGAATTTATCTTACTCTGTTGGAAAGAATTCAAATTTATGCTTGCGATATTGTACGTAATATTCAGTAAGATATTTCTTCAACTACATGACGTTACAAGATTCTTTCGTCGACGGACGGCTCTTTTTCCCGTCGAAAAATAATTATGCTGAAAGTGTTAAGAATTACAAAGCATATTTTTCTTCTAATGAATAGCATTCTCGTATGCTTTGTGTGATGACTTAATATTTTCTGAGAAAGCATCAGCTGCTTTTGATAGGCTGGAGAAATGAATTTTTTCAATCCTATCAACGGAAAATTGAATTTCTGACATAATTCAATTAAGAAGATGAATAGAGAATTTTTGATGAATTAGACATATTTCTTTGTTATTTTACACTGTCCCGATCACGATAAAAAGTATATTTTTTTTATTTATAAATAGAAAATCAAGCAGTATTTATTATGAAATTTTTATAGTAAATTTCTTGTACTATGAGATTCCGTTGAGCTCATTAAGGGGGCGTCATACTAATACTAATATGTCTATGAACAATTTCATTTATTTATACGAAAATTCTTTTTTATTTAAAAAAAATTACACTGATGATAAAAGAAGATAATAGCGTTAACTAATAGAGTAACCAATGGTAATTGAGACACTCTTGGTTCATTATAATAATTATCAGAATAATTATCATAATAATTATCTTAATTTTATATAAATATATATATTATATATATTTTATATAAATACCTAGTGTTAATTTAGTATTTATCCAGAGAACGTTATCGCAAGTACTACTTGCTGACAACTGTAATTTATTCCAATTTTACGCACATCGTTAATTTTTAAATTTGTTATCTCCTTCTGAGGTACTCGCCTCGTCAGTAGCAATATTCATTGTCAATAAAATACCTATTATTATGCGAAATTCGTCAGTAAAAGCAAACAAGTGCTTGTAAACCCAAGGCATATAATTTAATTTTGACTGAACTTTTTTCAGTGCCAACACATATATTATTATCTCCGAATTTATACATGTATTGTAATTTTCTATCGAGTCTCGCGATGGAATTAGTGTAATTGCGCAAAACATATGTTTGCGTATATATGTACGTATAGAGTTTTATCATTTAAAAAACAATAGTTAAACTTGAAATGTTAAACTGGGATAACAAATTTAATGTTATTGCGAAGATGTTTTCTTTTCTCTTATAAGTGTATTAGAAAGTGTGATTAGAAATATGATAAACACTTTGTTGTAGTCCTTTCAATATGAATGGAGCGATGTATTTAAATGTAAATTTATACTTTAAATATTAAGGTAAATTACATTAAATATTTGTTATAAAATTAACAAACCGTTTATATCAAAAAACATCACCGCTATCCTTTCCTGAATAGTTACATAAACGTATTTTTTCGATAAATAATGATTCAATGTATTCAATCAAATTTTATTCGCATTACAGTAAGAAAGTAATAATTTTACTTTCTAATAAATATTTTTCGTTTGCCAAATATGCATTTTTTAAAATCAACTAAACCTCTACATCTTTCAAAAAAGCAATTTTTCAATAAATACATTTTCTCAAGTATAGCAAACATTTTGCGAATATTATTTTAATCTCTCAATTGTAAAAATATTCCAGTATCTTTCAATTGAATTCAACGTCAGAGTAACATTACGCCGTAATACGAGTATTCGTTTACAGAAATGTCAGAAAGACACATTTCGGTATAAGACATCAGCCACATGTCTGTTTGGTGCCTGAAAACGTACACCGTCGCAAGTGGCACAAACAGAGTTTCACCACACGGTAATTTTCCGTTTTCTTTAAAAGGGTCGTCCTTTGACTTTCGAGGCCAATAGGGAGTGCGATACGGGAGTAGACGTGGGATACGAAAACATTTGTTTGCAAAACGGATTTGAGTCGCAGGGTTGAACGTATGTGAAAAGGGCTTCGGAGGGATTATTTGTTTTCCACATTCCTTGATGCTCGAGGCTTTTAACATTTTCGGATTAGAGACTTGACGTGCAAAAAGAAAAGCTGCCAGTCCACTTTTCTAAGGCTCTATTGTTCGGGGTTGAAAGCCTGTATTCAAAATGAAAAAAAAGGATTATATGATGCGCCTTTGTGAATTCACATCAATGAAACGGAGTCACAAGGTCAATTTTAATCCGATAGCGGGGGGTTCTTGTATATAACATGGATTGGAGTTACAGTGTAATTGAAAGATAGTACAATGTAAATTTCAAAATAGGATCTCAAGACACGTTTATAATGAAAATTACGATTATTAAAATTGAAATGATGAAAAGAGATGGATTAGACATTTTTCTTTGTTATTTTCCGATGTCCTGATTACGGTAAAAAGATAAAATATGAATAAAGTCAATAATAAACTTAATTTTAAAATATCAGAAATTTATCAGTGAATGTAGGTAAAATTAAAATGCGCTGTTAAACGGAAATTCGCTGTTTTAGTGTTACAGACAAGACAATTACCAAAACAATACTATATATATATAACTTGCGAATAAAAATAAAGAATTCACTCTTTTTATACTTATCTCGCATTGTGAATCGACACGCGAATCATAACAATCACGATAATTGTAAAGATGATTGATACATCAGCAAAAGCGAAATTGTCGTGTATTCAAACAAAAAAGTACAAGATCCAGCACACACCTTGTTCATTCCATTATAGTCTCAAGCTTTTAATGCTAACAAGCTAAGAATAGCCACATGTCAGAATATATAATGTCCGTAAATGATCGATGTCCTGCAAGCAGAAGTATCTTGAAATATGACTTAATTAATAGAGAAAACGAAATTTAATCAAGAACGAAAAATAAGATCCTTATCGATAAACACGAACATCATCTGTTAAAAGGGACAAAGTGAGAGAAAAAATATATACTCCAAGTATGTACTCGTAATCAAGCCAAAACTAGCTCGACACTCTTGCCATTGTAATAATAATACCGGAGCTTTTATCGCACCACTGGGAAAAAGCGTAATTTTTCTATTCCGTGCGGGCTTATAGTCGTGCGCGACGATTTTCCTGGGGATTAATAATACCGCCTATACAAATAACTAGCGAGTAAGCTCGAGGAAAGAGAATAAAGTACATATACAAAAGCGGACGAGAAACGACCAAATGAATATAAAAACGTTAGTGATAAGGATAAAATGTTTCATAATTCATGTACGTAGTTGTGCAATGTGTTTGCGTTTTAGGTGGTTTTATACTTATTTTCCCCTCACAGTACTTTGAATGTCTGCAAGATAAAAGATGATATTGTTATAAAGCTAAACTTTGTTTCTTATGGGTGTATTAACAGACATTGTTACATATGATTTACCAGAAGATGATGTTATCGTCATCAATAGGAAATAGCTTGGACAGCTTAATTTGAACCAGAGATGTTGGTGTTTTGACCGATTCATTGGTTAAGGCTAAACTAATTAAGCTCAACTTTATTTCTTATGGGTGTATTAAGAGACATTGTTTCATATGTCGTACCAGAAGATCATGTTATCGTCATCAACAGGATATAATTTGAGCAGCTTGATGAATTTGACCAGAAAATTTGGTGTTTGACAAATTCATTTTAACCAGAGATCAATGATGTTATTAACATGTAATTTTGGACTAGGAAATTATATTTTATTAATTTATTACTAATTTAATTTTTTTAATCGATCATAACGTCTCGTGACGGTAGCGTTTAATTAATATAATTGCACGAAACACATGTTTACAACTGTATCTTAAACCTTACCATTTAAGGGATAAGTAAAAAAATGTACTTTATTAAATACGGCTATTTGTATATTTAATGAGTTTCAGAATAAAAGAAAGTTGTTTGATAAATTTCCAATCTAATAAGATACTCGATCACGATACAACCTACACCAAAGCTAATATTAAAAAAAATCTGATGATGATAACATCTACTTTCTAAAATACTACAAACAAAAAAAGCGCATCTTTGTTATAATATTAAATGTTGCGTATAGACATTCAAAATGCAGGGAGAGAATCATAAATGTAAGCTCTTCTTGAATTAAATTTTTCAATCGACTAAATTTTCAAATCGCAATCTATCCTCGTGAACTTTAAGAAGGAATGAAAAAAAAATTAGACCGGCATCTCGAGAGCTTATGAATAAAACGTAAGCCTCCCGCTGTATGGTTTTATCGCATTCGTGTATCTCAACATAATCTCAAGCCCAAAAGGAAGTAGTATAGGAAAGAAGAAAAAAAAAGAAAGAAAGAGAGACATTACAGAGGCGAATATAGCTTGACTACAATATGAGAAAGCTAGCAATGTGTGCGTTGTATACACGTATACCTATATGCAGACTGTACGATTGCTGGCTCGCATGCCGACACGCATTACATTATCGACGACGACGGCGCCGCTACCTCGTAAAGCACACGATACTCCCCCTCGCTTAATAACGCGCTTATTATTTTATCAATAACCGGAAATAACGCAGCGCGATATACACTTTTCTGAACTGTTTTCCGTGTCTTCGATACGATGATTTTTCTTTCCCTTTGCCTTTGCTAAAATTTACACCATTATTTTACCAACGGCTGGCCAATTGCTGGTGAATTTCTGAACTCGGCTGAAAATTCCATCGTTATGTTGAAATTCGTACTAGAGGTTAAAAAGAGCACCGTAATTTGGCCGTCTACCGTATATATTGAAATTTGTAACAGGAGTGAAAATGACACCATAATTTGGTTAACTAATATATATATGGTTGGACAACGATTGTCCTAATTCTGGTGAAATTTGTAACAGGTGTTTGAAATTACACCATTACACAATGCTTTGTGATGTGCCATATTGTTTATTCTTAATGTAAAATAAAAATGTTGCGCCGACCTAACAATTAACAGTTAAATTTATTTTAGTTAACTTAATAAGGTTCATCCTATTATAAAAATCTCAATTATTAAATATCGCAGTAAGCCATTACAAGCTGAAAGGTAACTGATGTAATCTGCTGAGGGGGACAAGAAACCTTTAAATCACAAAAAAGCAATTTTTTTTATTACCTACTGAACACTTTTTAACAGATTTGTCTAACGTAGCTATTGCTGTTGTGGACGTTCCGACAGAGTCAATTTCTACTTCATTATTTGTAAGCTTCCTTTTCGTAATAGTTTAATCTTGCAGAGGCATGTTAAACTCACTGATAATGTCACCCAGTAATGCGGAAACATCTCTCTATGTTATAAGGCTGAATCGCCTCAACAACTTCATGTAAAGACGATGTGATCAACCACTATTACGTCTTTACACTTTCGTTCATCTTATAATGGATACCGCGAAGAACAACGCGTTATTGTTTCCTACATAGTTGATATTGTATTCCGTTGAAACCAGTAATAGCGAATGTTCATTGCAAAAGTGTCTTACTCCCGCAATACTAATGAAATTCGCGTGTTTTACTTTAATCTCGATGAGAAAATGACTTGAGCCTACTCATATTTCTGAAAATTGAAGAGAAAATTTGCTGCGTCAGTGTAGCTTTTAGCTTCTCTCCACCATCCACGATGATGGATATGAGTCGGGGAAGACGAAGCCTCTGCGTGCACGCATCATATTGATCTTGCTCACGTGCGTGTGCGTGTCGACGGGCAACTTGATAAAGCCAACCCTTCTCCGCTTACCTATACGTCGCGCCTTTTTTTTCAAACGTGCTATATACGCATCTGTCTGTCTCCTCAGCAGGCTACCATTAAATCACTATTTAGCATGCGGTTTATAATGATATACGCACGAGTCAACTCGATATGAGAATATTATAATGGATCGAATATGGGATGCGTATATATATATATATGGGTGATTCGCTGACAGATTGACCGATCAAAAATACATATTTGTAAACTGTGTCTACCCTCGTGAATTGTTTTAGATTTTATACACAAGTCGTTTCCAAGAGTCGTCTCCGAAGTGTCAAAGGTGGATAGGACTTCTCAGGGAAGCTTTCACTAAATAAAATTGTAAAATTTGCTATATTTTTCCAAATGGAATACTTTCAAGGTCGTATGTATACGTCGTATCTAAGATTCATTTGGAAAAGGTTTGATCATTCGAAAAATCGTTCAAATTTCCAAAGGTATCACAATTAGACACAACATGTTTCATTCTTAAATTTAAATGACCAAACAATGAATTGCGAGTAAATTCTACAGGGTACAGTGATTGAATCTGAAATAAAGCACTTTGCCAAGTAATTATTTTTCTAAATAGGTGATAAAAAGTTATAGAGATTTTCAACGTTTTTCGAGTCTTATATCCATTTTCAATCATGTTTAGAACATTGAGGGGGAATCATTTGCTAAAATATAAAATGAAGCTTTTGTGTGTGCAATTTGATAAATTTTACGAATAAAATCATTTCAAGATCCTATACTATAATAATTTGAAAATGCTCGATCATTCGAAGCAGCATAAAAAATTCATGAATTTACCTTGACTAATTGGTTGATGAATGAATTTTTCCAAGTAACTGTTAGTTCAATTATTTTCTAAAATCGGCAAATTACCCCACCAATGCGTCGATACAGTGCCGAAGAAACGGTATAAAAAAAATGTGACACCCGTCAGTCTGTCGCAGAATCACCCATATATTCACGATAAGAGAACATTGTTAGGCGGTATTGAAAAAGAAAAATAATAACTAATTTTCCGGATAGACGATGAATACATCACAGTATAGTATATATACTCCATTCTATCTCGATTCTACGAGTCTATCGTGCGGAGTTAATCGATAACGTATTTCCATACGCGTATACCACCTCATTATCCGAAAAAATATTTCCTCCCATTGTCCGCAGTTGGTATACGAGAATAAGAAAAAAAAAGTCGAAAATAACCGCGAACGCAGCATCATTAAGCCGACGGAGCACGAATTTGTTATCCATCCGTTCGATCCGCGCACGAGCTATAGACACACACACACTTATATATATATATATATATATATATATATATATATCCTTCGTGCGCATCTCGAAAAACGCAACCTTGCACACTCGTCGGTCTCCCATACGCCCACGCGATTCTCGGACACAAGGCGTATAGTCTAACGAAGCCCTTCGATCTCGTCCAGCGATTGCGTGCATTGTTCTCGAAAAAGCTTTCAAACGCAATGCGTATACGAGTTTTAAACATATATACGTATATATATATATATATATATATATATATCGATGGACTCGATAGTGCGTGTGTCTCTTGAGTGAAGCGATAACGATCGCGTGAATAAAATTTACTCGACGCATAATTGGCAGCTTTTTCCCTCTCTCTCTCTCACTCTCTCTCTCTCTCTCTCTCTTCTAGAGGGCTTATCCGGTTACAAGATTCCGGGAGCTGGTTTGAAGATAGAGATTTTTATCGAAAGCTGATCTCCCGCGTGGGCTTTAAATTGCGATAGTTCGATTGGTTGGTGAGATGTTGCTTTCAGCGTATGGAAGTAATTAGTCTGTAAGTGTACTACTGTTATCGATCGGTGTAATTTGTATGTGAGATTGTGTAATTAGCCGATGATTCGTGCGTGAAAGAATCACAGCTAATATTCGATATTTCAGAAAATAGAACTTTGTGCTTATGCGTGTGTGGTTATCCGAGAGATTGCCCGGTGAAGAAATTTTTTTTCATTCGTATAATTTGAAAGCGTGCTTTGACACAATGTATCTAAATCTGAAAATAAAAAGATAAAGTTTTTCTATAAAATGTTCTAAACTACCCAAACAAATGAAAGCAAACGTCTCAGTCAAATCATCCCATCTTACGATTAAAAATATCAGCACTGTCAAAGAATAATTCAAAATTTGTTAAAAATCAAAACAAAATTCTTCTCATTGATCGTTTTGCCGGAGAATCATCCGTATATATAGAATCGGTTTCCTTGTATTTTAAGAAATGACGAAAACGTTCTCCAGTAATGCATCTCGCGTTTATTATTTCTTCCTTTCCAACTCCGAGGAAAAATAAATATAGCGCGATCAGCGGAATTTTTCGTCGTATAACTCTCTGTCTCACGAATTTTTCGCTAGATTCGCAGAATCCGAGTATCGTTGGGTGATAACATTCGGGCCGATGAAAAAAACAGGAAAATCATATATATATATATATAGATGTATTGGCAAAATTAAAAAAAAAATCGGATGTGTATATATACTCATAAGGAACGAAAGATATCCGTTAATTGGGTATCGACTACAGAACTAAGGCGAAAAAAAGAAGTCCGAGATTGTAGGTGGATGTCGTGTGTCCATATATATATATATATAGAGAGAGAGAGAGAGAGAGATGGCAAAGTTAGCTTTACTGCGTAAGAGGAAAGACGTTGAAAAATCGGAAATGAGATTTTCTCTCAGATGGAGGATGAGAGAAAGAGAGAAAGGCAAGCTAGCAAGGTGTACAGTAAGGCCTTATACGCAGTCGACTCTAACGTGGAAAAATAGTCCGAGTGCAGCTGCAGTTTCTTGGGTTCGTTTGGGTTAGCGGAAAAAGTTACGAGAAAATTAGGGAGGAATTAATGTCTTGGCTTATGGAGTTCGATGGCTGAATTTAAAGGTACAAAATTCATAGTAGCTATATACATTGTTTTCTTTTATTTTACGTATAATATAGTCAACAATTTGTTAAAATCTAAATTTAATTATAATTTCTATAACTATTTACTGGGATTCCAAAAATTTCAAATGAATACCTTAATTTAATTAAAATTTCAATGAATAATTAGTATATTTGAACAAATATTTACTGACAATAATTATATTATTTTTGAGTTATAAATAAATATTTATTTATAACTCAAAATGTTCGAATCACTTGTTAAGATACATATACGATTAGGATCTACCAAAAATGATTTAAAACGAAACATTTTCATTTTTCGTTTTTAGTATTGATGTTCGTACTTATTAGCAAATTTAATAACAAGATAATTTGCAATTAGATATTCGTCAGTAATAAGCTGAAAAATTGTTTTTTATTGCAAACTATTATTTCTCTGTATAGTCTTGAGAGAATATTCACTCGAATCTAAACATCATTTTTGAATTTAAAAAAATTAGATTTGAACAAACTATTTACATAAATGTAATATTAAAAATTATCAGCTTAAAAAAATGTTTATTTCAGAGTAAAATATTCTTACTAACTGTCTAAAGTCAAAACAACAATTATTAATTCAACGTAAATTTTAAATAATTTCTCCGTTCAAAAGCTCCATAAATAAATTTTTTAATATATATAAAAAAATAAATTTCCAGTATATCATTAATCTTAAAACTCTCGCAAAATACCTTCTTACATCTCCGAATATAATTCTCCTCCAACTAACTAAAAAAAATTTTTTTCTCACTGCATACACTGCCGAAATAGAATCTAATTCTCTACAATGGAATTCGTAATAGTCAATTAAATTCGCGACATTCCCTCTGTGCATAACCAGCGCATTGCTTTCGACTCACGCAAGGCTCTGTGTTTATTATAATATACAAGCAGCTAGAAAAAGTACAAAGCACTGACGGTAGCTCGGATGAGAGGTATGTTAATTTTCGTTCTCTTTTAACGGCTTTTTTTTCTTCAAGCTATTTGTAATTCGCTTGGTTTTACGCTACTTCAACCCGCATGTCCCTCGTCTAATTACTGATTTCTTTGCCCAGGACTTTGCGCGCGACTTGGACAAGCTCAGAGAAATTAAAATAGTACGAGTTTGCTCTTTACCTTGACAACGCGAGTGTGAATTAAATTTCATGGGGCGAAGCGTAGAGAAGTTTTTCAAGTGCGTAATTCTAAACAACATCACTTGTTCTTAATTTTGAATAATGTCATTAACGAATAATGAGATTTCTTAGGGAAAAATTCGTATATACAAATTAAGAAGGTCATTGAGTGCAGAGATAATTGTCGTGTTGTTAGAAAGTAATTACGTTTCAAAGTTGTTGCATAATTTTATTTGCTGTCATTTGTTATTTGATTCCAAAATGAGATTCAATTTCAGCAGTGTATGCACTGAAAAAAATAACGTATTTGGTTAAAGTATAATTTTTTTAAATATGATGATTTTTTTTTAATTCATTTATTTAAGGGGGCAACAAGACCTTTGAAATGCAAATTACTACATTCAAAATTTGAAACATTTATAACAATTTAGTTATAATTTACAGTTATTCTAACAGTTTTACCTTGAATGTGAAAGGTCTATTTTCAAAAATCATTCTTTGCACCGTAAATCAGATGAAATTACAAATTAAAATCTAAATATCAACAACTCTGAGTTTCGGACTATATTCGTGATAGTAATGAATAGCTTGTTAAAATTCGAAGTCGATCCAGCCGCTGATTTCGATAAAAACTCGTTTAAAGTTTTTCGAAATCCAAGTGTGCACAGTTAGAGTCTCTTCGTTGAAGTATTTTAATTGGTCCAAAACAGATAAAATCATCCAAACTGTCTTTAGGACATCAATCATCATAAATTCTTCAAACCCGTCACATTGGAATACCTCCTTAAAGGTGTACTTCCTCCTTAAATTTACATCGCCACAGAATAATATGTTATTAAAAAACAGCTACTTTCAATATTTCCACTTTACATCGTTCAATTTCACCAGCTTCTGTTTTTTTCCAATAGACACCAGAAGTGTTATCAATTTTACTAAAAATAGTTACCAAACAGTTAGTACAACCTTACCAGACTCATAATTACACAATACCCTGAATGAAAATTCTAAACCCACAATATCGTTGACCATAAAGAATTTGTTCATCTCGTGATGGCTTGCAGCCGATGTCCCTCAAAAGTCACAAAACTCCAAGCAGCCGTTGCCAAAGTGCATTTAGCGAAGTGACGGTCACAGGGCGTCGATAAAATTATCGGACATTTCGGCCCTGGTGTCATGCTCAGGAGAATTTGCAATTGGCCGAAGAGACGTTAGCGGCGCGATGCGGCATCAAAGGCTGCTATAATTGGAAGTTAGGTTTGAGCTTCTATATTTAGTCACCGTGGGATGCTAGAAAGTAAGTTGGGGAAGTATGCGAGGTGTAGGAGGCCTCTTAACGTCACGGAAGACCAGGAATTATTGCGCCATTCCATGGACACTTATATGGGGGAGTATAGGAGAGTCTGGCCCTTATTATTATCGACTGGGGGGTGTTGAATTGGTTCGCGAGTATCGGTTGGGTTTCTACCGTTTCTGACTTTTGGGATAGTTCTCGACTAGATTGTAACAATGTATCAGGTCTGGGTTCGTTCTTCGTCTCGTTATTAGTTGTACTGTAATTTGGAACGAATGAATTATGTGTCGATACATTAATTTCGTCGAGAAATTTATCAGATTTTGCCAACTTATTGGTTCACTCTCTTGGGGGAAAAAGTAGTGAGACGACTATATATATATATATTCTGTAAATATTCATTTACTGACATTCGTTTTGGACTCGACAATTATTTCCATTTTGAACTTCCCAACGGTAAATATCGACTTAACAAACATTTTAATCTCACCTGTAAATAGCGATCTCTAAAACAATTAAATACTGACTGCACGAATTTTTTCAAGATGACCCCTATTCAGGCTAACCCATGAAAAGAGGACTTCCAAAAAGTATCATACAACTCCATCAAACAGTAAATAAATAAATAAATATTTCACTAATCTCTACTAAAAAGCAAATCTTTATTAAACTAACCAAAGTACAGAATTCAAATTTCCATCGAGTCCAGATTATTCATATATTCAAATCGAATGGTTTAGGCTTTCACAAAGCTCTTATAACCGTTTCCAACCACCTCAAGCTATATTCGTGGATTCAAGCTCTGTCTGTATCTCCTCGACATATCTTTCACAACCAAAACAATAGAAATTTTACAAGCTCGACTACTACCGCGAAACATTGGAACGTACAGTAACAGCAGCAACCATAACAATCAGAGAGCTAAAACAGGTAGGCTACTATCGACCCCTGCACCGGCATAACAGCCATAGCATCAGCCGTACACTAAAGGAAAAAAAAACAAGTCAGAAAGGCGAGTGGAAAAAAGAGAGGAATAGGAAGCAAAGAGTAGAAGCGAGCATCATCGACATTGTCGCGAAAGCACGAGTCCCATCGACAGTCCCACATGGACATTCGCGCACGCGCTATTATTGCCCGTCCAATTATCGGCAACTCTCTTGTTCTCCTTTCGCTGTTGTCGTCGTCTTCGTCGATCTCTGAAATCGATAACACCGCGAGCTTACCTACACCATATGTATATATATCTGGTATACATATATGTATATATGTGTAAATCCAGAAAATACAGGAAATAGCTAGGTACCTGGAAATCGAAAAATTCAAAGCCATAGTACGTCGACGCTTTTTTCCTCATCCCTGAGTGTCCTTTGAGGAAAAAAAGCCATTTACATATTCTTTTAGATTGCCGGTTTGATTTATGGTCAAATGAGAAAACAAAGAAGATAACGAAATTTTATGGTGTATTAATTAATTCCATTTTTTAATACAGAATCATGTTATAAAACCTATACATCTACACCTATGTATGGTTCTATTAAATAATCTTTTTTAATATTGAAATTGTAGTACGTCTCATCATGTAAAATCTGTTCCGCTCATTCGATTAAAAAATTCCTACATTCAAAATGTTTAGTTCAAATTAAGCTCGCTGTTTTGTGTACAACTTCGCAATAAATTTATTTAGCGCAATAAGCCGAATTTTCCTATGAAAATAGGCAATAAAATAAAATAAAGTTTTTTTTGCTGTTTAAAGGTGACTTGCCCCCTTAATGTAGGGATTTCCGAATGGAACGAGCAAACAAAATGCTTCCAGTTTGAAGGGGGCATGACACCTTTGAAATGCAAATTACTAAATTCAAAATTTAAATTCATTTTCTACAGTTTTTATCAAGTTAACGATTTTTCTTCAAATCGACGATCTTCAACGCAGTACTTTCAAATAAAATCTCATTCGAACACCAAATTCAAAAACGTATCTTTGCATTTTTAAATGAACTTAACCGACTCGTATTACTTGCATTTTAGTAACCCCGGCGAATAATTTTTCTATTTCCTGTATTTTGTGGATTTACTCGTATATGCGTGTCTTCGACGTTGCACGCGAGCGGACGTAACAACAGAGAATCCGTTCGCTACGAAAAAAGAGCCACTCGATCGGCAAGCGTTGTACCTATACACGAGCTAAAAACTCCAAGGGACGAAGGTGTATCGATGGCTGTACTACTGCTGCTACTCGATGGCTCTTGGAAAATGATGCTAAGGAGAGAAAGAGAGTTGTCCAGCAAGTGTATGTGTATAGGCATGTCAGTGTGCGTATTTCGAGAGGGTAGGAAAGAGAGATGAGAATGTTGAAATACGAGGCGTATACGTGTAGTCTGGGCTATACGATATTGTGGAATGTCAAAATATTATATATATGCCGTATAGTATACATACCTATATATAATACAGGAAGTTTTCTCTATGTTGCACTGTTGTGCGGTAAGATTGATCGGATAGTAGGTTGTGTATATAAGTTCGCTTTAAACTTTTTTCGAACTTCGCATTTTTTTTTTAATATTCCGGTAACGGTTGCCGCGAAATTTTCGAGCGCACTTTACTGAGTAACCTGAATTTCAGTTTTTTTTTGACGACTAGTTACTAGACTTATAAAAAAGTTTAATATATTTATGAAAATTTATTTATTCGTAAATTCCGATAATTCGATTTGTAATTGCGTACTTCGCGCGAAAACGAGCGTTGAATTACTAAGTTTGTGAACAGTCCATACGCCAGCTAATATTGAATTTTCAAGACGGTCAAATTTTTATTTCGTGGTAAATGATTCTTCTCATATTGAGTAAGTTTAAAATTTGACTACAGTTAATTGACAATATTTTAATTAATTTTTTGGATTCACCATTTTAAATGCCAAAATTGGTAACTTTGAAAACTTTAATGAAAAAATTCTCAAAATATTCATGAAGTTAAATAAAGCGCCAAATTATAGTTGAAAATGTTTAAAAAAATTAAGCTTTGGTTCGGTCAATCTGTCAGAGAATGACTCATATACATACAACTACTGTCAATCATATGCATATATATACGAGGTTAGCAGAAGTTATACACTATTGACTGGATCGACGTGCAGAATTGCTTACAGGATACAACGTATTTATTTTCACACGTATCTGCGCGTCAAATATTTGCCCTTTTAGGTCCTTCAGTTTATCGATAAAACGCAGGCCTGCGCAAAGAGCGCATTCGATTCGAAAAATTTGTCAACAACCCGCTGTATATTTACATATCCCACGTTTTTACGAGCGACCGCCAAGTGCGAGCTAAAAACTTCCGCAATAACGACAGCCGGAATATCGTGAAAGAAAAATGATAAATGTGGCGTTTTTTACACCTCGTGCTTCTACAGGTATAAAACACACATACACCGCAAATAGCCCTAGTACGTGTATTACGAGACACCATCAATACGTCAATCCCCCTAATGCGCGATCTCGCACCCTCCAATAAAATAATAGCCACATCCCCGTATGTATGGTTAACGAAAAAAAATCAATGAACTTATGCGGAAAATTCCCATACTATGTGTATCTAAATTTATAGTGACATATTATTAATAATACGTACGGGAGTGTATTTTAATTGTAATTTAAATAAATATTTAAAATAGTTTATATTCGAATCAATGTTTTATTTAGTTTATGCTTGTATAATACATATTTACAGTATGTTAAAAAAGTTTCTTAAATTCCAAATTTCAGATAGTCAATTTTTTTGTATTTTATATATACTTTCGATAATTTCTACCTCCTCTGTTAAGAATTTTTCACAAGAAGAAGTTATCCATTTATTTATTTTTTATTTTTTTTTGCAAAACATTCTTCAAAATTCGTCAAATTGTCGGAGAGTAAATGTAATTCCAGTTTCAATAGCCGTGAATTTTTCACTATTTCAAATTTAGACATAGGAGAAAAAAATTGAAAATCAGAGATAATCTCAATGCAGTCTTTCGCTTTCGGAAAAATCGCAAACTTTTTACACACTCCCGTATATGCGTGCGCGCGAATGAAAATAAAACAGGACAACGCGCGAGCGCGCATCAACACCCCCGCATTTCCATGGCAAATTGCCGGGACCGAATATGCATGACGCCATACTCTCGTGGCATTCATCGCGTCGGCCTATCGTCCTCTGTACACGCGTCTGTATAGGTATATAAAACGCAGTCTAGCGAGGGGTAGGGGAAGTTATAAAGAAGGTAAAAAGCGCGTAGTCACCCGTGTATGTGTATATATATATGTATGTCTAACAATATACGGGTTATTCTCTGACAGATTCATCAGCCAAAAATGGGTTTTCTTGTATATGTATTTAAACTGTTATTGGGTAATGTGGCGTTTTTTTAAGTATTTAATTACAGGAAGTCGATTTTGTCATTTGATGCCTATTTTTCAACACGTTGTAACTTCCTTTGAGAAGCATTGCTGAATAAAAACAGACACGGAACTTTTGATGAACAATCGTTTAACATTCACAGCTGGAACTAACGTTGATACCAAGGATCACACCCACACAGCCACAGAATCAGTACAGTTATTTATGACAGTTGAGTTGAAACCAAGGATTTTTGTTATCCGATTAAGGGAATAGTCTGCCAAATTTTATATCTTTAGACCTACGAAGATAATTTTGTAATTGGTGCAAGGCATCCTCATACATTTTCAACCATCATCAGTTTTGAATTAGTAATCCTGATCAGCCTTTGTTGACAAGAAGAGTCTCGTAAGCCTTAGAGTCGCAAATATGTCTTCGTCTTGATATCATCAAGTGTACCTTTATTACCTGCGGATGTTATTCGTTGTTGTTATACATCCGCAATTGCAAATTAATACAATCAAATTGTTCAAAACTGAATCCAAATACTATTGTTGTAAAATAGTTTAGTGATTTATTATTGGAGTTCATCGTCAACCTAAACAGACAATTACATCTGCGATGATACGAGACATCTTCATCAATTCTTTAACGTTGATGTCCGGATCTTTTCAAAACTGAATTTAAGAAATTAAAAAGTCAGATACAATTCCAAAGAACAATTTAAAAATATTCAGAAGGAAAAAATATGTTCAACCGGTCACTCTGCCAGAGAATGAGCCATATATACTATACCTATGTATAGACACGAGATACCCCAGCATACGTGCAATACTAAGTGCGCACAGCACTTTTTCTTTTTCTACCTGTGTATAGATATATTTACAACAGTAGAAAAAGAGCTGGGAAATAGCATACGCGTGCAAAAGAGGGGGAGATTTTGTATAGTCGCACGACGGCGAGCGTAAACACAGCTTGCGCTCGTTCAGCACTATATACGTGTTTGCTGCACCGGCAGCGATTCTGGGAGTGAGTATACGCTGGAAGATTTGTTAAAAAGTTCATTCTACTGCAGTCGCTTTTGAGATGGATAGAAAGACTTTTTTTCTAAAGTGCGAGGGGAGATTTTTGGAAAAAGTCATATGCGAGGAGATAAGAGACAATGGAAAGTGTGAGGGTATATGTACAGGCCGATAAAAAGGATGATAGATAGGTTTTGAATTATAATATATGCTTTGTTGTGTGGTGATAACGTTGCGTTAAAATAGTGAATATTTTTTACTGGTTCCAAAAGATTGTTCGTGTACTTTTTAGTTTCTCGGCTTAAATGATGGATTACGTGGATTGTAGGCTGTCTAAAATGTAAATAGTGAATTTCACTGTTAGTGATTTTTGGTGAAATTTCACATTATCTTCTGATAGATCTTCTGAAGAAGGCAAGATGATGCTTTGAAGTGATAAGTACCAGACTTCTCCCTTAAAGAATATATCAAAGTATATTCATACCAATTTTCAGCTCAATTGATCCATTAATTCACTTTGATTCTTACACAGAGTGATTTTTCAACAAACCTACTACAAGTGATCAATGAAAGGACTTACCTCCTTAAATAATGATCTTAATGCACTTTTAAGAAAAAAAGTTTAGCTTCCTGGTACGAAATCAATGAAAACCACCCCCAAATTATATCCTATAAATATTCTTTTATTCTGACTAATAAATCCTTGTCAGCACTGAATCCCAACTTCTCAATTTCACTTTTCAGTATTCAGTTTACCTTACCGGAATTGTAATGAATACCTATATTTTTCAATATTAAATGTATCACCAACTGCAGATAAAAAAAACGTAGAAATCCGCCACTGGGCAAGAAATTTCTCGAGACTTCAGTAGCAAAATCCATCCTGTTCATCCACCAAAGAAAGGGAAAACCTTCCTAACCACTGCCACATTCAGCATTCAGGAGATACAGCTACAGGATTAACGCTTGCACCAGTCCTTGACAGCTTAATACCGATCAAAATCCTAGACGGCCATTTAGAGACCACCACACGTATATATATATATCCGCCTACTCATCCTTCAACACACGAACCATTTTCCTCTCGACGACGAATACATTCTTACACAGTCCTATAGAGAAGTCTGAACGACATTTCCGATATTCCTTGCTTCTCCTCTATTTTTGTTTCCTTCGTATATACATAGCGCTTTGCATTTTTGCCCTTTCGCGGACGCCTTATCCTGGCTTCTGAGATTTTCTCGAATACAGCTACTGTTGTATAGAATTCGCTGCGTTGTGAAGGCAGTTGTATGCCAGGATTGTGAGAAGAAGCTTCGGCGAAGGATTTCGGCGGAGAATGCAGTGATATGATGTTTCCTATAGTATAGAAGATAGCACTTTTATTCATTTTTTGTTTTATATTTCGTCGAACTCACCAACGCTCTCTGAACGATTTTATATTTATCTGAGTTTAAACGATTCTGATAATTTAAATAAAATCTTAAGTGTACGGCCGTATGGAATTTAATGAATCACTGTATATATATATGCGCACACGTATATAGACAATTTACGAGTGATTCTTTGACAAATTGACCAGTGAGATATGTTTTAGATATGTTGTTTTAATGAATTATTTGAAATTGTTTTTTGTGCGGTATTTACCTTTATGAATTTCTTCTCAAGATTTTTCCAAGTTTAAAACAGTGTAAGTCCTAAAATATATCAGTTTTTCTAAATTTTTAATAATTCACACAATTAGAAATTTACTAATTGTATCAGATAAATTTAGATTGTTTCTTTCTAAAATTTAGATTATTTTTTTAATTTATACATATATATTTCTTGTTAAAATTTAAAAAAATATATAATATTTAACTCCATATTTTTAAGGGGGTTTAAAACCCCTACCTGAACAATCAATATCTGAAACTAAAAATGACAGTTCACTTTGATTCTCCGTTACTTGGAAATAGCAACAAAGTTCATGAGGGTAAAATGCAGTGTCAAAGAATGGTTTAAAATTATTAAGAGTAAAAAAAAATGTTTAACCAGTCGCTCTGTCAGAGAATCATCCATGTACACACGTCCATAACTATTCCCGTATAATACATCCTCGTACGTGTACACAGCAGCTGGGGTTATCAGAAAAATATCCATTCGGAGTACAGCCTTTTTTTCTCCCGTATAGCAGCACTTTTATATAAAAACCTAAGTGAAAACCAGCAATGGTGCATAGCTCGTTTTCAAATATGGCGCATTGTTTACGCAAGTAGATAACGCACTCTTGCTTCGGCTTATCGTCGTTGAGCACGAAACCGAGCCACGAAGTAGACAGGCACAACGACACACCGAAAGTGTATAAACTTATATTTTTTTCGCTATGTATATATAGAAGTGTTGGCAATTGATAAGTCGCTCGAAAGTTCGTTAAACTTTCAGCCTGTTTTCCATTTAACCGACGGTTTTAAAAGGCTTTTTATTAGCATTCGCGTTTATTCCGGTTTTCATATTTTTTTTTATTTCTCATGCGAGCCCGTTCAAATGCAGATTTCGCTAAAACCCCCGCATATGTCACTTGGACATTTTTCACTAACCGTCCTATAGTTGATGTTTGACCTATGTATCTTCGATCATTAATGCTAAGTGGTATAAGCTTAACGACGAATACTTACTGAATAATTTATCATACATTCGATGTTACCAGTGCATTATTTCTATAGCCGAAGGGACTTAAATCACGATACCAAGACAATAAGATATCTGTGAAAAGTATTGAAATCTTGTATTGGTCTGGATGAATAGATAATTTGAATATTTGAGCATAATTTAAAAATTAAATGGATTAAAATTTAATCACATTAATATTCTGTATTACGAGAAGTAACTTTTAGTTCTTCAGTAAGTGATTCTCGGTATGGACGAATGAAGGATTGTGTCAATTTTAGTCAGAAAGCGTCGATCAATACTAGAAAAAATAGAACTGATTTTGTTGTGACGTCAAAATGTTGGAATTCATATTTGATGGCGCGCCGAAACAATCAAATATTTTTCAACGTCACATCTCATTGTCTATATTTCATTTTCTGTCAGAAGTGAACAGTGGATTATCTTGTTGATCCACTGCCGATGTCATAATATTTGGTCTTGGTGAAGGCCAAATTCTGTTGAACAGTTTGTATGTTTATGGTTAAGTTAACGGATGAACATCAAGATAATCATCGTATTAACAAATCTTGGTCTTGTTCTGTACTTTTTTATCTGGCCTCAAATTTAGTTGCTACTGGGTACTTAAATAGTTATAAACAATTTTCTTAAATGAATACGATTTTTTAGTCAAATTACATTTTCAATTTTATATTTTCACATTGAAAAAGTTATGTAGGGTGTCTGTAACTGGTGTCACAATCAATTATACTTAATGTCAGATGCCGATTCCCTTAATGACACATTTTGATAGATCAAATACGAAAATATAAATTTAAAAATATAATTTGACTGACAAATAGCATTTTTTTTTTAAGAAAATTTGAAAAAAATGTTTAAGTACCCGTTACTCACTACCATAATTTTGAATTCGGGCATTGAGGGATCGAGAGTGATCGAGGCATTAGTTTGAAAGTTCGGTCCATATATATTTTCAATTATGATCTCGTAATTACATTTCGAAATGACATTCTTCTATCAAATACCATAATTATTCGCCGTATTGAAACGACAAACTCTTGATCTTATCTCTAAAATGTTCAGTTTAATATCAGTCTCGAATCACAAAACAAGACGATATCAAGAATAATGTTAGATCCTCCCGAAGCTCTAAGCTCGAGTACTGACGTAATGTATCCGTAGAGAAAAAGTGAAGAACAGACGGAATAAGAAAATCAACGGTTACGACTGACTGGACCATATAGGCATGACTGGAAAGCCATAAGAAAAACAGCTGAACGACAGTAGAGGCACACGCTACAGCAAGGAAGGAAATAGCCGAGTCGCTACGATATTCCCATAGGATTTTCAGGATGCACCTGCTGTACAGTCTGCATAAAAGTGAAGTGTGTTATATGCGGCCGAACTTTGAAGTTGCTGGTAAACATAAAAGATCGTATTTGGTTTGAATATAAATTATTATTTTCTTCTATGAAAGACTTCATTGAACTTATGGTTATAGTTCATAATTTTCATTCAAGTTAGAAAACATGTATAATAACGAAAGTTGCAGGTGTATAAGGTGTAGTAAAACATGACTGAATTAAACCAGACGGCGCATCATCTTGAGGTTCATACCGGACGTTAGTTGCACGTGTGCTCAAATTCGCTTCCTTCGAATCACGCGAATATGATGCAAATTTGATCTCGAGCTAGTGCTTATGCAAATTGAAGGTAAAAAATTATGTCGACATGAATCATCTCCGGTATATTTTACGGAATATTATTATTTCGTTAAAAATATTCCTTGCACTTCGTTTCTTTTCAACGATTCACTTATTCTTCTACATTTACACGTACTTATACTAGTAGACATGTCAATTGTACAAAAAATTGTAATAAAAAAATCTGTTTTTTTTTTAATCTAATCTTGTCAATATTGTTCGGTCAGTTACAAGATGAACAGTTTGACTAAATGTGTAGGCGATGAACAGTAATTAGCGAAAAAGGAGAAACTGTACATTTAAAGACAGCTGAATATCTCGTCAGGGAAACCACCAATCCAGCAATGATCCAAGAAAATGAAGGTCAAATTACCCTGACAGGTTAATACAGGACACTCCATATATCGATTAGGTGTAATTCATAATATGCAAACGAATAACAAATTAGTATATTTAAGTAAATGTTCGCAATCATTAATTAAAATTAACATTTCAGCTAAATGTACAGCCCAAAAAATATAACGATTAGATTTTGAATTTTTTCCAGTTTCTATTAAACGAACGTCACAACAATATTATAATATTTGTTGCTTCGACGTGTAAATATCAAGATATTTACGGATTACCTAACTGTATTTCCACCTGTAACAATAAAAAACAAAAGATTCCACTCCACAACTGTCATACCTGACTGTACTTCTGACTCATACATCCTTAACCGAACGATAGACTGTACGTGAAGACACCAGTGCGGTGGTGGTTTTTCGCATAGCTCCGGATAGAGGTTTGTACCCAAGCCGTCGTATCTCGTATAGTAGAGTCGAGGAAAAGCCATACTCGCTCGTGTATATAGAAAATATAGCCAAGAGCTTGCGTCGACGTCGATCTCCCAACGGAGCGAAACCTCGAGCTTAGCGGTGTAAGCTCCTCTGGGTCGAGCTGTTCCTCTTTTCATCGGCAGCTCTTGCTCGAGCATCGAATCTCTGCCAGACTCGTACGGTTGGATTTTGCGGAAAGTAAATAACGTGTTGCGTGAAAAATTTCGAGTTAATATTGGCGACAAGATTTTTCTATTACTATAGATTTGTCATTAAATGTGTGATGTGTATAGCTTATAGTTTCAGGGATTTTCACTTATTAACTTACTGATCTTTGAATTGAAACGCTGTTTTTAGATTTGCTGTGGTGTTTTTTTGCTTTATCTAAATTTGATAATAATTTACAATTGTTAATTAACTAATGGAGCAACAATGGCAAAGAGCAACGTAACTGCACGAAGATCAGAACATGATATGACATGGACATTCAGAATCATTAAAAATATAAAACTTCAAGGGTAAATCCTCCTTAAGTAAGACTAAAATTTTCTTGCATTAGCGGGTTTTTCATTTAAGGTGTCGATATATAGTATAATAACGTTAATAGCGATTATTATTCTAATAATTTATCTTTCATTTTAATTGGCCATTTACGATAATACAACAAATACAGAGTATTGGAAACAATATCGCGCGTATAATTTTACATTGCTTAAAAAGAAAATCTGTTAATTCACAAATCCGGCTATTGGAACAATGGAATATGCTGTTACTTTCAGTTTCCAGTATTACTCATATTGATTCAAAATAAAATATGTTCATTCAAGAGTTCGGCTATTGAAACAATGGAATATGCTGTTAGCTTCTGTTTACGTCTTTCTTATTGATTCAATTGAATATTTTTCTCAGCGTGGAATAGGAAATGTTCTAAAATCAATTATTGTAAAATGTAACGAATATTTAATTAAAAGGAATATACGTATTTCGATCTCGAAACAAAAAATTACTAAAATCTTCAATTCATGGAATTCTGGATGAGAAAATTTGCATTAAATAATCAAACAAAGTGGGATGAAAGAACTTATGCATTTGCGCTGAACTTACATCGGATTACTTTGTTCCTTCAGGGTATAATAGTATATTAAACTGGTAAGCTCCCGCAACTTTCACCAGAAACTCTCTCTGTCTCTTGAAATGGCATTTTTGATACAGCCAGAATGCCTTATTGAAAAGCGTTATTATAGATTATTACATTACAGAAATTTATGAGACAGTAGCAATTGTTCAATTAGGAGTCCGAACTCCTTTAAAATGATGATTCAAAAAATTGGAATTTTAAATATCTCCGGTAACGTAATAAAATTTGTCACTTATTCCAGTATTAGAAAATATAT
This sequence comes from Apocrypta bakeri, assembly GCA_018906985.1. Lineage (NCBI taxonomy): Eukaryota > Metazoa > Arthropoda > Insecta > Hymenoptera > Pteromalidae > Apocrypta > Apocrypta bakeri. The sequence continues at coordinate 3,736,296 of JACCIA010000005.1, forward strand.
GGTCTAGGATATCTTTAAATCTATTACGTCGCAAAATAGAACGTCGCAAGATAAAAAAAATAATGGGTAGGTTAAGATCAAAATTACTTGTAATACTAAAAATGAAAAACCAATTTTCTAATCAATAATTAGCTTCATTATTTAAATTACAAGTTCGGAAAAACAGGTCAAGTGCCTGTTAGTACTTTTAATTTTCAGAAGTGCCTAGACGAACGTGAAATTCCTAAATTACACGTACTGAAACAAAAGAAATTATTATAATTTTCAATACAATTTGACAGGTTGAAATTGGTAATCGATATACATATGTATACATCGTATTGAACAGCAATACTAAATTCAGACGTATTACTGCAGTGTGAAGTACGCCGAGGCAGATACGTAAAGTAAAAATTAAAAAATCTAATGCATTTAGTAAAAATAATTTATTTAGTGTGTGTTCAAAGTATTTTATCGTTGTCTTCGGTAAATTGTGATTGGATAAAGCTATTGCTTCAAGAAATTAAACAACATAAGTCTCGTATTGAAATTACAATACTTCAAAGCAACATGTCTCTTGATACTTGCCACAAGCAGCAGCATTTATTTATAAAACAATTGTTACAAAATTTTCCAAGTCAAGCTATCGATTCGATACACGAACCAAGCAAAAATTACAATGAATTCGCTTTATTCCAAGACAATCGAGCATTTAAATTGAACGTTGCATTTTGCGCTAGCCTTTGTGAATATAATACCACATTAATCGATCTGATTGTCAAACTAGCGCCTTCGACTTGTCGACCACACAGTTTAATTATTTATTGCAATGATAAATTACCACTTGATAAGACATTTAAATCAATTCTGAAATATGCATGGCTTTTTAAATTTTTAGATTTCTCAATTTTATCTATACGAGCGAATAGAACAACTTATAGCGATCCGATACTGTACCAGTATAATCCATTTTTCAACGAGGAAAGCAAACAAATACTTCATGAAAATATGTTGATATTCCCTCCTAAACTGAACGGTCTCAATGGATATCCTTTTCACTTGCTAACGTTGAACATTCCTCCTATGTTAAGTATGTATAAAACCAAAAATGGAACTGTCATTATGGATTCGCCCGATAATTATCTGATCGAGTTTCCATTGCAAAGAATGAATCTCACGATAAAATTGTCTGATGAGATAATCAATAAATCGTTAAAAGAATCATTTGCCATAGCTGAAAAATCTTTATCGTCTGGTCAAGTGAATATGTTTCCAACCGTAGCACCAATCATGTATGCTAGCAACAATAATTTGTTTCATTATTTTGCAAATGATTGTATCGCTATTGTAGCTATAGTTCCAGTTATTCTAGTTTCGAATAACTATACTTACAAAATCTTATTGCAAATGACTGCTGGCCCTTTGATTATCGTAATCGTCATGACGTTCGTGGAATTATCTTTCGAAAGAAATGATCATAGCGAAGGATTCATCAGCACCATCAGTCTTCTATTCGGTGTACCAATGAGAAAACAACCACGGACTACAATTCACAAATTATTTTTTCTGGTCATTATTTATATATATTTCAGATATTCCACAGTTTACTTCGCCAGCATTGTTAACGACATGGTTGTTCAAAATGAAATCCAATTTAACACGTATAGAGATCTGGAAAAGAGTGGGTTACCGATTTACGTCACGGACTTTGATTACAAGGAAGTGTTCCAAGATGCTTCTAATAAACATATACTTCGCATGGAAAATAGAACTCACAGGATAATAGACGTTACAAGCTGTTTGCGTGAACTTGCTGAATACGGCAATGTCATTTGCATATCTGGCTATGTGAGAGCTGAATATCACGTAAAAAATTATCAAAAAAGGTTGAAGAAAAGAATCATGAAAATAGCAAAACCTTTGTTGGCCTGCAGGCTTTTTTGCTACTTGTTCGAAGCTGCATCGCCTTATATACAAAGATTTTCGTACATCGAACGAATAATGCACGAGTCTGGTATCAGTGGTGCTCTGAAATTTTTTAACGTAGTCCGCAAAATTGACGAAGAAAAAATGTCAAACGTGTTTTTGTTGAAAACTTCGACGACCACTATTATCAAGTTATTTATTTGGATGTACGCAATTGCTATAACCATATTTTTCCTTGAAATAATTAAATGTAAATTATTATTTTAACAATATGCTCTGTCAGTGACTACGCTTTATGTAATATATATTTTTTATCGTTTAATAAAATAATTACAATCACCTACGGATTAAAAAAAGAATTGTCATCTGATTTCCAATCCCATCAAATTTGCATGTCACGAGGTAGACATTTTCGAGAGTCAAATACAACTCGTCGATATTTTATATCGAGCGGCTTTGTACTACCATCGCAGACGTTTCCTGTATATAGAAAATCCGTCTGGTGCATACCACCTGAGCTCCTCTACACGTGGGAGAGACAGAGAGAGAGAGAGAGAGAGAGAGAGAAACAGTGATGTAGAGATAGGTGCTATATTCATTCCTTGACCCCCTGAAGTCTCTTCGGTTAGCCGCGGCGCCTAGCCTTGGAATTTACCTACGTATGCGTGCATGTATATGTATGTACATCCCTGATAGATATATACATTATACATATATGTTGAATGGCGAGAGGTAAATTTCTACATAGTTCACGATGCACCATCGCTCACTTGTAGGTGGTATTCGAGTGTCTATGTAGTGTTTACATTTCATAGCTGAGTTAAGTTTATTTTTACTACGTGATTTTTGAATGTATATTTAAGTTAGGGCCTCAACAAGACCCAAGATTATTCTTGATATCATCTTGTCTTGTAATTTAAGACCAATATTAAACTAAACATTTTTATGACTAGACCAAGATTTGGTTTTCCAATTGTCTATTAAATACTGCAATTCATTGGATGTAATATTTAAATTCATTTACTAGAAATATATGAATCAAACTTTCTATAATAATAATAAGACCCCAGACAATCTTTAGAGCGTAAATAAGTTTGACACGAATAATATCTACTTCCTTCCCTAGTAATATATTCAATACTTGATAGTTCTTAATACTAGAGCTTCAACAAGATTGAGATTATTCTTTATGTCCTTTGTATTCTAATACCAAGACAATGTTAAAGTAAATATTTTAAACACAAGACCAAGATTTTTTAATACAAGTCTGGATATACATAACGTCACCATTAGCATACAAAGTGTTTTACAGAATTTGTTTGGCAACACTAGAGTAAGGCAAAGCTTCACCAAGACCTGATGATTGTTAATATCCTCTGGTCTTCTAATTGAAGACCAATACTAAGACAATATTAAACTAAACATTCTCAAGGCAAAACCATGATTTTTGAATACGATTGTTTTGATGTACTGTGATCATCTGTTAATTTAACCATAAACAAGATGGTCTACTAATGGATGACTGAAAAGGAAGTATGTTCTAATACTCTAATTATGTACAAAGGCATATTCAAATGTCAAGACCAATAAAAGATTTCCAGTTAATATAATAATATATTTCGGTACCAATACAATACTTTTCATAAATATTATTATTGTCTTGGTACATAGAAGCTTGATTACCGTGAAATATTTCGATGAAAATTAAAAACTAATACTAGAATCGCAAGTACAGCATCGAATATCAGAACTGCTGATTGACGAATAAATGAAATAAGGAAAAGTTTGTCCCTACTGAGGAAAATTCGCTAAAAGTTAGATAAATTGGAAACGATGGTATAGAACGCGCTTAAAGTACATGCTAGTTCGTAGAGTTGTTCATCAGTTGTTAAACTTTCATCCAAGGAAGATCGAAAACTCGAGTCTTCAGACCTATTTGGTTTATCACATTTCAAAATTCATGCATCACGTAGTCTACCAAAGCGGAAATAAATTTTTCACCTCAACGCCATCTGACAATTTCCAATATACCACAAGCTTTCATCGTCTTGCAAAACACGTTCTAGGTAGAAAAAAAATAAAAAGAAAAAATTCCGCAAAGTAATATAAACCTTACTTCAGCACAGAATCTTTAGGAAACACCTGTCAACCCTTTTCACACCCACCTCCCAAAAAACTCGTCATACTACAACAGCCAGCTTCCAATCTCGTTATTTCGCATCGGCCATCGTCGTCCAGTCTTATCTTAATTGACTTGCTAAGCTCTCCGGATTCCGCCTCTCGGCGTTATAGTACAGCAATAGTGGTAGTTCGTCCACGACTATATAACCAAGACTCTCTTTTTTTTGGCTGTTCCCGTTCGATACAGGCTCGTAAATAGCGAGGCCCTCGTAAATTCAACGCGCATATATAAAGTCGCGCTTTTCCAGGCGCCCAGACGCGCATCACGCGCGAAATAACCGCCCACGGCGACGACACACGTTCTCCTCGATATAAAAGGTGGCCGTTAGAACGCCGCCGCCGTCGAGTCTCCGATGCTCGTGAATGCTTCAGCGGTTTTTGCATGCGTCGCGAGCCCAAGCCTCTATATGTATATAGAAGAATTACACTACGATTCGAGAGGTATATACATGGGTGGAGGGAATGCGTTCATTTGCGGAATTGCGAGTGAAAGAATTTACCGCGAGCAACTGATGTACTGTTATAAGCTTGTTTTCTTGGGATATCTCGCGAGCGGTGCAACCACGGGATTTATTAGGTGCTTGAATATACTATTAGTGAGAGGAATATATCGCAACGGCGATATGACTTATATGGAGGTTTACAAAACGGCGTGTTCGTGATGAAGTAATGGTGAAATCGAGAGGTTCTGATGAATTCAATAGTTTGGTTACTTTCTCCGTTCTGGGAAATTATTATTATTTAATAATGTTTGCTAAATTACAAGATGTGATCGTTCATAGTCAGCTAAATTGTCTGTTTGATCGCACTCAATAATGCAGCTCGACGTAAATATTTCACTGATAGAACTTACTTTCTGGCTTGGCAGGAGTTCAAACGTTGTGCAGTTGGAAAATGATCGTCGCATCTAGTTTTCAAAACTTTTCGAAACGCTTTCCTGCCAAACGTTTAACGTCGTTTACGGATCCACCTTTCCATCCAATTTGTTAAAAAGGAAAGTTTTATTAGATATTTTAATATGGATGAATGTTCAAGTTTTCCACTTGTTCGTGAATAACAAATGTATACAGAACTGTGTGTTGTACGCGCTGGACTGACATTTTATTGATTTGGATCAATAATCCAATTTGTTAAAAGGGATAGTTTTATTAGATATTTTTGAACATGGATGAATATTCAGTTTTCCACTAGTTCGTAAATAACACATGTATATAGTACTCTACGTTGTACGTACTGCCCTGCAATTTTATTGATTTGCATGGGAAATTTAACTAAAAAGTCTGGTAATGTGATCACAGACTGACAATGCAGTGTACCAAATTTCACGAAACTCTTTAGCATAATTTAAAAGACTCCAAATTCGTCTAAACTTTGTAGAAATTCTTAGTACATTTTTATGCATAGATACACGAAGTCATTTTCATTCTCAATTGGTTAAATGGAATAAAGGAAGTAAAACAATCAATTTAGTTTTAATGACCTTTTGATACTTTCTTTCATGATACTAGATAATTTTCTAAAATGACTGTACTGTTTGGTAAACTTCTTGAACGTATATTAAAGTTTATTATACCTTTTCTCATGATAAACACCTCTTTGTTTACATAATCCTAGTAATAGTAAATTATATGTAGTAGAAATGATGATCTCTTGATCCAATGTGCATAAGTCAAATTTGAATTGGATGTCCAATGTTTTTTTTACATAAGTATACCGTATCTGAACCTGTGCACAACTTAATATCCTCGATCAGAGTGAGAGAGAATTGCTATAACTCATTGCTTGTGAATGAGTGACAAAAAAAATTAATTTTCTCATTACACAAGCAGTTCAAATCGATATGAAACTCGTCTAACTACCCACAGAAGCTATAAAATTAATAAAAAAATATAAACATACACATCCTTTATTTCAACAGGAGCAATATCCCTATATTCTATCTCGTCATAAACCAACGAAATTTTAACGAACAAGACCGATCCATGGACTTACCATCGTACGTCAATAACCCATTATTCAAAAGCTTTAAAAAAAAAGAAAATATACTCCTTAAGTATACCCGGCGTCACGCGGTTAAAAACAAGAAGCCTCATCATTATGAAAGCAAGAAAGCGACGTTAATAACAAAAAACGAAAGAGCCCTAAGGAGCCGCAGCGAGCGACAGGCACGCGCAAGACAAAATACACCGATAATAATACCCAATAAAACGACAAGGACCAGTAAAGGAATCCTCTGGAAGCTCTTCTTACAAGAAGAGAGAGAGAGAGAGAGAGAGAGAGAGAGAGAGCTCGGATCCTCGCCTAATGGAGCTTCACGCGGCGTTTCTCGCGCCCGAGATGCGAGATAACGCGGAAGGGGCCGGCCAAGTTCATTTGCTGGCCTCTCATACGCACACACACACACATATATATATATGGGTGATTCTCTGACAGATTTTGTTGCGAAATTCGCTAAGCTTTTGAAATAAAATACGTTTAAGGTATATATCGATGTATAAGAGTCAGGACCAGCTGGTCCCAAAAAAGGAATCGGAGAAACAGACAGTTCGAAAAAAGATTTGAAGAACCGTCAAGTTTAAATAATATATGAAGAACCAGTCAGTTTAAAGAAGATTAGTAGAACCAACTTGTCCAAAGACAGATTTCAATCATAATAACCTATATAATGTCTATTTTATATATATAGCCGTGACTTTGATCTACACAGTGTTACTAAAATTTACAGAAAAATTCTTGTCAGTTAATGTAATAAATTATTATGGTTGTGAAAACTATAAATTAATTCATTGCGTGGAATAGTAATGTAAACAAACAGTGTCGATTTTGATAAGCAATTATTGGTCCAAAACGTGAATTGAATATTTCTCTAGTTGATAAAAGTGTTTAAATATAATTTACCACTTTGCAAAGAATATAACTTCCTGAATTATATTTGGTTTTATCCTTTGCACCGTCTCAATTTTTCTATTTTTTAAAGTTTTTTAATTTTAGCAAGAAACGTGATTATGTAAATATCTTGAAACTATGGTAAATACTTTCCCAGTAATGTAAGCTACCTTATCTATACATTTTAATGATACTAGGTACAACCGAAGTCACGATATACGAGTAAAATAGCAGTTTTATGTACGTAATACGAGATAATTTGACTGATATCTTTATTTCCAGTTAGATACACAGTTCGATTCACAAGTTGCATCTAATATCGATAGTTTTGTAATAAATGAAAGGAATCTTTACCTTATAAATATTTGATTTTTACAATTAAATGTTTTGAACTCAATCTGGCTGGCGTTTTGATTGTAAATTGATATATCATTTGTTGAACTTTATTTTAATATGTCTGGTTCATCAAATATTTTTTTTTAATTAGTTTATCCATCAAATTTTTTTTTGAACTAGTCGGTTCTACATATTTTGTTGGAACTGGCTGTTATTCCAAATCTTCGAATGAGCTCAAAAATGGTCACACAATCTACAAGAATACTGAAAATACCGCCTTTGACTTCCTACAACTTGGACACGAAAGAAGAACAGTTTAAAATGATTTTGAAGAAAAGAACCATTTCTTTACCTGTCAATCTGTCAGAGAATCACCCATATATGTATATACCAAAGGAGGTTTGCAAAAATTACGCATACCTAGGCCCTCGTCAGTACTCGTCGTCGTCCTCGACGAGCGGCGCGTCTAGAGGCGATAGCATCAAGAGTGAAGAGACTACTACTGCTGTGTAGCCTCCCGGCGTTTTAGGATGAAGCAAGAGAGGAAAGATGATTGATCGAGCGTTTTAAGGGACGCGTGCTGTAATTATTTTACGTTTTTTAAGTTTAATGGAAATTCTTAATATTGAGATTGCTCGAGGGAGAGGTGCGGTGACAGGGAAGTAGAGAAGCGACAAGGTGGGAAAATAAATTATTGCGCCTAAAAGAGGTAAGGTATTCTTTGTGATTGATTGAGCATTAAAGGCTAATGTGTGCGATAATAAGCTTGTATAATTTTTGATTTTCTATCTTCCATAAGAAAAATTCGATTAATTTATGGGATTCGTGTGGTTAATCTCACAATTCTCTAGACTTTCACATACAGACACGCTTTCTACTCTATACACTACTGCTACGGTGGACTTTAATTTTCACATCAGAATTAATGGGATTATAAATTTCAAAGCAGTTCATTTGAATTGTCTCTAAATGTTGAGCTGTACAGGTACAGCACTGAAAAAAAATATTTTATATAAAAAATGATTTCATTGGTTAAGAATCGTAAAGATTTTCGACTTCTAAATTTTAATTTATTCATGCGTATTATCAAATTTTTCATGAAAAATCTCGCCTTTTTAATACAATTTTTCCGATTTGTTTTTAAGTTATAGAGACAGAATTGTACTTTAGTATGTATGGATCACAGATCACATTTCGAAAGATGACGATTTTTGAACTTTAAAAGCTGACCTTGAATTTCATGGTTGCATAAATATAGATGACATTAAATCTAAAATCGAGTTACATTAAAGTAGAGGCTTCAACATTTAATTTAAAAAAAATGTTGACCTCTTTACGATATTTTTTACTTGATATATTGAACTTTGAAATTGCGACTAGTTTTAGTCGGAATTGGGTGTTGCGTTAAATTTGTCGAAAAGGGTATTTTTAAAGGAACTTTTCGATGTTTACAAAAATATTTAAGGTATTTATAAAAGTGTTTATTTGTAAACAGTTAGTAACATTTTGATGATATTTTTTAAATAATTTTGGTTATAATCACATATATGTTTTAGAACCTAATATTTTGTTTTTTTAAATTCAAGTAAATTTTTTCTTACACTTTTAATACATGGAAGTTTGTTTTTACTCTAGAATTACGTTATAGTTTCTTTATTGTACAGTAAATAAACCATAATTTCAAGGTGCCTAACACTCTTTAAATTTAATAAATTTTTGTATTAAATAAAATAATAAACAACGATAGGTTCGAACATTAGCAACGTTTCAATCTTGGCAGTTTCGATCTTCAAGCCTTTATTAAAGAAAATTATAAAAACATAAAATTACCAATGGTCTTACCATAAAAATAAAAAAAATTAAATCACAGTCACGTGTCAGTTCTGTCAAGGTTTAATTGAGATACTAAATAATTTATAAAAAATTCTAAATTAGTTCACATCCTAATCTATTTCAAACAATGTTTACTTACTAAAAATTCACTACTCGGTATTTTAACGCTAGACACTCGTAAAGTTTAAAAATTGTGAAAATACCCAAGCAAAACAGCAAAATTTCAGTTTCACACATCACCGTGACATTTAATAATTTCGATAAAATCTCCGTGAAATTCCTCTCAATCTAAAGAGACAAGACTCATTTACAGAAAATAATAACTCACTCCGACATCTTATCCGCGCACTCCAACAATTAAGAATCCCCGGATTACCCTACAAAAAAAAAGCAAAACGGTACTTCACGCAGAGGCGGATGACAGAAAAGCCGCAGAATCATCGTCGCGACGGTCCCCAAGCCCACGAACGTGCGGTATCGGGCTGACGTGCCGAAGGGGCCGCGCCATTTAAGCCTTCTGGCGAAAATAAAAAAAGCCCAAGTGCACTCAAGCCTCTCGAAGCGCGCGTAATCTCACCGCGCGGAAATGCATTTTCCATTAAACAAACACGCGCCTGATGACGAGATCGGCCGGACAAGTGCGCGTACGTATGCGAAATGCGCGAGTTGATGTACAATGACTGGTTCGTTAAGGTGGTCTTGTTTTTTTTTTTTTTGAAGAGGAGGAGAGACGTACTTTAAGGTTTAAAGTTGCGAAATCGGAGGAAGTTGATAAACGAATGAGCGGACTCACTGGAGTGACATAAATTCGTTTTAAAAGGTGTAATAAACCGTGATGACTACTGGGAACGCCAGGTTTATATCTGTAAATGATGTTCGCCGTTTTAAAAACAGGAGTTTCATGCGACATTGTTCGAGTGTGGTTTTTACCTCAAGGGGTCAAGACAGCTTTACAATCAAAGCTTATTAATTTGACAACAGTGCTGTTTAGTTATAATTTCGATTTGATCAAAAAGGTGCATAGTTGGGAGTAGAGGATTCAAAGTTAATAGATGGATGTATTCGACTGCAAATTGGTAGTAATAATGTTTTGTATATAATAAAATCGAATTCGTAGACAAATGAAAAACTGGCTTTTTAACCAAATATTGTAAAATAATTACACATATTGTAATGTCAGATTTCTTCTGATCATTCAGTTTGAAATCCATATATTTAATGACTGTTACTGACAAGATTAAGATTAGCCTATTGGTCGGATCTTATTAAATTTGAAAGCTTAACTTTCAAATTTCCAAAAGTGAAGGTTCCAGCCTGACTTTGTTAACTAAAAAATTTAAAGATACACTTCCAGGCGCAAAGTGTCTACGAAAATCTAGTAAAATGAGTATACGAAATATACTTCTTGTACAGTTTAATCATACCAAGTAATGTACATTGATATGTAAGAGGCTTAAAGGGCCAAATTGACCAGCGTTGATGAAGCGATGCCAGAAAGTAATGAATAAGTTTAATTAGTGTATGTAATTATGAATTTTGGTAACTAACTCATGAGATGATTACCAAAAATATTTTCAAATCTTGTGTTCATTTCAGATTCTAAGTCACCAAATCTATAAATTTGTGGTCCAAAGATATTTGTTATATTTCAGCTTCGTAATAAATATTGTAACAATTTTTACTCTAATTAGTTTTCTATTGAATTCTCAAGAAATCTAAATAACTCCGCAACGACTTGTTTTTCGTAGACAGTTTTATGCTATTAAAAGGCGTGTCTATGAATGTTTCAGAGTCCCCTTCAAACTCTCGCTTTTAAAAATTTTAAGAATTAATTTGACAGCTACATTTTGACGGCATAGCACTTTTAAAGTGTTTTTCTTTAAAAGTCTAGGCAATTCTATAACAGAAAGTATTCCTGTGTTTTTAGTGAAAAATCCTTCCCTGAGAAATTACAAATTCATCAAAAGAGGCTTTAAAAACTGTAAAAAACTTCGGCCCTTGATTCGTGTGTACAGCTTCGCAATGAATTTTTTTAGCTTAACGAGCCCAACGGATTCTTACGGTAAGAGAAATTTTCTATGAAAATATGTAAGAACAATAAAGTTTTTTTACTGCTTAAACGTGACTTATTTCTCTCTTAAAAGCAAAAAAAAACTTTTTAAATTCGCATTCTCTTCGGGAAACAAGACACCTTTAAGCGGGGCTGCCTTAAATTAAAAGTTTTAATTACTTAAATTAATTATGTTTATATATTTCATAGTAAAATTATAGATACGTATGCCTAGAACTAAAGCTTTGTTTCACATCTTTAATTCTCTTCGATCGTTATTTACAGTGAGTTGTTGAAAAGTCAGTCTCGTAAGATTCAAGATGAATTGAATGGACCAATTGATTTAAAAAATTTTGGCACAAATCGTTGTGTAAAATATTTTCATCTCATTCAATGAAAAATTCCTTCTTTCACGATTCAAAGAATGTATCAAAAAGTCTTCAGGTCAATTTTGAGCTCAATCGGTCTATTCATTCATTCTGAACCTTACAGGTCAATGAGTTTTCAAAGCTCAACGTTATCAACAACTTCAGTATTAAATATATAAAATGTACAATTAATAAAACTAATTAAAATTTTGATTTGTAGGTAGCCTCACTTGCCTTGTTCCCAAATGACTTTCCGTTCCAAACGGCTCCGATGAAATTGACAATTAATAACGGGAATGCGTTTAAATTTAAAGCGACTCCTTCGTTATAAATTTAACGCAGTCGACATTAAAGTTCAGCATTAAAAACGATGTTTACTCAGTCCCCTCACTCTTATTATTCTCTTTCCAGCAAAATAACTAATAATCCTCAGCAGCACCTTCTACTTACCACAAGCAGAAAAGTTTCTCGCAACCAGCTAACGAACAGTCGGTCCTGTCACAGTAACAATTCACCAACTCTGGCGCAAAAAGGCCCTTCCCTTGCAAAAAGTCAGCCTCGAGCTCCTAATTACAACATTTGCCACTGGTTTCATTCAGCTCAGCGTAATAAACCAGCCACTGCTCGCGCATTCCCTTTCATCCCGCGACTGCAGCTTCTTCCACTCCCTTGCCTAATAACACATACGTGAGGACTTCAAGTCTCTCATTTGCATTCATTATTCTTTATGCGTTGCTATTTTTCCTATCCCTCTCTCTCTCTCTCTCTCTCTCTCTCTCTCTCTTGGAGGAAAGCAAGTGAGTTCTTCCTTTTAATCTCTTTCTGTCGGTGTATAGCGCTGTCTCTGGGCCTGGAGAGACTTTCGCTAAAAATCTTAACTATATCTAAGCGAAGCACATCTTTCGAGAGAGAACGAGGAGAAGGTATTGTATGAACTTTAGTTGAGAGTTTCCAGGTTTGCTAGCGCGCGAGTTGTTATTTAAAGGAAAATGCTGTAAGCTGGAGTTTGTGAAAAGGGTGTCTGACCTAAAAATTTTAATGGGTAGAAAATTTTTTGTCGTGTGGTATAATAATATCATGAAATGTCGAGGTATAATTACGTGTATAAGTACGTTGTTTGGAAATGTAAAAATAATTAGTTTTGAATTTAGCTTTTTTATTAATTTATTGTGGAATCGTAAGGTATTGGTTTGTGATAGAGGATGAACATGGGGAAACAATTTAAGGAAGCAAGCCACCTTTAAGTGAAGGTAATCTAAATTATATTTAAAGAATGTGTCAAAGAGTAATTATGCCAATTTTCAGCTGAATTAGTCCATCAGTTCACTTTGAATCTTACGACTATAGCAGATACTTTCTCAGTAATGTAAGCAACATATCTATAAATTGTGATAATACTAGGTACAGCCAGAGTCACGATATACGTGTAAAATAGAAGTTTTATTTATAATATGAGATAATGTAATTGATATTTATATTTCCAGCTAGAAACACAGTGCGTTTCAGAAGTTGGAACTAATATACATAGTTTAGTAGTAGACGAAGGGATCTTATTGGATCTTATGGCGCTGATCAGAATGATCGAACCTTTTAAAAATTGATTTTTAGACTTCGACGTTTTGGATTACCACCAGGTTAACCAATGTCAAAATTAGGTTACATCCTAACTTTCGCATTATTTTCACAGAACAAAATCTTTATTTCTAATTTTAAAAAGGTGCCAATAAGTAATCATATGCATTTTCAGCTAAATGAATCTATAGTAGGCCCATCAGTGAATAAATCTTCAACAATCTACTGTAAGTGGTCAACCAAGGGAATTACAGATGTCAATAAAACTTAAATCAAAGGTGTAATGTATTATCTATTATACAATTTTAGTATTAAATATACAAGCGATGTAATAAATATTACTAATAAAAATTTTTAATTTTTGCTGACTTAAAAGGTGTTGAAACCGCTTGAAATTTGAAATATGTGATTTTGAATGAAGTGATAGGACAGAAATATTGATCTCAATGTTGAGATACATTTTCCCAACAATTATCTTTCATTATCGGCTGTTTGTTAACCATTTTCGAAATTTCGTTTTTGAGAACTCTTATTATAATCATTAATCTGAATTATAAACATTAATGTTAATAAATATTACGATGGCATAAATTAATTTTTTGAAAACTCGTTAACTATTAGAAAAAAAAGCATTTAAATACTAAATTTAAACTATTTTTAACATTTTATAGTTGGTCTCTTTAATCGGTGGAATAAATGTCGAAAATGAAAAAGTATCTACGCTATTGATTTTGGCAGCGGTATTTTTATGAAAAGTTTGATAAATTTCTCATAGATTATACACATATTTTATTTTAAAAGTAATATTTAACATGAACAGTTAACTTTAATTTATATACACTGATATTTCACGGATAATAAATTTAGTTTAAAATAAATCTTGTTTTTTCGTAATCCAAGAAACTACTAATATCTTCATTAAAAAAATAGCAATTTTTAGATAAATAAAATTTCGTAAAAATATAAAACAATGGCTTTACAACTATTTGTTCTTTCGAAAACTCCAACATTCACGATTTAAAGAGCGTATAAAAAAGTATGAAATATCGCACCAAAAATCCTCGTGCATTCTTTAGCCAATTCTATAAATGTCTATTAGGAATGACAACAAATTCATTCAAATAATAAATATTTAAACTATATTACATTTATTTCCTTAGAGTGAAAAAACAATTTTTTTTCTTCTGTACTTTAAAACAATATCTCCCGTATTTATAATACCCATTTCATCAAAATACAGCAAGTCAAACATGTAAAGCAAACCCATAACGCAATCACCGACAATTTTGCATTTTAATCGTCCTTAACTTATCAAGTCAAACAAGAAGTTTTGAAAAGGTACAGCTAACAACCGTGAGCTACCCAATAGGACAGCATAATGCAATATGCAGGTGCTCCCGTACCGTTAGGCTATAGGCACGTACAGTCATTGCATGTGGTGGATGGCTGACCCGCTATCTTCCAAGGTGGTATATGTGCCGTCGACAAACACACGGGTCTGACGCTGGGCGCAGACGTTTTCAGGAGGCGGTACAGCTAATACATCCGGTGCTGAACGTCTTGGAGAAGCTACTTTCTTGAAAGCAGCTGTTTACCCGACTAATTTTGGCTGCTTTTGGGACTTAGTCGAGAGTGTACCGAGTCGCACTGTGCTTGTGTTTGTGTACTTTAATTTTATGCTGAGACGAGCTTTGGTTGATGTATTTTTCTTGCATTGTTTTGCGTGTGGGTTTATTCCTATCGATGTGATGATTATCGATAAATGAGAATGAAAAGTTTGATTTATTAAAGATGTAGATTTTGTATTATTTTGGATATTTAACGTAACAAGGCACATCTAAATGAGACCATATAAAATGAAAAGTTTTAATTAATTATATTAATTTGATTCCTCATATATTTTTAACGATGAAAATTTATACCCTTGATTAGAGCTTTGTTTCACATGCGTAATTCTCTTGGTTGACCACTTACAGTAACTTGTTGAAAACTTACTCACTAATGGATTAATTTAGGTTAAAAACAGACGTATCTACAATTTTAGTATTCAATATATAAAGAATACAATTAATATAACGAGCTTAAATCCTTAGATACAGGTCTCTTACTCCTTTATCTGACATCCAAAAGAACTGAATCGTCTGATACATTTTCATTCGCGTAGACCGAATTATCCAATATCAGACAAAAACATCGTATAACAAACTACAAACTCCTAAGGAAATCCAAGTCGATCTCTTTATACCTAGAAGGCCGTTTATTCCCTTGTCGCTTTCCCATTCCCTATAGCCGACAACACATGTATACACACACTGGTACAAACAAAAATCGCATAAATACCATTCAACGTGGGAAAAGGGACAAACATAACGACAGCAGCAACAGAAAAGTCAAATAAGAAACTACAAGAAAAAAAAACAAAACTCTCCTTCTCATACATACCTATACGGTATAGGTATACATGGGTACACACACGTGTAGTGCATGTGCATACGCGCCGTTTAGTGTGTGTGTGTGTGTATGCGAACGCGTGTAATATAAATGTTTCTATTTAATATAATAGCACGTAAAGGTGGTGCCGGACGAAAATGATGAGGTTTCTTGTTTTTAATAATGTAGTTGGCTGCGCTATAAGCCTCGCATAACTCTTGCCGTGAATAGAAGCCAGCGGAAGCTTAGCTAAACCCGAGCGTTGCGTTATTTATTCGTTTCGCCGTATATGCTTCATCTTTATTTTTAAGTAAAAAAAATTCAAGATTTTGCGTTTGTTTGGAATGTTCGAATGTACAGGAGAGGCGAGAGTTTGATTTAACCAAAACACTGAAAACAAAATTGTTGGAATATGAAGGTGTTTAAATGTAAAATTGTGAAGTATCGAAAATAATTTTGTTTCATTCATACGTAAGCAAACTAACTCCTCGATATTTACGAAATTCTAAAGTTAACATAGACTAGCTCGTCGAGACTCGTCGTTACCAATCGATTCATTCAACGTTTTTCATACTTTTTCAATTGTTATCGCAATTATTTTTCGAATCGATACAGCTCAATAATTTCACTCTGTAGTGTCATATAGGTATGATTATTGCCATAAAAATCTATTATATATTTTAAATAAAATTATGTATACCTACTTAATAATATTAAGATAATATTACGGTTCAAGGACAATTTTAGCAAAGATAGTGTACAATTAACTTTATTTTTTAGAAAATGTATTTGTTAAAAAATTAGAATATTAACAAATTTAGAATGTGATGTAAATAGTGATAAATTTACTACTTAATATATCGTAATTTCACATTGAAAAACTTTTTTTGAACGAAGATAATAATTATGTACTTGAATAATAAACAATATCATGGTTTTAGAAAATTAAAATTATTTTTTTAACATTTTTCTTACTGTACACTTACTTACTGTATACAAATGAAAATTTGCTTTGATGTATAAAATAATTTTTCTAAAATTATCAAATTCCTTTATTTAACACTAGATGTATTCGCTATTTAAATATATCTGTTTCCACTATTTATTTACATACTTTATTTTTTAATTTTTTCGACAGAACAGCAAATCGATTGACAATCATTTTAATCATTCATCCGCTATTAACCTTTTGAAATTTTACGCAACTTAAACACATTTACAGAATGTCAGTGTTTTAAAAGACAAATCTACCTTACGAAATTTAACCACTAAATAAATAAATACATATTTCATAAAAAGTCACTTATAATTAAAATAAAGTAAACCACCTCCGTGAAAATCAGCGAGTACCTTCTACGCATACAGAACAGGGATATTTACTCAGTCCAGTCCAAACAGCATTAATTTTAAACCCATAGCAGAAACGGCAGTTTTCCGAAATAAAGGAACAAAAGCCCGCGCAACGCGTGAATCCGCTCGTCTCCCACGCGTCTAAATCCCTCAGTTTTCCGGAAACATATATATATATACGCACAGAAAACAGTGGACACGCGTACATCCACTAGTGGAATGACATACGCGTGTTCGTATAACGATAAATGTGCCGATTCGTACTGTATGGAATAAAGGATACGACCGGGTTCTCATAGCTCGCGAGAGGATAATGGGACATCCCGCGTGGAAGTTTTGTGTGGCGAGTCGAAATTAAACGGCGGAAAAGGAGGACATTTTAATTTAATGTACGGATGTGCTCGGGCGATCTTTGTGAAACTAGGGCAATTTTGAATTTTCGGTACGAGCCAAAACATATGGCCCGGTGGTAATTGGCTTTTATGTTTACGATCGCCACGATGGATTTACGGGTCAACAAACTTTTGCACTGCGCTCACGGCCGAGAGAATTTTCGATTTTGTAATTCATTCTTTTATATATATATATATATATATGTGTGTGTATATATAGGAAATGTAAGTTATCTGCGGTTACTTACTATTTGCTTGATTTTTCTTATTTTAATAGTTTTAGTAAATTTTTGGTTTGATATAATTTTAAATGTTTATTTAAATTACAATAAATGTTTGCTTTAATATAACAATTCGTTGTTAATATGGAATTTTTACTGCAGATAAATGTTTTTTTGTGATTTTCAAAAAATTATTGAAAGCTAATTTTGATTTGTACATAGTAATGAGTAACGTGTTTTAATTAACGTGTACTTTCCGATGACTACTTTTTTAAAGCCAAATTCGGTTTTTGAATTCGAGTGAAAATCATTTCAAATAGAAATTTCAACGATAACTTAATTTGTTTAATAAATAAATGTTGTTAATTATAGCAAACCGTCTTTAAGTTTGTCAGCTACGTATAAATTCTCAGTTGAAAAAATGATAACAGCTTCAGTGAACATTTTTCTGTATTTAAGAGGAATTTATAATTATTAATAAATTATTTTCTTATAACACGAGTAATATTTTAGTAAATAAATTTGTTTCTATATAGCCAATGATTAGATAGACTAAATGAAATATTTCTCTAGGTTTTGCCGACAAATCATTTTTTGCAATGAAACAAAATTTTTTTTTAATCTATTGATAAGAAGGAATATTATCGAAAGAAAAACAATCATGTACACGATTAAATATGTTAACGACTGCGCAGATATTCGAAACATCGTATAGGAAGCATTTATCAGTTTGATAACGAATCTCGCAACACAGTGTATAAAAACCCGTACAAATTTATGTTCATTTCAGAATTACTCGTTCATACATATCAGTGTAAACATTAAATGTTATTTTAATTTAGTTGAATCTGAAAATTAAAGTATGCACTCTGTAAAATTAAATGTTAAAATATACTGACGTTTCCAAAATGTAATATTTAAAATAATATTATAACGTACAAAACACACAAATTAAATGCTTGAACATGAAATGGCATTTCCACATTAATAAAATTTACATTAATTCACTGATTAAAAAATTTGACACCCATTCGTTTATTGGCATAATTCATTTAAAATTTAATATCAATGATATTCATCCGCTGAAAAAAGTTGGCTATGTTGTAGAAAGTTTATTTATTTATTACGCAATTGCTTTCGTAAAAGAAGAAAATAATTTAAAAGTAAAGCTATATTTAAAGATTTCCAAGTAAACATAACGATCGGATACAAGTAAAAGCCTTTTCTAGGACTATCCGAAGAAATAATTATTTCGAATCAAAGAAATTATTTTTTTTGTTCTAACTCGTTTCATGGATTAAGTAAAAATTTCAAACATCGCGATCGTTTCATCATTTCCAGTAACGACCACACCCCCCGATCTATCAAATTATCAATATTTATTACGCAATTCGCAACACCTAATCTCGTTTTTGTCTCATCCCCTCCGACCAAGGTCCACGTGTGCGTTACACTTCGTCATAATAACAGCTCATCCATCGACAGTGAAGTTCCAATAATCCACCTCACAATCGCACTCAGACGTCATAACACTGTCCAATCATAAAGAGGAGGGGGGGAGACAGAAGAAAAGAGAGAAAGGGGGTGGGGGTGTTGAAATATAATCAACATTTTCGTGCAAACAATCGTGTCGGTCATGCAAGCCACTCGTTCATTCGTACATTCCCCGCGAGATTCCACATACCGGAGTGTCCTTGCCTGCATCGTCGCCTTTATGCGCTCCTCTAACCGTGAAAATCGCACGTGCGACGTAAACGCAAAGAGAGAAATAGGCTCACCCCACAGTCGTATACAGAGGTATACAATGAGGCAATTGTCAGCGGAGCAACATAATGGCGTTGGCGTTATAAATGAGAGAGAACGTCTGCAACTAATTTGGGCCAAGGCGTATAACGACCAAAGTGCGCGAGCATTGCCATAATTTTCGCTTCGAGAACTCGCCGAGAGAGAATATGAGTTTTAGGTATACGTGTTGGATGTACGTGTGTTTGTATACGGGTGAAACAGCTTGTGCCCCTTTCTTTTGGTTTTTCGAGTCTCGCTTATTCCCCGTGTGATCGTCAAAGTTAAATGAAGCGAGATTTTTGAAACGAGCCCGAGATTTATCGTTGGAAACAGTTGAGAGTTTAATGAATTGAATTGGGACTCGATTCCTGGATTTTATGCTAGTTTATTACATTCTTGTTAAGGGGGGTTTTCGACATACTTTCTTCCTGGAGTTCGAAGGTCTGGAATGAAAATTTGTAATATTTTTCAGAAGTCAACTTTTTTACTAGAAAGTACGTTAAAAATCGTTATGTAATAAAACCTACCAGACGATGATCTTATCAACCAGTGTAGAGATATGAGGTGTTTTAAATTTTGGTTTTGAGGATAGCTGCCGTAGGAACAGTTCGATGGATCTTTATTATTAATTTCTTTATTAATAATATCTTCTTAAGTACTATTCAAAGAAGAGTTTTTTCATTGTACAACTGTACAGAAAGATTTTTTTTTTTTCAGTCACTAATCCATCAAACGATAACTTAATGCATCAATATTATCTCACACATAACCCGATGCACAATTGAAACCAACCAACTTCACGAAACGATCCTACAAACTTTCGCACGAAATGCATCCCGAACATCGCTACATACACATATACCATGTACTTTACCTAAAACGACCCCCACATATGAATATAGGGGTGTTACGTATGCCAAGTCGGTCTGCTTTAGTTCTATCGAAAGAAGCATATGTGTGTCGAAGTATGTGTGTGGATGTTGCTACAAGCTATAACAACAATGTGCCATTTGGACTTGTTCTGTATAGGTACAGACAATTGTTGCAGTACATTGGAGAATGAGGGATGGAAGCAGAATTTGGCTTCTAAACTTACTATTGTGCCAAGCATCAAAGCGCAAATGTGGAAGGTGTTCGTGGAGGGAGTTGGACTTGTGGGTTGGGAATCGGTTACGCCGGGTGGCTTAATCTCTTTGGAGAGTCAGAAAGGTTTTGAAGTAAATTATTGTTTTTGGAAGTGACGCTGCAGTGGGTTGGAAAGAAACGAGTATTTTTATTTAAGCGATGAAATTTATTAGTTGAATTTTATAAATAAATATGTAGTGTATGTATAAAAAATCATTTTAAAGCTATTTTTATTATAACGCTTATAGATTAATAGAGTTTGATGTATTAGTGAAAAAGAATGAAGAAAATAGTTGCTTGATTTAAACATTCAGATATAAGACGCAAAATAAGTACATTTAAATAAAATTTTAAGAAATATGAAATTTATGTATTAAAAATCATTTTTTGCCAATACGTACTTAAATCAAAAACAAAATTTTGTATATTATCTAACAAATATTTACTGAAAAGCAACATTATTTTCGTAGCTACGTTTTCTGTATTAAAATAAAAAATTGCACAAATAAGTAAAATAATGAGTGTGACTATAACTCAATCATTTTTTAAACTCAATTTATATTGATTAGACGCAAGTAAATATTCTCCTAAGGTTATCCAAAAAAAATCACTCTTTGAAATCAGCGTATCAATTATTTTTTAAACGTTTCTTCATTTTAACTATTTTGTCAATTATTAAGTGTATTTTTTATTCTACATTGTTTTCATTTTATCAATTATCTTACAAACGTTAAGTCGAATCCATTCATCGCGTCATTAGAAAATTCAGGTACAGGTAGCTCAACGTTAAAAAGCATCTTGAAAATTCCTTTGTTCTGCCTCACGCCACGGCATAACAATTGGCCATTAGTACTCAATACTTCGCAATGGTTTTTATACGCGTAGAATGAAAAATTCCTGTCGTTTATCGTACTTACGGAAAACAAATTTCTTTTCAGATCCGGCACCAACAACACATTTTGCAGTCGCCTCTTTATAACTTGGCCCTTTATATTTTCGGTAATGGCAATCGTTCCTTTACCAGATACGTGCAAAAATCGGTTATCGGCAACTTTGACGAATAAATTTTCCGGCAAAGTATCGAACGTCATGAAAAAGTCTTTTCTAAAGGTCATATGCATAGTAGCGCTCGTATCGGCCAGCCAAGCGTCATCGTCACTTTCGGTTGATTTGCAAAAAATACCGGTCACTGATGCTATCACTTGTTTCTCCTCATTTTTCTGGTTTCGCTCTTGTTCCTCGCAATTCGAGCACTTGGATCGTTGAATCGCGAAGTTTTCATTCTGGACCAGCTTTTTCCTTCGATTCGTAGGCTGGTCCTGGTATTTTTGAAGTGCGATCTCTCTGATACTTTGCGAAAGTGAGATTACATTCTCTTCTACTTTATGACGACGTTCGTCTTGCCGAAGTATCCAATTGATCATCCAATTAGTGTTTCTCTTCGCCACAGGAAGACAGTCCCATATCATACGCAACGGCAATAACCATTCTGGTAAGATGTGCAGTATTTTAGTTTGTACAGCCATGCTCGATGGTTTTTCGCCCACGCTGTCGAGTCTCTCGAGAATATATTTAAAATCGGCAAGTTGTTTTCTAATGTCGACGTTATTCTTTAATCGGAAATCATAGAATTCTGACCATAAACTTATAGGATCTTCGTTAAACTTTGAAAATCGTTGCTTTAACACGTCCCACGTTTCTTTGGCTGATTTGCAATGTAGCAAATATCGGTGCAGACGATTCTCAACTGAACCTAGAATTATGTCCTTTGTATTCAATGATTCAGTGTTCCAAATCTGCCAATCCTCGGGTTCGGTTTCTCGATCGGGCTCCTTTTCACTGCCATCAACGTAACCCACCAGTTCGACTGATCGTAGGACAACGTGTATTCCGAATTTCCATTTGGCGTAGTTGTTTTCGTTGAGTTTCACGAATCTCACTTCATCCGCTGACATGATTGTGGCAACAATTGTGGTGTGTTGAGAAAAAAATGGTCACTGGTGTGTTTGCGATATTCACTGAAATAAACTAGTTTGTCAAATACCTCGGAATCGTTGGATTTCCAGTGGACAAGTTTCTTCATCGAATGTTCGAGTTCGACTGATTGACGAGGAAAGCTTACTAACAGATGAATTGCAAACTCGTCTGCTAAATACTGCCTAGTTATAAAACAAATCTTTACGGATAGACCGTTCGCAGTGTATTTATAACTATCCGTAGTTCGTCAAATGTAACCTAATGACACGATATTATCTGGACCCGGTTTATTGCAGACAGCATAAAGACCTGTGCGACAGGACCTTTTGTATACCTGGGTAATACCGATCGGCGTCTGGGTCATTAAGGATACTGACACACCTTCGATTTTCGAAAAAAAAAATGAAGAATTGAATGTATTGAACATATACCTTTATAAACTTTAAGGTATAAACTTTAAGGAATATACAATGCTTATGTGTATGTATAGCTGTAGATATACGTATGTACACAAGCATCTCTGCAGGGTGTCAATTGACAGATTAAATATACGGTATACGTTTGATGTAACAAAATATTTTCTTAGTGAATAAATCATAATGAAACGTGTAACTTAAGCACAATATACTCAAATGTTGCTTAAATGTTATTAAACATTAAATTTAATGTGAGAATCGACAATCACAGCTATTTAGATAAAATATTGATTTATATTTACGTTAAATACGTATGACATTTAGAACTATTTTCCTCGGACTATCCAAAAAAATCAAATTTCTAATTATGAAATACCGTGTGTGATGTTTTTTTTAATTAAAATTAAATTTCCAATATTAGTTTAATAATTAAAAATAAAAAATAATTATAATCAATAAATAAATACACTTCTAATCCATTACTTAAATACAATATTTTGACTTTCGAATACGTATATTTGAATGTTTACTTCAAATAAAAAATTTATTACATAAAATAAAGACGTATTTTTAATCTAACCGTGCATTTATGTCAATGGAACACGTAACTTTTCGGTAATAATTTATTTGCAAACTAAAATTTTCAAATTTTTTAAAATATTTATTCGGAGTTACGGCGAAATTGAATGTACTTTCTAATACATACCATGATTCGATTCAATATTTTCTTCTTTAACGAGTAAAACGTTTGAATAAATAAATGAATAAAATACCTTAATCTAAATAGTACATCTAATTCCTTGTAATAAAAACAGCTCCGCTTCAAATTTACAATTAATTTCGTAAAAAAAATTTCCATCAATAGTTAACAAATCCATCGATCTGAAGAT
Source organism: Apocrypta bakeri (assembly GCA_018906985.1). Lineage (NCBI taxonomy): Eukaryota > Metazoa > Arthropoda > Insecta > Hymenoptera > Pteromalidae > Apocrypta > Apocrypta bakeri. The sequence continues at coordinate 3,760,013 of JACCIA010000005.1, forward strand.
GTAAAAAAAAGAAACATAAAATTCCAAGCCATTAGTACAAGCCAGTTAAATGAGCCACAAATTAACTCGGTGACACACACTCGGCTTTCGAAGAATCAGCAGCAAAAAGTACGACGTTGCAAAAAGCAAAGAAAAACAAATCAAAAGAAAAGTGAGAGAGAGAGAGAGAGAGAAAGACGGCAAGCCAGAAAAGAGCCCGACTTCCTCGACTTCTTTCCGGTTGGACTCGAAGTGGCCGTCGTCGCCGTTCGTATCAGTCCTCGTTTAAGAAGCGAAAACAAGGAGCAGTCTCGTCCTTCTTTTACGTCCTTTTCTGTCCCTTCGGCTACTCTTTTTTTTCTTCGTCGACGCACACGTCTTTTTCTTCTTCTTCTTCCAACTATATCTTTCTCCTACTCCGTCTACAAGAGGGCCGTAAGAAAGCTACTAGACACACGTCCGGGGCGCGAGAATCGAAACGATCTAGTGTGCGGGAGACGCGAGACGGAGAAAAAGAGCTGCGGAGATATAAGACAGAGAGAAAGTGTTAACCGTCTAGTCGATGTTCTGCTTATTTACTTTTAATTGTATTCGGAAAATTGGAATTAAGTTGTATTTTATTTTTTAGTAGTGTTTTTGCATAGCTCGAAACGTTCAATGGAGCAAGACACCTTTGAAATGTTAAATCTAAAATCGTTTTAAAAATTCTAGAAACATTCATTGACAGTTAAAATAATTTCTTATGACTGCCTTTAAATATATACTGTTAATTTAAATAAACATTCAAGTAACGTTCAAATTCAAATCAACATCGTAGTAGCTTAAGTATTATTTACTTGAATTGCAAAAGAATATGTTGGCTTTAAAACATGTTTATTTGAAAATAAAATTATTTTTTAATCGAACGTTCATTACTGTATAGGAATAAAAATTAGCTTGAGCACGTAAAACAATTTTATGAAAATAAAAAGTGAACTTATGAAATTATTTTAGGGGTAAGACTTATATGTTTTTTCAAAAATTCTTAGCATCATAATTTTCAAAATCTAATCACATAATTTACAAACAATTTTAAGTCTAAAAATATATTCCTAATAAATGAGTGAACATTTACTAAACAAACCTGAGACACATACAATTCCTAAGTTTACGCTTTCATTGTTCCCGCAATAAAAAAAAACGATGAAAAGTTCAGAATTTCAGTTGAAAATAGTATTTATTCAAGGGAAAAAAATTTTTCCAGAAGTTCTCGTTAGAAAGGGCTCCTTTGTCTCTATAGGAAAACAACTAGACTGGCATCGCGTATATGCAAAAGTCGTATCGGCAAAACTGCCTCGAGGCCCGGAAAGCCTTTTCTCCTCTTGTACCCTCTGTACAGAAGAAAGTGAGAAGAAGAAGAAGAAGAAAAAAAGTGTATACCCTCGCCTTCCTGTCAACGGCTAACGAGATCCGCCCCATATAGCGAACGCCTGCCGCAACACCACCTACTGCGTCCAAACAGCCGATGAGCCGAGAACGAACGCGACCTCTGAATTATGGGCGCCTTTGACACTAGAGATCCGCTGCTGGGAGTGGTTTTGAGCCACTGGGATAATATTTTCCTTTTGATTTTTCTTCGGACATTTTCCGGGGAGGAAGACTTCGATTCGTATTTACGAGGAAGAGCACAGCTGGTACAGACTCGTGTTTTTCTAGGACTAAAGCGTTCGCCTCGCCTGACTATATAGAAGTTTAGTATGTATACTTGCTATGCAGATTGTGGAATAAATGTATTCTGTATTGGGTATCTTCGATAGGTAATGCGATCGCGTATACCTATATAGTAGGCTTGCAGAGTATTGGTAATATAGGTAGAGCGCGCGATTCGAAATTCAGCGGGAAATGAAATTTAGGGACTATTTTGCTATGAGAGATTGTTTTCTGGGAAAATAAATTTTCAACGATATTGCGGTTACGTGGAGAATTTTTTCGAACTTACCCAGAAAAGGATATCTTTAATATATCCGAGGGGAAAAAAATTTTTATGCCATGCTTGCAATTTTTTATGATATCGTTCGGATGGCTTTACGATGATTTTCAAAAGTACAAGGAGGAAATAGAAACTTACCAAATGGACATAAATAAATCGGATGGAGTTTTTTTGCGAAGAATATTCGAATTATGGCAAAGGAGGCTTTACACGTATTCCGTTTCTGAAGTTGGTATGTTTGCATGAAGAGATTGAATTTATTAGAAAAAAAAAAAATTTGTTTAGAACTCCCAGATGTTGCTGTTATCGTGTTGTACAGAGACATGATTTTTTCGGGTTATTAAATCGAAAATTATAAACTTTAAACTATATTTAGCAATAAATAAATCCACTTCCGGTATGTCTTATTAAGTAATGTTGTATAATAAAAAAGTAATAATATTACTTTTTTGTTACAGACATTCAAAGGGAAAAATAGGTATTGAATATGTAGTTATTACTAAGATCGAATATTACGCATGCGAATGATCAAAACTGTGTTATTTTATTTTGATTAATATCCCATCGATAATTACAAACGTACGCTGAAAATATCTGTCAAATTATCAAATTTCGAATAATTTCGAATTATCCGTAAATTTCGAATTATTCATTAGAAAGGGAGATAGATGAAGCATAAAGTTGACTTTGTTTACAAAATTGAAATCGATTCAATAATTTACAATTTTTCTATTTAATAATTATAAAATATTATAATGATAGTATAATATTTTATAATTACAAATTAAGGGTCGTACTTTTAACCAATGTCACATCTTTTAGAAGGTATTAATCCTACTTACATGTAATTGCATTATACGGAATATAATTTCGTGTGGTTTCTGATTTATATATTTACATTTTTGTTCTATGATATTAATTTTGCGTAATTTGACTTTTTTTACGAAGTCTTTTTACAATTTTTTGAGCTGCTTAGTATTTTTCGCCTTGTAATATTTAGCTGCAGGAAGTGTATCGATTTGAGCTTTGTTTTACTTTTTACGCATAAAGAAGGGATTTATAACTAATATATTATGCTTTGTTAAAAAAAATGGAACAAAGGGTATTTATGCCAGTTTTTAGTTGAATTGTCTGTCCATTAATTAGGGGTGCAGTCTTGTTTAGGAGGCCAAAAAAACTTGGGGTTTCAGGAATTTTTTTGTAAGGCAGACAAAGGAATGTGTCAATCAAAATTTTTACACTATATCTCAGATTTATACAACAATTTTTTTATTAAAAAATAATCATACCAATCTCTCCCCTTAATTCATTTGATAGCCAACGAAGGTACATTTCTAAGTGAAATGTGAAACAAAGTTAAAATTAAAGGTACACGTATATACAAATTCAACTTACTAAATATATCAAAAAATACAATTGATATATAACAACAAAAACAGTGTCTCACCCCCTTAAATAGATCGTTAATTAAAATTTCTCGTTATACCATTTCCACTCCTAATGTACCTTACCAGTGTTCGCGAACATCTCTTAATATTAAATATATTTTCTTAATTACGAAAGTCCCTCTCTCTTTAGCTATACATCTCCAAAGAAACTTTATTAATTCGCTCTTTCTCTCTCTCTCTCTCTTATTAAAATCTCCAAAAAACTCCGCTAGACGACATAAAATCTAGTCACGTAAAGAAAGGCAGTAGCAGCATCAGTGTATAAAGAGATCCTCGCGAGTAGTCGTCAGCGGATATTTAGGAGTCTCTCTCTCTCCATCCTCTCGCGGGAACCGCTCTGGTGTCGACGTGAGCGCATAATTTTCCTCACTGCCGCAAGCCTCAAAGGGAAAACGCGCTCCGCCGAACAAAGATCAGTGTCGCAACAGTTTTTGGAGCAACGCCAGACACGTACGTATACGTGGGGATTCCTGTACCGCGAGACTCTCTCGATCCTCCCACGAGAAGCTGGAGAAAGGACGTGAAGAGAGGAGAGCTATTGCGAGCAAACGAGCGGGTAGTATAGAGCAACGCACACCCCACGGAAAAGTGAAATCGAGTATACTATTTTTGTCTCGATTTATTTTTCCGAAGACAAGTTAGCTTCGAGGTTAAGGGTATCGTTTTATGGTCAGTTGTCGTTTATTCCACTGACGGAGGCTTGAAACTCGACTATTTTTTGGAGTATATAATTTTTTGATAGTGACTGGAAGAAATTTAAGATAACTGATGTATACATGACTTTGTTCAAAGTCGTGTTCAAACGTGGATAGCTGGAATTATTGATACAGATGGTTTAGTAGTCAATTAAGGTATCTTATTGAAATTTTGTATGCAGATTCGAATAAACGAATCTTCTAACAACTTTGACAAATGGATGAAAAAATCTAAAAAAATTATGAAAGTAGATAGTGCCAAAGAATAATTTAACAATTTTTGACGGATTAATTTGTCAGAGAATGACCTGTTTATATGTGGGTCACTGAATTGCAGGAAGTCCTATTTTCAAAATATTGTAACTCTTCGAGTTTTCTGTGATCACAGACTTGAAATTCAGTTTTGAGAAGGTTCTATTATTGGTGTTATTAAAAAAATTATGAAAATGTCTAATATCAATAGAAATGCATCTGCGAAGGTCTCAATTTACGAGTGAAGCTCTATTTTTAGATACTGACTCAACTGACAGAACAACGGACTAGTAGTGGTCCTTTACTTTTAACAAGTATACTCCAACCTATAGTAACGGGCCAGAGTTGTATTACTATACGTCAGTGCTGGCTCAATGTTGGCACAAGACTGGCTCAGTACAAACCTGACGTTGGCACAGAACTGGTGCAATACTGGTATTCAAGTATGGCCTAATCTTATCACTCCAGAACTAGTCCAATACTGGACTGGTACTGTCTTACAGTACTATTGGCCGGATATCATTACTGGCTACAGTGAAGTACTTACCGGTTGTCTTAAAAAAAAAATTAAATATTGCTTAGCAGTCTATTTTGGTTGATTCAGTTGCTACCAGATAACGTATCTATCTAATCAAGCTATTCCCACACATAATTCGCTTGAAAATTTCACGAAACGAATAGCGAGTGTCGCACCGGAAGTAGACAGACGGATAGCCGCAGACGACGGGGATTGAGAGTAAAAAGGATAGACCAAAAGAGAGAGAGAGATGGAACATAAGCGCAGGAGTGTGAGAGGGAAAGAAACGGAAGTCCAGTCTGGTAAGCCGGCGGAACGCGCGGACACAAGCGAGCTTTTCGACGACGTGAAAAAGGACTCGGGAGAGAAAAAATCTATTCCATCGCTGTTTGTCATCCCCCGTATAGTTGCCTGCCACTGTTTTTCTCTCCGAGTGTAAGGTCATATTGGAGACTCGTGGATATAGGTATATACATACTTAATTATATATACGTGCGACGAATGGCGAATTAAAGCAGCATGAATATAGATGATTGCGCTCGCATTTTTCCTGATTTGTGGTGCACTTAAGATTGCGAAATGCAAACTAACGCACACTTGTCACGATAATATTTAATCTGTATTTAATCATTCGAGTATGATTTTTAAGCGAGAAATGCGATGAAAAAAATGGTCAAGTAAGTTTTATTGATTTGGATGGAAAATAATTTACTACTGAAGTAAATTTTTTTGTAAAATAAGGGATGAACATTTTACGTTTAAAAAACATTTGCTTGAAAGTCAAATTACTGTACACGAACGAAGTATTGCTTGAATACGCTAAATAATTTTTGTTAACTCAATTGTTATGGGCAATTATTAAGTAAATCATTTTTTGGTTTATAAACGTTTATCGAAAAATTGCATATTTTTTCAGTGTATGCGAAATTCCATATTTGATGGTATAATACTTTTAATTTTATACATAAAATATAGCAATTGTGAGTGTGAAATCAAATATCCATGTCTATTGATTAAATAGGAAAATCTCTAAAAGGATATACACTTTTATTTGGTCCACAATCGCGATTAAATTACACAAATTTGAAAGATCCTCAAATTTTTTTTTTAGTATCTAAACACTTTTCCCAATATAAATTCTTAATGGCTAAGTATATTCCGATATTATCTTTTATTTGGAAGAATTCGCTAAACGGTCTTGTAAGTTAATAGTGTAATATTTTGGGGATATCGATGATAGTCTGGAAAAAAGAAATCATTGTTAACATCCATCACAGTACACTTTCCAATCCAGTCAGATACTTTTATAAACATACAAGTAAAGTATAAAATAACAATTTTGTATAAAAAAATTAGTTTTAAGTCTGCGAATGAAGCTGTAATTAAAACTCTTAGAAAATTTTTCTCCGCGCAATATCTACGATAACTCATAATTGCCGCCAGACCTGAACTATAAAACAGTGGAAATTGCGCGAGAGTCTATCCCCTACAACTATTTGAGCTGATCCCTCTGCGCATTCCTCTTTTCTCTTTCCGGAAGAAGTTTGGAAAGTCAGATGTTCAACTCCCATGTCTCCTTTTCTCTCTCTCTTTCTCTTTGGACGAAGAAAGGAGGACACACTGGAGGACTCCGGCAAAAACTCAACCCCTCTCGGGATATATTTAACGTGTCTTTTCTCTACTCGGCTTGGAGCAGCGCCTCGTTTCTATAGAGACAATAGCTTCAAACAATGAGAGCAACGTCGCGATGTTTATGGCCCCGAAGAATCATCCCCCATAATAATTAACGCGACGCCGATCTCATCCCCCTTTCTGTCATATTTTTCTCGGCGCCACATAGTGCAGCTGCACGTGTTATATACATGCCTTCTGTCTCGGAGACTCTTGAGAATTTGACAAGTGTATGGCGTAACGAAAGGTTAGCTGCACTTGTTAGGACTTTTGTGTTCGAGTGCGAAATGTGATAGGTTCTGAAGGAGGGGGACATGGTTTGGATAATTCGATTGAATATTTTCACGACCAGTGCACGAGATAAAATGAAAAAGCTCCTGCAGCAGAAAGCTTCAAATCCCAGGATTATTAAAAAAATGGCATGGATGAAAAAATGCTGTCGACCCAACGATGAGCGAGGGTAGAGTTTTGACGGGATGTACAATGTATGGATGCGTCAGCTCATGAATGGACTAGATTTGAATTTTCGAGTACCATCGCGCGAGCTTTCTCCCTTTTGATGCTCAGCGGACCGGTTCATCGAGTCGAATAATAATTCGTCATGGTTGTATAAACATACGAGAGCTGTGGTACACACGTGGACACGAGAATGATTTATAGACATTTTTATTGGACGGATCGGAGATGAACGTAGTTTTATTTGTAGCAAAGTCGATTATGCGGAAGCATTGTTTAGGATACTGTCATGGTGATGCGTAAAGTGATTTCGTAAGGGGTAGGTGTGGCATTGGAGTGAATCGTTCGAGATGGGAAAAGTGTTGCCTTGGCTTTCAAAAATATCGTCAACTGGAAATATTAATTCGGTTTGATAAATGTGAAATAATAGTTCAATGATTAGAATTATTCCTGGTAAGAACATTATCTCGGTAAAAATTAAACTAACCTTAGCATCAGCAAGCGATTCGCGCTGCGTGATTTATTTGCATGACGGCTGATTTAGGAACTGTGTCAGCTCTAGTCGTAAATCGCCGTTCAATTACAAGAAAAAAATCGAAACAAGAAAAAATAGAACAAACCTTGTTCGGGCACACGCCTGTTCTTATTCATATTAGATGACGCGAGGAAATAGTCATTGTCTACACTTCCTGTTCAGTTGTGAGTTAGAACTGACTCGTCTTGCTTATGGTCAAATTAACAGATGTTCACCAAGACAATTGTATTAAAAAATCTTGGTCTTGTGTTGCAATTTTTTAGTTTAATATTGTCTTTATATCACAATAGAAATGATATCGAGAATAATCTTGGGTCTTGGTGAAGCCCTATGATCTGAAGGACTTGATATTAAATGGATTACTGAGGAAAGGGAATAGATATTATTTTTTCACGGTTGTTACAATGTGTCAAACGTATTTACGCTCCGAAGATTGATCGAGGTATTATTATTGAAAGTTTCGTGGAGATACTTGTGGTAATTATGATTTCGTGATTAAATTTCGAAATTACATTCCTCTATTCAAGAAGGTAATGATTTGCGGCATTTAATAAAATAAATAGCCGGTTAACGATAAGAGGTACACACTAAAAGAATTTAATATTTTTATTTTTAATTTAGAAATCTTCTTGGCATTACATAAACAGTCATAGTCATAAAAGAAATAACTGGAAAAATAAATAAACACATAAAGAAATTAAACGAAAATCCTTGTTCAAGCATTTCGTTGCTATAAATCGGTCGTAAAACGAGGTCACTGTTCGGTATAGCTTTAATGTTTCACTAAAACTTTTTATTCGAAGATAAACAGAAAAATATTGTAATATCAATAATATATTGTTCGAGAAGTAAAAACATGCTGACTTATCTTTGCTTTGAAAAATCTCAAATCATCAATTGAAAAGGTAATCGAAAAACTCCATTCAAACGCCCATTTCGAATAACCAAAGAAAAAATATTCATACAAAAAAATAATCGCATCCTAAAAAAACATCCCGTTACCCTTTGGTCCCTTCGTTCTCACCAAATTAGAAAATAAAATTCCCACCAGGTTCACTCCTCCTGCTTTTCAACCTTTCACTATATTCATCCTTCTCAGTCCCTACAACACCACCATCCCACACATACCCTCACTCGTGAAATGCGGCGTGCGGCCGCGCAAGTGGCACGCTGGGATCCATCAGGACATTCAAATATACAGAACGGTATTATTTATGAGTACAGATTATAATATATGCACGGATATACCTATACGTGTATTTGCGACTGTGTCGCGAAAAATGAGCGGCTGGTGCTTTTGAGGAAGGGAAATAGAGAAAAGAAAAAGAGAGAAAGAGGGAGAGCAAGAGAGAGAGAGAGAGAGACAGATAGAGAGAGAGTGAGAGCGAATGCGAGAGAAGATATATGCGAGCAAGATACCACACGCTCAAAACGTCAACTGTAAAGTGTGGAGAACGAGAGACAATGTGTGTCAATTACATATGCAGATGATTTGGTTGTAGAGTAGAGACGAGCAAATGAGATAATTGGAAATGATGAGATTGTTATAATTTTTATTTCAAACGTGTGCGTTTATTGTGAATTTTCCAAATCCACAATAAACGCACCGGAACTTATAAAAATAATATAAGCTTGAGAATATCATATAATAAACTAAGAAAATGGATTTATAATCATATTTACTTGTAATTACTTAGGTTGCTGAGAGAGTAAAAATAATAAAAAAAAGTATGTATATTTTTTGCGTCTTGTAAATAGAATATTAATAACTTCGGTACCTTCTTTAAAATCTCGTAAACCTTGTTTTGTATACAACCAGTTCAAAGTCAAATCTTAAATATCAAATTACTCTATAAGTTTAGTATATGAAAAGGAATATAAATCTACTATTTACACCTACAATTTCATTGCATGATTGATAAAGTGTTAATTTGAAAGCTCCGCATATCTGATGATCATTCAAAACAGCAAATTTTCACTCTGAACTTCATACAACCATCGAATGATGAGAATGTAATAGTTTTTTTTATACTGAGTTTTTAACCATAAAATCTACGACTAATTGTTTTGAAAAGAAAATTTGCACTAAATTTAAAATTGCATCGCAATTATACGCTGCATTCTGGAATTATTTTGCGATCAAGATACTACAGTGTTCACTTGATCCTTACACAGATTTGTCAATTTGATTCCAAAGTAATTTTATACCAAACCAGCGAACACAAAACCTACAGTTCTCCTTTGCTGAATTTCATATAATGTTACATTTTATATTCTGAGAAATAATATATTATTAATAGGACATACTAACCATTGTCAACTGCAAACAGAACTCGTACGTTTTAATTTTCTTTAATTTGTGTGGCAAAACGTTCGAACCAAGTATTCTTAATCAAGGGTTACCTCTCAATTATATTTCATTAAAAATAGTGTTCGACTATTGCAATACATTATTATTTTCTATCACGCGTCAATCATTCTATTCCACAACTATATCATTAATTATTACACGACACACAAAAATATTAATAAAAAAAATCCAGTGGCGAAGGGGGTCTCGCGTTTAGACGACTCCCTCCCACCCCATCGGGACATTCTCTAATTTCAATCTAAAAAATGTCTCCTTCAAAAAAAATATCTCCACTCTTCTTATCCAAGCAACATCGTGATACCTGCTACACAACGCAGCCACCCTGAAACCTTACCCTTGAGAAAAAAATTAAGTTAAGCAAAAACAGAAAAAGAAAATATGTTTCTAAAAAATCCCACAACTTACGGCGAACATCAAGAGCCGCAAGGGGGACACACGCAGTCGGCGCTTAGCGACGCGCAAATAAATATCGTCACGCGCGAGAGAGCGATTCGCTTAAAAGGTCGCGTCTTTTGACGCGCGAGTATCTCATCTTGCCTTTTTCTCGCGCTCTCCGCGGGTCCCTACGTCGACTACTCATTTTTTTTTTTTCACATTCGTTTTTAACTCGCGTTTCGCGTGTGCGACCGGTCCTTTGTTCTTGTCGTCTCTCACGGCATGCGGCGCCGCGACGCACACGCGATTAATTTAAATGTTTGACGATTTTAGAGGCTCATTATTTAGTGGATGCTACGCGATTATTCAACCGTTAAGAGTGTATATTTCAAAGGTTTCGGGGGTTAGACTGAAGTATGCGCTAATATATTACGAAAAAGGAATATAATAATCTGGGATACTGATTGCGCAGCTAATAAATGTGGTTAGAGGCTTGATTAATAATAGCCTTTCTTCGAAGGACGAACGAGCCTTTGTCGTGTAAATAGAAGCTTGACACGCGTATATAACGCTGCAGTAAGCTTGCAACCAGCTGACACGAGGTAGAGTATTTTCTGCTATTTGCTCGAGGCTTGGCGTTTCATTTCGAGAGTACCGAGACCCGAGTCTGGGTTCTTGCGGTTTTGCGTAAGTTGCTCGACTGAGAGACGCAAACGTCGAGCGAAAGAGTCCTGGGAAGTGTCGTTAAAATATATTAAGCTTTGATGGGTTTAATTAAAATATCGCGCCGGGATTCGATTTAGCGAACCATTGGCGTTAACGACTTTCCTTAGTCGAGTGCAGGTGAAGAGATTGTAAATGTTGAATTTTATTATTTTTTTTTATTATTATTATCATTTATTATATCAGAGAATATTGATAAGCAATTATTAGCTGAGTTAATTCATAAAATATGGGAAAAATTATTACTTACCTGGTCTTCCGAGTAAAAGAGTAATTGTTTGAGCTTTACTTCGGTTTTATGAAAGAAAGCTGTTTTTGATCATTTTCATTTTGATTTGACCGACTGTTAAATGGTTTTTCAATTAGTTGGTTTTCGAATCATTCTTTAATTAATTGGTTTCTAAATCCTTATTCTTTTAATTATCGTGTTTTCCTCCAAGTCGTGGATATGTTCATCCGATGAAAACAATTTTGTTTAAAATTGCTAACATTTTCATTTTAACAAGTTCATCTTAATCGCGATAAAGAATCATTAAGAAAACCTACCGATTAAAAAAATTGGAGCATTTAAAAATATTTAAATTTAAAAAAAAATTATTTCAACCTCACCCACCTGGTACACCGCGCGATTTATGGATTTTAAATTCAAAACGTCGCGTTCCAATACATCTTCCTCGTCGATACAACCCACAACATTACGTAAAAACATCTCCTACAAACCGAAGGCACATCTACTTTAATTTGCGATTTTTTTTCCTTATTTCCCTAACACAACCCAGTCCTTCCCAAACACTTAGCAAATGCTCTTTCACGGACGCCCGATCTCCAATAACCTCGCGGCTACGCTAGTTCGCATTTGCAAGTGTGGCCGAACGGATGAATCTCCATCCATTGCCCTGTCAAGCCAGGGAAATTTCAATAAGCCAATTCGGATAATGGATCGGCACACGCCGACTCCGCACATGTACACGTGCGCACGTGGGGATCGACGAGCGCCACTTATTCCCGAGAACGAGGGAGAGAGAGAGAGAGAGAGAGAGAGAACTGCAATAGCGAACCATCGCCATTGTGTACAGCAGCTTCTCGTCGACGAGAGTCATTGTCGATTCGGCCGAGAGAGAGAGAGATGGAGACAGATCGTTTTAGTCGCGAAAAGATGGACGAGATGAGTATGGGGAAAGTGTGCGACTTTGTAAGAGAGAGAGAGGGTTGAGAGTTTTTAATTTGTTTATTACGCTGGGGAACTACTTACATTACTTTGAGAGAGTTGGAATTGGATTTTACGTGCACGAGAAGGTTTTTTTTATTTGCGACTGTTACTGCGTGAGTAGAGTACAGGAAGCGAATGAAGTGTACTTTGAAAACTATGGTTTTTGTATTTAAGGATATTTGGTTGAAAGAATTATTTTAAATAATTGGAGTAGACAAATAGCAATAGACGTGGTATTAGAAGCAAAATAGGTGTGACGCAAATACGAAAAAATTTCCATAAGAAATTTGTTTTGAATAGTGAATGTACTTACTCGAATCCCTTTGAATTCAGCATCTGATATTTCATTCGGAAAATGGAATTAACCGTACACTGAAAATAAAACATTTGGTATAAATAAATGAAAATTTATTTATCAAAATAATTGCTTATGTTGAAAGAAGAAAATATTTACATAAATGAAAAAACAAATGTAATGGCTTTTAAAAATATTAATCTGGAAGTAAAATGATTGTCAGTAAATATTTGTTTGCAATTTAAATATACCTATTTCTATTTTTTATTCACACAACAGCGTTACCTGCTACAGGAATTTAAATACTATTTAATATTAAAAAGTTGTTTTTCTGAAGGAAGCAAATATTTACATGAATTAAAGAACCATGTGTTGGAATTTTAAAAGATTAATTTGAAATTATAATAATTTCCACTAAAATATAATGTATTGGCATTCAAAAAGAACATTTATATGTAACTATTGAGTGTAAATAATAGTTTTTTAAAACTGATATATTTTTTACATTCTGTACGTAAGTACGTAATGGTTTGAGAGTCAATTTATTTCACGCAAGTAGCGTATCTATTTAAATAAATATTTAATGCATTTACATTTAAATAAATGCAATGATTAAATTCAAATAAATATTTTCCTAGGACTACATACAAAGCAATCTACGAATTTCCTTTGTTTTCAATGCAAAAGTTCAAAAAATTTCATAAAATTTCCTTTTCGTAAGGTAATTGCAGTTTAACACTGAAAAAACATTTTTAGAATAACAAATATAAATTTCTTTGGATATTCCTAGGAAAATATTTACCAGAATCTAAAAAAAATGTTTGAATATGCACCGGTATCTCATTAACAAACATTTATATAAAAAAAATATCAACTGATCAGTTAAATATCACATTTAAATTAAAATCTATCAAGAATACGACATCAATAATATCTACATCTAGTAAATTATTTTATTACTGTACGAAACAATAAATATTGTAGAATATGTAATATATCCCAGTGTCTCTCCACGCCATAGCAATTTCACTATAATAATTTTACATTTGATTAAATTAAATTTTTTACATTTACAAACTCCATCCTTTATTACTAATCAATGATTACAATTACATCTTAATCCCATTACGATCTATTTATTAATTATTTTCTCAATTTAAATATCACTCCATCCCTTCGTTCCTCATCGTACACTATCATTTACAACTAAATCATTTTCTAAAAACGAACAAAGCAAACGTTTCTCTCCATCCAATGGACTTCTATCTCGAAACTTAAAAAAAAACCATCTGAAATTCCACATAAACATTGAAAGCCCGACGTAAAGAAGAAAGACAGTACCAGTAGCTGCAGCACAGTTCGCGAAGAGGCACTTTTTTTCTTGGCCACTTTACGGAAGGGCCGTTTAGAAGAGCCTGCGCGCGCGCGCCAAAGAGAAAAGATCGCAGCGCCAGCAGGAAAACGAATGCTGCCGTATACGAAATTGCTCGACTCTGTTCCTGACATGTATATATATACTTATACATATACACATACATATACACGTACTCGAGCGCTCTTTAGCGAAAATTCACGCTCGTTCCATGCAAACGTGGTAATTAAAAAGTCTATCGGAGCGCTATGAGGCCCATTCAGTCTCTTTTTTTCGCGAACCGAAGAAAGAGGCAAATTAGCTCCTTTTCTCTGTATGCGTAGGTGTACCAAGAATGATTATATTCGCAAATGGTACAAGTGTCACTTCTGCGGCCTTTGAGTGTTCTGCTTCCTACGAAAATCTAATTAGGTACTGTCAGCGACTACTAGACGTGATAATGATTCATGGAGCTGTGATAAATGGGCTAGCAACTCCAGTGGGTAATTCAGCTGTGATTAAAGGGCGGACAGTTTTCTTTTTTCTTTTTTTTTTTTTTTTTGGTGAGGTAAAGGATTCGACCTTTGGACTTCGTGGAATCTTTAAGATGATTTTAGTACTGGAGGAAACGTGTTTTAGCGATCCGCGTGTGCACTTGTTCAAAACGGTCTTAATTATATAGCGCACTTTGCGCGTAACACGCTGGATGAGCGGTTAATTAAAATTTATAATAAAATATTGTACTGTGTTTCGGAAAATTTATTTTACGGTTGGATTATTTTTGGTGAGATTTTTGTGGCTAATTTGGCACCGAAAAATTGAAATTTCAAATGATGAGTGCTTTGAGATCACTTTTTTGCGAATATTCTTTGATTAAAATTATATTAAAATCGATCAAAGGGTAAAATTACTGTATAATAATATAATAATTAACAAATGAAATACTATAATATAATGAAATTATTATTTATTTTTAGTAATACTGACTTACAGAAAATATAATTACTTTTTAAAATCTTATTAGTACTTAACAACATTTTTGTCATTCAAATCAATATAACAATTAGATTTCTTAAGGCAGTCCAAAGAAATAATTCTTTATAATCGGACAAGTATTTTATTCTGATCCAACAAACCCAATCCTAATTATTTTAATTAAATTCAATTAAACACGAACATAACCGTCCGCAACGGCATTTATTCCCTGCCTTTGCGTATTCACAATGAAACAAGGGTAACAGAAATTTTCCAAACCATTAGTAGAAGTATCAAAGCTTGTAAAAAAAAAACTAATTCCCAAGAATAAACACGAAAGCATCGCACGCTACGTGCCTCGGGACAAAAACGTCTCTGCTCGTAACATTTACATGCATATTCCGGTATCCCGTGTAAAACATCGTTCTACACAGCACTTCGCGCTTTGTGAGCAATGTGCGTCTCTCCGTTTTCCGGAAGTACGCGGAAAAATAAACATCCCGATGTCGATGACCGGTAAATTACGCCCGACAGATAAGAATCGGGCAATTAGCATTTGACGCTTATATAGCCGTGCTTATATCCACTTGTGCGTTACGGTGACAATATAACGTATATATATATAGGTATATAGGTATAGTAATAGTCGGCTGTTGTCAACAGTTGGTAGAGAGAGAGAGAGAGAGAGAAAAGTTAAAAGGCGGTTCAACGATGGAGAACAGTTGGTCGATGGGTTTCCGGCGTTTTTACTGTGTCGTGCACATGGGTTTGCCTAATTTCGATCGTTTACTACTGTTTTGTATTATTTTGTATTTATTATACCTGCATCGAAGCTTTTGGAAAGAATCTAAGTTAGTGGGAATATATTTTACGCAGTTGCGTTTATAATAAGATTCATTATAAATTAATGGTCTTTTGTATTAGGAAAATGTACATAAGGTATGATTACTGCCTGTATAGTAAACGATACGAATTTTTAGAGATAATTATATTTTATTACATTTATTGCTATTTATATTTAACAAATTTTTAGAGAAAATTGTATTTTATTACATTTTTTATTATATATATTTTTTTACCTTTTAGAGCATTTTTTGATTTATTAAATTTTGAGCTACGGCTACATACGATTGACCATCCGTTGGTCAATTTCTGACTAAATTTTTACCAGAGTAGCTTTGTAAGAATAAATTTTAAATTTCAATATAACCGAACATCGTCAAAAATACAAATTCATTTAGTTCCCATTAAAGTCACATTCATTAACTATCACTTCACTGACTTCCCAATATCTAAATCTCTCTATACCAGTATCTAACAGAAAATCGTTCACACAATATTTCGATTTTGCGACGGATTTACTCTCGAAACACACCAAGACGAAAAAGTATAAATGACAATGTAAACGCAATCATAGACAAGCTTATCGATCCCAAAAACACTTCACCTAAATAAAGCTCCACCGCATCAACCAGCAATATAACAATCCAAATATTTGCATGAAGCCACGAAATCTAGCCATAAAATTCTCCAGCAGCTATTATATCGATTTTCTTCACAATACTACACCGTGTATATATACATATCCATATGCACAGAGTCAGGATCAATAGTAGGGTCTAGTCCTTTTTAAAATTGAAAATCGTCGTACGGGTTCATAGAAAGTATAAGTCGTCCATTGTATTCCAGTATATCCTCCTCTTGAGATTCACTTTCGCAAACGTCGCGGACACGGGCCAGGGGTCTGTCGTGCATACATGCATGCAAAAATCGTCGAATAAATTGCATGCCATCGAAAAGAAGCATATAGTTGGAAAAATAGCGACCGTACCAGGTTGCGCCGATTATACTTTTGCCAAGACGACGTTGACTGGCTGCCTCGTGTCTTGCCTTATTTACAGGATAGCTAGACGGAACCAAACTTTCATCTATATATACATCTCTGCTCGGTTTTTCGTTCCGACTATGCAAATTGGTGACGCGCCGGCGTCGCCTGGCACCGACGCCGTTACTCCCGCGACTGCTTCGCTTTCGTCCTGCGAGTATAAAATAAGAGATAAAATCGGAGGGCTGCTCTTCTTTTCTTTTTTTTAGCTGTGCTAACGTTCGATGTGTGTCATAAATATTATTCGACGTTACTCTACCGCTTGGATTTTAATATTTATACATTAGGTTTGATCGTAGTTGCTTTAGCCGGTGGGTAAAACTTAGTGGACTGGGATAACTCAGAGGAAATGAATAATATATCCGCAATGACGCGGCTTTATCGGTGGCTTTTATTTATTTTTCCTTTCTAGGATATAAAATATTGCACGACATCTAAATTTGAAACCGTGAAAGTTTTCACTGATTTGCCAGTGACCTGTCCTTTGACATCAAATGCAGTGAAATTGGTGATTTGAAAGTAGTGAATCTTAAGTTTGCCTTTGATATTCAGAGCCAATGAGGGGACGAACTAGCTTAAACAAAAAATGTACTGGAGTGAAGCAAACAATTCACACCAGTAATTGGTGAACTTAGTTATGGGAAATTTTGTGTTCTGATTTTAAATTTAGAGAAAATTCACTTTACAAAAAATGATTCATTGTTGTATGGAATTGAACGTGAAAATTTACTGTTTTGAATGATTACCAGGTGAGGATTTACAAATTAATACTTTATGGATGCAATTGAATTATAGGTATAAGTAGTAGGGTTTCATTACTTTTTTTATCCTAGACTTATACTGTAATTTGAGATTAAAGACTTGACTTAAACTGGTTTTAAATGAAAACGTTTACGGAGCAGTCAAAGAATTTGATAATTATTTGAATAATGCTAATTACAGATCTGAATTTGCGAAGATACTGAAGTTTTTTTATACATTTCTTAGTATATAAAACATAATATTATAAACAAACCCACAAATGTGAACGGAAATGTTCACTGGTCTAGTACAACATTTCTTAGAAATTAATTTAACAAATCTGGCTTAGGATCAAGTAAGTCCTGTCGCAATCTAGATCATCAGGTATGTGAAGGCTACCAACTATTTTTTAGGTTCTTACGTATCATTCTCATCTTTACCTCTAAATAATTTAATTCTAATAGTAGTTTGTTAATACAATTATAGCTTTTATAATACGACCGTTCTGAATTACATTAACACAATATTAACCCATCTATTCTGTACATTCATTTCGATACAACAAGTGTTTAAATTTACCTCGCCATGCTATGATGTCATATCCTACAACCCTACGAAAGAATCCCTATATATTTTATATATCTTATTTTTACTTAAAACCAAAACCAATCGCACTATTCGAAATGAGTCATAACTGACTTTGATATTATTACCATCGGCGACAACAGCATCAACAAATAGAAATTCTCGTTGAACGCACATCGTATATACAGCACTTTGATGCAGTAGCAGGACACATCCGCACTTGCAGCACTTTTCCTCGATCCAATTTCTCTGGTGCTCGCGCGTGATGGTAGATTCGAGCTGCTCTTAAGAATCCGAGAATTTACGAGAGCCATAAAGAACCGCGACGTTATGGTAACTTTAAACGCGATGCGCGTACGCTTTTATTTCCACGAGTGCACAAGCGCGAGCGCGACGTCCTCCCCTCGACAAGGCCTATACCGATCGCTTGTTTCTACGAAAATACGCTTTGGAATGGACTGTACTGATGATGTTTCAGAAGCTGGTATGGCTCATCTTCTACTTCGATCGTTTAATGCTGTGGATTACGTAATTGAATTTTTTTATTTTTTTTTGTTTTCAGATTATTTTATATCGTGTAATTTTTTTGTAGGCGGTGGTATGACACTAAGGACGTGTAAAGAATTGAGAGGTTGGTGGTATTAAAGAAAATTAAGACCAAACTCCCCAATGCACCTGCAAAACCAAGGTTTCAGTCAAGGGGGTATCATACACAACTTTTATCGACTGAGTCGATATTCTTAAAACTTAATAAGTCCACTTAATAATAACACAAAACCAAGAGTTAGTTGCCCTCTGTCGTTACTTTCTCTATTACTATGCCAAATTTGAAACGAAAATACACATATATTTTCGATTCAAGTTCCTCTTCAGTTTATAATTATCGCAATGTATGCGAAATTTCAAGTGATTCTGATTAATCTTTTCCGAGAAAACCTCGAAGGAAATTTTTGGTAACGAAATGTTGCAGCTATCAATTTTAATAATAATATAATTCCATTTTACTTTTAGTATGTAAATGTTTTTACTCCGGGTAAATAAATACAAATAAATGTATTTATTAAAAAATTGCTTTTGCGGACGAAGAAAATTAAACTTTTTTTGTTAATTGTTTAACTTTTATACGCCAAGCTGTTGCGATATAAATCATAATTTAATAAACCAATGTTATTTAAAAATATGTGTCTACTCTCAAACCATTATATTAATTTTCGTTTAAATTCATATTCCGATTTTGTGTACTTAATTTTTTTTATTTCCTCAATTCAGTATCTCATTGCATACACATTTGCATTACAATATATATATATATATAATACTATAATAAAATAATAAAAGTTTTAACCGCAGAAGTTTATAAATTAAAATAAAAATGTTATTTGATTACACGTTTCGCTATAAAACATATTTATACTTGTATTTTGTATGTATAACAGAAATATAATCTAAATAGTTATACATTATCACTATATACATTCAGTTTAATCTATATAAGACTTCTTATAATATGTACTAGCCTATCTAACAGACAACTGAATTTATATATCTTACGTAAATTTGTTTTCTTGTTCAACAAATATGCAAATACATAAATGTTCTGTATATAACACAGATAACCGCAAGACACTATAAAAATATTAATTTTCAATCCAAATCCTTTTCAATAAAGCGATATATACATTCAATTATTCGCAGTTAATAACACGCAATAATACCTTTTCAATCGAAATATATTTTTCCGGTTCAGATTCTCTTAACAATAGTATTGTATTCTATCACCTTTCGGTGTAGAAACATTTTTCCAAAAGTACACAAAACCCTGAAAACTGATACGATTTCCAAACGACGGCTACCAATACCGTAAACAACAGCTTCGGTTTTCATCGACAACTCGTACTCATACGCACAATAAAATACACCAGATAAAAAAAAATTCCCTCCGAAATAAAACGAAGAATCGTGCAATATTCTGTTCTGGCCGCACTGAACAAAAATTCGCTGGCTATTTAAGAAGATTTATTTGTTAAAAATTCTTTTTTGATGGTAGAAAATATTTACTTGAATTAAAAAACAATACTGATGTTATAAAAAAATATTGATTTGAAACTAAAATCGTTTTCAGTAAAACGATGCTTGTTGTACATATAAGTGTTGCTTGAATGTATTAAATAATTTTTTTAATATAAAATTTGTTTTAAATTCAATACATGTGTGTCATTACGAGCAATAAAAAAATTAGATACGAATAACCGATTCGTAATTTAAACGAATACAATGAGTAGAATCAAATAAAGTAATTAGTTCCTACGACTGTTATACCAAAAGAAACAATTTATTTGAATTTATTTATTTATAGTCATATCCCCTAGACGGTATTATTAACCTCTGAGTTTTACATAATTAAGTAAATGTACTGATATTTAGTTATTTATTTTTTTGTTAATTTTTTTGTTAATTTTGTTACCTATTTTCAACTGGTAGGTCCCGCTTACAATTGTAATACGAAATAAAAGATGGCAGTAAAAGTATGAATATTCCAAAATACATTTCGTATAAATTATTTAAACAAAATCAATGAGAGAAGAAGTTATAAAAATCCAACCAATAGAAATTCGAATTACAGAGTAAGCTTAATCAACGTCAGATAGACAATTATAATACACATCGCAGATAATTTTAGAATCGGAGAAATAAATATTTTCGTTTCTAACCGAACACAATATACACTGTATATTGACGTAGAATGTATTTATTTATTATTTTAAAAGCTGTATTATTCAGTATTCTTAAAAAATTATCTTTTTTCCTGTACCATACCAGTGATCACTTCTCCTTTCTCCCTAAAAAAAATTAATTTTCAACACAGCTAACTCTCCGGTACGCGCAAACAACTCCTTAACGAAAAGCGTTGCCCAAACCCAATCATTACACATATCTTGCCAGCAACCCGTGATTACAGTTCTCCGACATTACACGTGTGTCAAGTCGCCGCCGTTGATAATCACCGCATAGTCGAGGAGCCGTAACTTCGCGCGATCGGATTGTACTGCAACGACGGAGATATTTCCGGGGCTTCGTTCTCGTATTCCCTCGAGGCTTGTCCTGGTTAGAGGCTACAGGCTATGTACTGTATTGGATCGTCACCTTTCACTTGCGAAAATTCGATTTTTTTTTATTCGAGAGAGAGATTTTTATTACTACTTAACAATATTTCGCTTTTTAACGAACGATTTCACTCTTGTCGGTGTAGATTATAAAATGAAAAGAAAATGTTTGGAATGATAAAAAATGTGCGTCAGTTTTTTGGATAGTAATTGGAAAATATTTAATTGAATGTAATCGGAGTATTTATTAGGGTATAAAATTAGTATATACACATTATTTTCATGCGCAGACAATATTTGTTTAAACATGCCAATTTGGTGTTCGATATGACGGAAATATTTGTGGAATGAAAATTATTTTCTCTTTTTTTTATTTATATATATATTTTTATTCAAACTTATTTTTTAGGAATAATAAAGTGTACTTATTATATTTCTACTGTTAATTTAAATTTTACGTAAATACATATTTTTTAAAAATCTACACTGAACAAGTACTAAGTACTGGTCAACTATTTCAAATGCACGAAATTATTCAAGATTTTTAATTTTTAATTTTGATACCGCTCATACTATTCCTGTGATTATCTAATGCTCGATTCTGAATTTGTTAATTTTTTTCGGGAATGAAGAGCTTGTCAAATACGAAGAATTAAGGCATTGAACATTTTATTTCCATTTAGATTAGCACAAATTATTTACTAACATTTTCAACATTACATTGAAATAAAAACACCTATTGATATTAAAAATATTATTTAATTTATTCAAGAAAATAATTATTTGTATACCGTAAGTGGCTAATTACTAAAGTAAACATTTCCTTCGTTCAAAATAGCTATTTTTTAATAAACAAATTAGCTTCTCAGTCAGCTTCTCTGATATCAAAACATCATCCGATAGAAACATTCAATACCTACAATAAAAATAAAAACTAAATATTTCCTCAGTTCAGAAAAGCAATTTTTCAATAAACAAACCTTTTTAAATACAACAAACCTTCTTTTCAATGTACAAGACACGTCCGTTTGTAATCAAGATCTGCATTTCTATTTGTCCGATTTAATTAGACCGCATATATTGTGGGAAGTCGATGTTTTTAAAATTCAGCATACACTCCGCCATTCACTTGCCTACACTATATTATACCCACCTATTTTCAAGGTACTAGACCGCAGCCTTCCTAATTGAAATCGTTCTATTTTCATTTTTATCCTCCTACTAAATAAGACGTCCGATACGAACACGGATAAGCCTACCGTTAAAATAAAAAAAAATAATAAGCGTATCAAGTACAAACATATAAGATTTTATCAATGCGCGCCGCCACGATTTGCGAAATATTCCAACTGGTTGGTATCGATGGTATTTCGCAACCTCCCCGTGGTCTCCGATAAAATAAAGATAATTAGCGCGTGTCTCTTTTTCCGCTAATTAAAATATTCGCGATAGCACATTTTTCACACACACACACACACACACACACACATATACACACGTCTGTTTATTTAATGCCTTCATTTTATGCTCGGCTCGGAGTTTTTAGACCTAGACCTTTAATGAAGCTGTCCGGTAGCTGCGAAATGGTCGCTTGCATTATTAGAGCCGCGTTCCTCGCGCGACAGTGCAATTACAATAAAGTGGCCCGATGTCTCAGGTCTGCGCAGTATACACGCTACCGTTTGCTTTTCTCGTGCAGCACAGCTGTGCCGGAGCTTTTGCACTATTTAGCTATTCTCTATTTCCACGTCTCGTGCCGTGTGTGCGCCAGTATATTAAGAACCGTCGGACTCGGCTCACCTTTATAGTGTAGGCTTTTGCTTCGTTCTCTGCAGTCGTTTTATCTGGGTCTTATTACCTCTTTAGCGAATTTTTCTTCTTGTTTCTTTTCCTCGTGGAGGCAGGTTAACTTTTGGTTTACGCTCGTGGTATTGGGAAATTATTGTGATTTCCTGGTTGGAAAGCATGCGGAGCATGGAGAATGACGTTGTATTTTAGGTGAGCTTGCTTCAAATACAAGTTGAATAGGAATGGCTAAATTTTCATTGGGATGTCTTCTTGTAAATAGTACGTTCTATGATGGTTCTATATCGTGAGAGTCTGGTCGTAACGATACGGGTGGAGGATTTTTCTTTTGTTTAGTGGATCATTTTTGCGTTTGTTTATCTGCGATGCTGTACTAATGTACTTGGAAACTTTATATCCTGTACGTGATCGTCGTTAGTTAAATAATCAATTTACGTGTTATTATGGGATTCGTATGATTTGACACACCTTAAGTTCAGTAATTAAATGGAATCCCCAGTAGGAATGTACCAGTACTGATATCAGTACTGGGCCAGTACTGATATCAAATCACTGTCAGTAGGACAGGCTTACAGTCCTACCGACTACTCGCTCAGCATGGAACCAGTACTGGAATGATAAGAACAGGCCAGACTTAAAAACCAGTACTCGACAAGAACTATTGATAATATCTAACAGAAATTAATTATATTGCAATAAAAAAAAAGTTGGCTACGTCAAAGAAAATTGATTTTCATAAGAAATATTTAATGATTATTTATATTAATTAAACAAATAACTGTTGACATTCGTAGATTACAATACACTAGATGATATTATCTAACAGCTGAAATTGTTAAGCTATACTTGATACTGGGATTTTCCTACCATTAATAATACAATTTAATGATCCTATACAAAAATAATACATGATGATTATTTAAATTTACTATGTGTGAGCAATCTAACTTTAAAATAACTTCATACGGTGTATAAAGCGAGCGCTGGTTCTCACGCACCTGCTTCATTATAAATAGTGCAATGTTCTCATGGCGATCAAAATAAATAAATAAACAACATTTTGCCTTATTATAAATGTAAAAACAAATATTGAAGTATTTTAATTAATGCAAATAAATTGTAATAATATATGCCTTAGGCCGACTATGTAAATTCATTTTCAGCATCTAAAAGATAATTATTTTTCTATCGTAGAAATATGGCGATTAATATGCGCTAAACTAGCCGTTCATTGCAAAGAATTGCTATATTTAAGAAAATGTATTTATCAAAAAATTGTTTATAAAAATATAACTATTAGATTCAAGTGTGAAACTCACGTACTGTGTAATTTTTCATTGATTTAATTAAAATTACAATTGCTCAGTGAAAATAAATCACGATTAATTTCTACCTTAGTCTCTAAAATTCAATTCACTTCGTGAAAACATTAAAGATAATGAACGAATTGTTATTTCCATCAATTTCTTTTTACATTGTTTTTGATCACAAAGGGATCAATTGCTAATATCCCTATTTCTCTTATTTCAACAATTATTTTTTTTACCGTCGAAATATATTTTAAAACACATTTAAGCACGCACAATCTCATATTCATTCACGATGCAAAAGAGCAATTGCTGCTGTGATATTCGCGCACACGTAAAATACACACACATGTATACAATATATATATATATATATAACCCAAACAAATCACGTATATACAACCCCCAACATCTCCCAGCGATACCATCCCGAAGAAAAATACATTTCCCTCTAAATTGACATTCCGCGGATAAAACCGTTTAGAATACAATCTTATATAAACCTGTCTTACATATTCACCATCCGCCGCATTTCTTCCTCCTACCTCGTCATATACTTCACTCTTCCTATACAAAACATTTATATATGGGCTATTCTCTGACAGACTGTCCGATCAAACATTATTTTTCTACATTCTTGAATTTTATTAGATTTTTTTTCATGATAGTTCTTTGAGTTACAGGTTGTCAAGATTTTATATCTATTTTCAAACAAATGTGACTCGTCAGGGAAGCATTTTAGCTAAATATACAATAGGAACTTTTGCAGTATGATTGATAAAATTTTACAAAAAAAATACTTTCGAAGCTGTAGATATATGTCATAATAATCGTACAAGATATGAAAGTCGTCGAAATCAGTTTGAGCAGGTTCAATCATGAGTCTGAACATCAGAAAATTTATGAAGATGTCTTGTACCAATACAAAAGTATGTACGAAGTTGTCAACTTGTGAAACCAACTCTCTTTCTAGCTAGAAATAAAGTTATGTCGCAATTATTTTTGGAAATGTCTCTTAACCTCATACGACATAAACTGTACTTAATGGAAGCACAGAATTGTCTTTGATACTTATAAGAACCAAAGCAATCAATAACTACACATAAAAAACTCATATTTTATCATATAATAGCTCGTAAACGATAGCTTTACTTCTAGCTAAAAATACAATTTGATCGAACCTATTCAAAACCGAATTTGAAGCCTTTGATGACTTATGGCATAGATCTACAATTTTAAAAGTAGTTTTTGAATTCCCGTTACTTAAAGAACCGTCATGAAAAAAAATATCTAAAAAATTCATGAAGTTAGACACATCGGCAATTAACCGTTTAAAAATATTTCGAAGAAAAGAAAAGGTTTAACCGAACAATCTGTCAGAGAATGTCTCGTATACACACGTACGAATATATATATACAGGTATAGTTATAGTTACACACAGACAGGCGCTCACACATGTCCCCTTGGCTCCTCCGCTTTGAACAATCTGCGAAAGCCACGGAGTAAGCAGAATGACTATACGAGGGCGGCTGCGTGTGTGGCGAGGTAGAACTCTGCTGCTGGCGCACAGTTTAAATTAAATCCAGCTAATGTAACCGAGGGGATAAATTAGATCTTTGACTGTCTGCAGTACGCCGCTCTCGACTTTTCCAGAAGACATGCGTATACACGTGTGTTACATATATATATATATATGTAACACACGTGTATACATATATAGTACGTACAGTATTGTTGAATTGGCTGCTGCTGTAGCTGCTGTTTCTTCCTTGCGTGCGTATACGCGCAAGGCGTAACTTCCTTAATCGTCCGCTAATTTCTCAACGATGCGCCTGCGGGGAGTAAGAGCGCGGCTTTTGCAGCCGTTCTATGTACACGTATGTATCGCAGAATTTCAGCCGTTTCGAGATTCGATTTTCAAGAAGTGGACCGAGTGACTGGAAGTCACCTGATAATGCGTATGTTGAGGAAGATTTTTTTTTATTTATTTTTTTTATCGAATCAGTAGACGGATTGTAGAGATGTAGCATTTTTCGCAATTCGCTGTACGAGGCTTATTATGAACAATTAAATTGCATTAAGCCGGCGGTAGCGGACATTAAACGAACGTCCGTATAAGCGCCCAAAGAGAATTGATTGTTTAAGCCCTTAAAAGCACGATTTCCTGGATTATTGAACAGGTAACGGATCATACTTTTTAGGTATGTATTACACAAAGTAGGAGATAAATATGTTAAAAATTGTTTTATGAGGTCTGATCATTGGATATACTCAATAACGAATAAAATGTATTATTTTGGACGAAATGGGAACATAATTTCAGCATTATTTAAATATAAAAATCATTTTAATTATTAATTTAAATTTATAGAATTAAATAAACATTATTTTCTCAATAATAGCTTATTATTTTCATAAAATGATTCTCCGTATTCAAGCATTAAAAGCCAAAACGTGTTTTTTTTTAATATTTAAAAAGAATAACTACTAAATAGTTCTACAATAGCATGTAATGATTTAAATAAATATACTTGACATCTTTTAATAAATATATATTAAATAGAAAATATTTTCGTTACTCGCGGATAAAAAAAAGCAACACCACCTAGACGCAAACTTATAAATGCAACTAATTCCTCAAGTACTTCCAAAGAGGCGCCACTTTAGAAAAAAGCCGGCATTTCAAATCTATTATAAAATAAAATAACAAATTTCTGTGAATACGTAATAGTATATATAATTAAATATTAAATCCTTTCGAATTTTTATTACACAAAAAGTTACACAATCATTTGTATGATAATCACAGTAAAATTGAGTATTACCATACCCTCTGACACGTTCTTATTACAATAAATCTAAGTATTTTTTTCGACATTTATCTCGGCAAATTTATCAAAATATACGATGCAGCAGTAAAATAAAGAAAAGGAAAAAGATGGCACTACTTTTTAACCCGTAACGAGACGTTTAATTCGTACGTGATTACCATTTAGTAAACACACTATACGTCGTCCTGAAGGATGAGCGAAAAAAAGAGTGAGTTAGTCCAGGCAGCAAAAGAGCCTGCCGACTGTTGGGTCGAGCTAATAAAAAAGCAGAGGATAGCGAGGAAAATGCAAGGCTCAACTTTGATCATTAAGAATTCTCTTTGACCGAGGCGAATTCCCAGGCGCGGAAATCGTGGACGTGCGCTCGCGATTAAACGAAGTTACCGGTACGCAGTCAAAGAAACGTCGAAGATAAAGGAAACAATGGATCTTCTTTTATTTATTTTTTTTTCGTTATTACTCTTGTTTTATTTTTCCGAGTCCATATCTCGCGCGGATGGCATTAAGATCGAGCTGGCAGTGTATTAAAACACGCGCGGAGAGGATATACGCACAAAAGGGAATGCGCTAGTTGTTAGATTGTGATGAGCCGAAACGTGCGCGTCGACGAGCTTTTTAGAGCTTATATTAGGGATTCTCTTTTGACGCAACGAGTTGCCAGATTGTATTATATTTAAAAAAAAAATGCTTTTTATGCTTGATATGTGTGTGTATATTGAGTGAGTCCACGAAATACTGTGATGTTCCGAAAGTCGCGACGGCTCGACCACTGGACTGTTCTTTATTTAATGACGATTTGCAGTTTCGTTACTTGGTTTTTTTTAAAGGCGAAAATGTAAAAGAAATTGTTTTCGATTTTTCGCATACTGATTTTGAATGGTGGCAATTAGTACACGGCCAAGACACTTTTGATATGCATATTGCTAAATTAAAAATTTAAAATATTTATAACAGTGTAAATTAATTCGATATTGTTATAAATATTTTAAATATTTAATTTAGTAATTTGCATTACAACGGTTGACCCCTTAATATAGTAATTAGATTCAAGTAAATATGTTCCTTTTACTAGCAAAAGAATTATTTCGAAATTTTACACTTACATCATCAAATAGCTCGTTTTACTCGGAAAACGCTCAGAACTAGAAAAAAAATTAATTTTTCGATCTTCAATTCCCATCGTTGTTTCCCGTATTTTGTGGATTTACTCATATACATGTATTTATCTATACATCTATATATCTATATATACATACAGGTATATTTTAAGTACACGCGGTGTGTACGAGTGGACGTTAATGCGAAGCTCGGAGGTTTTTAAAAATCACTCGCTTAATATACTCGGCATAAAAATATATATATATGCACACATTTATTAATTAGCCAGTTGTATTCACAACTCAGACGTGGTATGTGTAAACGGGTAAAACGAAAATGACAAACAGGACATTATTGAAATTTTACAAACAAGACCGCGCGCGAAAGTCAACAAAACAAACGTTCCTTTTTATTACATTAATTTCGCAGCCAGTTGCAGACGCGCAGAATGCCGTGCACACAACCGAAAAAAGAATCCATTAACCTGCCAAGTATTTTTCTCCGGTTAAAAACACACGGAAACATAGATTCCTCCGACTCGTCTTGCACCGTTGGTCAGGCTCGTAAATACGATTTAGCAAAACAATTTTTTACCTCCAACCGACGAAATAAAAAAAAAGTACACGAAAAAATCGAGCAAAACAACTTTGTTCACTTCAATGGTATGGTGCAGCTATACAGGGTGTCTCATTTCGTACGAGTCACCCACAGTTGGTTTTGAATTTGAATATTGACATTGGAAGATATGCTTAATAATAGGATTTCAGCATTGTTTGGAAGTTTATAAAACTTCTTGATTTCGTTATAAATATTTATTAAAAAGAAGTGAAAATATATTAGATTTGAAACAGTTAATCTGAACTTTTGTTTTGATATTTTAATTGCGTGTATGGTTTGAATTAAATTTTATAACTATACTTCATTTAAGCATCAGCAATGTTCCGTGTTTGTTAGGGACCTCATCAAGGCTTTATTTAAAAAAATTATAAAAATATAAAATTAAGATATCAGTACCCTAGTAGGGATTGTCAGTACTGGTCCAATGATGTCGTGCAAGAGTTTAGCTTCTGATAACAACTAAAGAAAAGTAAGACTAGGGCTTCTACAAGAATCAAGATAGATTTCGATATAGTTTTGTTTTACTCAAAATTTACGATAATATCAAGACAAGATTGCCAAAAATTTTTCATAAAAGTACGAGACGGTACTTCTTGTTCATGACATCGGAATTACTGGATTAAATTATATAAAAGAATAAATACTTTACAACTAATTTTCGTATATAATAATAAAAAACTAGAAAAAATATAATATGCAGCTATTGCTTACAGTTTATGTATAGCATTTTAAAACGTAAGCGACAATAAATACAAATATTGTTTTAATAAAAAGATGTCCCGAACAATTGTTTGAACAACGACAAAAGTCCAAAATTTCTGATTGGTTTCATTAAAATAGGACACCCTGTATAAGCAAACACACACAGCGAAAGCTTGTATACAGAGTGGAGTAGAGTTCGAGAGCGATAATTAACTGCTCCGGCAGACTTTTTTTCCACCTTCCCTTATGTGATACAGACCAGGTATATGTGTACGTCTGTAAAAAAACGGCGACCAGAGAACGCGAGGGCTAAAATCAATAAAATCCCTAGTCTACGCCGTGGCCGAGAGCGCCATTCATCGACGCGAGAGCAAGCCCCACCCGCGACTTTGGTCTATGTGGAACGTCGTCTTTCTATAACATATTTTGCAGTGGGGTCGGTTCGTTCTATATCCGATGCTGGTCCCGCGTGTCTTGGTAAGGGGAGGGATGCTGGAGGCAGTTGATCGGGTAGAAGGTTTGGTTTTGGATGATTTAGGACGGTTCGAGGTGCGTTTTTACGGCGGTGACGGGGAGGAGAATTGATAAGATGTTATGGTTTGTAGAATATGGTTGGAGACGTAAATAATTTTGTTTGAAAGGGACGGATGTGTTTATTGGGACTGGCACAGAAATTTTTTAAAATAGAAAGTAACTTTGTTTAATTGTCGAACAACTGATTTCTTTGGATAGTCCTAGGAACGTGTTTACTTGAATTCGATCGTCAGGTTTATGGCTCTTAAGTTAATAAAAACGTATGGTAATAGGGATATACAGTAGATAAAATTTAGAATGAAGAACCAATATTGATTTAAGTTATGGTAAATATTTGCTTAAACATACTGATTCGATATTCGTCACAAATTTTTAAAAATTAATTTAAGAATTTACAATGAGTCGTTTTCATCCACTGACTTAAGTGTAAAAATGCCAAAAAATAAATTCTTTGAGAAGTAAAACATATTTACTTGAATATAATAACTATATTAAGTTTCCTCAGTATTCCTCAGTAAGGAACGTATTACTGAAAATAATTATAGTTTCAAATCAACATTGCATAGATCCGAAATATTTTTTTAATTCGAGTAAATATTTTCTTCTTTAAAAATAAGTAACTGAAAAATAATCTCTATTTTTACACGGAAGTAATAATTGTTTCGTATCTATACTGTACTCGCGCGACTTTTACGAAGCTATTCGTTACGTTTGAGAGATAAATTTTGTAATTATTAAATAAGTAATAAATATATATATATATACGATTCAAATAATTTAAATAAAAAATACTAAGCGTCTGTCAAAACGGCTACTAAATTCCATGAATCTAGATAGCTAATGCGTTTATAAGTATAGATAAGTACCAGTACAAGTATGACTGGTCCGATGACAACTATGACACTAATCCACTCACATATAAACGTATTTATCGTCCGCAGCTGCTCTTATTTAACGTTATTTTTTATTTTCTCCCAACCAACAGCTATCGCAAAATTTACATCTTTTTTTCCTCTTTGGACCCGGCTAAACCAGACACACGTAACTCATTGATTTTTCAGTATTTTTTTCTTCATTAAACCTCATCAGAATATTCAAACCTATAAATTACACTCAACTCACCGAATGCCTCAAAAAACAAAGAAAACATATGCCCCTCCCCCTTCTTTAATATTTCATTTTTTTGGAATTTTACTTATTTTTTCCTTTTTTATTCCTTAACAATGAATGGATTATTAAAGAAAATAATCTGGAAAAATCGCCTCTCGAAGCTTCTAACGCATTTAATGGCAGAAAACGATTTTTTAACGCATTTGAGTCCCGGGAGTTTTCCAAATTTAACAAAATAGTTTGTCAAGTTCCAAGCTACATGTTCTGTATTTTCTACAATAATTTATGTTTTTTTCTCTAAAAACACGAGAGGGAGTGATTTTGCAAAATTTTCCAACTTATTCAAGTAAAATTCTTCTAAGGTCATTTGAAAAGTCACAATAAATTTAGTAAACCGTCTACATCTTAACATCAAATTTGGAGAATATTTGATTGTTCAAAACAGCATCAGAAATCATTATTGAAAATAAGAAATAAGAAATTCTATGAGCATCCACTTGTTGACTCTAATTTTTAACTCAAACTCATAATGGTTAAACAGCTATAAGTCTTCATTACTACCAGTCAAATCCGATTCTAGTTCATCATTTTTAATTTTTTTATTGTTTCTATGTATTCTTATTAAAAGTTTATTCTTGTATCAAACTGTGTTTCTACCAACAAACCAAAGATATCAATTAAATTATCTCATATTACGATCAAAATCCTTGTTTTCCACTTACAACTAAGTCCTTACTAGTGACCATAATTTTGTTCAAAATCCAGACCCACCTGTCCTTCTAAAAACAAGCCCTACACTTACTGGACCAAGCAATGCTATCACCGGTCTCCGGATATGTGCAAAATCATTCCTGCTTACCTCCGCTAGATGTCGCCGTAGTTCCCTTATCCCGAGTGCTCTACTATTGCACCGCGATATACGTGCAAAACCAGCTTCTATATCTATATCTGTCAATGTATACGTACTCGCGGCGCGCGCGCGAAAGAGAGTGAAAGAGCCGACGGGTGGGAGAAAGCAGCTCCTGTTGTGCCGGTGCTCTTGTCAGACAGAACCGCCAGTTTGTGCCGCGGCGTCGCGAGATGTGGACTGTTTGTTACGTTTGTTAAGAAAATACTCATAATACGCATATATATATATATATATAGATATAAATACATGTGCTTCGATCAAACTTTAAGGTGAGTTCATTGGTTACATAAATCCAGTCTACTTGTCGATCGGTGTGTACGACGTCGTGAGTGTCGTGAAAATCCACGTGGCGACGTCGGCGTTTTTCTTTTTGGTTCTGGTTTTTTAATAATTTCTACTTAGTGCAAATGGATGAGAAAAGATTAAGTGCGATAGTGTGATACGAAGATAAACGTTCATCAAGTGTACCAGGAGATCTGTGACGTTGAGAAAAAAAATTTAAGTGTGTGATGATACTTGAAGTTTGCGTATAACACAATACAACTAACGTCGCGTGAAAAGGTGGTATATATATATCCAAGGAAAAGGAAGCCGCTTTATCAGAGAAAGACGCCGCACGCGAACTCCCCCTCCCCCTCCTCACCTGATATCTTATCTAGTGCAGCTGAAAGTCGACTCTACCGTTGTTGCTGGATCGTCCTCGTCGTCCATTGGGCGCGCTTGCAAAGGTGAGAGAGAAAAGAAGACTTTTTTTTCTCGACTTGTATACGTAAGTGGTAGGTTGAAAGAACGGCTTCCGAGAAAGAATTCAGAGTTGGCAGGTATTGAGGGTATGCGATTACTGATTACACACTGTTGGGAATATATAAGCAAGAGACGGGGAAAACCTGTGTTAGAGTTGGGAACAAATCTTGTTGTCGTCGTTGTTGTTGGTTACCTAAAGAAATTCATTTATTCTTTCCAATTGTACTTTGGTAAAAGGTAGACCAGAGTTTGGTCTTGATGTTGTTGTTGGTTACCAAAAAGAATCGATATATTTTATTTATCTTCGGTAAAAAAATACATTAGAATTTGGTTAATTGTACATGGTTAATCAACAGTTGGCCAATTTCTGATGAAGTGTTAATATAATAAATATTGTACCAGTGTTTGTCTAACAGCACATATGGTTAACCAACAGTTGGCCAATTTCTCATCAAGTGTTAATGTAGTAAAAATTGTACCAGTATTTGTCTAACGGCACACATGGTTAACCAACAGTTGGCCAATATCTGGTGAAGTGCTGATCTAGTAACAATTGCACCAGTGTTTGCCTAACTGCAAATCCCATACGTCTATATCCATAACCATTTAACTAACAATTGGGCAATTTCTGGTAAAGTTTTTACTCCGGTAAAAAATGTTTCGTAACCACGATGATATGAATTTCGATAATTTAAGACACAGTGGATATCAAAATGAAATTCAACAGTTTACCAACGATTAAAAGTACATTACAGTTATTTAAAAAAAAGTCGATAGCATATGGGCAATCGATTTAAAATTGCGATAATCATTGGGTTACTCGACAGGGAGAAATTAAAAGATCGACTAGAAATTACACACTAGCATCGAAATGGTAAACGGAGCTTGTTTGGAAAGAAAAAAATCCACCAGCTTACAAAACAATTTATCATACCAGTGCAAAACAGTCGTAACCAGCTCTGATGAAACTGTATGCTGGTTAGCGAAACTGATAATGCATTCGCAAGGAAAGAAAAATCGTCGCGATTACTCAATCGAAGAAAGCCAGACAAATCCAGAAAATTGACAACAAGTCAAACAATATTTGACCAAAAGTCAATAGGTCCACCCTCATGTCTCCTCTATACTTACACAATAAACTCTCTCTCTCTTTCTCATCTCACGCATTATCCGCAAATCCTCAAATTGGCCGTAAAAGCGGCTTTCACGCTTTTGTATACAGAAAAGCAACTGTCGGTATAGTCAGTGAAAGAGAGAGAGAGAAGAGGCGTATTTAGCAAGGCAATATCGTTTCTCGCGGCTCATCCATCAGTTGAGCGTTCGCAATAAATCAAAATCGCGCGAAAAGTGTCGTCGCGAGATCGCCCTCCAGAGAATACATGTATATTGTGTCTATATATACATATACATCGAAGTAACGTGTATACACATCGAAGAGCCGGTTGGCGTTTCCGCTCGAGTTCTCTCGGCTTTCAATGTGTGTCCTTATATAAAGCTCTCCCTCTGTCTCGCTCGCACTCGGACTCGTGTATTTCGTTTGTCCCGCTTTCTCTCTCTCTCTCTCTCTCTCTCTCTCTCTCTCTCTCGATCGATCCAAGGGAGCGACGCGTTATATATACAGGGGAAAGAGAACGGACCAGGTGAAAATCCGCTCGTTCTCTTCTTTCTTTTCAGCGCGTACAGGGAGAGAGACGATTAATCCCGTAAGTTCCCGGCTGGAGCACGTTGTAGCTCTTGGTTCTCTTTTTGTTGTAGGCTCTGCCACGTGGAAAGTCGGCTGCGATTATTATTATTATTTTTTTTTCTTCTATCGTTGCGCACAGCTCAGATAGATGGGGGTCTAGGAAATGTTTAAACGCTGATGGGTTTTTCCTCGCGCTCGTTTAAGGGCTGATTTTTCTTCTTCTTTCTTGTAGCGCAGTGGTATTGTTCGTCGGTAGGTCGATTTGCATTACAACGGAGAGAGTGTTGGCGCGAGAATAATTCAGGCTGCATTAGGGGAAGTGGTTTATAAGATATAGTCTTGACTTCTTCTTTTTTTTTAGACGAGTAAAGTTGGATGAACTTCGGAAGGTTATTTTCTTTGTCAAAGGTGCGCGAAGTTCTTTTTTACGAATGTGTCAGAAAGTTCTGGATGAATTGCCGGGATGGAAAAAAGAGAGCGATTAATCCTATAACCAAAAACACGCTCGAATTTCTACTTTTATTTCCAGTAGTAGTGCTCGAACCGCGGATAGAAAACTTGTCGTCGGCGGATCAGAGAGAAGTCGCTCAGGTCGGATTAGGATTTTAAAGAATCCGGAGAAGCGAATTTTTTTATACACTCGCTCGCTCGCTGAGTTTTCGAAAAGTTGGGCTTAAATATGAGATTACGGGGATCGCGACACGAGCGAAATTGCTATATTCCGCATGTTGAATATCAAAGTTTTCCTACTACTTCACCGCTTATATTTACATAACGCTTTAATTGAATTAATGCGCCGCGAACTCGGTTACTTCAACGCATTCTTTTGAAATTTCCGCAAAGTTAGCTCTTCTCCACGGCGAAGAAACTTTAGCGACCCTTCTCTCTTTCTCTCTCTCTCTCTCTCTCTCTCTCTCTCTCTCTCTCTCTCTCTCTCTCCAAAACTCAATGACTTCGAAAACAGCAAAACTCTTGCGCCGAAATTCCTACGCCGAGGAGAAGAGGCGTCTTACAGAGCGGAACGAGAAAACTAAAGCGCGAGAAAATTAGGGGAGGGTCTTCTCCGTGAAATTTCGCCGAAATCGCCGGAGAATAGCTGCAGAGTTTCGAAATCGTCCTCTGCGCTTTCTCTCATTCTCTCTCTTTCTCTAGTCGTACCGCTCGATTAAACGAGGTGTAGGCGCTAGTGCGGGGGTGGGAGTGGTGTAGACGCTTTAATTCGCGGCAACGTCTCGAAGACTCGCTAATTCCTTAGCTCGATCTATACTCCCTTGATGCTGATGTTGCGAGTAATATTAACACGCATTGCTTAGAAGCATATAGAGCCTCTTGATGCCGTTAAATGTACACGAGTTTAGCCTGCACTTGACGGCTTCAAGTGAAACTCTCGAATTTTAATAGAAATAGTTGATGCATCATTTTACACGGGTAAACAATCAATAGAAATAAAATTGCAATATACAACGGTTACTTACCCCGATTTCATGAATCAATACGAAATTAAGGAGTATCCGCTGACATTTAAAAATATTGTAAATGTAATAAAGTTCGTCGATAAAAGCGACGTACAGATATGGACTAGAACATCAAAAGTAAGCGAATAAACGAGCGTCTAAATGTAAAATTGATACTCAATCCAGTGTGTAATTTAAACTATTGTGTACACTGAAATGTAAATTGCTACTGTAAGGTGATATAATTCCTATGTAGAATTCAAGCCAATAAAATAAAAAAAATTGTGGAGTACATGTATCCTACACCGGAAGTTGGTGAGGATGTAATTAATAAATTGATATATTACATGGGAACGTAAATAAATATATATGGTATACCAATATATATTAATTCTATTTATACATTTAGTTTTATTGTATGTGTAAACAATTTTTTTATTACGGACTCGCCAACAGGAATATTTTTCCATTGTGCGATCACGTGTGTAATGTAAAAATGTATATGCTCTGGATAAATACATAAAATCAGTAAATAATATAATTAAAATTTACTAGATGAAAGTAGAAATTTGTTACTGATATAGCATGTATTATTATTATTTATTAGAAAACAGTTTGTTTATATCTAAATATTTTCTGTTTGATATTTAGAAACATATTAATCGAAATAAATGTATATTTTCCGTTGCAATAAATGCATTTATATTCGAATAATTTTTTTAAGTGCATATATATCACTACTTTTGAATCAAGTAACCGTATGCAATGTGTATAATATAGTATTTAAAAATTATTTATATTAAAGTTTATTATTTGAATAGTATAATGTAACGTATAATTTAGTGATAATTCACTACTCAAAACAGTGACTTTAATTCTATAGAAATCATCGATTTTTTTAGTCAAAACTCACTGTTTTGAACAATATTTTTTATCTATGTCAATCAATGTATGTATAACCATTTGAAAAAAGCGAATATAAACTTTTTGCAAATCACTTTTCAAAAAGTTTATATTCACACTTAGAACATTTTGAAATAGCGAAAATGCTCTACCGAATAGCGAAATTTCACTATTTCAATTTTACAGAGTACACTCATAATATTGCGAAATCGCGAAATCTCAAGGCTTCAATTTTATAGAGTACACCGCGTGGAATGAAAAATATTTCAATCGACGTCGATAATTATTTCGTCTATGAATAGCGCACGCTTTTCAATAATAAAGAATAGTAGTAAATTTGTTATTTATTTTTTCTCTTTCTCTATCTCGTAAATCCCGAACGATTGACGCTATTCACGAACGAACATGTTGGTACCTATACACGTAATAGAAACGAAATCAATTAAGCGCGAGAGAGAAGCCATCCAATATTCGTTGGTCACTTTATTTTTTCGCGAAAGTGAATATTACACGACGGTTGATGAAAATTGGAAGTTGAATGAGATTTCTCGTTGGACTGTTTATTCTGTTCGAGCAAAGCGATTGCTTACAACATATTTTTTAAATTGTCCCACTGGCCATTGAGAAAATTCGATTAGTCAAAAAGTGTGAATTATCGCAATTATACTTAGCCAATCACTTGTCGGTTTTGGTATGAAAATCATCGTCGCCTTTTTGATTAAGAAAACTTAATCACGCGACGTCCGCTGAGACCCAAGCCGAAATTTCATATACACTTGCCATTAGCTCTCTCTCTGTCGCGTTGAAAAATAATTTAGACGTCGCCGTTATTATATATCCCCAGGAGTGCGAAGTAAAAAAAATTCATTCCCGTAGCGAATCGAGTGAGAAACGAGAAAGAGAGAGAGAGAAAAAAAATTTAATTACGCGAATCACACCGCAATATACAAGAATCGCTCGAGTTGTAAACAGCAACGGTGAAGCTCAAGAGGCAAATTACGCGATGCTCGTTATCATTAAGTTTCAATTCCTGAGAAAGAAGACATTATCGACAAAAAGAAAGCAGATGCTTATAGAAGGCACACGTGTAATCGTGCTTGTGGTCTTGAAAACCAGTGATACAGGAAAAAAAAACATGTCATTATCGGGTTCGCCGTTGTCGGAATATGAAAGCTCGCATTCAGGAATTTAATGTCGTGATTTCTGTAAAATCATTTATTGTAGCGAGTCTCGAATGATTCACTCAAACACTTTATTAGTCTGGCGAACGATTTCTTCTGTGTTGCGCGCGAGTTGCCGCGGGCGACTTAATTAAAAAATTTTAACGCACAATAATGTTTGTAAAACGTTCATTACACGATTCGACGATCTTGCGAAATGTTTGACATACAAGTCTTTTTTTTATAAGTTTAAAAAATATATTATATATGCATATGAGTAAATCAGCAAGAAAGAGGAAAGAACACTTGGTACCTCAGAGAGGGGAAATCGATGAGACTACTATTTTTTATGATTTCTGGGTGTATTTTTTTTAGTAAATCGAGCTATTTGAACGTTGGTTTCAGCTCACACTGCATTTTTATGACCGAAAATGCAAAGAAAATTATAAACGATTTTTTATGTTTTTTGAGTCCGCGGACTTTGCCAATATTCATCGATCGAAGGGTTGCTTTGTTAACTAGATACGATTAATATAACAAAAAAATACTGATGGAAAAATCCCAATTGAGTGATATGTTTTTTAAGGGTTTTTCTTCCACTAATGGCTTCAAAGTATCTCATCACCGTAGGCAAGTTCTAAGTGTTTATTGAAAATTTAAAGACGAATAACTCTTTACCTGCGCATCCAATCAGAACCTTTTTCCAAATCAAAGGTCCTTGATCCTAATTTGAAAAAAAATTCGAAAAACATTATTTTTACATTGCAGCAGTCGTGAAAATCTATTTCCCGTACATCATGGATTTACTCGTATACATTCCACCAGCATCTGCTCCGAATCGAATAATAACCAAACAAGAACATTTCGATAAAATATAACAAACCGAAAAAAAAACCAACAAGTAAATTTATTCAGAATCCAGTATCCCAACGTATAATTAACTGAACTCGAACCGAACATGAAAATTGCTTGACTAACACCCACAATCGAGACCAGAGATCATCTCGCAATACTCACGCACTCACACACACAAAAAGCACTTTGCATTTTTCAAAACATATACCGCAAAGAGAGATAAGGATGTCATCTCGCCGCCAATACTCGTTCAATCTCTCATCTTCTTCTTTGTGTCCGTTGGCTGCACCACAGATCCGAACGCTGTTTCCATCATAATCATTCATAAATTAAAGCCGTGCGGTTCGCGCCGCACAATATAAAGACGTCTTCGAGCGGTCTCCGAACGCGCGCGCGCTCGCGCGATAAAGACGAAACATTAAGCCCGATGTTTATGGGACTGCGGATCGTTAGTCCTCGACCGCCGACTTCATAATGCGGAGCATTTAAACTCCAAGAGAAAAAGAGCTGACCTACGATATATATATATATATATATGTGTGTGTATATATCTCTATATATATACATATATAGATGTGAATTACAAATGCATTGCGGGTATCGAAAATTAAGAATGTATATGCGT
Organism: Apocrypta bakeri; assembly: GCA_018906985.1. NCBI lineage: Eukaryota > Metazoa > Arthropoda > Insecta > Hymenoptera > Pteromalidae > Apocrypta > Apocrypta bakeri. The sequence continues at coordinate 3,799,492 of JACCIA010000005.1, forward strand.
CATGAAAGCGGCGATTTGAATTTTGATCGAATGACTGCACTGTACGAAATGTTTATCGTTCGGCTTTGTTTATGGGCGAGATTAGCTGCCCGAGGATAATTGTGATTTTTAGCTTTACAGTGTGTATTTGTATATAGGTATGCTTTCCTGTAATGGAAATTGAAATGTATACGCACGAGCGTGTTTACGGTTATTGTGATATTGATTAGTGTAGTAAAATTGCGGAGTTATGAATGCATCTCGGCGCGTATAGAGAGTTGTAAATAATTATTAGATTTATTTTAAGCTGTCATCGTCGTTGATAGTTTCACTCGGACTGTGGATGGGTATTTAACAAAAATAATTTTATTCGTACTTTATTACCCATTTTAATGGACATTGTAGTGTGTTTAATTTAATTGATTTGTATGGATCGGTTTTAAAAAAAAAATAACTTTACTCGTACTTTAATACCAATCTTAATGTACATAGTGTGTTTAATTTAAACGATTTGCTCCTTTTTTTATTTATTTTAACGGAAGTAAAATATTGTAATAAATATTTTTATACAATTCGTGTAAAGTATACTTTTTTAACGATTTATATACGGAAATTCCTTTGTATAAAAAATAGATTTTAAATAGTTTCATAAAAAATAAAGCTGCATTCGGATTTTGTATCGTTCACCAGTATTACAAGTTTTAATCTCGCCCTTAAAAATGAATTTAAATCTAACAGGGCACCACATGTTATGAATTGTTGTTGTTGTTGTTTTATTATTACACACATTCGATATTAAAAAACATTAAATTAAAATACAGAAATTCTTGTATACAGATAAAAAATTATCGACCAATACCTGGACACTAAAATTAACGAAAAAATTTGTTAACATTGTACAGTTACTAAGATATCGATTACATTTGTACGCACATAAATATATATATAATTATATACGTAATTATTAAAAAATTTTGTAAACTGGTCTGCTTTCATTGCGAATTAGCTTAAGAGTTCGTATTATCGCGATAATCAGCATTTAAAATTGAATGTACTTGTTCAACCTTAATTCGATTCCCATAATTATCCATTAACCATTAATTAATTCTCTCTTATGGATCACATCGTGAAACGAAAAGAAATTCAAACTTTCGAATGGTTCGCATTCGGTAAAAAAAGAAAATACCTAATAGTACCGTTAACTCGCGCGGCTAATCGTCGATTCCCAAGACGACAGCCGATCGTCGTCGTGTTTTATCTCGAGATATCCTTATCTTATATGCAACGTCATAAGGAATATCTTTCGTGAGTTACGCGACAAAACGTCCGAGCAATTAATATCGTCGTGGCTGATATTATGCTACGACGAGATAAGAGAGGAAGAGGAAGAGATAAACGAGAATTCGCAGCTTGTTTGCCGGTCGCTTCGATAATTGCTTATTGACTGGAAACGACTCGGTGGTGCAGACTTTCTTTCAAATTCCACGAAATCCGCCGCTCCGAAATCGCATAAATAAACGTCGCGATTGGAGCGACATGAATATATTCACCGAGTTTTCGTAAATTTCAATTACCAACTGCTACTGTTCGAACGTTTCAAATTATATTCTCTACCTTGTATTTTAATAACACGGATAAATTACATGTATGCGCAGCATTCTGTGACAGATTGACCGGTCGAAAAATTATTTTTTTTTTTTTCATTTAAATATTTATTAATAAGGTTTCTGAATTTTAAATAAATTTCAAATTTTGAATGTTAGGTGTCTTGCCCCCTTAACAAATGAAATCTAAAGGCACAATTCACAAAGAACAATTTGGAAGTAAAAAGGAATATTTTCCACCGGTCAATCTGTCAGAGAATGACCCATATATATGTATATATTCGGAGAGTTTCGTTACAAAGCGGCTTACCATTTTATAAACGTATATATAAATATACGCACTGGCGCAGATATTACTCTCTCGCGGCGTTAATTCTCTCTCATAATTTAATCCTTTCCGCATCCGAGTGAGAAAAGCGCCCAGCTGCTACTGTAGCAGCTCACATGTGCCTTAATGGAGTCCGAAAAAAGGAGCCGCGACAAAAAGGAAATTGCAGAAAAAAGTAGACGCGCAGGTAAGCGAGATGACGACGTTGAATTTATATTGCTCTCCGTGTGTGTGCGCGTGTGTATGTGTATGTACGGTATAGCGTTTCTCGTTGAAATAATCGAAATGCTAATTATTCATTTGCATAATTAACACTCGAGCATACGCCGAGACAGAGAGAAAGAGAGACAAGGGAAAAAGGGCCGGTAGAAATTAACGGGGCCTTGCGCTTTGAATATTAAACTCATCTCCTATACGAGCTTATCGTCCTTGAAATCTTGCATCCTTGGGATTTAAAAAATTTTTTTTTTCCTTTCGGTAGAGACGATTAATAAGCGATAAGGCAGTCGATATTTCAAACGCGAACTTCGTGTAAGTCGAACGAGCGACGTATACTCGTAAAAGTTACTTCGATTAACAATGTGATTGTGGAGCGTCGTCGTCGGCTAATTAAATTCATCGAACGCGAAAGTCAATTAGGAATTTATATTTTTTTCTCCCTCGAAAATTACGTGTACAAACGAATTTTTGCATAATAAATTGGACTTGCGATGACTGTTCGCAGCTAATTTCTTCTTTGCATATGGCTGGCTGCGTATAATTAACTATGAAAATATACACGACTCCGTGGATTTGAATTTCTTCGAATGAGGAACTCGACGATGCTTATTTTTCCTGATCAACAAATTGCTCCGCTTGTATCGTAAGCTCGGGCGATAATTATTTTAACGATTTTCATGGATTTGATCAAAATCTTGAGTTACGAGGTTGAGTCGTGCAACGAATGTCGATGGTGAAAAAAAGTCGAACGATGTCTTTTAATCACATTAAGAGCGCGACATTAATCCACAGATGCGTCAGAAAATGGATAATTGTGTAGTAGCAGTTGGACGACGGCCCTGTGCTTAATTGACGGAGAGAAAATGGCTAAAAATCAATTCAACCGATGATTATCTGCCCTTTACGCTTCCACCCTATATTTGCTGGCTTTGTTCCTTTTTCTTCTTATCTCTCTTCCATTACGTTTTACTGGTTCTGTTTAAGTTTTATTTTTTTTCCTTCTTTGCGCGCTATTATTAGTTTTGGATTAATCCTGAAGTATGTAAGATCGAAGAGTGTAACATCGCGATGATTATGCAAAGTTTTTTTTTTTAATGTATATTAACATCATATTGTGTAATTAACTGTATATACTTATTAATATTCCGAAACATCCGTTTTTGTTTATTTATCAAATAAATAGTTAATGACTTTCTCAAACGTTGATAACAATTATTTAGTTAGAAAGGAGAGAAAAGAGTCTTAAATTAACAAAAAGAACTACAAGTTTTAAAAAATCTTTTGACAGTTTTTTTTAAAGTTCCACAACTTTACCAGAAGGTTTTTTTAAATGATTCCTGTTTAAACGTAATTTCGTTAATTTTTCTTAAAATAAAAATTTATTTTATTTAAAAACGCACATATACACTTCAGTAACAAAATCGAATAGTTTTTACATAAACAGTTTTAGTGGTTCTGTTAAAGTTTTATATATTTCCTACTTTGCGCGCTATTATTAGTTTTGGATTAATCCTGAAGTATGTAATATCGCGATTATTATGCAGTTTTTTTTTCCGTCGGAAAGAACGAAGAAAAAAAGAAGCTATAATAATATCGAAATGAAACAACGGCTCGTTGCAACGAAAAGTTCAGCGATGCATCGTGCACTGTAATTCCTTTTCTCCTTCCCTTATTCTACCTCTTCCTCCTTTAAGTTACGCTTCAGCCTACAATAGATTTCTGCTTCCTTAAATTCCCTGGCATTAACGGCAGCTAGTCTGCTATTAGCTGTTGGTTGAATTTCAAGAAGAGCCAGGATTTCTTCTATTCGATATAGCGATTTTTCCGATACATTCGCAGGCTGGAAAGTTTTTCAATGAGTAAAGGCGGTAAAGGCAATCGGTACAGAGAATTATAGGATTGGCGTTAATTGCCCGTTATGCTTCGAGCCTACGGAAGTGACGCCGGTGGTGATTTACGAAGCCGATTTCGCGGATTCATGTGCGTATGTGTGTTGTAGAGGAATAAGTCTACGGTGTAGAAGAGGGAAACCGGACTGCGCCGTTCTATATAGTCGCCTTTTATTTAACGGGCGTCGTTGCCACGTTAATGGTCGTAACACGCCTGAAAGAGAGTTAAGGGCTTCGGGAGTGTACGTGTATACAAGACGGCTGAGGAAGTACTACTGGTGTAGAGGGCGAAATGGAATTTTTGGGATGGCGTCCGGGAGAGAAAATGCGCTTTTATTCTTGCCGCTGTGATCGATGGGACACGTGCGCGTACTCGTAACGAATGTTTCGAATTAAGGAAATTGTTAAAGTGAGTTAAAGACATTCGTTGCGTTTGCGAATTTAAGATTATCGGGTATAAACTGAGAAACAATTTCATTCAAACCACAGAAGAACAACTGTATGTTCTTTTTTGGCAATTGACTTGTTAGTTTACAGTTAAATCAGTGGCTGTTCTTATTTGATGGAAGAGAGTGGATTCACTTATTTTGACGATTGTATTGAATACCATTTGATCTCAATATGATAAAAAACTGTTTAGTTATTTCGAAATAAAGGAATATAGTTTACACCTTTTTCCAATTGAGTTAGCTGAATATTTTTTTCAGTATAATCTAGTAAGAATTTCTGTTACTGATTTTATAGGCCTAAAATAATACCAGAATATAGTTCCTAAACAATAGTGGTCGAATTAAATTAGCGTGATTCAAAACGCATTCAAAACTTTGCACTACTTAAGCTTCTTTCCTGATAAGAACTGGCATTTCTGATAATATGGGTCAATACTGTCAACAGCGAATCTTTATTTTGGAATGGGGATGATAAGATTGATCTAGAATTATAATAATTTACTGATACTCAATACTGGTATTCCAGATTGTTCATTATCAGAATAGCATACGACAATACTTGCTCAATAAAGTTTGTTCACCTTAAGCTCGATTTTATATATAAATTCATTTAGCTGATGTAGTCAAAAATAGAGCTTGATTCTTATGTTGAGACTTCGATGCATCAGAGTTTTGTTGTTAACAGAGGTTTATAATGCCGAAAATAACGTCAAACCTTATATTTTATTTTAAATTTTTACGATGCTTTGCTAATAATTTATTTAAACGTCAATCCAATCATAAGCCAGCATCACTAGCTAAAAGTACTCTACCAATAGAAATTGTACAATACGCTTAGTTCTTATCACCCCAGACTTTCATTATCGATCCAGTGTTGAGCCACAGATCCATTTATACCAGCTTAAGTGACTCGTCACTTTTGCCAATTCTAAATGATCGATTGTCCAAAAATATATATACGATATACGTCGAAAGAAGAAATATAGGCGAGCCTCATCTCCAAAAAAAGTCCATGTTCGCTTATCACCAAAAGCACGCTTGTTCTCCGATAAGCGCAATCGTAAGTAAATAATTCAGATAAATGTTACGGCAATCAGTATTAAAAGCTGTAAAATGTGGGCAACTCTCTTCGCGGCAATGTGTAAATAAGCCAGGTAGTTTGCTTGTCTCTCGGTTGAGCGGCGGCGTAACGCATTGAGTGCCTGGTGTTCGCTTCTCTATTTTCCGGCAGCTTCTTCGCCAAAGGCGATGACACAGTGGCAGCCTTTGTGCCGGTTCATGCTTTTCTCCGCGACGATGCACTCTTTGCATTCTCGCCTCCGAGCTCTGCTCCTCTCGTGTATGTGTGGCGGCTGTATATGTAACCATTTACCTGCGCGTCGCTGGAACGGGGGAAGAGTTAGAGCATTATGGTGGGTGTTTGTAAGCTGCTGCTGTTGTAAATCATTCCTGCAAATGTGTACCTTTTTTCGCTCGGCATTCCTTTTTGTTCTTTGGTTTCAGTCTCTCTCCCTCTTTTTTTATTCTGCACAAAGCTTAAAAGCACAACTGGAAGAGTGGCGCGGTGTACACAGAGAGAAACACTTTCTGCGTGAGCTTGGGAAAGATTTACTTAAAGGTTTAGATGAAAAAAGGGCTGGTGCAAAGAAAAGAGAGAAAATGCATTTGCTTGAGAATGAGAGAATTATTTTCAGTTGCAGAAACGAGTTCCGAAGGCTTAGGTATTGTGTATTTGAATAATCGTTTTGTTAAATTGAGCATTCCTTGATGTTAACCACGTGTATTGTTATTGTCTACTTTTAAATCAACCTGTAAAAATTGGTATTTCGTAGATATTTCCTTTACGTGAATACTGAATATAAATGATCAGTGAATTAATCAACACTACCTGGATGTACAGAAGATTTTATGTCACTTATTCTTAAATTTCATTATTACTCTCTATCGGAGTTTATGTTGTCTATTTCACCATCCACTGTAAGTGACCACTCGAAAATTGTAAGAGTGTAATTATAGTTTTAATTGTAACGTAGCAACAGCTAATACGACTACTGAAAGAAACCACCAATTTGGAAAAGTTTTCAAAGACCAGTAAATTTACGTGTTAAAAAAGAACTGTTACTAAAATTGAACTCGCAGACTACAAGTCAGTGGTCACACCTTTATTTATAAATCATCTCAGTCCAGTCTAAAGCTGTCCAAATCAGCAAATGTACATATATACATACATAAACACACCTCGTCAAAGTACTTCGTCGACTGAGGTCGTTTGGAATCGTTGGAATATAAGAGGCGAGGTCGCCCTGCCAGTGCTTGATTGCAGGACATCCATCTACGTCCTGAAAACCAGCGACTTTACCCCGGCACGCGAATCTGGTGCTACTCACTCGCGCGAGAGATAATGACTTTCTAATTGCTTCGCGGCGGTGCTGCGCTTAGTGTTTCGCGACTGGTGGAACTCGTTCCCCGATGACTTTTTCGGCTGATTGAAAAGTACAGTCCTGGGAAATTGAGCTTTTTGTTTCATCTCTTTACTGCTGCAGGTGTACTATTTCACTTCTTATCAACCGCAATGTCTGTTGCGTCTTCTAGTTAATGAGAATTTCTTTGTGCCATAGTTTCTTAAGTAGAGTCTCTCATTAGAGGATAGTTTATGAAAACTAATAGTAGGACAATAAAAATCTGTACATACGACACAAGGTTATAAAAAACTTATCACCGCTACGTTTCAACCAAAGTTATTTTTTATTCATAACCCAATAAGCGATTTCCCGAGACCCAAGATAATCCACTAGTGGCCAAAGCCAGGTAAACTTGCCGCACCTAAAGTCGATGAACCTCTCCACCTCCTCTCTCGGTATAGCTTCTCTCACGCTCCCTCGGGTTTCCTTCCTTCTGTGGTGTTCGGTCAGCGCGAGATCCCGAGGGGAAAACCGCGACGCCCCAACACCATACTCCCTTGCTCTCTGCTGCTGACCGACTGCAGAAGCGTCTTTTGCGTTCTGCATTCTGCTGCGTCTATCAGCTCTTATTTATGGCGAAACGATGACGAGCACGCGCGAGTAGTAGTCGCTAGTAATTACTTGCAGTGCTGCCGCGAGGAGCGCGTTATTGATGATGGCTTCGGTCGTTAGTTTGGCGGCGGTCTTCTGCTACTGCTGGTGAATAATTGATTGTCGGGTTAAATTAGTTGGAAATGTTTATTTAGCGAGGGAGTCCTGCGATGGCGTTTCGAAAGACCACGATCGTTTTATCCGCAGCTTCAAATTTCCTCCTCCTTGTTTAGTAAGAATGGATTTACGTCCAATTCTGGATCAATATAATGACAGCTTGTCTGCAATTTGTATTCGATCAATAATCTAATGTTAAGAATATACCACTAGACTATAAAATATGTATTAGGCAGGTAGTAAGGGTATAGCTGTTTCAAAATTCGAATTGGATTTAAATAAATAATGTGAATTACAACGAATTGTCGTAAAGTGGAGAGCTTTAGTTCTGCAAAATTGATTAGGGCTAGTTATTAAATTCTAGTATACCCGTATTATTATAACATTATTATAATTCTGGATTGTTTGCATTAAAAATACGTGGTATTAACCCTACTCTGAGGATAATTCTCACCAGGATGATCGTACAGTTTGTCATCACTATATAAGAGACTCAAGAAGTATACCTAATCATTCCAGCATCTATTCCACCAAGAATTTCAATACATCACCAAAATGCATCACCATACGATCAGCGACACTATATAGTGCACCTTGAGAAATCTAATTTCCAGGGCCTGGCGTATTATAGAATCCCTTAGCACGCGCCAATTCATCCTATACCCGCTCGGAAAAATCAATCCTCCCATCGTTCCTAAATCGATTCACGTCCTGGAACGGTGCTTCTCATCCTCTTACCCATCCACTTTGCTCACGTAGCTTCGCGCTTTCCTTCCTTCTTGCTTAAAAAAAAAAAAATAACGATTCACCCCAAGATACCTTCCGCTTCCTGCTGAGTGCACGAGTCCTACATCTCTCTCAAGACCAAGAGAAGAGACTGGTAGGGGGCGCATAAATTGTGAGGATGGCCGAAAGCTAATATGCGGCTTCTCCGCAACGTCCGCGCTGATCGCGCGTTGCGCCCTCTAGCGGTTTGGGAATAGTAAATTTCCGTCGCGTGGACCACCATTATTAGCATATACGAGTATTCGAGAATGAGTTATGCTATAGAGAGAGAGGGAGAGAGAGAGAGAGAGAGAGAGCGAGAGAGAAGCCGAGAGACTCCGATGGGACGACATTCGGATACAGCAGGATAGGAGGAGGAAGAGTAGCTATATATATAGACAGAGACGACGTTCGGTCAGGTGCATCCTTCGGAAACTACTGCGCGTTCCGGGATGCGGACGTCAACTAGAGAGGATCGAAACGATTCTCGTGATGCTCAGCTGAAGCTATTCGCGTTTTATGCTTCTCCTCGCTCGTTCGCAATGAATTTCGATGATTCGCCGATGTTTGTAACGGAGAAACCGTAACTTACAATGGAAATTAATTTCTTTTCTCGTTTTTCTTTTTTTGTCGCTCAAGAGACTGTTACTCTTTTTATTCGTTCTTTTACGCAATGACGCTTGACATTCGAAGGCGCGCCTGGTTAGGAATTCGGAAGACTTTTACGATAAAGTCTGCGGTTCATACGTCTCGCAGCGTTTTTTTATGAATTATTGCGAGTGCGGGATTCATAATTCACTGGGTTTTGACGCGGCGTATTAATACTGTTCCCATAGGTAGAGTGAAGAGCAGTCGAATCAATAAGTCGAACTTTAGTCGAGAGAAAGAAATAGAAAAAAACTTGGGAAGACGTCTGATGCAGACTTGAATTCACTTTATATTCATATGAAAGAGTGCAATCCCACGTATCGTCTGAGAATCTACAAATATAAGCTTGTATGTACGATCGATACGCTCAATTGTTATGCACTTTTGCGTAGAGCTTAGCGCAGTAAAAGACACACGCTGCTCAAGCCGAGAAAACTTAACCCGCTTAGCAGTTATACATTATATATAAATCGCATAACTAAACGGATACTCACGTACTATTTGGCTTAGAAAAAATGGGCAAACGAATATAAAATAAATCGAGCTTTTCACTAGTAGGATTGCCAGTACTAGAACAACGGAACAGTACTGGTCTAACCTTAATTCGATATTGTGATAAGAAAGGGCTATAAAAAGGACTCATAATACAGTACTGGCCCAATGCTGGCATGCCAGATTTGAAACAGAGTTAAAAGTGTGTAACGGTTGATGCTGCTCGCCAATACTGGCACAGTACTAGCCCGATCCTGGTAAATTCCTACTAGGGTTTTCCAGTCAACGGATAAATCTCTCTCTCTCTCTCTCTCTCTCTCTCTCTCTCCCTTTATTTCTAGTGATATAGCCATATACTAATGCAATATAATGATAATAAACTCTTTACGTTCGGGTATCATTGCTCTCGAGAGGGAGGAAGAGTTTCGATAGGATTTCAGACGAAACTATACAGCTTTTATGTTCGTTCTTGATAGCCCAGATGGATCTGGATTCTATGGGAGAGAGCATTTATAGGTGGTGTGGTTATACTTTGCTTTGGTTTTCGTTTACGTACGGGGAACAGCAGCTTTATAACCGATAGAAAGAATTATTAAAAGCGTTAAACCACAGGAACAGGGTTATCGCATTCCAGATACGATTCTTTTATCGAGAAACGTTTTCGCAAGACGCTGTTCTCCGACACCCAAATACAAAGTGCGAACCACTGCGATAACCGGATAATTAGTTCAAACGCATGGAATACTAACGAGCTCTCGCAGAGATAATTCTCGCGATACCAGCAGTGAATCATGCGCGGTCGTTTAAACGTAAAAAACAAATTAAAAAAATTCCTACCGACTCGATCAAAGTCGTTGTTTCAAATGCGCGTTATGCTTTTATCTAATTTCGCGCAACGCATTTGTTACCAGAGCTCTCTTTCCTCGGCATACGCTTTGTCGCGCTCGGTCGCTTTTGTGCGCGGAACGGAGAGCTCGTTTCGCCCGCGGAATCGATTGAATGAGGGTAGTAGCGAGCGCTAAACCGATCGTAAATCCGAGGAGCGGCTTATGTGTACCTGGCCGCCTGTAATAGCTATATGCGCGTATGGTTGCTGCAACCGGTGGCTTGTTTTCTCTCTTTCTCTATACGAACCTTTTTTATTTCTTTATTTTTCCTCAAGCACGCTTTTAAAAGCCTCGCGACGCCCAAGAAAAAGAGAGCAATAAAGAACAAGAGTTTGAATAAGAGTGGGGGTATATGGGATGGCGCGTGGTCCGTGATCGTATAAGGATCTAGAATATAAAATGGTCCCACTATAAAAGTGCGACGTATATAAATTCAACCGTATAAGCAGCTGGATTCCGCGCGGTGTTGTCATAAATAAACAATTTTACGAAAAGAAAGAGAAAGAGTGTGTGAGGGAGAGGAAAAAAAGAGCTGAAATCGTTTGAATTTATATATATATATCTATATAATATATAAGAAGCATTTATTTTTCACTCGTAGATATCTGGTAAGTCTATAGAAGCGGAATGCAAAGTAACGCATTGCAGCCAAGGAGATTTCGGTGTGGATCGAACGTGCAAGTCCGCTGCACACTTGATTGTATTTTTCCTGTCTTATACGCGTATTCCTTTTCGGATCGGTCAGGGAGTCGGATTCTGTTTCATAAAGGCGCGCAGCTTCGTATTATGCTAAGCAGGATTTAGATGAACGCGATTTCAATGTATCGAAATAGGAGTAGCCTCCTTTTGTCTAACGAAAGACAATCAATTTGGTTTCGGTAGGGTGTAACAATGGCGAGCGAGTTTTGCATGCGGAATATTGGATTAGGCTCTCGTGTTCGGGGTTTTCATACTAGGCTACGGTGTGCGGAATATATATTTTAGATTTGAATACATAGGACTGCGTCGTTCGATATAAAAATAGAATGAGAACTATGAATAATATACTTGGATTTCCTTCTTATATACGTAGATGTGTGTGCGCGCGCGTGTGTGTGTGAAATAGTGCACTTACCAATTCATAGCACATCTCGGGACGTAATTAACGCAATCCTTACGTAGCGCAGTCGGCGAAGGGAAGGCATTAAAATACGCTTGACGACGTGGAAATTCATATGAAAAGAAAATCAAAGAATCATGCATTATTCATTGAGGTGTATAGCTGGAATGAAAAAAAGGACCAAATGAAGATTAACGCGATATTCCGCAGAAGAAATTAACCAAAGAACCGACTAGGAAATTCTTGCTTATAGAATCAGGCCGAATATTTACATCAATTAGCGTCTCATTCTCGCGGACAATAAACGAAACCATTTTCCAGACGACGAATTTATGCACGACGCGCAATTCAATTCTTCCTCTGACCATGCGACGACAATTGCCTCTTTCGCCAACCCCTTTTCCATGCTTTCTCTCTTCTCCTTTTTCTGCATATATATATATATATATATATATATATATATATAGTTCGTGCCATACAGACCCTTTTCCCTTTTTCAATTAAAATCTGGAATTGCTATATCTATGCGCTCTCGTGAAATTTGATAACCCAAAATTGTAATGGGCTTCACCTCGCGTTCATTTGTACTCCAATGAATATATACCGGATGCATTGTCGCATACCCTTATCTTTTGCAGACATCGATTGTGGTGACTGAAAACTTATCCCGGGACTTATATAAGTAGACAAGCACTCGTCGGTTGAAAATATTCTCATTAAAAGCTGTTTCATCAGTTGATTATGCGTCACAAAGCTTATAGTCTATTTATGATCTATACCTGAATGCATTTATCTTTAGCAGACATCAGTTATGGTTACCGATCGTGAAAACGTGCTCTTAGACCTATAAGAGGAGAAGCGCTCGCCGTGGAATTGAAAATATTCACATTAAAAGCTGTCTCATCAGCTGATTAGTCATCACAAAGCTTATCGTACATTTACGACCTGTAACCTGAACGCACTTAAGCATCCCAAGTTCATCAGTATCCACGTGTACACACGCAAGCGACTGCTGTCACGCACAGTCCATCATTCGTTCTTTGACTGGTAGTCGAATCCAGAAAACAGAGTCGTATAGACGGATAAAGGAAGTCGGTGCAGCATAACTGACTGGATCACAATCATGAAACATTCAAAGCGAACGGTAATGGGAAAATCCTCGGAGTCGCGTGGCTACCACGAGACTTTCCCTCTCTATCCCTCGCCCCGCCACCACATTATAATCTTCTTCTGTCTCTCCTCTGTTGCGGTAGACCAAGCCCCTCGCTTGAATTACCATCTCTCGCTCGATGGCCAGAGAGAGGGAGAGAAGAAACGGTTACCCTTTAATACATGCGGGTGTCCTTTGTGCCTTTCGAGGATTTCTTTGCGGCCTCTCCCACGTGACCACGCGCAACGGTTCGTGCATACAAAAACGATCTCGAGCCATCGCCACTGTATAAAAGATAGAAACGTCCGGAGTGCGTAGACGTATGGATAGATGAACGTAGGTATACGAACGGGAAGAAGAAAGAGTGGACATTCGCGCGAACATATGCACGATGCTACGGCAATGGAGTCTACATGTGTTTGTTTCTATGTATAAAGGTGGTCTGATGGGATTCGACGCGTGCCGAGTGTGTACTCTACTGAAAACGAAAAAGTTCAGAGGATGGAGGATAGTTTTCTCTCTCTCCTTCTTTCTGGTAATGGAGCAAGTTTTTTTAAAGGGTTGTCAGCTGAATGGGTTCTGGCTTTGTTTTGGTATAATACATGATAGTTTTCTTTTTCTAATGGCCGTGAGCCAGAAAGGATTGAATTTTCAACGTTTACTTTACAAGAAGAATTAAGATAATCTTAGTTGGACTTATTTTTTCGAAATTGTTTTCCTCCTACTGCAAGTAAGAGAAGCATTATGATAAGTGGCAAGAGAGAAGTTTTACAAGAAGCTTGCGAATGTTTAAAAACCTCTTAAAGCATTAACGAGTTCTTGGGATGACGGAGCTTCTTATAATCTTGGCGCTTGAACGCTTTGTGTTTTAGCGTAAATTGACCTTATTAAATTATGAACTTTGCATCGCTTGTACTTAAAAAGTGCAGCGTAACGCAAACATAAAATGAAAGTTGGATTAAGTGTCCAGTTAGTTTTAAGTAGTTCATAATTTCATCGAGAGTTGATTTAACATCGTTCAGTCACATTAGATTTGTCTCACAAATTCATTGTGTTAAATAACTCATCAAAATAACAGTTCCTCAATTCACTGCAACCATTACAACCAGTTACACCTTATTTCATTGCAATATTTGCTTACTCATTTTTTATTAGTTGTCAATTTTAGTATATCTATATAACTTGTCGCAGGAAAATTTACTAACTGAATGTATAAAAAAATGCTACATAAGCTACATAGCTTTATTTTTATACCCCACCATTACTCCATAATATAGTAATTTTAACTACGTTTTGAGTAAATTTCTCAGTGTATGAATCATCTGGCTATTGAAGCTATTCTGGATCAACACTGGCACAATTACAACGTACAAAAGTGAGATGCTCTTCATTATCAAAGAATCAGCATGGCATGACTACTTCCGCAAAGCAATCGCTTCATTCTTTGAAAAACAAAAAACACCATCCCGTGTAACATCGACTCGGACGTCTGACCCATCAGACAATAGAAAACTACAATGTCCATAGCGTATCGCGTGATGAGCTATAGCTATCACCCCCATACAATCGTCTACCCCGAGGATTTTTCCCTACCGACTATCTCATCCCCATCACCCGCTCGATACTGGACATACACGCAAAGAAGAAGCAACGACTACCACCAGTGCGTGCGCTATACGCTTCGCTCATTCCGTATTCCATTTCGCTCGGCCATTCTCTTTGGTCCCGCGCCTCATCAGCCATTGTCTCGTGCGCTTTTCCCGCGGCTTGGTTCACCGGCCTAATTATCCTCCCTCCACTATGTACCATAGTAGCTTCTATTTTCGAGCTTGCGAGCTCTCTCGCGTCGCTAATTGACGCGCTCGCGCGAGCGAGTACTGGCGCTTTAACCCTCTCTCACTCTCTCTCTCTCTCTCTCTTGTGAATGAGAGAACGACGAGAAGGTCTGTACACGTGTGCCGTTGCATTCATGGCTTGGAGTATTATGTTCGCTTGTTCTTATTGTCGGTTAGCTCTTTAATGGGGCTTTACTTTTACTTCTACGCGCTTTTTTTGCTGCAACTTTTAACTCTTGTAGCTTATTTTTTTGCGTTGGCGGCATGAATTTCAAATATCTCGTAGAGCTTTATTTGCTGAAAATACATCCACTGCTACCCCATCAGTGGTCGTTTAAATATACACTTTCGGTTCGAATCTAGATGAGTCAAGTTATTTTTGAAAATTATACGCTCTTGAAATTCTTCGGCTTCTACTCGCCGTCTCTCTATTTTGCGAGTTTAATAATTCACGGATTATCGCGACAATATAAAGTCTGTGCTCGTATGAATATTCCGTTGCAGCTTGCCGGCCGAAGAGCTAATCCGAAGCAGCGGAATTATTCGCTGCAGCTAGTGACGAGGAGGATTTCGCGGCTTGAAATTCTTCCTCGACTTACGCGCCCATCAAGTGCGCGGTGTTAAGCCTTTGGATAAGTTTTGGTAATTCGCGAATTTATTCCCTCTGAGGCCATACGTGTGTGGTTCTCTTTAGTATGAAAAGAAGAAGAAAGAAAGCAAAGGGTCGCTCGGTTCGCGAAAATCCACGATTATACGAGAGATCTGTGTTGTGGCTAATTTATTTCATATTTTATATATACTTTGATTATTTACATTAGCTCTTCAAACTAATACTGTGTTATTTTCTCTATTTCTATAGTTACGAGTAATCGTATTTTTATGAAGACGGAGTTTACGCACTTATTGACTGCCTGGAGTTTCAATGGCTGTAGAAAATATTTTCCGTTATTATATTATACAAAAGTGTCTTTCCAAAAGTTGATGTTATCATTTTTTTTTCTCTTTGTTGTCCGGTGGTGTTACTTGTATGCCATGCTATTCATTTGTTTCTATTTACATTTTTAATGAGCCTCAGAACGAAAATACAACATCTTTTAATTTTTAAACAAATTAAGTTTTCAATTCGGTCATATAAATATAATTCGAGCTTTGAATTTAAAAATGAGGGATTAAAATATTTACTATAAAATATAGTCATAATTTACACTTATTCCAATAATAAAAGATTAGTATTCCGCTTCAATTTAAGAGGTCTATCGCATCTATAAGTCCCTTCAATATGTAATTACAATAAGGAGTAGAAAATTGACTGTCTGTAGTATTCGAAAGTCAATCGACGGAGGGATTAAGCTCAAAATTGGTAGAAATACTCTTTCATACACTCCTATTAATATAAATGTAGGGATTTCAAATCGAATAAACAGAAAAATTATTAAAAATAAAAAGAACTGGTTTCTCAACAAAATATTAAAAAAAAATTCGATTTAAATTCTTACTGTATTTACTTATTTTATTTTATCAACTTAAACTCTTACAGACCAATGTATATTATTCGAATGAGTATTTCTGGTATAATCTTACTATACGTGTACTATAATTTAAGAAAGAATTTTTACAAAAATATAAATGTTTTATGCTGTTTAAAAGGATATCTATGAACATTTTATAGTAAACGAAGTTTGGTTTAGATTCTAAAATGTAAAAAATTTTTCCTTCAGGAGGTACACATTAACGAAAAGACTCTTAGAAAAAAACTGTTAACAAATTCGATTATTTATGTTTTTTATGCCTTTTATTACAGATTTACAATTTCTGTAGTCAAAAATAGGGTCGCTTCTAAAAAGAATGAAATATTCAACGTTTCATCGTTATAGACTACGCTAAGTAAAAATCCAAACGAATATTTTTCACTAAAGTAGAAAATCCCCCCTCAACATTGTTTCCCCTATAACTTGATTTCATTCCTCGTCTCTTTCTCTCTATTATTTTTTAAGCTACTCCCTCGCAGTGGTAACGTTTCTTATACACACACGTACCTACGAGTCGCTCGTTGGCTACGAACGGTATCTATACACACGCTCACAATGGATTTTATATTCCCGCTCACATAACGAAAGAAGGGAACGAAAGAGCAAGGAAAAATGCTCGACAACGACCGCCAAGGAATCCACTTAAAGACGCTATTTTCTCAGGCAGAAGACGCGAAATTGCAGGGCGAGCGTGGATAATCCGCGCTCTATTCAGGATTTACGTGACATTTGACCTCGATTCTTTCGTATGCGCTTCCGGGGACGCTCCTATTCCGTGTTTTATTCTTTTACGCGTCGGGATTTTGGATGCGGCTACATCTTTAACGTCCGGAGATATGGCCGGTTTAATCTAATTACGTGATAACATTAGCAGTTCATTTTTTATTGCAACTACTTTTAGAGTGTATTGTATATCGACCCTATAGAGGAAGAACCAGATAGTTCGAAAAAGTCTTGAATAATTAGCTAGTTCAAAAAAACAAGATTTGAAGAACCAAATAGTTAAAAAAAGGTCTTGAATAACCAGCCAGTTCATTGTGGATTTGAAGAAGCATCGGCCATTTCAAAAAGAATTTGAAGAACCAGACAATTAAAAATGAAATTTATTAATCGGATACTGGTTCTTCCTAAGGCATCGATATAATAACATATAATAATATATTGGATAACAACACAATTTTACAAATGTTTTGACACTTTACACTTCACTCGGTAAAAACTCTTATGAAAAACACTAACTAATAACAAAAAAAGACAATATATTCATGAAAAATATTTTCTTCCTATTGAAGAATATAAAAGATCGGTCTTCTATAACAAGAGTCTTGTCTTGAATTGAAATTTTAATTGGGTGTAATAAATAAAAAATAGTAAAATGATTAATATTATTGGATATAGTAATAATCCTGAGCACATAATTGAAATAGAAAGTAATTGTAATGACAATTTATCAATGAACAGTTAACTTGACATTTTGATCAAGTTAGTTTTGTACATTAGAAGAAGTAATGTTTAGATCTAAGAGTGTCTACTTAATTTCTTAGAAATTTATGATTCCCTCCAGAGCATTACAAGTGATTCTGCAGTATGTGATTTATTTGTCTGGCGGCTGATGTAGGGACTATATCAGTTTTAATCATAAAGCGCCGTTCAATTACAAGAAAAAATAGAACATACCTTGTTATGTTCTATTGTCCACCAATGTTGTCATTCATATTCGACGACACGCCGAAATCATCATTGTTTACACATCCTGGATCATCTTGTTTATGGTTAAGTTGACAGATGTACTTCAAGACAATTGTATAACAACAGCTTCGTCTCGTCTTAAAAATGTTTAGTTTAAGACTGTCTTGGTAACTCCATACAGGTGATATCAAGAATTATCTCGAGTCTTGGTGAAGTCCTATAATACGAAGGACTTTATATTAAATGGATTACTAAGGAAGAGAGCAGATGTTATTTTTTCACGGTTATTACAATGTATCAAACATATTTACGCTCTAAAGATTGATCGAGGTATTATTGAAAGTTTGGTAGAGATACTTTTGGTAATTATGATTCGTAAATCGTGACTTATTTGCAGAAATTGCCATTGAATTACCAAAAAAATAGAATAGACTTTCATCGCATCATCGCATTGTATATACTTCCTTTTCAGTCATCAGTTAGCACCAGATCCTTCATCTTATGGTCTTGTCTTGTAAGTGTTTAATTTAACATCGTCTTGTTCAGATATGAAAAATGATTTTAGGTCTTGGTGAAGCCCTTGTAATTGAAGAGATAAATTTTTGTTTTATTGTTTAAACATATACATAGCCGATGTTAAAGCATCGGCGCAGAATAAGTATAAGACACTTCATTTGAAATCGTGAAGGGAATAATCCTTTTGAATCCTCGAAGAAAGAGAAGCAACCTTTCAACGCGAGATTGTATCTGATAAGATAATCCGCGCGTCTGCTGAATTCAAATGTAGAAAGCCCGCGCGAGGAAACCCATCTTATTAACATAAACGATATCTTATTCTCGTTTACAATAATCCATACGTATATACATACGTATAGACACGTAATATACACAGAGTAAAATTCGCGCGAAAACTAATCCCTGTCTCACGCGTCACGACTACATATACGAACATTCAAACAATAGAGAGTTCAGCTCAAATAAAGCACGGACTCGTACGTGCTTCGGTGGCAGTGTTTTAATTATGCGATAAATCCCTTCTCGTAAACAGTCGTAAATTCAAAATTCGACCTCGCGTGCCTAAATTTATCCCCCCCTCACCCTCGACAGATCCCTTGGTTTCATAAAGCACAGCCGCGCCGCGCGAAACGGACGCAGACAGATGTAGCTAATACGTACCTGAATTTCTCCATCTTATTCTAACTACCCGATGAATTATTCCGTTCGTCTGGACGTTTTCACTCGCGTAGCTTCTTTTCTATTCTCTTCCTTTGCGTCGCGCCGACGTACGTGTACATCTGACGTAAAGGATGTTTTCGTACCACCTACTACTAACTTGGGCTTCTTTCTTCCTTTCCTTTCTCTTTTTGGTTGCACGCGTGGTTGCAGCTACTGATGTTGGGTATACGTACCCCTTCTTTATTCACGAGGTCCTAATCTCGGACATGACTCGCATGAGTTATGTACTTCAATTGTGGAGTGACGCAATGTCGCTTCCAGGTACTTTTTATTTTCGTCCGTAGAGAATAGAAAATCGTCATCGAAGCGTATTTTGAACAATAGCTGTGTATGATAAGTCGTTTGATGCTGTACAAAGCGGTACATATCCGTAAAATATAATCTCTTAATAGCCGAAGCGAAGTACTTCGCTCGGGTACACCCTGATATCTTTGTGAACACATTTCAATGCTTCACTCGCAGAAACGATCGCCTCGAACACGAGCATCGCGTTAATATCTGCAACATCGTTGGTCTTTGTGTGTATACGTGGTTCAGCACACTTTTTGAGTCTCGTCTCCGATCTTATCTTCTGGATTGAAGTTGACGACTGGAGGGAAATTCAATTATGGTAAAAAGGAGGTTGTTCGCTGTATAAGCGATTATCTAATCTAACGCATTGACTCAAAGTTAACGTTGTACAGGGAAGGGTTTTTTTTCCGGTGGATTCGTAACACGATACCCCCTCCCCAAGTCGATTGTTTGCCCCTCGGTAGACGAGACAATCGGAGTCGCATTTTTGTCGCGCGCAAGGTTACGCGACGATTGTAGCTTTGTAGGGATGAGAGGTTGGTTCTATTGTATGACCTTTTGTGCTCTCGTTCTTCTCTGGAAGACCAGAGAAAAGAAATTCTAGACGTCAGACCTTCGTTTTGCCATAGTTTGTATGACACGTTTCTATTAGTCTATGAGAACGTAGAGCTAGATGAACATCATGTCTCTTGATTGTCGCGGAAAAACATTTCTCGTTTGAAGGATGTATGTAGTAACAAAAAATTTTTGCTATATTTAAGAAGATTTATTTAGTAGAAAATTGCAGTTTTTTGTGATAGAAGAGATTATTTAAAGATATAAAGAGTAGTTATTATTAAATTATTATTTAAATCCTCTGAATTTGATGGGACTAAAAAAATACGTATAAAGAATTAGTGTATTTAAGTAAATATTAACAGTAATTCCAATTAATATTTAAATATATTTTTTCATTGTCTGGTCCAACCTATCGAATATAGTTTAACATAGAATAAGTCATTAGTAATTTCGTTATTTCGTCATATTCACAGCTTATTGCATTTTATTTACATTAAACCTTAAACTTACAATCAAACGAACCATGTATTGTAATGTAATGAAAAGTTGTATAAAGCGCACAGAAGCAAAATCGGCGAGCATTACTCAAGGATGACGTTGTGTTGTCTAAAAAGAAAAACGCGCTAGGATTAACATTCATTTCCTTGAAAGCCAGCTATTCAAACGAGCGAGATCAAAGGCAGGAAGAAGAAAAAAAGCGCTTGGAATCGAGAGTATTTTTTACGTCCGTCTCGGAAGAGAAGACGAGCTCGAAGAAGAAGAACTACTCCAGAAAAAGGATTAAAAGAAAGGAACCGAGAAAAACGAAGGAAGGAAGACGAAAGTGCCGCTCTATCTCTCTCTCTTTCTCTCTCTCTCTTTCCAGAGTGCTCTGTAATTTCCTCACTCCCTCGCGCGTACATGCAATTAAACCCTAGGAAATTGTCGAGCCATTTGTCGGGAAGATGCTGTAGTTGTCGTAGTAGTAGTCGAGCCTCCAAGCGATGTGAGTTTTAGAGGGCGCGTGCCGCCGCCGGCTTGTGTCCCGTTCCATTTCTGGGATTAAACGCGGATCAGGCTTTATTAATCCCATTACGATCATCCACGCGAAGGAACTAGCGAGAGAGATGTCGGGAAATTGGGTGGACCGGAAAGAAAGGAGAGTAGGAGTGTTACTAAAGCGTGACGTATAAAAAGTCAGAGAAGCGTATAGAAGTTTACTGGTTCTGATTCGTTGATGACTTGCGTCTGATGTGTCGAATGTCTTTACAACATTTTGTTCCCTTTCAGCTTCTACTGATGTGATAATTAACGGATGAATTTCTTTCTGTTTGTTCTAGGTAAGCTGATGGATCTCTTGGTTGGAGTGAAAAATCTTCCGTAACGGTGAATATGCTGTGCGTACGTGACATTTGCTGGTAAACCGTTGATAAGGAGGCGTAAACGAGCGATGGTATGGTTATGCTCTTATTAACAAATCAGAAACCCGGTATTACCTGGCTATATTCTCAGGTTTACCAGTTCTTCCATATCTCGTTCACTGCTATCTGCGATTACCTGGTTAGTAATAATTAAGCGAGCAAACTAGGCCTATCGAATGAATATCGTCGCGATGATTTAGCATCATTATCGGTTAGTTGTAGCAAACCACCGCTGTTCTCTCCGCATTGATTGATTAGCCGTGATAAATAGCTTAACCGATAACCTGTTAGTCGTTACTCTCCAAATTGGAAAATCGTTACATCGGCAATTATACGCTTATACTCAACCTTTATTTATTTCTCGTTCAGTGAACTTTCTTTTCTTTTACTCTAGTAAGAATGGATCTATAGGCTGACATTGGATACCAGAGAACCAGTACCTGCTTAGTATTCAATCAATAGCGGACTGATAAGAACAGGTCATACTGTAAAATGTGTACTAGTCAAGTATATTTGTACTAGATAAACGTCAAGCAGTAAATAAATTGCTGATTTCCTTTTCTCACACCCGAATAAGAATGGATCTACTAGTCAACAGTAAGATATCAGAAAACCAATACTTGTACATTATCCGATCAATACTGGACTGATAAGAACAGGTCATAGCATTATACTTAAACACCGAACTGGTATATACCTGTACAAGTAGTATGCATCAATCAGTAATAAATAGCTAATATTATCTTGTCACATTTCCATAAAATTCTCGTAAGAATGAAGCTTGAGTTGTGCAAAGTTTCAAATGCAGCTGAACTGAATACCGAAACAAAAGATCACCATTACTGGTCGACTGGTATCCTGTATTAGCAGTGCCGGTAATTCTTACCAGGGTAGAACGAGCTTAAAGTTCCATCGAATCCTTTCATCCACTACTACGTGCACCGACTCTGTCCTCCAAGAAAGAGAAAGCTATGTCAGAGCTAATCAGTAGTAATTATAGCGTCGCTTGCCCTTTCATCTCGTGAAAAGTCTTTGTGTCTGAAATCGTGACCTTCGTGAGCCTACTGCAATATAGCGCGAATATCAGTCTGAGTATATCTCGTCATTATATAGAGAGAACTACAGGGGGATATAATAACAATTGCCAAAGAGGTATAGTGTATAGAGGATGACTGTGGCACACCAGGCACTTCTCGTCTCCCCTTAAACTTGCCTTCGTATCGATTGCGGTACTAGTGCTTCTGACCAGCGGTGCGTTTTCTCAGTTATATACGCGTGTAATATTTAGAATACGTTTGTACACTCTCTGTTCTTCGTAACGATCCATTTTGTGAATATCAAGGAAAAGCTATATTCGTCTAATCCTCTTGATTTACGTAGCCAAGGAAAGCCCTCTTTTAGCGTTACTAAATTTTCTCGATTACGAAATACCGCAAATCCAGCCACACCATAACTGCGCACAGACCCCCTGTGCACCAATAAACTGACTCTCCCAAGCTATATACGCAATCTGGCCAACGGCGCAGCCGATGAAGTCGCAGTCGATCGACTTACGCTTTCTCTCTCTCTGTCTCTCTCGTACACCAGCGTATCGCTAATATGTGCGTCAGGGGACATAAATAAGGTGAGGGTGGTGGAGGACGAAGATGAAGTCGCTCGCAAGGGTCGTAATTTTCCACCCCTTAGAAAACGATCCATGATGCAGGAGAGAACGTTTTCTCGAAGAAGACGACGACGATAGAGGGGAAGTACTGTTCAAATAATAAGTCCGAATGGAAGTCAGTCGCCTCGATGCCACTGCTGCTACTATCGTCGCTACTTTCATCGAGCCCCGAGGTACGGACGTGCTCTTGCAGGCAATATCATTCTGCCGATGGCTTAGTTCGAGTTGCTGCAAGTTGCTTGGAAATTTTGTTGGTTTAGCTTCCTTCAAAATTCTATGCTCGTTTACATTTTAAGTATTCGCTCCGAAAATAGCATATAGTTCTTTTCGGTAGGTACACTTGGAGTTTGTAATGAATTTCATTGTACATTTCGCGGTCTTCGTTTCTATCGTACTCTTTTTTTATTAAAAACCCGATCTTAACTCTTTAACGCTTTTTTCAAAGTCATTTTTTTTGCTGCCTTAGAATGTCCTCGATATCTGCAAATAACGGGGATTTACTTGATCGAACAGAATTGCGGGAATTCGAAAAAACGTATTTTTCAATTTACTTTTGTTCTTAGGAAATGTTTAGTAAAACTCATAGTTTTTGAAAAATATAATTCCCGTGTGAAATGGTAAAAAACAATTATTACAATTTTCTCTTGAAATTTATGAGTGCTATTTAAAAATGTCTTAGAATTCATCATATAAAACTCACAAATTTTTTTTTATTTTTCGAATACGATATTAGAATTCATTTTTCTCTGACTATTTGCATCCTTTATATAGTTTTATAAATGTCTGTACTAACCAAGATTAAAATTTGTTAAATGTGAAAGTACTTTTTTTCGTATTCTCCGCTGTTATGTTAGATTAAAACCACCTCGAGATTCCAAAAATATTTTTCTCGCTAAGTTTACATCAAGAATACGTATTTAAAATTTTTTAGGTAAATAAACAAAATTCTAAGACTTGAACAAAATGTTTGAACAGAAATTTTTTACTATTCCACGGTAAGTGTTGGTTTGATGATCTTCTAGATTACACTATTGAGAAAAGCGACCTTTATAGCAATGGAATATGTTATTATTTTTGTTCAAGTTAGGAGTTTGAAAAAGTATCCTGGTAGCGTTTAATTACAAATTAAACATCAATACACAAATAGTAAATTTGGTTCACGAAATGCCAATCATAATTTCAAATTTAATATCAAAATAGACAGATCAAATTGAATTAGCGATTCGTACTTGAAAATCGATAAATCGGACTTGCCTAAAAATAAAGGTAACACTGAATGAATAACTTCAATAAAATTCACCAATCATCGCTTTAACCTTAAAACGTAAATAAATTTCGTATAACAGAGCAAAATTTCTATTTTCTTAATTTCGTTAGATTGACAAAAAAATACTCCAATGTTAATACTGACAATTCAATGACATACTTGACTAAACAGCGTCACGTTCTCGCAGTATTTCTCCCCCAAATATAATAAAGCCCACGCGTGTATTTCCCGATAGAAAAGAAATTTTCCCTAAAGCCACTGACTCGTGATCCCTAATCGCCTCCGCCGCTTGTGTGACCTTTCCGGAGTCGTTCCTCGGAAAAAAGTAGGATTACCACAGCAGCCGGTTCGAAATCTTGTATATAATACACGAGGTCTCAACGCACAATACTCTGTGTGACACGAGCACTTATTTTTTTTTTGTCAAGCGCGTTATTGATCTGTCGGAATCGAAATTTTTTGCAACGAAGAGAGAGAGCGCAAAATCTGGGGGTCATTGTGAAGTCATTGGACTCGACCGTCGAGTCGTCTGATGAATGGAGATGAATGGACGCGAAGAGAGTGACTGACTGACCCTTTGTCGCTCTTTTCAGGACAATGTTATGTTGAAAAAAATATGACTCTTGCGCGAGATGTATAACGTAATTATGTTTGATTGAAGAGCTGAAAGAGTGTTGTCTTTCACTGGTCAAGTTATTTTTTAAACGGGAAAAATTGCATAGTGTCTGTGGACACTATGTTGCTAATTATTCATTTTTGGATGTAAATAAACATTTTTTTTGTTTATTTTACATCAGGTGTACTATGAAATTACTTAGAAATTAAATTTACAAATCTACGGCTGATGAATTTTAATATTATTAGTCGAAAATATTATTGTAAATTTATTTTTTAGTTCAATAAATGATATTCTCCTGTTTATACATAAATCTTAATTGTGATTGCATTGGCAGGTTTGTTATAGCTTTTATAATACTGCTTTGATGTTGTGCTGATTGTATTTATGTACTTGTTCTTCAGGTCATTATATTCAAATTTATTGTTTCCAGAAGAAATAATTCATCTAAATTCATTGGCTTATTTTGTTCAAAAGGATTTTTATATGTAATCTTTAGTTATCTATTTTATATATACCTTTAATTAGCTTCCGAAAAATAAATATAGCATTTTCTGTCGGTATAGATACTTAATTTTTATTTTTTTAAGAAAAAAATATATTCACACGAATTGAAAATTTCATATAAATATCTAATTAGTATAATTAAACAAATATTTACTGAGATTAAACGTATTGTTTACACAAACGAAATCAATATTTATTAAAAATATATTACGTTAACCAAACACTGTGATATAAAATATACAAAAAATTAATTTACGCGATTGTTTACAATAATCTTTTATCAGAACTTATTAAACATGTTTTTAATCATATTTTCGTAAAATCGTTATAAAAGAAAACATTATTTATTTATCCGCGTTTTCCATCTCCAGCGATTAAACTACTTTGCGAAACGTCTCGCCATAAAAAGCGTATAAACCTAGCACAGGCTGAATAACTCTCCGAAAATCCAACAACACAGGGAAAGAAAGCTCACGTTCTCCGCTCTTGCTCTACTATACCGCGTCACAAATTGCAAAAATTGGCCGAAGGAAAAGATCCGGAGTATAGTAGCTACGTCTCTTTCCCCTCGACTCGGCAGCGCGTGTAAGTAAAATTTTATTACACAGCGTTGCGCGGGATAACCCGTGGAAGAAAGAATCCCCCGATATAAATCACAAGGAGCCGCCATAGAGTCGCGGAGTGATTATTGTCGTGGCCCAACGTTGAGCAGTATCGATCAGCTTCTATACCAACGCGCAGACGCGATGTTGGTAATAAAATATTTTTTTTCTCGCGTTTTACGATGCCTATGAAGGAGAAAGAAAAGTCAGTCAAATATTGTTCCCCCCTTCGAGATTCGAACGTCGCGCTATCGGATTACCAACAATCAGCGACGATTTCATTATACACCGACGGTATTCGACGCTCGATCCCCTCTCATCACCTGTAATAAATTTCTTTTCGCTTTCTATCGTATATGCCGCGATGTATTTTTCGCTATAAGAAAAATATACGCCGGAGCTTTTACAAGTTTTATAAGCTCGTGACGTTTTGAATCGATATTGCGTTTTTTTTCATATTCGCTAGAACACGCGTGTCCAATTGTCGAGTATTATTCTTTGTGGAAACTTTTGTTTCTGGATGTCGCATTTTACTTCGTTCTACGTTGGGGAATTAAAATTGCTCTGCGATTAAACGACGGACTATTGGAAGAATTAAACAAAACGTCGATTTATTCAACGGTTTGTGTTATATTCGCTTTTGAGCGTATGTGGAGTTTTGATTTGTAGAAATAATTTTAGTTTCTTATTGCACAGAATTACTATTTTTAAGCGAATTTTTCATCGAAGAAAAAGGTGATGGTCAACTTTATAGTAATAAACATTGGATTCACACTTATTCTGATCTAAAAATAAGGAAATTTGTTATTTTTTTTACTCTAATAAATTGATTAGTAAATAATTATCAAATATTATGTTTGATAATACTGAAAATAAAAATCCTTTTTAAAGTCTCTGTATAGACTTCAAATCGTGTTATTTAAGTTTCTCTACGAGTTTTAACAAATAGTCTTCGAGCGACATTGCTTTTTCATAAGCATATAATATGACATTTTTCAGATTGTAGTCTGCACTTCAAGTAAAAAATCACTCTAAATTCCCGAGTGAAAAGTCTCTCTAATTTATGAAATTCACTGGTAATCCCACCATTAATATTGGAAATTTCACTATTCACTCGAGCGAAGAGTTCACGGAACACTCTAAGGTTTAAATGCTAAATGTACAATCATTTCATAAATAGTATAAATATTATACATATTTACGATATATTAGCACAAATCTTATTTCAACCACCCAATTGTCAAAATTAAACAAAAAATAATACAGGGAGTGCAGTCGAGTTTGAAAGAGCTTTTGTGTTGATTTATGTCGTTCGAAAATACACCTGATTTCCACGCGAACACATCTGCGAGACGACCTCAATTACAATATTTGATCTTCATTTCACTCGCAAAACCTTTTTCCATGCGACTGCTGCAATGAAATCAACATCATCTGTTTTAAGCGATTCAGCACTGGCAACAATAGCTCGAGAGCCACAGGCGATGCGACTCCCCGGGCGCCAAAATAAGCGATCTCCGTAGCAGCTCAACGGGGGGTTCCTTGATGTTCTCTAAAAAAGAGGTCATAAATACATTGGCAATCGTTGATTTTATTTATTATGCACCGAAACTGCTGAACACCTCCCCAACCTACATATATAATATATATAGGTTGCTAATAATAATCATTTTGACTTTTTCCACTCGATGAAACCGACGTCTAATCAAGCGGGGCTTGATTGCCAGAGTTTGAGTACTGCAACACCTGGTGCGTGAGTTTGAAGATTCATTGCAGCAGTTGTTCAATCTTCTGATGAAAATTTATCGCTGCACTCGAATGGCAAAATATAGTAGGTGATTCATAGCGCAAAAAGGACGCCGATAAAAATTGCCAACATCGGCCAAAACCAGTGACGATAAACGATACTGTATACACCTATACCCATGCGTACACATAAATATATGTATCACAATAGACACGCGACAACTGGCTTAGCAAAGAAAGAAGCGTTGTCCAGGACCCCTAGTTTGAGCCTTGTTTCTTACGAAGTGTAAATTAACCTCGTTCCTTCACGCTTGCCAGTAACGCTAAAAGCTAAAACGATTATAAGGCCAGTAGATAAAAGGAGTTTACGCGTGTATTCAGCTGGCCTTCTCAGAGATCCGATTAAAAGGGTTATGAATTATCGTATTATCATAATCCATTGCAAAAATCGAACTCGCTCAGCAGGACTACAACTACCTTCCTCGTAACGAGGGGTCGTTCTCGTGTCACAATCGCTATTCGGTACATAAAAAAAGGAAAATCCCCGTCGCGCTAATAAGTCCTGTTAAGGTAGTTGTTCATTCCTTACGCACAGCTGGGTAACCAAGTCAACTCCTCGATTCTCGTCCATAAAAACAATCGAAACGTCTAATCTCCTGTAGAAAACAATCTCTCCTCCAAGGTAAAATAGCTTACGCACATATAGAATCAGCAAAGAGTAAGTTAGTTGTGCTCTCAACCTCGTAGCTCTTTAGAATTTACAGTTCACAATGGCACACAGAGACTAACGCATTCGCGCGACTTCCCCGGGGCTATAGGCTCTCACTCGTCGTCAGAGATGGGCTCAGCTGGCCCGTATTATCCACGCCCCACTGCTCTATTCGACATCCCTGCGGGGTGAGTTTGCTCTCTTTCTCTCTACTCTACCGCCGCTGATGTAGCTTTATTCACCGGGCAACCGGAGCGGGCTTATTAATTCACAGCATGCGCGATTCGTAACGCTGTTGTTAGGGATAGGTATTTTTTTAAAGGCAGTTGGGGCTTTTCGAAGTGCTTTTTACAACCCTTCGTTAGAGATTGGTGAGGAGAGGATATAATGGGTATTGTAGAAAATGGTGACTTCTCGACTGTTGAGTTAGTAAGAACTGGAGTAAGAATGGATATATATTTATGGGTCATTTTTTAATATCTGAAGAAACAGACTGTTTCTTCAGATATTGAATGCTTAAAACTTACGCTATTCAACACTATTGATCAACAACAACATTTGCCAGAGAACAAGACTGTTTCGAGTATATATTCAAATATCCAATAATTTTTCTAAGTTCTCTCACAGCTTGGGAATATAACAGGTTTGAATGCAAGGTATAGCTTGATTTACATTAACTTTTTACGCGCGAAGGTAAGAGAAATATCGTCGATAAATAATAATTGATACCAACATACTATAAGCTAGCATATACACCGGAAGAATGTGTAATAAACTTGCTTATTATTTCATGAATCATAAGATTTGACTCGTTCGCATAAATCTTATACGCGCAGTACGTGTAATGTTCATACTTATGCTGAGGTATCCATTACACAGTAATGATACACGAACGTGTATCTGATATAGGCGTCCAATATGCTCAAGTTGTAAACGTTTGACTTTATTATAATACACGTACACCGAGGGATAGCACTAAAATAATATTCTCTACCAAACTATGAATATTCATAATATAGCGATCCAGGCATTCTATTAGAGAAAATGAAGAAAAAATCAAACTTTCCTCTACACCACCCAAATTCTTCGATCATTACGAGAACCTCGATCTCACGACTCCGTTAAATTACCTTTCATAGGCGCCGCAAGGAGAATCTCTTTAATAACTCGATTCTTTACAGTAACCTCTTTTTTCCCTAAGACTTCCCCTGAAACCCTCTTCGTGATTTAAGACCTACTGGCCACACGGAATCGTGGATCCGATCGATTCCACGTCCAGATTAGCGATCGAAAGGCACCGATTCGTACGGATAAGAAGGAACGAAGTTATATAGTGTATACGGTCGACGATAGCTTCTCTCGCTAACGATGTGATCGGAAGCTTTTCCGCGCGTCTTTCCTCAAAGAAACTCTTCTATCGTATCGTTGGGGAATCTCTTCGAGGTATTTTTTTTTTCGTTGCAACATTTTTCTCCAGGTTCTTTTTGCGCCAAACGAGGATTCATTAATCAGAAACCTATATGTAGTATACGATTTTCCGTAACTAACCCGGAAACTGTCGCTTTGGCTCTTTATACGATCACTTGGTTTGTCGTTGAATTTATGATCTTCCCCACGCGTCCTCCTCACAAAGGCATTTCTCGATCGACTTTAAAATCTCCCTCCTGTATGCAACGATGCATTTATATATGTGTGTCGATCGGCGGAATATATGAAGGTGATTTCACGGGGGCTGTGTAAGAGAGCCTTTGGATTTTTGGAAATCGACGAATTGGGGGGTCGTCTCGTTCGGATTAGCTCGACGGGGACACTGTGTTGTATAGTATAGTGGCATAGGAGGGACCTAACGATGCATCTGTTCCGGTATATCGGTCACGCACTGATCGACCTGACTCTGAGCATTCGCTTCGCGCGTGTGTGTAGGCATAAGTAAGCTGCTGCTGCTGATGCTCTACGGGATGTTCTCGACATCCTATAGCCAACTGATGAAATTAGGCGTATTGTTGAGTTTCAACGCGAATGCACAAAAAATACAGATGCGCTGCTGGACTTTTTCGAAAAAACGTTCGATTTTACCTGAGAAATTCGGAGAATGTCAAAATGGGTCCTGAAACAATGTACTTGGAGAATGAACAAAAATTTGTCTGCTTCCAAGCAGTGGTACATTTCGATGTAATCGGTATGTTTGTTTGAAAGTGAATTTAATAAAAAAAATTGTTTTCTAAACAGTTATCTATTACCTTCAAATAAATACATTTCTTGATATTACTGGCATTGCTCATTTGTAGAATTAAACAATTAATGTACGTTTTTTCAAAATTGATAGATATAACGAATAAGAAACAGGATTGAATTATATTTCAAGCCTTATTGCATAGTCTAAATTATTAAATTAAGACAATAATTTTAATTTTATTATAATATGACAATTACTAGTAAGCAAACATTTATTAAAATCAATACTAATCGTTATATTTATTTAAATGTACAATGTATGGATCAGTAAATACTTATAGAATTAAAAAAAAAATTCGTGACTCAAACGAATTATTAACAAAAATACTGCACGAAAATAAATGTTTCGTTTTATCTTAAACAAAATTATTTAATGTATTCGAACAAATTTTTTTTTCATATTTATGTAATCATTATTTTCTGATAATAATTTTACATTCCAATAAAAATAAGAAGACAAAACATTTAATTCAAGTTTTTAATTCAAGTAAATAGAGTCCACTTTTAATTTATAAATAAATGTTCATAAATACGACAAACTCTTTTTTCCTTATGCACCTATAGCTATAACATACAAAGTCAATTGGATTAAAATTCTACGAGTATAAATCGTCTATAACGTGTGTATACTACACGTATCTATCACATTCTCCTTATAGAACGTCGTTCATCGAAGTATTACACTGAGAAAATAGTTTACTGTATTCAAGAAAATGTATTTATTAAAAATTGTTGGTTAGAAAGTAGAAAATATTTGATAGGATTAAAAATCAATATTTTGGTTTTAAAAAATATGTATTCGAAACTAAAATTATTTTAATTAAAACCTTATCTATTGCATACGAATAAAAATGTCTTTCAATTAAACATTTTATTGGTAATTAGTATACTTAAACAAATACATTTACTACTCAATGAAATCTTTTTTTTTTTAATCTAATGAATTTATACAATAAAACAAACACCAACAATTCTTCTCAACTACAAGTCACCCCAATACGCATATAACAAAAAAACAACTTACCTACCCATTAATAAACAAATAAATAAATAAATAAAAAAATAAAACTTGAAATTGACGCGTATCGATCCAGCTTTAAAGTCGTTCATTTATTAAAGCGATTCCGACTGCCTATATCCAACGGCAGCTCTCCATCGTTCGTATGCATATATATGCACCGACAACCCGTACACACATTCACTTCTCTGAAAACCCCATGTGTATAGGAGCTTCGCGTGCTGTTGCTCCGAAATAAATATTGCAAACGTCGAGGTATTATAGCGGCAGTCGGTACAGCGCTGCTTTCTCTTTAATAACAATCTGCGCCGTACCGGTATATATGCGCGAGAATTAGAATGAATTAAGTAGGAGGACTCGCGCCAACTTTTGATTAACGCGTTGACGCGCGCGTAATTTTCCCTCACAAGTTCGCGTTGAGTGGTTGTTAAAAGTAATTCTCTCTCTTTTACCCTCTGCTTTATATATATGTATACACATACCTATATAGGTATACATACGCACATACATACAGTATACGGTGTATTTAAGGGAAGTTTAAAAAGTTTGGTATACATAGCGCACGGTTGAAAGTTCGGGGTTGCGGAGGGAGGAGGAAAAAAGGGTTTTAAAATTGAAATTAATTTTCGAATTTCCATGCACAAACAGAACAGCTTCTTAGACGAGATGTAAGAGAAAAGAAAGTAAGAAAATCCTGATAATCTCGTGAGTTAACAGCATTATCTCGACGACTACACGGCGCAACGCGTGAAAAACCTCCCGAGCGTCGAGGTGTAACGAATCGCATCGCGACTCGATCACGTGTGCACTCCGAATCGGATATACGATGGGTGGAAGTGAGAGAGAACGATCGAGACGAATGTAGCAGACGGTTGAGAGAAAGCGAATCGGTCGGATAAGAGGTAGATTGGAATTAGAACTGCGTGGGTTACGTTTTCCTTTGGTTGTAATCCGATGGGCTTTTTTGCGCTTGTGCTTTTAGATTTTCCCTCGTGGGAATTGCCGGTGGTATATCTGATGGAATGCGATAGTACTGTCGAATTGTGCAGTGATAGAAACAATTGTTGAAATGTTTTTAGATTCTGATAATTTGCTGGTTATTTTGGTTTAAGTGTGGGTGAACGAGATCAATAGCAGAAGTACCAAACAACAACTACCAGTTCACAATACTGTATCAACCAATAGATGATATCACATTAAGCTTGTTATATAAAAAAATAAACTTTGATGCATCCACAGTAACGTTGAATCTTCGAATTCAGAAGAAAGATTTGATATTCATCTAGAGTATATAGAGGATGCTGCGCAGCGAGAAGAAAGACAGTACCATAACATCGTAGTACGGCGCGCGAGGGAGGCGGGCACCAGCTGTCCTATTTAATAGAGCAATAAAGACGTGAATGGAGCTTTGATTTATGCGCCTCCCATTATTAACGGCTTAGGTGTACATGTAGGTAACCGTACGTGTGTACGTGTGCACATGCGCTCGTACTACATCGTAACTCGACCTACGAACTCGACCTATACGTGGAACAATGCACAGCACGACGCGACTTCCAGTCTTCCCTTTTTCGCGAAGTGTATGACGTTTTTCCATGTTTCCATTGATTTATCGTTCGAAGGCTGTGCTAAATGTAGGTAGTATACGCGGGTTAAGTGATTTTCGTCTCCTGCCGTTGAACGATTGCTTCCTAGTCTCTGTTTTTTTCCATCTTCTGTCTCAGGATGATAAGTCTGGTCTGATATAAAGCAAAATATATCTCACTCGACTAGTCTGTGTTTGTCTTATTGAAAAATCTGAATTTCAAATGCTGTTCCGATAATCCGTGAAACAAGTTATACAAAGCCTCCCTCGTCTGAAAAATACAGGAATAAGAAGCTTCAAGCTTTTCCCTCTTAAGTGCCTTGTCCAACGATTATACGACATTTCCTCGTAGATACAAATCATCTTTTTCTCGTTCTTTCGTCCTTTTTGATCGCGATCCAAGATTGTATATATACACCAGCGTGGAAAAAGTCGTTGACTCCTTTGGCTACAACTTCGTTACGTGTCCAAGTGCGAGAATTGCGTAGGTGACAGAGAAGTGAACACAAGGCGCTGATGATCGACACTTGGCCACGTTGAATACGAGCTTGACTACAAGAGGGTATTAGATTTTTTTTTCTCTCTCTCTCTCTCTCTCTCTCTCTATCCTTCTCTTTCTCTCCTACTCCTTTCGTAGCGGGTTATATTCAAATATTTACGGAAGTGACTCATTCGAGGCTGAGCAGAATCACTGGGAAACCTGTTATTCGTTTATGAATAAAGCGAAAGATTGAAAGTTAAAAGTGTCGTCTTGAAAAGAGAGAGAGAATAGCACTTTCTATTAAATTGAAGATATATTTTATTGTCTTCGCGCTCGTCGAGTCACAATAGAATTCGTTTTTCATTTTTATCATTCTGATTGCATCATTCACTCCTATCGCGTGTATCGTGATTCCAATCTTTTGTTATATTATCCTAAGGTTTAAAAATGGCTGTTAATGTAAAAATTCAATTGAACGCAAAGCTTCAGAATTTTAGTTATTACCTTTATTACGCTATTATCCTCCCCGTCAGAGTCGATCATCGTATATGCAGAAGAAAATCCACTACACGTCAGTCAGTCTGGCAACGCGCCACGTCATGATGTTTGACCTTAAACAGAGGGTCAACTCCCCCAATTAAAGGGCAAACAGACGCTCCCACAGTTAATGCAGTCAAGTGAGGAAAACAAAGCTTGTACGCTAGCGCTTGATTGGCTGCCAGATTATTACCTTTGATCTGCAACCGGCGGAAATCGCAAAACTGCCTGGTATGACATGTACCTCTATACTCTTAAAATTTTAGACTGATCGATTCACTCCAAACTCGAACATATCATGAACTTTCTAATATTTACTCTGACAGACGGATTTTTAGAATTATGGTGTAATTTAAGAGTATTGAGAATAAAGGAGAAGCTGAAATTTAAAGATCTAGGAAATGTTGTATTGAAAATTACAACAATTGTGGCCCAATAAACAATTTTAAATCCTTCACTTGTTTCATGTTTATGTTACATTTACACGCAAAATGTCATCGTTTGAGTATCAGTTTACTGTGGACTTTAGTATAGTAACATAATTCCAAATCGTCATTCCCGTAAAAAAATCAATAACTCTGAAAAGAGTATGATTGTGATCCAAATCTAGTAAGGAGAAGTAAAATTTAAAAAATAATGTTTTTTATTCTCAATTTCAAATAAATTTTGACATAACTATTGTTTAAGTGCAATACATTGCGTCAAAGTACTAGGCCAATATTGAAACATGATATGGTTAATATCATTCCAATATTGGCACAATACTGGTGAGCTAGTTACATTCCAGTATACTGAATACTGACTGAATACTGATCAGATACTCCGTCCACAATTGACTGAATACTGACTGAATACTGACCAGTTACTTATAGTCCAGTATTGACTGAATAGTGGTCAGATTTACAGTCCAGTTCTGACTGAATACTGATGATATACTTACATTTCAACATTGGCTGAATACTGTTGAGGTATTTACATTCCAGTATTATCGGCTCCATTCTAATCAACTACTGACAGAATGTTGGTAGTACTGGTCTACTCTTGCTAGGGTACTATTAATTATAACCAAAATTACTCACTCGAAAATAATAATGCAATCGTAATTTCTAATAGAGCATCTGGCCTGCTTTCTAATAAGCAATCTTTCGGTAAGACATTACTTTCTAACAATATCATATCGACAATTAAAACACCGTACGAATTATAGCCTTTCAAATTATCAAACGTTATTAAAGTAGACCATTGAATTATTATTTCCGCAATAAAAATTCTGCCAAGAGATAATAACTCGTGTAAACATCCAACCACCACCTCTCGACCCTCCGATTCCGTTTCGCCTCAATTCACTTATCCCCGCGAATTCGCTAGAAAAGCGTTATTTATAGGAAGATTACATTATTATCTACAAGTGAAAAAGAAACAAGTTCATAACTCGTGTGGATAAAAGCACGGTAATTGGAGAGCAAATCAGAGAGAAACGAGCGAACGTCGAAATTTAAATTGGATCGCATACACACTTGCCTTGATAAATTCACTTGACTGGGCTCATCAAACCAGCGTAATCCAATCCTTCCATTCGCCGCCCTCATCAGTATGCTACTGCTCTCAGTAGCACAGATAAGTTTGATCATCTCCCTCCACCGAAAGCATCACCCTCTGACGAGAATAATAATAAAAAAAAAAGAATAAACTTAAACAAAAAAAGAATCTACTCTAGGGCGAACGATATCCCGTGGTCGATGTATACGTGTAGCAGCTGAGCAAATGAAAGCTCCGAATTAACGGGCCATTACGCATTCGAGCGCTGTTAATAACTCGCGGCCCGAAAGCCATATGCGGTGTCTATACTGTTGCTGCAGCCTTTTGTGCGCCGTTCGAGCGTTTCTATTTCTCTGCAAATTAACGCCGAACTCGATATGTTTACTCGACTCGTGTTTAAATTGCATATATATGCTACTGTTCCTTATAAAAGAGCATAAGGCAAGGAATATTTTATTACTTTGGTGCACTAATTGTCGAAATGAAAATATTTCAAAATAAAAATTGCAACGTACAAAAGAAGAGTATCAGGTGATGCGTGGTATATACGCTATACAGTATTACATTTTTAGAGTGAATTTATTCTATTGGGGTGAAATTTACTCTAACTATACTGTAAGGCTGTAAAATGAATTTTTACTCTTTGTAAATGGTCAGCTACTGATTATAGAGTTAAGGACATATCTAAGCTAGAGAGGAATTCGCTCTAATTGGTTTAGAGATAAAAAAAAATTTTAAATTAAAAATTTAAAATATTTATAACAATGTAATTATAATTTACACTTATTCTAATAACAGAAGATAGTTTAACTTTCGTTTTGAAAGGTCTAGCTCTTCTATAAATTATATTATTATATTAATATTTTTTTAAATACTAAATCGGACTCCCCATTACCATCCAAGGTGTGGTATCAATAATTTCGACACAGAGACAAAAGCACGAGCTGTAAGGAAAAAAGTCTTTAAAAAGAGTGCGCGTGCTCTGAAATTCGAATTTATCCAATAATGACAAGACGATATAGGTGTGACAATATGTGTGAGGGGTTATTTAAAAATGGCCGCACGTCGCTCGCTAATGGAATGGTATAGGCTTAAAAAAAAAATAAGGGAAAAAGAAAGAGCCTAGCGTACAGAGTACGAGAGGAATGCCAAAACAATCAGGGCTAGATTCCGATAATGGAAAATGGATATTTCTCTTTTTTTACGATGCAGTAGCTCTAAATGTAATGGAATTCTCTTGCGTTATTTTAATTATCGGCTTCGATTAATTGGAGCGCCATGAGATGCCAGAGATTTTATTGATTATGCATATATATATATATATATTATATAATATACACGAAACAACGTACCTGAAAATCGGAAATTGTTCGTGATCTCAAAAACTATACATTTTTTTCCTCGTTCATAAGTGTCTCCTGAGTAGGATTAAGATTTTGCTACTTGCTTTTAACGACCAAAAAATGAATTACTTTTCAAACTAAAGTTAGTCATCAGAACATATCAATATTTTGTTTAATTTTTCTTTAACCATTCATAACTTCATTTTTAAGCGGAGCGAGTTCTTTTTAATTAAAGCCATTTCCGCCTACTTTCTTTTTGAACGAATTATGTTATAATTTACATTTTATTTACATAAACGATTACAACGTTTTACTCGATTTTTTGTCGATATTTTCACACATGAACCATATTAAGTTTTGCTGTTTAGTTGACTTGAAATAAAATAAAATACGCTTTACATGCATATTGCAGATATCTCTGCAGATATCTCTAACTCTATAAAATGTGTGAAATTCAAGTAGAATAATCGAGCTATTGTTAAAAAAAAAATAAAAGAATTTCGAATACAAAGTTACGAGCAATTGAAAATAGACGTTTTAAAAGTAAAATATTTCGCAAAATCGAGACTTAAATAAATTACTGATCTGAAAAGTAGACTTCATTTGTGAATATAGTCATTCAAAAATACCTCTTGGTCGAAAAGTTATAAAACATTTTACTGGAAAATCGCCCAGAAACCAAGAAAAAGCAGTCAGATCGAAATACCCTCGCAAAAAATAATTCGCGAGGGTGCTCCCCGTACCTTACGGATTTTACCCGTGTATATATTAAATACACGCAAGCAAATCTCAGAATACACCCAAATGAAAATCCAATCATAACTACTTATTTCGGATAATCCACACACATATATACAGGTATGATTGTATATATATACATATCGAAGGTTCGATCTTTATAATTAGACCCGTTTCTTTTTATCCTCGAAAGAAACCGTCAGCATCTCTCGGGGCGAGAAAAGTTGTTCTCTTCCAAGTCACGTATCGTACCTACGCTTCCTGTGCCGAAATACACTGGCGCTTCAGGATTTTCCGACACGCGCTTCTATATAACACACTTTCTCTCTTTCTTTCGTACTTCGTTCCGCGCGCATGGGTCCGGAGATTTCCCCGTGATTCCATGCACGAAGCATATTGTCGAGGGCCGCTATACTGGCCGATATATATACACTTCTTCCGACTTCATTTACAAACGGACCTATTATTCCCAAGCGTCGTGGGGGGTTTTATTTTCGCGGATAGTATACCTTATTATTTCGAGGCACCAGTCGAGTTTTCTTTTTCTTTTTTTGCTCCTTCTTGTTAAAGGGGATGGGTTTGATCAATTCAGGGGAGTTATGGAGAGCTGAGCAAGTTATTTCGGTGCGGATTGCACGGGGCTGAAATGGAAAAAATGGTAATTCCGAGCTTGGGTTATTCGTCATAATGCTGAGGTACCATTTATTATAAGACGAATTTTACAAATTTAAAACTGGCTTTGGGTAATGGTGCAGTTAATATACAGTTTTCTCATGGTCTTGAGATTTATTTATGTAATTCAAGCTCGAATTGGTCCTTCTCACAGATATAATTTTGAAAAATTATTCTTCGGAAAGTACTTTGCTCAATACAATGGTGAAATTTCGCGCGGTTGCATTCTGCATTTTTTCCTATTTTTCGTCATTTTCATTGGAGAAATTTTCGCTTTTTTTAAGACAGCTGTTTGAGTATCCGATTGTACATGAGTTTTGACTAATCGGTTCTTTTATGGTTAATAAAATTTGAATGATATATAAACATTCGAATCCAACTAATATTTTCACCGATAAAATTATCATTATTTCTATGAAATGAATATATATATATATATATATATATATATATATATACATATATACCGTTCAATAACGTAATTAGTAAAATTGTAATTAGTAAAATGATAAATATTATTTTACTCGAAAAATCAGGTTAAAACAACAAATATACCTATTAATTATATATATTTAGTAATTACACGTAAATATATATATATATACCGTTTATATGGAGCAACTCATGAACACATGAT
This sequence comes from Apocrypta bakeri, assembly GCA_018906985.1. Lineage (NCBI taxonomy): Eukaryota > Metazoa > Arthropoda > Insecta > Hymenoptera > Pteromalidae > Apocrypta > Apocrypta bakeri. The sequence continues at coordinate 3,838,604 of JACCIA010000005.1, forward strand.
TTTGATTAATCAATACTGATAAAAAACTGATGTTTGTTTTTAAATTGATTTGTGGTTAATTATTATTTTTTGTATAAACCTAATATCTATCAAAACCAGATTCTGGATATCGAACTCTACTAATTAGATCCTGAACATTTTTTAATTACATTTTTTCCTCGTTATCTGTAGATATTTACAAAAACTTTCAAGGTTCAATGACGTCTTAAAATTAGCACCTTAGTTCTAAATTTTGTCCCGATTATTTCGGTATATAATTTTGTATTTTTCTGAAATTCGCTGTAAATAATAATCTGTGGAAATTCCGCGAAAATTAGTAAATATTTTGGGATCGATTCTATGATAGTACTATTTAGTATGAATTTGAAAGTTAAGATTCTATAAATAAAGCATTAAATTAAATTTATATTCTCATGATATGTCTAAGTAAAGGTTGATCCGCTGTTCGATAAAAAAAATTCATCTCAATTCTATACCAATATTCAAATCAAAAAACAAACCAAACCGATGCCAATTTCACGCGATTGATTGATCCTATAAAATTGCGAAATTCCAAATATTCCATTCACTAGTGTACCATACATCATCAGTCAAAATTTCAAATTCAAATTGTCAAATCCACCGTATCTTCCATAATGACAAGTATAGATCGTCACTTAGTCAAAACAAGTGCAACGTTCATTGTTTCAGTTTTACAAAGTAAATACAGTCACTACTACGTTCAATTATCTCTCCCCGTCGAGCAGCGCGATAATTCGTCAACCGCGTAAAATAATTAGCGCCGCGTCAAAACACCGATGCCCCCCTCTCTCTCTCTCTCGGATATATGAGAAACGGAAAAGAAATCATCGCTTTCGACATCAGAACTGACGGCATAAATCCAAACAGCTGATCTGACTCGTAAAAAAAATTAATGCAATACACAATTTACGTTGACACCTAATATACAAACTCCGGAAAAAGGTACACGCTGTTCTCTCCCAGAAGATAAATCTCCGTCTTAATCTTCTTTGTGTCTTTCTCCATCTCTCTCTTGTAGCAGCTTCCGATTTTCTTCTTCTCTCTGTCTTTCTCACGGCCACTGCCGCTCTGTTGGCGGCGATACGTGTACACTTTTGAGTACGAGAATAGTCACCCTTCGTGTGTAGAGAACGACGGGAGCGAGCGTTTATAAGTGGCGATGTTTTACGAGAGCCGAGAGGCGCGCAGACCAAGCGAATAATTATAGTTCGCTCTGAGTCTGTTTCTGAAGCTCTCTTGGCATATATATGTGTCTGTGTATGTGTGTATTGCACGTATACGTATATACGAGTGCGAATGTACGAGAGTCTTTTGGCGAGAAGAGAAGAGCAGCATCTGCAGTTTACTCGTGTTTATTGATTTTAATGTTTCACTTGCAGCCGATTATTGCTCTTGGACGAGTGTGCTTCGAGGTGTGTTTGGAAATTCTTTCAGGATTAATTTGCCTGTTAAATTCTTCCACTCTTGCAGCGTAACAATTTTCGACAATGTAAAGTCGCAATGTAACCTGTAGTTGGGTAAAAGGGCGAATTCGGTGTATACAATAGATCGAATTACACTTTGACGTGGATTTATGAACTGTTAATAACGAGTTATTGAATAATGGGCGAAACAGGCTTGATATTAAATACTAAGATATAATTAGGTGTATGTACATTGATAATGTCATTGACTGTTACGTTTCGCCGATTTCGATGTTTTTAAAATAACCTTTTGTTTTATTTAAATTCAAACGATTCGGACGATGTAAAATAAAACAACGTCTTAATTTAAAATAAAAGGAAGAACAATAAATAAAAATGTAATTATTCATTCAGCTTTTGAAATTGCACAAATCTCCCAATGAATGTAAAATTTGTCTTGAAGTAGATATTTATTAACTATTAATAAAAAACATTTAACTTTAAATAAATAATCTTATTTGTAGTGAAAAAATCCTTTTCTCCGTGAAGACGATTGTGAGGTCAAATTCAATGAAGTAGTTATCGCTTACGTTGAGTAGAGTTTGTGAAGTAATGTTAAAAACGACACAGTCAAGTCAAATCTCCGACACTCTACTTGTTTCTTCGGAATGACGAGAAAAGGGCGATATCTATTCGTGTTACTTGATCGAATGGGTAATAATGCAGATCTAACTTAACGTGAGAAAAATCGCAGTTTCTACGTAAAGTAATATTTGACGTAAAACAATATTTTTAACAATTTTAGAAATAAGCAAGCATTAATTTTCCGATATTCAACATCGTGACAAATCAAATAGGTCGTTATTTTTATTAACTTGGAATTCGCATCTTACGCCATATTGAACATTTCTAACTTACAATTTAGATCGTATTAGATCTTACATAGTGTGCCTATATATATATATAGGCGTTTATATATATATATAAACGCCTATTGATACGCATACTTTCGATCCGCTCGGATTTAAGACGCGAGCTTGTTTATTATCTTATAAATGTAATTTTCTCACCAACATAGAGAAATGTTTCCACGTTACAGAGTTACGTGTTTCGCAAGACCCAACAATTTCGAAAAAGCAGTATACAGCAGAGTGAAAAATGCATCCGCAGGAACATTCACTAAAGCAAGTGCAATGTTAATCAGATATCGGTGAATAAAAAAAAAATTGTATTACTATGCAATTCCGATTTAACCCAGTACCGCAATAACTGCGAGAGATAAGTCAGGAATGTGCAAAGATGTATAGAGTTTTCGTGTTAAGCTAACACTTTTTAAATGGAATTTTTTTAAATTCGCAGTGTGTAGTAATTTCAGTATTTTCGCTGGGCTTCTTTCGTAATGTAATATTCATGTGCAATAATTGTTTACCTCACTCTGGTTTAATAAATGAAGGTCCTCCATCGTCTGTTTTGGAACAGGATTGGACTTCGCCTTTCGAAGAAAAGAACCGTCGTCGCAGTGACTTTGAGAACGCAGTGTTGTTTTGATTTCGACGGTATTGTCTGTATAGCAATGATTCGTCTGTTTAGCGATTCCACGATACTTTCTCAACGACGATAACCTTGAAATTTAGTACACAGACAATAAAAACATAGATCGCGAAGGTCACCGATATGAACGCGTCCTCGCGGTCCAGTCAATACTAACGGTCGTTCGAAAAGAGCAGTGTTGCCATTTTCACTAATGAGGACATATTTCAGAGGGCAAGTGCCACGCGACTGAACATAGCTACAGTTGATTGAGCAGTTCGCGACGTAAAACTAAAGAGGCAGTTCGGTTCGGATTAATCGTAGTCACGTTCGTTCGAAGACAGTATTATCAAAACAACATTTTCCTTTGTCGAATTGATTACGGGGATATTTGAGTCGGCGATGTGTATTCCACAGTGTAGTTATTTAGAAAACGTTTAAGACGACGTAGCAAAGCGTTTCACCCCAGTGTAAAGCTCGTATTCCGTTCTTCTCTTCGTGCAAACGCAACAAAGACAGAACCCCCGAATAGTAGAAAATGTCGTTCAACCGCCTGTCCCTCGAACACACACATACACATACAGACGTATTACACACATTACACAGTCTACCTTTTTTCACGTTGGCCTCGGGCGTGGAGCGAGAGAGAGAGAGAGAGAGAGAAAAAGGACTTTTTCTCCGGTAATTTGTCGACCAAGTGAATGCGTAACTACCAAGCAGCGGCAATACGAACCCCGTGATTTATACTTTTCGTAGAGTCATCGATAGTTACCGAAAGTACAATAGCTAAGGGGTGTCGAACTATACACATAAATCGCAAGTTTTTTTTTCTTTTACGACTCCTAGTTTTAAATCTGTTCTCGAGGCTCGTGTAATACAAATATAATTTTATTATATTCCAACGTAAAATGAACTTTCCCTGGCATTCCATTATACGGGAATAAAGAAGCAGTTTGCTGAAAATTCAGCGAAGAAAAGTGTATATCGATCGAACGAGCGAAAAATGAGGAAGAAGCAGCGGCAGAGAATAAAAAAGGTGTGTATAAAAGAAAGAGCTAGAAAGCAGAGCAGTTCACGAGAGTAGAGCACAGAAGGAAGGTACGAGCCAGAGAAGCAGCATCGGCGCACGGGAGCTCAAAGATCGGAAACGCTCTGCTTTAAGGCCGAGCGTCTATTCAGGCCGCGCATCGATATTATATCGAGGTACGAGGGCTTTCGGGTTTTCGCTCGAGGCGCTTCTTCCTGAGAAAAGGGGAGACGAATAGTCCGGTGAGATATTTAAATGCGAGAGTTAAGCTATATAGCGCTAAAAGACCTTGTCATCGATATACATAATATATTCCTTACTTTGTAATAGAAACAGGGATATTTCTGTTTATTTTTACTGTTTGAAAAAATGTTTCGGCAATTCAATCTTGATAGTGGGGGTGGTGTTAGCTTTTTTTTTATTTAATTAGTTCTTTTTCTTTCAATTTTTTATTGGGATTCGAAATTAATGGAAAGTGTAAATTCATTGGAATAGTGATTCAACTTGGAATATATGTAACACTTGTGTATTTGTTAATAATCGTGATGATATATTCGTTACTTACTAATAGATACAGGGATATTTCAGTGTATTTTTATTTTATCGAAACTGATAGAAATTTTTAAAATACAAAAAAAAATCAATTTAATATTTTTTTTTAACAAAACAGCGTTTTTTAATTTAAGCCAAAATAGCTACTTTTTAATAAATACATTGTCGCGAACATAGTAAACCTATTTTCGGTGTATTCAATATCAAAAACGTAAATAATCATTTTTAAAATGTTCATTATTTATTATAATTCGGAATGAACAGTTAAGAATAGAAATGGATTTTTTGAACAAGAGCATATTCACAATTATTTAACATATAATATAATATAATATTAAAATTTTAACTATAATACGACAGTAGTTGTGATTCATAAATTTATATATATATATATATATATATATATATAAACAGAGTGAGATAGTTCGTCGGACGAGTAACTTCGGGAGTTCCAGCGGCTCTTCAGGAGCGTAAGGAAGAAACGCCGCCGCGATCGGTTTCCGATATCATCCGAGAAATCGAATGTACACCATCGGGATATAGGTGGCAGATAACGTGCGACGAAAGTAGGCGGGAAAGTAGGAATTAGGTTGCCAATGCGAGAGTCACATTTATAAACATTGCATTTGCATCGTGAGGAGATGGTTTACTTACGTATAAATAAGTGTGTGTGTATGTGTGTGCACATGAATGCACAGTGTGTATATATATATTCAGTTTGCGGTACGTGTGCAATTGTCGCCGAGGGCCACGCACGACGTCGATTATCGATTTTTCGAGTGCAGAGGATTTCGGCCGAAGAGCTGTTGGCGAAATTGGGTATTGAGAGATTCAATGGATGCTAATATATATATATATATATATAGGCCGATTTTACGGCCGTTCCCGTTTTCGAATTTTCGTATATAGCTTGTGTTGGCCGTTTATTGTCGATTTTCGGGTGGTTCGAATTTTCGCGTTCGCGCTGTAAAAGTTTTATGCGTTTGATTTCATGAAAACGGGACAGAAATTAATTTTATTTTTTCGACAGTAATTTATACTTAAAATTAATATTTTTTGTTCCAGGTAAGGACACGTAAATACACGAATGGAAATCAAACGAGAATAAAGGCTTCGGTGAGTCGTAACAATATTTACATTTTAATTAAGTTGCGAAAATTTACGTAGACCGAGAAAAAAAGGACCGTCGAAACGAAGACGTGTTTGGATCGGTACTATGTTTATCTGTCATTTTAAAGTTCAAAAATCTAAAAGAAAATATGCTGTTGGCTTATTTTTTTGTATACACTCGATGTTCACGTCAAATGTCACTTTGAAGGTTACGAGGTCAAATTAAGTGAAGCAACTGTTGGTTTAAAAAATAAACAAAATTTTGAATTAGCTATAAGAATTGGAATTGAATTGACGTTAATTTCAAGCGATTGAACGTAGAAAAATATATTTCTTTTTTTATATACTCGACACTCCCATTGTCGGATTGCGTTTTCCGTGCAGTGGCCCTCTCTATCGTCTATTTTAAAGCATTGGACTTCGTCCTTCTGTCAATGTCTGAAATTCTGACTAGTGTCGTTTGACATCGGTTCCGTCAAATTTATGGTATCTACATTCATTTAATGACAGTATTGTCGAAACTACAGCTTGGTTGTTAAATTGCCTATGAGGTTATTCGAATCGACGGTGGATACAATTAGCCTTTACAGCGTGAAAAATTTCACACATTCAATTAAATTCAATTTACCGTACAATCCATCTCCGCAATTTTTCGCCCTTAAAAAATACAAAAACTGTCCACAGAAAAAAAAACCAATATCAAAATCGTGCGTTAATCCGCTTTATTATCACCGCAGCGGTAAGTGTGCTTGAATTTTCCGAGTTTTCCCCGAACGTTCGTGAAAATCGAAAAATGCTTAGATTATAGAAACTGCTCGTTAGTCAAATCGTGCCCGACTTGACGGCGAGAAAAATATAGGAAAAAAAATATTCACTGCACGCGCGTGGGCAGTGTTCGAAACAAAACAAGCGTCCGATATATAAAACATTTCGAGCGTATCGGTCGACGAGTAATAAACACGAGCGGCAAGTTGCGAGAAGTTGTGCGTCGGCGAAATCGAGTAGTTGCACTTTTGGAACGGAAATTGAGATTTCTATCGCACAGTGCCGTGTAAGGCTGTTTACGAATTGTTATCACGTCTAATATGATATATATATATATATATATATATATTATTTTATGGATATACGAACGTTTTGAAGTTGAAATCAAGTTCGGATTTGCATATTCATGAAATAGATAGAGTATAATTAAATTATTTTTTCCTAAGCGTGAAACGTTTATACGAAATTCATGAAGCTGTAGAATTCAATATGGATGTTAATAGGAGTATGTGTGTTCGAAACAAAATCTCTGGTATAAATAATAAATCGCAGTGATCCGGAATTATTTTCATATGTGGATATTCGGTTGAAAAATAGAGCTATGGCACCTTTTTGCGAGAATTATAAAGAACAATAATTTGGATATAAAAAATATTTATTTAAAACTGTAATTATTTTTTATGTTAAGCTGTAGTATAAGGAAATAAAAATTACCATTTAACAATTTAGTAAACACTTTTTTTAAATAAAAAAACATATGTTTTTTTTATCAAAAATGCATACTTAGGACCATCTGAAAAATCGAGTAAAGCTTTCAATTTCAACGCCAAAATGCATAATACCATCGATATCGATAACAAAATCTGAATTCAGTATTTTTTCCACAATAAACCGGAAACCGGATACTACAATTTTCTGCTATTTTAACTAGAGCTGATAAATGTCCGGCTACTTCTTCATTATACACAATTCCCAAGAAGCAATTGACATTAAAGAAGAACTAATGCCAGCGATACTGGTCAGACCACTTCGTAATAATACGACACTTCACGCAACATTCCATAATCACCATCGCACGTGCGTATATCATTGCGCAAACATTGGAGAAACTTAATACAGTAGTATCACACACCACAGCTACATAGTCAAAACTTTAAAATTCCATCTAATAAGCGACTTTACTCGAATTAAATGAACAAGACTTAAACGTACTATGTATCAAACCTGGACATAGTATTCATTTCCAAGCTATTATTAACCATCAAGTAAAAAACTTTCTCGATCGGCAACAAGCGGAACTGGTCGTCTACACCCAAGAGCGACACGTCCTGACGTCGGCGTCGTATATATCGGCTTTACTCGTTGCCGGCTGCTTGCTGATTCCGGAACGGTATCTTCTACCTCCACACCCTCCTTGCGTCTTCTTCTTCTTCTTCTTCTTCGTCGACAATGACAGTCCTCTCTTTGTACACGTAATAATATCCGCGCGGTTATTAGCTCTACTGTCTTCTATCTCGCTCTCACTTCGTATAGCTGTGATTAATGCTCGGTTGCTCTTCGGGAAAATTGGCTTCGAACTCCATTCCACGGCGTCCGCCGATTTCAACCGAAGTTCTTTTCTTATTTTCTCACTTCTTCTTCTTCTTCTTCTTCTTCTTCTGTTTATTAATTTCGACCTTGGGGTGTTTACACGGCCAGCTGATGAAAAATTCTCGGCAACTATTTGGCGAAAAGTTATTTATTGGATCTTAAAACGAAATAAAATATTCTTCACCATAACTGGTGTGTGGAGAAAGAGAGAGAGAGAAAAGTATAAATAACTCAAGCATCGCCGCGTCACAAAGAATACCCCGAAAAAACATCCATTTCGAAACGTAGAAATTCGCCCATCCCCCTTGCTATATTCTCTGTCTCTCTTTCTTTTGCCCCATCCCATACGCTGTCTCTCGGCGTCCTCGCGATGAATGCGCGTCACGTGCTCCTTCCGAGAGCGCGAGACGTGCGTAAGGCGGTTGATGAAACTTCTGGGAGGTTCGCCGACATCTTCCTCGTGTATATATGTATGTATAGCTGTACATTATATACATACACATCTATACGTATCTATGCCAATATAGGTGTGTATGTACATGTGTGTGCGCTATAAGCTACACATATACAGAGTAGTAGGAAAAGTTAGCGCGAGCATCCGGTCAGCGACTACGACAACGATGAAGCGAGTTATGCACCGCCGATGAGAGAAGAGGTAATTAGCGCGCTGAAAAGTGCGAGGTGCTTGTTTCTGGAATTCGAGAGGCGTTAGACGTGCTTATTTTACCCAGTTTCTTTTGCTTTATCTAGGACTTCCACAATATCGTCGTGTTCTCGAAAATCCGATCGATACGCGGAGAAAAATTTATCGGTTTCTTTTGCGACAATTTTTATGAAAACATGGAGACAACTCGATTTTCATTAAATATTAGTGTATCCGGTGCAGTGAAATTTCACGTTGACATTTCAAGTAGTGTGATTGTATTATAATTTGGCAATTTTCTGATAATTATTGATTTATAAAGTAGTTTATGTATTACCATTATTATCGCTAAATGTAACGGTTTTGAATTTTGTTGCAAATTAATTGTCGAATTATTTTACCGCTTGTACGCTAGTTGGATTAGAAGCCCCCTAGCGGATTAGTTTGCGATACCATTTTCTATGTAAAATATGAAGTAAATATGACCGGTATTCGAAAGTCAGACGGTCAAATACAATGGTAATTGAAGGTCTCACTGACGTATACCCTGAAACTTTTACTATAAAATTTTTACTGAATCACTTGTACAACTTTTTACTATACAATTGACTGCTTATGGATTATGTCATAAATCGAAATGCAGATGCTTACACTTCACCGGATAATAATATAGCACAAGATATCCAATTATGAAAAATGTGTTAAATATAACCAAAAAACGAAAAAGAAGCGATAATATTTTTAAATAGTAATAGTATTAACAAAATTTTTTGAGATTGTATTTACAGAAGACATATATGCGCAAAATTTCAGTTCGATTCATTGATAATTGTAGAAGATTAGGAAACCGCGGTTTCGCGATAATAAAACTATAAGCCTCTCCCGCCTGGCGGGTCATGCCTAAAACAGGTCTCAATCTCATTGTCAAAATGACTTGTCAGTCTTGGTCGTTTTTTTTACCCTATTCTCTCGAAAATTCGCGCTCCAATGGATTGATTACTCAGATATGTCTGAAAGAATTTACTCTCCGAACAAAAGGGTGTTGAGCGCATAGAATAAAAAAAAAGAAGTTCGGATTGAATACAAGGCAATCAATGAGCGAACGCGTGTTCTGTAAGTTTTTCGATGCGAAGGGAGAGGAAAAAAGAGTAACTGCAAAAAATTCCATTCATTCGATTGTTACAGAGAAGCTTTAGCTTTTTTTTCGACGTTCGGAGCTTGTATGCGGTGTCTCGTGTCGTCGTTGCTACAGATACATACGTATGCGATTCTTATACGAAGCTATGGCATTTGTCGAAGAGAGAGAAAACGAGTGGGTTGGACAGGATTGTACCGTAAATGAGAGAGTCTTACAAGTGTCGGATGCGCCAAGGATAAGACTCATAAAATGGTAATGAAGGGTTTGAAAGCAGATTTTAATTTGAGGTCGGAAAATAAAAGCGCCAAAGCTCTCGCTACACAAGAAACACCGCCAGAGTTAAAAAAAAACACACAGTCACTCGCACGTGTATTATACGCAGAAGTTAAAGACACTAAGGCGTATCCAGACGTATAAGAGTGAAAACCCAAAACGATCAAGAGGAACAAGAAAAAAAGGGTGACTCGAGCTCGATGTAAAGCAAAGCGGGAGAAAAGACCGCGGAAGTATTTCATGCGTCGACATAAACCGCCGCCGCCGCGTGTATGTATCGAGTCTCTTTCTCGCACGCGTGCGATAAGAGCTCGCGGAGATAAATCGTCGGATAAATATACGATTCCAGGTGTGTATATTCACGCACATATATATCTATACCTATATAATGCCTACATACGCGCATATACAGAGACAGGTATATATATATATATATATACAAGTTTTCCTCGGAAAGTCGCGGCAGTCGTAAAAAAGACGTGTACCTTTTTACAGTAGCGACGCGCGCGTTTCGCCGAAATCGTAAATCAAGCGCGAGAGAGCTTGCGTAGCTATTATTTAGGGCGATATTTTTCCCGGCAGATTTTCCGGCGCCACGGTTCGTTTTAAATTCCAGAGTTTTCAGAGCAAAGCTGGGGGGTGAGGGGGGAGAACCGCGTTTCTGCCTCTGACCGCAACGGAATGGAAATGTTCCGCGAAGTCGCGCGAAAACACACGAGGGGGAGTATCGGGTATATAGGACTTGTTGTATTGAGCGCGTTTTAGCGTAAAACTGTTCGATGCAGGTCTATATGTGTGTCTGTGTATATATATATACGTGACTTGTGTGGTTTCGCTTGGGCTAAAATTAAAATTTCTACGTGTTTATAATCGGTTGCAGTAGATTTTTGCGATATTATCGCACGAACGGATGTTAACTCTCGTATACTTTTGAAAAATGTGGTTTGACTTTTTATTTGTTGAATCTTCGTTTTATGTAGTGTCTAGTTTAGGAAATTTTATTTTTACTTTTTGCCGATATTCTATTGATTCGATTAGTGTACGTTGATTATTTAATCGAAATGAATTTTTTTTCGGATAAAGAGGAAATGTTTCTTTTACTTTGAAATACACTTATGTTACTTTGAATACATTTGTGTCGAAAATGTTGGAATTTTCATTAGAAGTAAAATAAACGAGTTGTTGGTGGCAACTCGTTTAAAAACAGCCTTGTCCTTGGTAGGGATGTCTAAGAAGCCTTTGTTAACAAATATTATAAAAAAATGATAAAATTCAAGAATTCACAGATATACTTTTTCATTAACTATTTGTAGTATTCGCTAGAAGGCGTCTGATCAAATTATCCTGCAAGTGATACATTCAGAATGTGATTACTCAAAGACAAAACGTATGTATTATATTCAAAAGAAGATTAATTGTTATTCAGTATTTTTGAATGAAAAGCCCTTTTACTACAAAATAAAGCATTTATGCTCGAAGTGATGATTTTGATAACCTTTTCATACTATCCGCTACTGTATATAACAAGGTTTAATATTAACCCAATGTATGTTAAGCGGTAGATGTATTTTAAATAGTTATTTCGTCAGTGTATTGTTTGATTAATTAAAATCTTTTTCAAATGCATGAATTCAATAGTCGAACGGATATAATTGGAAATTGAGAATTTATTATTTAGCTTGTTCCACAATTTTACGAACGTCTACTTTGGTATCTTCGAAAATATGGTTTCGAATAATAGGATTTCGAAAAAAGAATATTCGTTCTTATTTATAGCCGCTCAGTGAACATTCGAATTCGTAATCGAAAAAATCGAAAAAACTTTTAATTGGAATATTTTAGACCAAACTTCAACGTGCCCTCTCCAATATGCGTACGTCGCATAACTAAACGAAAAAAATTCGCTAATATATCTCGCAAAAAATATACTGTGCATTCCATCGCTCTGGACCAACATCGGCGCGTATGACTGGAAAAACGCTTTCCGCGTAAACTTTTCCGCGCGGAAAGTCAATGGGCATATATGATACGTGTCGCGTTTCAAAGCAAAGTTCAACAATTGCATACTATAAGGGGGTCTAGCTCAGCAAGCTTTTTTGCCTACGCTTGGATATGTACACTGTATAAAAAATTGCAACGAAATGGAATGAATGAATGAATGGGTACGTGACCGTAATAGGTGCTGATGTGCGAGAATCGCATTCAATCGCCGCTATTTTATTTCATCTTTTTATTTTTCTAAATGTACATTTACGCACAGCTGACCTGATTCCAACGATTTATCTGCGTCTGCGAGTTTTATTCGTTGAAAATTCTTAAATATATGTTTCTCTTCTGTTGTACGAAGAATTATAAAAAGCCAAAGGGTATTGAGGAAGTTTTTTTTTAAATAACCTTTTAAAACAATGTGTACTGCTGTACAAATAGTTAAAAGTCGCTAGTTTTCGCGTAACAACGATGATGAGAGGAAAAATGTTGTTTACCCTTTTGTTCCCTTGGCGAACAATAAATAGCAGACAGAGAGAGATATTCATAAACTCTAGACAACCAGCAAGTGTATCTATGTTTCGCTGTGTTATGGTCTCTGCTCAAACTCGGGGATAAACCGAACAAACTGTTTGTTAACTTTGCTCATGCAAACTGCGAGCTTTTTTGCCAAGCATTGCTGCCGACCACAAAAGAGCTAACTCGATAAACAAAACGGATAAAACAAAGAAGAGAGATGAAGTTCGTCGATCGGTGGTGCGTATGCTCGTGACTTGATTTTCATTTTTCCGGAGGCACGGAGCCGTGCGCGTCGGATTCGCTGGTGCGATTTTTGGACATTTCAACGAGCTACATTTTTGTCGGGTTTAGAGATGGTTTATGAATGAATAGGACGGAAAGGAGTGGGTAAAAAATAATATTGTTCCGATAGTCTTGTATAGATCAGCGGATTGGAATTTCGTGGAACCTGTTTTTTATTCATATATTTTGTGTGGTTTAATTCCAAATGTTGTAATTATTTTTATTTGGAAATCCTGCGGACTTTTGTTTTACTTTACGTTACGTTTAATCGTGGAGCGGGGATAAATAACTTTATAAAACATTCAATTTTAGCAACGATTTCGAGTTTACTGTATGTTTATGTAAATCTTATCGCATCATGGTCGGTTTATCGAAAATATAAATCCACTAACGCTCGTTTATTCCTTTAAATCTGTATTGTAGTATTCAATCTATTCACACTTGCACACGGCTAACAGAATGTTTGCTATAAATATAAAATTTAAATATATGACTATTGATTTTGGACAAAACCAAAATTAAGCAGGAAGTTATTGATAAAAAAACTCGTATTTCCATTAGCTGTTCATGACTTGTAAATGAAAATGGCGATATGCGATGTAAAGTAGTGATGGATATTTTTATTCTTAAAATTTATATAAATTGGTCCCTTCAAACATGTAAGTCCACAGGGTGTTAAGCTTATTTTTGATAGTCCTTTATTAGCGTCTTGTAAAAATTGCTGGACTAGTAATCGTCATATGAACGGGTCAATAGTCTTGCAATGTACTGACGTGCCAAGTCAGAACCAGAATTAAAACGGTTCAGAGATCGAATAACGCTAATACTGGTGACGCGGTATTAAATCAGAATTAAAGTATAAAGTATAGTCTTCTTATTCAGCTATTCTCACGTTTTCTACACGTATGTATAATCATTTAAGTGCCAGTTTAGTATAGCTGTTAGTTTAGTAACAATTCAGTCCAGATTCGTCGTAATAACATGTACAACAGTTAGAGCTGTCAAAAGAGCAAGCTTACAATTAATTCAGTTGTGATAAATCTAGTAGTGGAAAGTCAAGTACTGTCCCATTGCTCCATTCTTACTTCTTTGAGAGAGAACGTTTTTCCTTTGTTGGTTGACCAGAGGAGCTTGAGGCATTAAGGTTTTAATTATATCCCGTTATGTGGAACTCACCTGGATGTTACTAGTACATATTCGTGTACAGGTGCTGTACGATAAAGTCAATCTGTATGAGCATACTTGTCAATAAAAAGTACCAAATTTTGGATAAAGAAACCTCGCTAACATATCTCTTCTAGACTCTAGCCATTAACTAACTCCCATTATCCCGAAGTAAACTCCTCTTAATTTATCTAAAACACTTAACCCCTACACGACTCCCAATCTTTTTCTATACAGAACTATCCACAATCTCTCTTCAAGTGAATGATTGTCTCTCGACAGCAACAACAACTCTGTCATACCGTCCACGTAAACCCGTCAAAAATCCACATCTACAGTGACATCATAAACCTCCTCTTTGTCTCCCTTTTCCTCAATCGGCCATATCAGGACCGGAAGCCACTATATAGCTCCCATAATCCTCTGCCGAGAGAGAGAGAGAGAGAGAGAGAGAGAGAGAACCCTCGCGTGGGTGCTCTCGCGTTTATCTCGCGGCGGCGGCGGCGCTTATAAGCCCCGAGAGCCATTATGCCCATCTGCGCACGCCGCGTAACAAGCCGCAATTGAAATACCTCGGAGCTTTAAGCGGAGAGTGTACACGCGCTGCTACAACAGTGTACAGTGTCCCGCTTTCTCACACGAGCTCGCGGCTAACACACAATTGGCTTTATTATTATACGCAGCGTACGTTGCAAGCTCGACGCGTGTTTTTGTTAAAACAGACTGAGTGGATTGTTTTTGCTGTTTGTCTTCTACGTTTGTGTACACATTTATGTTGCACGCAATATATGGAAGCCCGAAATTCTAATCTCAAATTTCTGGAAATATTTCCGGGCCACTCGCATCTCGTGATTATTTCCAAAACTATCGGCGCAACTAGTCTCGTTTGTGTGGATGTATATATAGATTACACAGAGAGAATACACGCGTACGATGTCATCTCCAGCCTTTCGTCATGCGCCGGCAAACATCTCGTCACGCGAAAGCGTGTACAAATATGTACTCGTCGATGGCGCTCTCGTATAGTGTCTGACTGTATACACCCATGTCGTCGATGACTGTATATATCTCCTTCGAAAAGGAAGAGGAGGATTGCTATGGTTGTTGAAAATTTCAACGGGTATAAAGGTAGTCTCGTCGGTGATGTTTGGTTTTTTCGAGGAACGACTTGAATACGCTTACGGTTTGCTGAGCGTCAATAGCCTGTTATTCTTCTTCTTTTTTTTCGTCTCGTTGCCTAATCAAGAGCTTCTCACGGAGACGATGCCAAAGGTTTAAAGGCTGTTCGTTGAGTAAACGTTCTGTATTTCTTGGCGAGAAGTGTCGGTTTAAGGGGCCAAAGATACAGTGATTGAAATAATTATTTGGATCAAAATCCAAATTTATCGGATGAATATTGGTTAGTATTTGAGAAATATTCATTAACAGATATTGCATGTAAGTAAAACAAATCTGTAATGTGAAGTAGCCGCTTCTTATGCTAATAAAAAGTGATTATGTCGTCTCATAGCTGCGTAAAAAGGAGGTTAATTGTGCAGTTATCATCTCCACGTTATTCGCGTCTTAACCGAAAGCGTGTCAAAGGAGAGAATAGTATTTTTAATAAATTCTAAGTGGACTTTATTGTAGAATCTTGGAAATGTACGAAACTAATTGTTCTGTATTATAAAAAACTATCCATGTATTAAATCTTAATACATCACGATCTAACTGTTCCTTCCATAACATTACACCACATGAAACTTTCTATCGGTGTATCTTTAAACAATTGCTATTTTAAAAAGCATTAAGACCGATATCGAATGCAGTGTACTAATGAGATTTGCCGTGGTCACATCATGAAAACTCTTTTAAACAATATACATTGCTGAATAAAAAGCTTAAACCAAGTCTGGTTAGTGTATATTCTGATGGATCAGGACACTGATATGATTACATAATCACAAAATATTATACTAAATCTTGTGATCATTTCATAGTACAAGTTACCAAACCTATATGTGTCCACGAAATATACATTTTCATCATATATTAGATATTACTTAGTCAATAGTTTTTAAGTTAATTCTGCATATACATCAATAACTCTTAACGAAATATTTATAAAAGTATTGTATTTCCTTAAAAGACTTGGAAAACGGGAATATTTGCTATCGCATTGTTATTTCATATTCATTTCTCGATTATATTTATACGATATTGAGCAGTCAATACTATCGTGATTAAAGTAGTTTTAATATTCGAACCATCGTTGAAATACTCGTCATAATACCGGTGGAAATAACGAGATACATTTATACAAAGGACAGAAGTGCGTATTCATTGACAAAGAGCTTGAAATTCAAGTATCATTCAATAACTTCTCGAAAATGAGATCTTTGTCGTTTTCCAAACTTGAATATACGCACGGGAGCACCATCAACTCAAAGGCACTTCTACGTATATCAGGTTCTCGTTAAAATAAAAACTTCCTAAATGTGCACGTATACACATTATCCCAATTGCAGTTAAATAAACGAAGCATTTCAATTATTCACTATATACGTCAAAGGAAGAAGAAAAAAAGAAGAAGAAAAAAAGCTCCAGGAGAACAAGAATATATAAGTGAAGAAACGAGAGAAGGACGAGAGTAACGAACAAGAGAAAAAGCAGAAGAGATGTAGACGAAGATTGCGAAGGGAAGATTCACGAGCGCGAATCGTCGAGACTGCTGCCCAGCATCCGTTCTCTTTCGTCTTGAAACGAGCGAGCGCGAGTGGGAGTAGCCCCGGAATTAAAGATTCGTCGATCGGAGATATATACCGGAGAAAAGCTGTTGCCAGGAGAGGCGCCTGAATTTAGTGGATGTCTTCTCTCGTACTCTTGGAGCAGCCGCTCCCGAAGAGATTGAGGAGAGCCCCGGGACTGCGCCGAATGTTTAGATCACCGATAGCGCGCGAAACTTTGACCCACGGAGAGAAGATCCTCCTTATTTCTCCCTCTTCCTCTTGCAAGCACACATACACTCGTTGGGAAAGATATAAACTTCTGGAGAAATTGTTTTAAGCGGCCTGAGAGCCACTTCGTACACTTAACGTCCTGATAGATATCGGATTCTGAGAGGCGTACGCTGATTTTCGACGCTCACGTACGGAGTGCGAGAGATTTTCGTGAAAGTAGTTTTGTACGTGTGAGATTTGTTTTGAGAATCACAGGTAGAAAATTAAGCGTAATTTATGGTAATGTTCTCAACACTTAGCAATATTCTGTGTCGACTTAGTACTCCATAATTATCGTATCGATTATATTTTGTATATAGAATGCACATTGTTACAGTACGTACTTTCAGTACATACAGTATATAGCACTATATTATAATATATACAGTATATGCTATACAGTAACACATACTATATCATAATACATACAGTACATGTTATACAGTAGTACATACTATATCATAATACATACAGGTTATGCTATACAGTAGCACATACTGCATTATAATACGTACAGTACATACTATACAGTAACACATACTATATCATAATACATACAGTTTATGCTATACAATAGCACATACTATAATATATATAGTATATGCTATTTAGGAAAACATATTATATAACAATGTTTACAATATATGCAAAATAATATTTGAATGTTTTTACGAATACGTTAGTGTGTAAGTTTGTATGTACAGGTAAATATTTTTACCTCTATAGGATTTACTTTGTAAATCTTTTCTGGTCAATAAAAAAAACACGCACTATACAGTTCAAATAGTAAGTACTAAAATATAAATACATTTAAGGTATGAAAACAGAATCGTAATAATTACAACAGTTGAACTAATATACAAAAAAGCTGTTGATATAATCTACTTAGGATAAGAGATCAGTAGTAATTAATAATTATTATTTTGAGGTCAGGAATTCCCATACATTTTGGTGATATCAGCATAAGCTATATCGTCACTTGTACAACGATTCATTTAAAGGTTACAATATGGTGGATTTTGCGAAGTAAGGATGAGCTGGAGGTTAGAACAGGATATTTCACTTCGCGAAATTGTTACGAATTTAAGTCCGATTCGGAGATTCCCCCAATAACCTAGTAAACCATTAATCAAGCTTCTTAACGCCCCCGTTTTCCGCCCCAATAAATGCTTCTTCGCGCATATTTAACTACCCTCGAGCAATCGAGTCGAAGCTTTCGAATCCAATCAACTCAGCGTTCTATCTCTTTTCCAACCCCGTTTTCTAATGATTTCGTCGATGGGTTGGTAGTACCATCACCGCGGCTGTCTAGCTAGCTCGAAATGTAGTCAGGCACGCGGCTCGTCGCATAACAGCCCGCATATTTCGCGTGCCTGACGACGACGGCCAACATCGATCGTCAGGAATGAATATTTTCGCTACCTCTCAGGCGATCTTTTTGCGGGGAGGGACACTTTATTCCTCGATTTTTTGGTTTATCGAATTCTTCGAGTTTTAGCAATTTTTCATTCGAGATCCGGTTACTTTTATTATAGAAGAGAAATTTTTAAAGATTAAAAAAAAAATTGTCAGCTAAATTGAATTTATTGCTCGGTGGGACGTTCCGAGGAAAATTTATCGAATTGAATCATTGTAATTGATTACGTGTTAACGGCAATTCGAGAGCCTTCTGAGAAAAGGATGTTTGATTGAAATTTACGTTTATCTTGCGTGACAGTTCAATTATCGGTATTGTTTACGGCTAACTGCAAATTAAATAAAATTTTCAACCACGTGTCTTGCACATATGCGAATGTACATTCAAGAAGAAGAGTGCCGATAACTTATATTTTTACGCACATTTAACTTTCCGCGATTCCCTCGCTCATACATTCAAATGCCTTTTCTCATTCATAAGTCATAAGGATAAATTTTAACGCACAATGTCCGAACCTGTCCTCGCAAATGAGAAAAAGCCCCCCTACCGATATCTTCCTAGAATTTTTTTCATCAAATAATAAAACTCAGAGAAATCAGCCGGGCTCGTTATTAAATTTCTAACGTTCCTTTGCCGGGAAGCCTCGATATGATAATTAAAGCGTCTGCGCGGGACAAAACTATAAAGTCTCTCTGGAGAAACATTAACGTCTAGCCTTTCCCAAGGAAGAACGGAAATTATTGCAGACAAGCCAGGTACCAGCCATTCAAATGGTTTCTACACGTATACACGCGTGACTTTCCACATTCATCGATCCCTCGGTACTATCCCTCCCTCTCAATGTCTCTTGTCATTACTTACAACCGCGAAAAGGTCATTCAGTCGCGAGATGCTTTCTCCGCTGTCGATTCAATGAAAGAACCTGTAATTAACCCGCTGTAATTAATGACGCCCAAGTCCTCTCATAACAAGTATCATCTACCAGACATTCATCATTCTATAGTTTGCATATTGGATAGTATCGGTTAATTAACAAATGTTTTTTTTCTTCCTCTGTTGCAGGTGAGTCTCTTGAACGACCACATCGATCAGGAACATCGCGAATAGCGTTTGTTCCGTTTCACCATAGATTCTCGATAAATCTACATCTGTGTATATCCCACCATTCAGACATAGCGTCTTCCTCTTATCCAGCAACAGCAGCTCGCAGTAGCAGCATCAACACTCGCGCCATACATCTTGGGCTCTTGCACGCATAAAGGTAAATGCTGGTAAATAGGCAATCCGCCTGGCTATAGCGGCAGTCGAGCTCGAAATCCCCAACGCTTCTGCTCATCCATCAATCTCTCCCTCGGCGGTTGTTATGCGCAGAGGATTGCCTGCGCATACACCTGCGCCACGTCGATGCTGGTGGGGTTTGATTAATGATAAAGCTTTGGAACCGATCGATCGGTAGACTATTGTGGTTGATATTCAACCAGACTTTCTTACCTTTCGTTACTTTTGAATCAGACTTGAGGCTAGACGAGCCCTATATAGCACAACTCGTTACCTTATCGGAGTGCAGTTATATGCACGTCTGCTTCTATGTCTTTCGACGTGTTCGCGTATAGTTGGACTCGTCGTACTTCCTCCTTCAAACTTCATGCTTTCCCCTCTTTCTCGGACTATATCTTTGGTCTTGGTTATAATATATATATATATATACGTACATACTCTCCTCTATCTGGAGAAAGGGTGAAGCTGCAACTGATTAGCCCGGTCGAGAAGGAAGCAACAGCAATTTCGAGAGCTACTGCTGGCCGGAATAGCTCTCTCTCTCTCTCTCGCTCTCTTAGAGAGAGAGAGACAGGGAGAGATAACTATGACGAGGGCGAGAGCGAGTTTACATGGGGGTTTACGCGAGTAATTACGTCCAAGTTTCGGAGAGTTTCGCGGCGTCGCTTCCGTTCGGTTAGCTTCGCACCCGTGATATTGCCGTGTGTGTATATGTTCGAGAACGTCGTCGTCTCTTCTTGTGTCTGGATTGTCCTCCATTGAGACACTTCTGCACGACGGGCTTTCAATTACATATAACCCGGGTGTCAGATTGATTGGATTTTGCTTATATGATCGCTATCTATGTCTAACAAGATTTACTAGTTTGATGTATTCTGAACCAACTTGTTTTTATACATCCATACCGTATTTGCTGCTGAATATATAAGTATATATGTTCGTGTTTTGACGCCTCGAGGGAAGTGAGAAAATAAAAGTCCACTCAACAATCGATATTTGTATATATATACATTACGAATGGTAGGAGCATGTGAGAAGAAGAAAAAGAACCTTGCCATTGTTTTTGCATCATCAGCCCATCAGCGGCGCGCCTCGATAGCCGTGAAAGTTAATAAAACCAATCAATCACTTAATCGATCAATCAATCTATCAATCCCGACGCCTATATCCATCCCAATCAACCAATTAATATCTCTTGGCGACTGCAGTCATATCCCTCTGGACCATCTGTTCTTATTCATTCTCTCGTGTCTTCTATAACCATATAGTCCAGTGTCACGGCTCTACTGCATCGCTAATTTCCATGAGTCATCATGTTTATTGTAACAGCTTTTAGTACGACTGCGTCGCGAATTTCATATTGGTAATCCGATTATCCGATCGCTCGTAAGCCATTTCGATATTTCATTTGGCTGCAGACACATTTTCGAAACGCGCGCATATTGAACATCGAAAAAACTGTCCAGTCCCTCTATCTGCTGCGAATATACGAAAGAACTCGAGCGTGAAAAACAGTCCCTCGTAACCCAGTTCCTCCGGCAGTTCACAAATCAAACTCTCCAACATATACACACTAACCCCATAGTCACCGATCAACCCTCTATCAGAACCCGATCAGTTAGGCAACGCTTGAAAAAAAAGGGTCTGTACTTCTCTTCAGTACAGGCACACAAGTGGTCCGTAAAGCGACCTAATTACCGGTAGGTCCTCTGATCGCCATTTCGCGATTGCGGACTGGACTGTTAATCTTTACGAGTCAGCTCTCGCCGTGGTCGCTAATGCTCAGGACATTTTTCCCTATTTACCGCGGCAACGAACTTAATGGAGGCGACACGGGAAAGGACTCTCTCCGAGAAATAAACGCACGGCTACACGCCCGGGAACAAAGAATCGTAAAATCTCACAGGACAGCCGTGTGTGTGTATGAGAGAAAGAGAGAGAGAGAGAGAGAGAGAGAGAGAGAGAGAGAGAGTAGAGAATCGTAAAGGGGAGGCTGGCTCCCCGATAAGGAGAAGCTGGAAAAAAAGGTGGGGAGAGAGAGCAACTCGAGCAAATACGTTCGTTTACGAGCTCGTTAAAGTACAGCCGGGCTACTCGCGATCTTCGGTAATTTCATTAATGTAATCTCTTTCTCTTGCGAATTTCTTCCTACCGAGCCCTATACTCTCTTTCTCTTTGGATTTAAGAGTATTTTTTTATTTTTTCGCTACGATCTAGGTTTACTGGCTAATAATAATCAGTTTATGGCTCTATTACTAACCTTTACTTTATACCTGTGAAGTAAAATCACGGGATTACTTGGCTTCTTTACTTCGCAAAAACAGTGCAGAGAGAATTATGATTCACAACAGGATGTACACAATGGATCGTGGCAACCAGCAGACGCACGTGTGGAGGAGCTGCTGTAACCGGTAACCGATATTATCATCGAGGTTCGTCGCCTCGTCCTCTAATTAACGCACCACGAAAAGTGAATCACCGAGTGTACATAGCGGTATACAGGCGTCCCCTTTGGTTAATCGGCCGCAGAAGTGCCTTTCCACGTTTATCTTATTACGCTTTTAATTTGAGCAGTATATGAACGGGGCCACTGCTATTTACTTGGGTAACCTATTAGCGATTCTCGGCCCTTGCATACTTTATTGGTTGTTTCATACGCTTTACAACGCCTATAAGCAATTAGAGAGACCTTCATTATATTCGGATCTATATTTACAGTTGGACATTATGCTTTTACTTCCTTGTAGTTTCCTTGGTGTTGTAGTTTAATATATCTTTTCAATAACTATTTTTACTGTTTATTGCTATCGTTTGCTTTGTTACATCAAATTTATCATGCGTGCACTGAGGAAATTGCCATAATACGATTTGTTTTATTATTGGAAAAATTACTATGAAATATTGGAAGATTGGAATATATTTGCTATGACTTTTTAGATCAAACGAGTTTATTCCGTTTGGTTCCATAGCAATAAACTTGAATAATAAACATAAATTGTTTAATCGAAACAAATTGCATATAATTTGTGAAGGTGACCACACCGCAGACTATCTCGATACTAAGTTGTTTATACATTATACTGTTACTATTGTCACTTGTCCTTAACCAAAATAAAAAAAATTTAGTCGAACGTAGCCGGATTGGGATCTAAGCTATTTATACTGTTTGAATAATTTTGTACCAGTGTAGATAGGACGATAGAAAACCGAAATCTTCTATCTCGTTGCATCACGCAACCCTTAACACACAATGAAGCATGATGCAAATGGCTCTACAACGAATCCTCGTGTACTTGCAAAACGAAGTTCTATACTCCCTCGATCCTATCAAAGCTATATCGCACATCCCTTCCTCCACCGACTACAACTCGCAACTTCTCTCTTTCCCAACGTAAAAGCCGCGTAAACGCCGTTCCGGATACTAACACTATGTATACGCACACGCGTGTATACACTGGAGCTAAAAACACCTATACGCTCTATAGTACTAGACAGCTCCATTAATTACCCGGAGGGTTAGAGTCCGCGATTATCGCGTCCGAGTTTCGCATGACGCACGCGTCGCATTTCCGCTACGGAGATAGTACACACTCAGGAAGACTGATATAATTCTGCGTGTGTTGTGCGTATAATATAGGTATAACTTGTACAGCTGACCCTTTTCCGGAATATATCGCTCCCGCCCTCTCTTGTTTTACGGGATTTTACCCCGTTCGCGTACGATTCCGAACTGAGTATAATATAGTTTCGTTGCTGTTGCTGCTGCTGCTGCTGCTGCTGAGAGGGAACGGAAATTAGTTTTCAATTGCGAGTGCCGCTGAAGTTGCTGTGTATAATTGATTTTTTTCCGAGTTATGATCCCTGCAAAGGGTGAAGAGATATTTTTTGTCGAGGGGAGTAATTTTGGAAGAGGCTAATTAAAGTCGAGCTTATTTACGAGTGACTCTGTAACAGCTGATGAGAGTAGACTTTACTTGTTTACACTGATAGACAAAAGGTAATGAATACTATAATAGTTTCTAGTAAAAATTCACATTTTACGTGGCAACACGGGGATATACTCGATTTATGAGGAATTTCGTTACCTGGGCTTTATATCAACTATTGAAAAATTGCAAATACTGAACTATAGTAAAATTTATAACAAGGTATAAGGTATACTAATACTTCAATTATAATAATCCGATAATTACTATGTAAATAACAAATTCTATCACCAATAATCTAAATTCGAATTACTATATCAAACTTGAATAAACACGTTCAACGTTTATGAACGTCATTGCGTACATTATGATTTATAGGTTATAAATCCCGAGTTCGTTATTTTCATTTTTTTATATATATGCGCAGAAGCTATGCGGAATAAATTTGAAATGTTATTATTCTTCCCACTACCACCAGATGGCTCCTTCTTTTTCCCGCCTCTCGCGAGCAATTTATCGATAGTTGCTACCTTTCCTTAATTTAAAATTACTTCGATTGACTAAATAAATAGTAAAATTATACGAAATAAAACAATCAGCTTTTTAAGTAGGTTAAATAATTCATTGTCTATTTTTAAATTTATTATGCAGTAAAAATGAATGTTACATTTAAAAAAATTATTATGGTACACAACATAGTAATTTTTACGATTAAATATATTAGTATTTATTATGTGTTATCCCTCAGTGCATAAAAAATAAATTTACAGAAGTTAGTATCATCTTTTTTTTTGTAAAATACACATCAAGAAGAAAACTTGGAAGGAAAGATTTAACAGTCACTGGCCGTGTGCGATAAACTTTAATTATGCCTTTACGCGCAAAGCAACAGAGACTCTGTGCTATACGTACTAACCCACGGTCGTCTCGACCTCGTCGTTCCGCAAGCGTAATTTCCTCGCCACACGGCGACGCCTATATTCCTCCGTTAGACTACGCGCACGCGAATAACGTTGGAGATGGTATACCTATATAATGAGAATATTGCGATGCCAAATAGTTTTGACTGAAGCATTTCGCGCTTCTTCTTTTCTATTTAAAAATTAACCTAACTTTTGAGTGTCGTTAATATTTTGGATTGTCAAAAATAACGAAAGCTAGAAATTCTTAATCGGATAGGGATTTTTACAGAAAACCGATAAATACTGATAATTTTGTAGTAACTTTGATTATCGGAAGTACACCGAAAAAAGTAGTAATTGTAAGATTAAAAATAAATTACTTGAATACATTTAATTGAATAAAATTTAGTTTTAGAATTAAAATAAATATTCAATAGTCAATTTTTGATTTTGAAATATATTTTCAAGTACATTATTATTTATATACAGCCAATTGTACCTACGCATATTCTACTGAAAATAATTTTATTTTCAATTAAATGTTTATTTAAAGCAATCTTTTTAATAAATAAATCGTCTAAGGGGGTGTCATACAGAACTTTCACCGACAGAGCCGATACGAAATTTAAGTATTTGTCTGTCATTCTACCGCCATATATATCATCGTTTTAATAAATAAATTCTTTTAAGGGGGTGTCATACAGAACTTTCACCGACTGAGTCGATACGCAGTTTAAGTATTTCTCTGTCATTCTACTGTCATGTCGACTCAGTCGATAAAAGTTATGAGTATAACACCCCCTTAACTTTTTCTTCAGTGTATAAGAACTTTTAGCTGCGGCATATTTCACAATCCGAAATATTAACTACCCTCCAACTTTTCTTATATAAGCATACAGACACGTACATCAGTTCCATAGATAGAGAGAGAGAGAGAGAGAGAAACAGAAAAGAAATCTCTCTATTGAATCCTCGAAAATAACAGCAGACATTCCATAGCATTCCTATCACTCTTTTCGCATCTCACCGATAACGCACAGCATCCAAGAAACAACAAGAACAGAAGCTCCTGATGCTGCTCTCTTACCTTATCTTCAAGACAGAAGAAGGTAGTATTTCGCGACACAGTCCATCGCTTCCGATTCGCGATGCCTTTTTCTCTCTTTCTCTCTCTCTCTCTCTCTCTCTTATTCTCTTCTTCGCGATACTATACAGACTGTACCTCTCTATCTCAAGAGAGGCGCGACTTGTCACCCGAGAGCTGCTGCAGGTATACGTCTGCTTCGATTTGCTGGAGAAAACAGCGAACTTTTTCGAAGACTTTTTCCTCCCCCCCCCCCATCTCTCGCTTTTGCTCCACAGCATCCAAGGATAATGAGATTTCTTCGGGCGTGGAGTGGAGCTTGTAATAAGAATTCTTCGCTCAACTCCGAAGTGCACAATAAAGCGCGAGTCTCTAACGGACCGAGTCTATTTGTGGGTGTAGGCTCCTCTTCATTTCGACTTTCGAGGTGTCGCGTATAGTCTCTCCAGTATCTAGAAACCAAATTATTTCGTTCTTGGGAATACCTTTATTTAATTTCCTTATCTTATAGATGGCGAGTGTATGTAGGTGTTGGAATTGAGCGAAACGTCCGTGTGTAAGGGATGAAGTTTATGTACACGAGAGGGAAGAATTTCCTCGTAAAAAAATAGCGCTCGACAAGAAATTCCGCGGTTCAGTGCTGTAAAAGTGGAATGTCAGAAGCATCACCTCGAGGGATAATTCAACTTTTTTTTTTAAATATTCAAGGTGGGAAATTTTTTGAAAAATTGCTCTATTGCGAACGGTTAATCAGAATGTATAACTAGGAAAATAGAAAAAGAAATATTTAATCGAAAGGTAACAGTTACTTATCAGGTAAAAAAGGCTAATAAATGTTTATGTCGTTATTGGGTATTATTAATACAGGAGTTACTTGACTTAATTTCTTGATTTAGATTGATATGAGAGATAACCGTAAATGATTAAGAAATTTCCAGTTTTTAAAAGAGCAAATATTTATTATAGCTTATAATTAAGCAGTCCAAGCATATAAGATCTAGATAATATCAGAAATTTCCGGATGCAACGAATATTTCCTTTTTTTCTAACCGAATTTATTTTCCATAGTCTGGTTACATGTAGAATCATTTATATTTATTACTATCTGGCTCACTGATACATTTATTGATGAAATCTGTGCAATGAAAATTGTGCTTTATGCAGTGTAACGTAAAACGTATTTCCTTCGATTTTTTTCACTCATATCAATATTCGAAGTTAGAATCGGACATAAACTTACGGATATTAGTTAAAACTCATGTATAAAATTTATTACCGAGCTATTATCACTTTTTACTAATGGTCGTTTACCAGCGAGTTAATGTCTTAAAGTCATATATTACTATTTAATATCATTGAAATTATATGAAAAAAATTATTTAATAGTTTATCATTTCAATTGAAATTATTTCTTTGTATTGTGGTATCGTACATATCCGTTAATAGATTATGAATTGTGTGACTTAAATTTTGACTAAGATTTAATTCTTTGATTCAAAATGATGATTACTTTGTTTGTTTGAGTGTAAATTTAGATTTCTTCGATTAAAGAAATTATTTTTCGGAGCTAAATGCGATTTTTTCAATTCAGGAAACAATTATCGTCCATATGTTTAAGCCGCATAAATAAATAATGTTGAAATGAGTAAAAATACAGGGAATTATTATAACTTCATTTTAATCGTTATCTTTAATAAACTACCTAATTTTATCACTTTTTCTCTTGGCAAATATTTATATAATTAAAAAAAAATTATTTTGACTTTTAAGAAAATATTTAATTTATTCAATCAATTTTTATTTTTATACAGTATGTAATGTTTTACTGAAATTTTTCAAAATCCAAAATATTGTTTTTAAATTGAAGTAAGCATCACCTTCTTTGAAAAAAGCAATATTTAAGTAATTAAATTTTCCCAAACATGTAAAAATAATAATTTATGCAACATTTTCAAAACTGATAATCCTCGATAATAATAATTTTCCTACGACTATTGAAATATTCAATAATTTTTTGTAATTAAACAATTATTTGTTCTTTGTATTATAATCACTCTGAAAAGTCTTACAAGCATATATTTGTTTCGACATTTAAAAATAAATAATTCACGGGTGTCTATCGATGGACACGTAACACTGTCGAAAGGATTTCGACAAATATTTACTGTAATTTAAATAAACGTTTAAATTAAATTTACATTTCAATAAACATAGTGATCACATCCAATTTAGACTGAAAGAGAATTTTTCGATTTTTAATCTAATAATTTAGACTCTCAGTGCACGAATCGTCGAAAGATTATAAGTAGCGTTTAAAATTTGATAAAACACTCGAAACTACCCATAAAACATGAAACGGTAAGTACTGTTTTCCTGAAAATAAGTATTTTTTAAAGTCAAAGTATTGTTTTTAAATTCGAATAAATGTCTGCTTCTTTGGCAAAAGCAATATTTCAGCAGATAAACTTTCTTAAACGCATAACATTTGAACATTTTCAAATGGATAACGTTAAAACAATAATTACTACAAAATCCCGCAAATAAAATATATCGCAGCAAAATTTATAGCCGTCTATATTTATCTTCGTACGAATCGTCTACGTTTCGTTCATACAACATATATTTTTCAAAAAAAAGAGGCAAACATAGTTGAGCGTAAAAAATTCCACTCTATATACCACAACTATATTACATACCTTACACGTATAGAAGAGGAAACCGAATGCAAATTGAGAAATCGTAAGCCGCCGTATACACACTGGACCGGTAGATATAAAAAAGCGAACGACGACGTCGGCGTAGGCAATGGGAAATAGGTATACGTAAGACGACGAGCATCGGTCGTTCTGGACATCTGTTGCTGTAACTCCGGTAGTCTCCTACGGCCCGCAACAAGACATTTGCATAATTATTATCCCCCGTCGGCTGGCGTAACGTCGTCTTTTGCCTTCTTCGATATTCCACTGCTACTGTGCCGCCGCGACCCATAAATATAGTTCATATTAAATTACGCTCCTACGGGCTTCGAGGTATAAAGCTAATGCGAAATTATTGAAAACCATTAGCATTGCTATTTTACGAGGAAATATTTTCCACCGGCAAATATACATGTTACATCGCGTGCGAACACGGTATGAAATAATTCCAAGCTACACTTATATTTCGTTACGATAATTATGAAAACTTTTGTTACAATATATCCTCCACGTGTAACTGAAAGCTTCCTAAAGAGACGATCCACGGATTTACGATTATTACTTTCGTAGTGAATTTTTTTTTCTCTCGACATATCGTAGAAAGTCTTTATTAGAAATGGGGAAAACGGATGAAGTTCTCGGGTTCACGTGTGGAGAAAAAAAAAGATGTTTACACCAAAGGGGCGCGTCGTCGGCTGCAGCATCCCGTGGATGAAATATCCGGGTGTCTTGTACTTTACGGGCCTCGAGTGCTAACAGAAAGAAAGAATTTTTTCGGATGGGAATTTCTTATTTTAGACAAGATAACCAGCTACTAGTTCTTTTTTTCTCATAGCAGCTCATAAATATCTTACGCATTAGAAGCTATGCTAATTAGTTCGGATAAAGCAATTATTCCGCTGGGAATTATCACGATATTGATTTATAAATTAAGCGCGGCGAGCACCTGTCTGGTAAAAATTCCAGCATCACCTGCCACCCGAACGATCTGCATAACTCGACGTAAAAGTCACAATAAGTCCATTACGTCAAGACGTCGTCGGCGAGAAAAAAAGGACGCTTTTCCTCTACTTCGCACCAGTTAAATCCAATTGCCTCGGTAGCTTATTCAATTCCGGGCGTCGCGAGGATTCCGATAAAAGCCTCGCGCGTCATTTATTTAAACTCGCCTCCATTTATTTAACGGCGGAAAAAATAATACCTCTGGACTCTGAATTCATTTTCCGAGAGAAAGAGAGTAAGAGACAAAGAAAGGGAGAGAGAGAGAGAGAGAAGGGGGCCACAGGGATTCCTTTCGTCACGTATACATTCCCTGGTCGCCTGAACTGCTTATAAAGCCGCTTCACAATGTCGAGACGGAATTTTCTAGCTGTTGCATCTTTCATTTTTTTAATGAAAAATATCGCTTCGATGTACAGCCAATTTGATATTTTTAAAACATGTACGTACTGTTACGGTCGGAATTAATTTTTGCAACAGTCCCGAATGATACTTAGCGCGGTTGTGTAAATGTTTGGGTTATTCTTTGTCGGATTGATCGATTAATGGTTTTGTCTTCGTTTAAATATTTTTAAACTGCTTTTTAGTACTAAAGACAAATTCTTGAATTTCTTTAGATTTTTTTCACGAACTTTCGTCTAAATTACACAGGATGTCAAAGTTGGCATTTAATGGCTGTTGTCGAAAAATGGTTACTTATCAGGAAAGCATTTCTTACTAACATAGGAAATGGACATTTTATTGTAGTAAAATAACTATCATAGCTGAAGATTTGTATCAGAATAATTTTAAAGCCATCTAAGTTCAAATTCAGTTTTGAGGAGGTTCGATCGCGAGTCTCAACATAAAAAAATTCACGATGATCCCTTGTATCAATACCAAAATAAAGTTATCAGCAATTTCTCGAATATTAATACTAAAATGAGTTCAGAGAAAGTTCGATCTTTGGTATCAACATGAAACAATTCATGAAGATGATATAAGTTTATCAAGGTTGAAGATGAACTTATCTAACAACGCCAAAGTCTTTCATTTAAAGTCAAATTCAGTTTTCAGAGAAGCTTCCATCCCGAGTCTTACCATAAAAAACACGAAGACATTCTGCATCATTACAAAAGTGTCTACAAAGGTTCTTTGAAGGCTTTGAATCACTCTAAAAAATGTTTTATATACCAAGGAATATACTCAGAATCTAACGTGACCTAACGCACACTGATGCTGGAAAAGCATTTGGACAATTTCAGCCTTTTGTTTTCAATTTGTTCAAAAGCGGTTAGGCTACTTAGACACATCGACCACTTTCCCTTCAGTGCAGACAAGTCTATTTTGCTCATCTACGTTTTATACGATGATTCAGGATATTTACTTTATGTTCTTATCAGTGTATTTGGATTTCGTTTGTTATTAATCATTTTGTGAAAATCATTGGTTTCTCGTTGGAATATTATTTCTTACCCACTTTATCCGTGAACACGTACAGTGTAAATAGCGTCAGCATCGTAGCCAATCACGTAACTCATTGTTACGTAGCCTGAAGCGCATCGACATTCGTGTGACAGTCCCTTTAAAGGGGTCGACTACTTCTTGCGAGGGTCGAAATAATAGGAAAAAGATTCCGGAGGAAATGAGTGGCCGGAACGACAAGTGTGGATAAATATAGTAGTCCCTCTTGATTCTTCACCCTCTGGTGACGAGGACCTCATTATGCCTCGAAAATCGTTGGCGATCATTCGTGGAATATTTTTTTCTCGACAGGACAACGTAAGGCTAAAGGTAATTTTCTTACGTATAATTAAATCGTATTTTAATAAAGATCGATGTTTATCCACCCTAGATTACGAAATAATGTATCTCTTCCAACGGCGAAATCCACCCTCTCGTATTATATTTACATAACCCTCCTCTTGTGCTTTTCTTGGCTGGCTCATATGAAATCTAGCTACTTGCGAGAGAAAAAAGAGAGAGGAAGCTCCGTCAAAACGCGTAGACGTTACAATCTCATAGGTTACATGTACAGCCCGAGGTGTGTGTCTAGAGGAGGAACAAACGAGGAAGGATAGGTCTTAAGGGATATAGGCGAGGGTCTCGATATAATTTTTCTTGGCACCTTCGTCTGGTCATGGCGCGTTTTCCTTTTTATACAGCCTCTCTTGCGATCATTGAATTCGAGAGCCTTTTCTTTTATTGTATCCGAGGATTTTTGTTCTCGGTGAATCAGCGATATGAGCATGGATTTTTGGAAATTCGATAGCAGGTTTAATATTGCATTGTGCATCTGCGCTTTTCTCGAAGGTTCTAGAGCTCGTCATCGTGAGTAATGAATTTATTGGGTCAATATTTTGCTCGAACAGGTTTTCGTGCGTATTTTTAGAAAATTTATTTATATCAAAATATTGCTTTTCTAAAAGAAGAAGATGTTTACTGTAATTGGAAAATAAAACTATATTTAGTATATTTGTATACATTTCTTAAATGTAACGTGCAATTTTTTTTTAATGGAATTTTTTCTTTGTAGTCCGTAAATATTTATTCGGAGAGCATCTATGTGCTGATATGAAAAAAGTTGGAGGGCGTTTAATATTTTGGATTGCCCAATATACCAAAGTTGAAACGTTTTATTTACTGAAAACAAATTGACTGTAGAAAAGTTATTAACTTCTTTTATTATTACAACGAGAAAGAAAATTTTTCCATTTTTAATCTAATAATTTAGACTGTCAGTGCACGAATCGTCGAAAGCCTATAAATAGCGTTTAAAATTCGATAAAACACTCGAAACTACCCATAAAACATGAAACTCCACTTCTATCACCTTATTTTTTTAAACCTCTCGATCCATCTCTTTCGCGCCATTATATTCCCGAATGAGCTTCTCGCGACTTCTTCTCTTTCTACTCCATCCCCTCGAAACGTCTTGCTCTCAGACGCGATCGTGTGTAACCTCGATCGGATGTCAAATGATGCGCACAGAATGGACTGGAAAGCCGGCTGCCGATCCATTATCGATTCTCCCGACACTTATATTCGAGAGCACAAAGAGCGCGTGCGCGCGAGAGGGGGAGAAAAAGAAAGTCGCATGTATATAATAAAGGTACGCGCCACCATTACGAATCGAGCTCGTGCTTTAACTGCCTCTCCCTTTCGATCCGCGAATAAAGGAAGCGTCGATTCTCTCTCTCTCACTCTTTTTTTACTCTATTTTCGATTCATGAACGCTTAACGCGTTCCATAAATTGCTTCGTGAAAAATGGTGCTCTTTTTTGTTCGTATAGAGCGCGAAATATTTCGTCGTATAATAGCTATCCGCGCGCGGATGATGCATCACCGTTACATTTGTAACCATTCGATTTTTACGTCGCGTATCTAACTCACTGGAGAGGAGTGGGGGGACATGTTTAGACGGATTACATTTATTTCGGAAAAAAAATCTTTTAACGATCCGTTACAGCATAATAACCGTTGTATTTATTCGAGGTGGCTCTAATTTAATGGCGGGGAAGTAGGGAGGGGGGTTGTTCAGGTTATTTATTATTTATTTTAGGCAGACTTTTCGACTACAATTGAATCGAAAAAAATGTAATAATTCGTTACAGTAATAACTGTTGTATTTTTTCGTGGTGTCTCTACCTCTATTAAGAGGAGTGGGGGGCATTAGTAGATATACTATTTATTTCCATAAAAGTTTTGATTACCTTCATTAGGAACAAAAAATAATTGAATTGTCTATATTAATTATCTTTTGGTAATTCGTTACATTACTAACCATTGAAAATGTCTATTATTCAATCAAGAGGAGTGGGGGTATGTATAGGCGGCTTATTTATTTACAAACATTTCGAATAAAAAATAATTGAATAGATTATTTCAACTATCGTTTAGTAATTCAAAAGCTTTTTTAGCAGTACTTTGTATTATCAACCGAAAATAAAAGGAGCTTCCCCCTCCACCGATGTTTATATGCCTGACGATTGCTTAACAATTTGTAATTTTTATAAATATATGTTTCCGACATCGTAACAATCAGTAGATTATGAAACTAGAAAACGTATATAATAACTAAAAATTATAAGGAGCCTTCTAAGCTTCGAATCGCCCTGCTCCCCCCACTCCAATGGAATTTTGCACTTGATATTCTGAACTTAAAAACTCGCGGTTTTTTCGAAAAACACGACGGAGCAAACGAAATCAAAGTATCCGCGCAAACAGCAATTGAGCTTGGCGTCACTACGGATCACGCATTTGACGATCACAAAGCCGTCATTTACGAGGCAGACTCGATCGAATTCGAGCGTCTCTGCTGTATAGCTTTCAATTAGAGTTGATTGCCGTAGCCGCAGAGAGACGTCGCATGCGTTTCTGCCGATCTCTCTCGCGCGATAAAAGGAAAACTGTCGTCCGGCGACTACTCTGAATTTAGTCTCGTGGGACGTGCGTGTGTTCGATCGATGGACGAAAGTAGGCTAAACGGAGAAAAGAATGCAGTGATAAATTGCTTCTTGTATATTTTCTAAGAATTATTTCATTCCACATTTTTATAGATGCTTTTAGTAAAATCATAGATATGCTTCCAAATTAGTTGGAATATAAGTCCAGTATTCAGAGCACTCGATTGGTTTGAATCATCGATCAAATTGTAAGAAACACTTAGTAGAAAATTTTCATTTTGTATACTGATTCTTTTGAGATTCAAAGTAAGATTCAAAGTTAATTAATGGATTGATTGAGCTGAAAATTGCCATAAATATTCTTTGATAAATTATTTCACCAATTTTACATTATGAAATATTTGTTATTAATTATTATTATTGTTATTGGATATATTAATTCACTTTAAATCTTTTGGAGATTGACTTTTCAACAACTTGCTATAAGTAGACAATGAAGAGACTTAGAGACGTGAAACAAAGATCAAATTATAGATGCACGTATTTACAATTTCAATTTGAATCGGATGATCCAAAATCAGGTACACTTTCAGTTGTAGATTCAATTTTATAATACACGAGGAATTTTCTTCATTACACCTGTTCAATTGCGAGCTTCAAAGCTCAATAAAAAAAACCTCAACAATATTTAACATAATTATCAGCTGAAGCGCATCTAAGATTAAATTCATGCTAAATGAAATACAAGTACCATCACAAGTCGTACAAAAAATCCACTTCTTGCTAATTTTAAAAAAGCTGTAGAGAAAAAATGGGACCATACTTGAAAAACTGAAAAAAAACACTTACACAGTATTAAACACGGTATATGTACAAAAACAAACAAGGGCAAACTAGATCAGAATAGGCCACAAAAAACGTCTCGCTACAATCTAATGCTCAAATTAGAAGCATCTGCTTGTGATATAATATCACCGTCGACAAAACTGCCAAATTGTCGAAGCCTTCGAAACATATCTAAATATACACACAAAAATATCGAGTTAATATTAAATTTTCCGAAGCAAAACCAACACGTAAAATCAATGTAGTAATATCCATCATCAGCTTCTTATGCAATTCCACAACTAGCAGTACAGCAGCTAATAGCCCAGATACACCTATGCAACAATAAAAAAAGAAATTAAAGAAGGCAAATAATATAACTAATTAAAATTATTGCAATATTCCAGTTAGTCTCACTCGAACGTGCCTTGTCCTCTTAATTCCCATACCTTTCATAGCCAAAAGCTCAAGCTCATCACTCGAAATATCAGTCCCGGTAAAAAGCTTCCTTCTCTTCAAATATCATTCGCTCCTCTTTCGAGAATCCCTCTCCACGCAAGAAGAAGAAGAAGAAGAAGAAGAAGAACTGCTACTCTCCTCACGGGTAAAAAAGTTGGACGCTTTAAAAAGCTCCCGAAGAAAAGCTCGAGAATGGAAGTGCGTCGAAAGTTGGATAAGGAAAGATGCGCGTGCATGCGGGTATATCTACATAATCCGATATATGTATGCGCGCCGTTTCGCTACTCGTACGAGGATCGTTTGTTAGACGATTTCTATGCTAACCGATGACCCGTCCTTCTATTCTTATACTTTGTCTATCCACTTTCTTTTTTTAGTATTCACCTACGGGGAAAATTCCCGACTCGTAGTGGTAGCCGCGTTCGACATCTGGCGTATGGACTGACGGAGAGAGAAAATATGTGTCTGTGATGGATATGGTCTCGGACGTCTATTCTAACTCCCTCGCGTTGCAGCAGTAGCAAACAGTCTCCCCAATTAAGCCTTATTTACTTCGTTTTTTTTCTCCGCTTTCTATGTAGAGATGCTTGCGTGAGGATTACGTCGACCGAATGTTCGTGCTATGCATCCAAGTGATTCTTGGAAGCGATTGTTGTTATAAGAGTGGAAGATGGTATAATATTTATGCGTTGATTGTAGTGAATTGGAAAGTAATTATGGTCTTTTTTTTCTGTTTTAGGTAAGTCTTTGTGTTTTTCAACTAGACTGGGTTATACTGTGGTGAGCTAATGTTATTTTGTTGATAATATAATATTATGTGTAATAATTCGGTATTCTTATTCCAAAGCCTAGGGGATAATCCGATAATTAGACGATTCGTTATTTTTAATCGGTGATCTCTCGGTTTTATGATGTATCTGTGAATAGACACTCATTAATTATGTATTTTAAACCGTCGACAAACCGTGAAGATTATTTTTATGCTAACAAACCTTTTCGGAATGATCGAGCGTACAGGGGAAAAATATAATTTTGTTGGATAATCAATTATCTATTTGAAAGTAAATTTAGTTTACAATTTAATACACAAAGCAAATTACAATAACTATTCAAAGAAGTTAAAAAATTTATTTACTAAATAGTTATACATTTTATAGATATTTAAATAAATACACTTTTTTATTTTAAAAGTGATATTTAATGTATTCGAGCAAATTTTTATTTGAATTGTTTATTATCTCAAAATTTTTCATTATACGCACACAGACTAGGGAAACATTAAATATTATAATTAAATAAAGTACTTTATAATATTACCTACCGTAAGTTGAGCTTATCATTTTCAACGCAATAATGACCACTGGATTTTGTACTCAGCTTCACCTCGTTAAATCAATCTAAACGCCATCAGAAATTATAAATAACATAAATATACAATCAAACGTTAAATAAAAGTTATGAATGTCAAATCATTTAAAAATAAATGATCTCAAATATAAGCTACTATAACAAATCGTCTAAACCTTCATCCGCAAGATCCTCATTTGTAAACTCTTTTTAAATTCTCTAAATTGCTCTACATAACGACGAGCACATCTCTACTGAACAATAAACGACCTCATCGCCCATCTAATTCAAACTAAGCGTCATTAATTGTCGCTCTCTCGTGAAAGAACTGCAAAACAACAAAAACAAGGGAAAATTAATGTCTGGTCGGGCATCAATTCCCTTTCTCTATCTCTCTCACTTTACAACCACATAACGCAGGGACGCATCAGGAACAACTCGGCCGCGAGACTTGCGTTGACGGATGTGTCGCGCATTCGTTCGCTCGCGTAATTCATGCGCGATTTTCTCTCTCTCGCGCGCGATCATTGTAATGTTTCTGGCTGAATATATAACGTGCCGATGACGCTCTTTAAGGTCGATGAATTACGAGCGAGTAGAGCAACAGCCACCGCAGTGTGTGATAATTCACGCGTGTGTCTAGTAGTAGTTATACTGTCCTGACGTAAAATCATTGTGTCCAGGTCTCTGCAACGCTGTGTCTTTCTCGATTACGGCTTGGAAATTGATGTTTTACTCTCTGGCTTAACGGAGTGTCATAATCAACTTTTATCAAATGAGGCGGTAGAACGACAGGAAAATACTTGATTCTTAATGAGTCCAGTAAATTATGGAAAACCAAGAGTTAGTTGACCTACGCTTTGGGGCTATATATCATTAGGACAAGTTTCAAATGAAAATATTCGTATATTTTTGAGAAAAGCTTGAACGAACATTCCTCGTGAAAGCATTTCTCACTAAAAATACAAAAAGGACTTTTCTTGGAAATTAGCTAAGCTTCATTTAAGTTTTCAAATAGTTTCAAGAAGGTTCCATCATGAATCTCAACATCGACAAATTTAGAAAGATGTCTTGTATATTGATGTTGTATTTGTATTGACAAAGTATTAACAAAATTTGGATTAGTCTTGAGAAACTCATATTTTATGGCGAGATAGCTTTATTGCTTGCTAGAAACACAATATGATTCTTGAAAAAGTCGAGAGCGCCGTACACACTTTTATAAAGATACAAGGCTTTTTTATGAATTTTTTCATCAAGATGCCTGATAAAGATGAAGAAATAAAGTATTGCAGCAATTTTCCTAATATTAAGATCCTAAGATGAAAATGGCTATTCACCTCGTAATGTCTTAAATTGCACTAAATAGAAGCTTTGTCTTTGACTCATATAAGTTTGTCCAGTTTGACGCTGAACCAAATTAATCAATTACCATACTATTTCATGACGATAACACTCAAGTCTTTCATTTAAAGGCATCTAAATCTTTAACTTTCACCAAATAAAGCATTAAAACAACACTTCGTCATTATCTAACCTAGACTAACTTCGATAACAGTTTGAACAAACATTGGTAACAACAAGATTTCATTCAAGCTTTTCTCAATAATATTTATTTATTTTCGAATTGATCTCGTAATATACATGTGCAAAGAATGGTTAAGGCGCTTATTATACAATTGACATCTAAAACAGAATTTTTCGGACACGTTTCTCCTTTCTTGAACGGTTCTTACGTGTAAACATTTTAAAGTTATTGATGTCATAAATTATGACGACGTAGAATTTAACTGAACCTTTTTTTCCAATTTCAATTCCATTTTCACCGGGATTTTACTTCAACAAATAAAGATCTTGAATTACCCATTAAACCCACGATCAGAAGTCATACCCTTATTGTACAATTTCTCGATCCTATTTTAATTAAAATTTAAAAAAAAGAAAAGAAAAAATACATTGTAAAAGTATATTTTCACAGATCCCCATCAGTAAATATATCATTCGCCTACCTTATATAAAAAAACTAAATGTACTTTTATTTTTTCATTTCAAATAAGCACGAGTAAAGATAACTTTCCAGATTCATTTCGATTCGCTCAATTATCCAACTTCGAAGCAAACATAATATTATACTCTCACTCGCGTATTTTTCTCTCAACTGCGCAAATCCAGGAAACTCAGGTAGGGTATAATTTCCACTCGATCCAACATTTTGCGCGTCTACTAATACTGCCACCCCCTTCCCGCTTTGTCTCCGTAACCTGCAAATTCAAACTCAAACTCCACTCGCTCGTTAGCGCAAGAGAAAGCTATATACACTGCATATCGGTGCGTATAATAGTTTTCACGCGCATATGACGGCAAACGCCGTTAATTACCGACTTACCGTGTTCGGCGCTTAAGAGAAAATTGCGAGCGAGCGAGCGAGTCTCGAGTGCAGATGTCGTTTTGATCCTTCGACCGAGAGAGAATTTCCCAACGTACCTGGTGTATGTTATTCATCGACGGTCTGTATTCTCGAGAGCGTTTATCATAGTCGCGATAGCGATCGATTTAACGAGATGCTTATATATATATATATGGGTGATTTTCTAACAGATTGAGCTGTCAAAGATTTGTTTTCTTGTCAATATGTGTAAACTGTTCTTTGCCACTGTATTTACTTCCTTGAATTTTTTGAGATTTTTTTCACGAAGGTTCTTTAAGTTACAGGATGTCAAAGTTGGCATTTTATGGCGATTTTCAAAAAGCGACACTCAACTACTCGGGGAAGCATTTAACACTGAAAATATAAAAGAGACTTAGTTGTATAATTAGTTGAGCTTTGGAAATAAAATACTATGAAAACTGAAGATTTATATGTCAGTAATCCACAAAGTCTTCAAACTCGTTTTTAGAAGGTTCGATCGTGAGTTTCAACGTAAAACACCTTGCATCATTATAAAACTGTCTACGAAAGTCTCAACTTGGGATTCAAGTTGCATTTCTAGCTAGACATAAAGTTATCGAGTGGGATATCATATTATAAAATATGAGTTTCTCGAGATAGGTCCAGATCTCTAGTTAGTAATAGATCTTGATTTCTTAGTTGAGATCTTTGAAGAGACTTTTATAATGAGACAAGAAATCTTCATGAATTTTTTATGTCGATACTAATAATCGAACCTTTGCAAAAATAAATTTGCCTGAGTGTAGGTGAACTAACTTTTGATTTTGCGTCATTCAGAGGATTTATTAAGCATTTCGTAAATGTTGAAGGTCTAGATGATTTTAAACGAGAGACTTTGATGTTATCGTCGTGAAATAGTATGGTAATTGATTAGTTTGGTTCAGCGTTAAACTGGACAAACTTATATGAGTCAGAGACAAAGCTTCTATTTAGTGCAGTTTAAGACATTACCTACGAGATGAATAGACATTTTCATATTACTATTAGGAAAATTACTGAAAGTGTGTACGGCGGTCTCGACTTTTTCAAGAATCATATTGTATTTCTACAAGCAATAAAGCTATCGCATTATAAAATATGAGTTGATTACTGATGAGTTGAGACTTTATATCGATACAGGACATCTTTCTAAATTTTTTAATGTTTTAAGAACCTTCATTAAAAAAAATCTAATATAGATAGATGCAGTGTGTTTTTGGACTGTCGCATGAAATCCAAACTTAGCAGTATGTTTGTGTTTTATTTTTCATTAAAGAAATAAAAACGGAACGGCTCAAAAATTTCGTCTCGACATTGTGAAGCGGCTTTATAAACAGCTTAGGCGATGAGGGAATGAGAATCAAACCTTCTTGAAACTGGTTGGTTCATCCAATCTTCAAAATACTGAAAATAACAACTTTCTATCTCTGTAACTTGGAAACAGTATGAATATTTAGAAGAAAAAAATTTGTTCACCAGTCGAACTGTCAGGGAATGACCCATATATATGTACCATATATGATTTAGAGGTGCGAAAAATCCTTCGAATACATATACACCTGGCGATGAATTTTTGCTCGCGACCATCGCATCACCACAGGCGATGAGAGATAGTAGCTGCAACAGCAGGTCTGAAATTACTCGTCGAAAGGCGCGCCCTCGGTCGAGAAAAAGAAATAATCGGAGACGGGGAGTAGCAGTAGCTCGTAAGTCATCGAGCTGAAGGTGGAATAAAGAAGCGGGAAAGGCGCGGGCATAATAAGTGGACTATTATAAAGCGAACAACAAAAAATATCTAAGAATGTATATAAGCGCATGAGAGCGACGTATTCGCTGACACCTATATATATAGGTGTTCCGGGTGTCCCTTTGTCAGTGTGTGGTTTTGAAAAATGCGAGAAGATAAAATTTAACCCAGGAAAATTCGTTACAAAAAATTGTTGACATGACATTTGTTTCCCTCTAATGAGGGTCAAATGTAAGACTCGGAGAAAAAGCCAGTCCTTAAACCGACGGTCAAATTTCATAAGCCAAGTGTGCTGTACAAATATTTTAGCACAAGCTTAGTAAATATCACCAATTTTTACAGAAAATTAAATACACAAATAATAAATTTAAATAATAGTCTTCTCCAAATAACATTGAACCATATACGCTACATTGTCCGAAACTTGGTACTGCGAGGCACGAGTGTAAAAAAGTAAAAAAATGAATGTATGTAATAAGATTTAAGAAAACTAGTTGTAAAATCACTAATACCTTATAGAGGACATGACCTTAAATAAATAAAAAAAATATGCCACTAAAATAAATTTCAAAATCTACATTTTATATAAATACATTTTGACTGTAGATAAAATACTGATTTCAATAAAGTTTGAACGGCTGAAATCGGATTACATTTAGTCGATACTTAAGATTTATAGATGAGTGCAGTGTTAAGGTGTATACTAATTTCTGTCATGCATAAAAAAGATGCGAATTTCATGATACAAATTTTGTTGTCAGCGGTATTGTTTTTAAAAATAAGATGTGTTAATAAATATAAATTTTTTATTGCGATTAACTTGTTTCGTAAAAATAGTTACAATTACAAATAGAAATCTGAAGTACCAAAACTAAATATAATCTGATTTATATTTATAAAATATTTATTTGCAAATAAATTTACAATATTTCCGTGGCCTTTGTTTTATGTAGCACAAACTGACTATCCGTTTCTTCGCTAATCAACTTAACCTGATTAGAATCAACATTGTGTGACATGTCCATGATTGCTTTTCTTATGAATTTTCCAATGTTAAATTTTTCCATTTCACAGAGAGACAGCGGTACATCTAGTATACGCTATATACAGGTATATATCGAGAGCAGGAAGAATCCAGTAACGAAACAGAGAGATTTACGATGCGCAGTTGGCGTATGCAGATTTCGCATCAACACCTTACGTTATTTGCATTATATCTTTTTTCTGACTGAGTGAAATTTTAATTATACATCCTTTGAAATTTCGCCACATAAACTATACAAGGTGCAGCAACACTGATCACTATTGGCTACACTGTAGGCTCACTTAAAAGGGGGTTTGTAGCCCGGTGTCCGTCAGTTGGCTTATGTCACTCGGGATTAGTGCTGTTTGGACAGAGGAAATTAACTACTACAGCCCGCGGGTTAACTCTGCCACAGCCATCTGCAGGCGTGGGCGTAGTTCGAACATTGTGTTGTCGCGCTCGCGACGGTGCTATATACTCGAGCCCCTCAAGATTTCCCATCGTAGCTCATAAGCCGTTGATTCGCTGTCTGGTCTGCGTTTCGTCATCCCGTGAAGCA
This sequence comes from Apocrypta bakeri, assembly GCA_018906985.1. Lineage (NCBI taxonomy): Eukaryota > Metazoa > Arthropoda > Insecta > Hymenoptera > Pteromalidae > Apocrypta > Apocrypta bakeri. The sequence continues at coordinate 3,880,661 of JACCIA010000005.1, forward strand.
TCTGGAGAAAACAAAATACATATATGTACACATAAATATATAAAGAGTGTTAAGCATTTGGTTGTGGTTATAAACGTCCGTTTAGATGGTGCATAGACCTAAATGATACGCATGTTAATGTGTATACGGTATGAACCCTTTCAAGGAATGTGTACGCACCAGATGACGCAAGATTTAAAATTATGGGTTTGTTGGTGGAAAGGATGTTTCAAATTGTAAACAAAGTTAATCGAGTGGAGGTAAAGGTTCGTTCTGGCTGTAAGAGTTCGAAGGAAAACCAAGCGACGAACTCGAGAGTTGGAGGAGAAAGTGTGAACAAAGGGGGGAAATGATTGTCCAGCGGTTAAGGCTGTCGTTGACAGCTCGCGATTTTCGAAAACTCCCACAGGAGTGGAGAAACAGGCTCTGTCGGTTAGTCCAGCGTCATTGCGACCACAGCACACAGTCGTCTAGTCTTTTCCTTTCTTGAGTATACATATATATAAAGGCTATCACACGTAATTTCTAATTCACCCGAGACAGTTGTGCAAAGTCGATTTTCTCTTTTTCTCTTGCTGTAAATGCAGGGCTTCCTATCCAGTATATTTTTACAAATAAATATATATGTGTAAATGCAGGAAGATTATCTTCGGTACGATGTTTCGCAATTGACTACATTGATAAAGTTTAATCTCACGAAGGTATATCTGTAAAATAATTTTATTTTAATTAAGAGAGCTGATAGTGCGAAAGAAAATACATCGAAACATCGCTAATTAGTACACTGATAGAAAGAATTATTTGCCTCAAAGTCTTCGTTTGTTTGAACCACAAATGCAAATGAATATTCGTTGGTATTAAAAAAATATTCATTAACCGTGAATGCACGATTTGTGTCTATAGTTTGTAATACAAATGTTGAATGTATGTACCAGGAGTGTATTACACCTCAATGCACTGATCTCTTAATAGTTACTGTTAACCAATTTATAACTTTAAAAAATAGCTTTTTAAAAAATTATTAAAATAGATAATATTGATTTGGAATGCAGTACTCGTCTGTCCTGTTCACATCAGAAAAACTCTTCCGAACAATGTTTATTGTTGAATACAAAGCTTAATCACTGCCACTTTAGAAATGCTGAACCAAAATTGATAATCAGTGATTATTTTTGTCATCAGATGAACCTTTCTATCGATGAACTAGTTGTATGAAAAAATAAAATATCAATGTTTCGGATCAGTCACCTTGTACTTGCGCAATTAACAATCGTGTAAATCGGTAAATTGGACATCCTCCTATAAAAACGAAATATCAATAAGTAATATATTCCAATCCCTACGTATGAACATATCGATCTCACAGCCGATCACAGTATTTGCTTAGGACTGAATATGGACCCAAAAGTTCACCTATAACCTTTGTACGCCGCCCTAATTGTTGGCTGACAGTTGGCTCGCGAGTAGTGGTCATTGTTCCGTCACAGAAAAGTATTTGCTCTGCTAACAAGGCCACGAGGATTTTCTGTATAGGTAGATGTCGAGAGATAGACGAGTTTGGATGGAACGCCACACGCGACAGCTGCATTTTCAAGATTTTTCGTGTTGTTTCATCTGATTCGTGGATTCACTCGGTATAGGGTTGCCATACACTGTTTAGAACTGTACAAGAGATGGAAAGAAAAATATATATCATCGTTTTGTAGAAAAGTGCTACGACCTTGTTTACTTTGCAAGATGCATCTTAGGAAAATGGATAAAGGCCAGCTGCATCGTGAAATAAAATTCAATTACCTTAGATTACATTTGGGATTCATAGCGGTGATATAAAACAATATTTCCCAGACGACTTGCACTTTTTCACGGGACTGTATCCTGAAATGTCTAAAAACCCACTTGACTCTTTGATCAAAGACAACAACAGAAAAAAAATAGATATCGAACCACTTCACTCGTCGCATTCTAGTTCAGCTCTTGATACACCAACGGCTGAGAAAATTACTCGAAAGTCTGATCGCATCACATATAGGTATATGCGCGAAAGGAAAAAAAAATGTTGTCGCGTCACTTGCAGCGTTATAATTGATAGTATTCGTCCTCTTCTCTTGGTGTTGTGAATATTTTTTCCCTCCTTCAATTTTCGTATCGATTATTGAGTTTAAGACGACGCTACACGTGGAGGAATTTGCATTTGGTCTTCCCCTAAACGTTCGTCTGGATTGTCGGTATCGACGGAATGATAAACGAACCTCGCTGAAATTATTTTCCCATTTTTTTTAACGCTGCCTGTCACTTCCCGTTGATAAATCTGTCGTTCACTTTTGGAATCTAATTAGCAAGTCCCTCTTGCGCGCTTTTGCGTTTTCACTTTTTGTTTAGCCCGATGTCGTCCGCAAAGGGGAATCGAGGTGTTGATAGTGTGTATACGTATTTCGATGCGTCTATATATTTTGTTCAATTAACGAGATAAATGCTTCGCTTATTAAATCAGCTTGGCTGGATAAGCAGGATATCGAGTCGATTTATATACTCGCGTCTTAAAACTAATGTCCCGTGAAACTGAGGCAGTGAAACTTTGCTGTTTACTGTTCGCTGTTGTACATTCACTCGATTCAAAAATTTGTACGCGTGCGGAAGCGAAATAGCAAATCTTTCAATGACGAGGAATGGAATTTACAAAGTGTATTTAAATAAATAAAGTTTTTGATATTTGAAAAAATGAGTAAAAGTTTTTACACAACAATGAAAAAATTATTTATGCGAGAGTCAATGTTAATCAGATTTTGATGATAATAGATACATAATAGGTTTGGGGATTTTTAATGATTTTTAGTCGAATAGTTTTTAATCTTATATCTAAGAAACGTTTATAAATTTGTTGTTTTTTTCATGTTTAAAAAAGAATTATATCTTAAATATTTTCTTTACAACTCTCAATAGTTTTGTTCTGTGTTTGACCTACTAGCGAAAGTTACTGCAAGGAAGATACAGCAGAACTGTTTTTGTTTAAAAATTGTAATTAATAAAAATGACAATATATACGCTATAAAAATTATATATTTTCTTAAATAATTATGTTATTGCAGCGACTGCGAGTATTGAATTTTAAAAGATTATACATACAGAAAATTTTTCATTTTGAATCGTACGTGAGTGTATTTTCTACTCCTAGATATCGAAGGAACTTATAGAAGACCCAGCCTTATTAGAATAATTGTAAATTATAATTGCATTGTTATAAATATTTAAATTTTAAATTGAATAATTTGCATCTCAAAGGTGTCTTGTCCTCTTAAACTGCACTAAATACACTAATAAGACTCTTGCACTCTTATAAATCACCACACTATTTCATAATTAAAATTCACTTATTTTCAAAGATTTTTTTCAGACTCTCTTACGAAATACCGGTATCTTATATCGATCTCTTGATTATTATTTTAATTATTGATTCTCAAAGAGAAACTATACTACAAGGCTCTTAGCAGCGAGACGTTGTAAAATACAACGAATCCCGTAATTGAAACACAAGCGTCCAAAAGTTTTCCACTTCCTACAAAAAGTAACTTTTAATCTCGAGTCCACCCTCGCGTAGAAAGAAGGCGAAACCGGTATACAGGAGTAGTAACGGATCGATACCCTTAAAGAGAAAATGAGCCGAGGTAGTAAAAGATACACACTACTGCCGAGAAGAGAATGAAAGAGAGTCTCGAGTTGGCCGCGCGATACTTTAATGAGAAAAAGGCAGCAGCAACGCGGCGTCGATCTTTCCGAAGTAGTTCCGCTGCCATAAGTTTGAATGCCGAGTTGGAAAGTGCCCGGCGTAAATATAACGAAAATGCAGGGGGTCGTTAGCATCTCTGTGTGTTGACGAGGGAAAATTGCGAGGGGTCGAACTTCGAATGCGGTTATAGCAATGATAACTCTGTCCCGAGACGTGGTATTGCTCGATGAAGAATCGATTATTGTTGCGCAGGAAATGTTGACTTTGTTCGATGGCTCTGGATTAAAATAAACGATGAAGTTAGGATGGATTCGGTGGGGCGTTTACGATAAAAAACTGTACACTGCGAGAAATTTTATAGTTAATTTTACTGTACGTATCAGGAAATTTACCAGAAAGTTTGGTAATGTTGTCATAGGCCAACAGAACTAGATTTGTTACTAGATAGATATGAATCCTTTAATTTACAAAATCACATACGGTGTAATTTCCACTTGTGATGCTGAAGTTGGCATGTTCGCGATGAGACATGTAATATTATTGCGATGATGATAAGAGCTGTTACATGTTGACGTAAACGCGCAGAGATGTGAGCTTTCATCTGAGCTTTCAATCTTAAAAATCCATGGAGATGTACGAGTTGTAGCTTACACCAAACATGAAGTTTAAATAATCATAAGTCATTAAAAATATCATCAACATCTGGTAGGTCTTATTAAATAATGCTTTTTAATATACTATTAAAAATAGAAATTTCATTGCCCATCAGATTTAGAGTAAATCAATGGATGCACAGAAAGATTATTAAAAATAAAACAATTCAAAATTCCAATTTAGAACATTTATTCATTAAAAAATTGCTTTTTTGAATGAAGAAAATATTTGCATGAATTAAACAACATATTATACGTTTAATATAAAAACGTTACTTACTGGAATCGAATAAAAATTTACTATAGATGCAAGTATGAATTACTGAAATAGTACGTATTTTTCTCTCTGGTTTCGGAGGTGATTGCTACTTTTCACTTCAAGAACAGTGAATTTCAATTTTACCTTTTATGCCCAAATTATATTCATTATTATACACTCTTTGTATGTAGTGCTTGTTCAGTGTTCATTGATTACAGACTGTAGACACACACATAAATATATACATATATATATATATATATATATGTTAGTGTGTGTCCTTCACTGTTTCAAAACAATAATTTTCCTACTGTAGCACACTAAGAAAAAGTTTGTTATATTTAAGAAAACATATGTATTTAAAAAACTGTTTTATTGGAAAAGTAAACTATTTATTTGAAAGTAAGTGAAACCTATATTTACATGATATACAAATCGGTATATACTTGCTTGAATTAAATAATTTTTTAAATCTAACAATTTTCAATTTAATTCTACGAATATTGGGACTCGAGAGATTTCGTATAAATAACGAATTTACAATTTTATAATTAAATCCAAGTAAATATTTTCCGAGGGCTGTTCAAAGAATGAAACAATTTTTCTTCTCCGAACAATTATTCGTTCCAGTGTATACTTTAGCAAAAATTAAGTGCTTTTCTATTTCTACTCGGATAAATCGAGATAAAAAAGTGTCCCCGACCCACTCTCTTTATCGCCTTTATTTTCTCTTTACCCCTGGCATTTCATCGGGCTTTCGAGTTGAACCACCACATTGCGTATCGTCGCCGTACCGCTTGAAATCGCTAGATTTCCCCGAGGCATCTCGCGTAATCCGAAATACTCGAGCTTCCTTCTACGTTTCGGTTAGTAAACTTCGTGTCTGCCTACGCGTGAAAAACACGTCCAAGTGCTGACTATTGAGACTTAGGATTGATGAAAAAAATATCTATATGAGCAATTCTCTGACAGATTGACGAAAAAAAAAATTTTTTTTTTAACATTTTTAAACTTTAGTTTAGCACTGCATCTACCTTTGTGAATTTTGTTTAGATTTTTTTTCATCAAGGTTTCTAAAGTTACAGTATGTCAAAGTTGGCGATTGGAAGTTGGGAATTAAGCTCTATTTCTTTCTTAAAGAAAGGAAATATACTTACTTAAATTAAAAAACAAGGGTGTCTCCTTTAAAGAATAATATTTTTTGAAGTAAAATTTTTCTTCAATAATATTTTTAAAATTAAAAAGTATATTTATGTAAATGTAATTTGTAACTGTTTAGTAAATTAAATAAACATAACGATTACATTCCAGTAAATATTTCCCTAAGACTGTCCAAAGAAATCATTTTTTAGAATCGAACAATTATTTTTTAGCATTGACCTACACTTTAAATAACGCAAAATTTCATACATTTATTTATTCGGATAAATAACAATAGTGTTTTACAACGTTAATCTCACTATTTGCAATAAAATAAAAAAATGACTGAAATTTATATATGTATATAGAAATATATTTATAAATATTTGTAATTCTCGTTTAATGTTAAAAAAAATCTCACGAACGATTTTAAGAAAGTGTATCTCACCAATTTCACGTTTAATCTTCGAAATAAGCTGAATACCATTTTATATAAGCTTAAAATATCTGACGCTATTAATTTATGTCCGATAATATCGCTAGCTAATCAGAGATAATTATGAAACTTTTACTTTATTCTCAGCTTATTCTTATTTAGAATTTCTACCGGAGAACGAAATCAAATCTAACCGAATGTTCAAACAAAAAAAAAGGTTGAGCGTCCGTAACTTCAGAAACTTTTCTGAGAAAAGATCAGAAAATTTTAACAGTTCAACCAGTCGCTCGCTTAATTAATCTCTTAATCATAAAACTTTGTGGATGATCTATATTTAAATTCTCTTTCTCCCACATCTCCGCCCTATGGGTGTCGCACAAAGGAAACATCCCGTGTCGATATCATCGTTCTGGCTGGCTCTTATCTCTTTTGCTTTCGCCTCTTTAGGACAGCGAGAAGACGAGAGAAGCGTCGCAAAAAACAATCCTCTGAACTTCTGGGAGGTAATCGCGTAAAAATATATATATCGATTGACCGGAGTTTAATTGATCGAGAGACTCGTTACCATGGAAGAGTGCGTTCACCTTTCGATTGAAAGTACTTTGATGGAATCATCAGCGCAATGTTATTGACCAAGCTTGATTCGATTCATTGCTTCTCCGAAGAATTTTTTCTCGACTGATACATTTGTTTCTTTATTTATTACCCCAGAGTAAATACAAGGATTACAAATATAGCAATATAGTAACATTACCTTAATAGTAACGCAACAGAGGACATAGATTCGTATTGGTTGATTTTGTTCTATATTAAATAAAATTTATAACAATAAAACTAGTGATAGTAGCCTTACGTTAGTAACGTGTTTACTAGGACAAGCGAGATTGTCTTGAATATACACGCATTTTTTGGTATTGCATTTCTTCGTGTCGTTCTCCAATACCTAAGTAACATCGCTTTTGCTATTGTGGACGTTTCAGTAGAAGTATGGTTTCTTCTTTTATGAGCTTCCTTTTCGTAATTGTTTGGTCTTGCAGGACATGTCACACTGTAAAGGGTGTAACTAAAAAAATTAAACTCTATGTTCTAAGGTTGAGTCACATTTACGACATGATGTAAAGACAATGCCATGAACTACTAAAAGGTCTTTGCACTTTGGTTGATGTTTTAATGGATACATTGAATAAGTGTACGTTTGTATTGATCCATTTTTCTCGTCTATAAAAGGTGTAACAATGCTCTTCCCAGAAAGTAGAGATCACCGCATGATATTCTGTATTTTTTGTTTGCAATATCTGCACAATAAAATCGAATCAAAAGATAATATGATCGATTTGTTTTTTCACGGATAAACGAAAATTGCCTATAAACTAGGTTTGTGGAATAACAAACTAAAACAACAACAACAACAACAACAAGAGCACTTGAACGCGAGCAACGAGTTGGCAAAGTGAGTTAGTAAATTTCTCCGCTTTCGCCGGATGTCCTTCGCGTTTACAGGCTCGTGTCTGTTTCCGCAGCATCCCAAAGATCAAGATAACGAGAGACTACCCCTCGGCATAGTCGTAGTAGCTTTGTTAGATTAGCGTCGCATCGCTGAAGCTCTTATAGCACAAGTCGACTGTATAATCAGCCTCTTCACCTATACCTAATGAATTTTGACGAATCCGAACGCTGTGTTTGCCTTTGGATTTGCTTTTTACACAATCGATTTTCCAGCACGCTTCGTTTGACAGCAGCACGCCAGACAGTACGGTGTTGCTTAATCGCGTATACGGCTCCTGTTTGTTCGACTTAAATGAACACGTTACTCCTCTAACTACGAGAATAAAGTGACGAATAAATCGTTACAACAACTGATCTACGGTGGAATAAAGACGATTTTTTATTTTTATTGGTTAAAACTGCCATTAACGACCTGCCCATAAACTGTTTACTAATAATAATGAATCTTTCGTTCAATATTGGGGGATGATAATTAATAGTCCAGAACCATAATAAGATGTTAGTCATTGCTATGTCAATTATTCGCTAGCAGGATTCAATCTCCTCCTTCCCTCTCTTATCCAAATACCGATTAGTCGCGAAGGTTATTTAAAACGTACAGTAAAGTGAGATTTAACGTAAAACAGTAGTTAGCTGATCAGTTAGCCACTAAATTCGCTTTTGAATCTTGACTACGCAGAACTATTCTCTGCACCTAGTTACGCAACTGGATCATCACTTATGCTGTAATCCCTTACAAAGTAAATGTAGTTAATTTATTTAAATCTAATTAGAATTTTGGAGTAGTACCATTGGCACACTCTGATTTGCAGTTCTCTACTAGTACATATATTACAGAATTAGCACAGTTCTATCCTCAACCACTTACTTAATGTATTTTTCATTATATTAACTGTTCTCATTATCTACCCAATTTTGTAGCATAGATTAATTCATAGTTGTTTCTTGAAGCCTTTTTCTGAACTAGCTAGTTCTTAAATCCTTTATTTGAACTTTAAGTTCTTTTCTGAACAGGTTGGTTGTTCAATACTTTTTCTGAATTAGCTAGTTCCTCAAGGCTTCTTAGAGTCTTTTATTGAACTAGCTGGCTCTTTCAGCATTTTTCTGAATTACCTGGTACGTGGAGGCTTCGTTGAAGCTATTTTGAACTGGTTGGTTATTAGAGGCTTATATTTCTGAACTGGATGATTCTTCAAGCCTTTTTCTATATTAACTGGTTTTTCAAGGCTTCGGTTAAGCCGTGAAGCTTTGTTAGATTAGAAGCTTTTTCAACAGGTTAGTTCTTTAAAGCTGTTTTTGAACTAGCTGGCTCTGCAAACCTTTTTCTGAATTACCTGGTCCTCAAGGCTTCCTAAAACCTTTTTACCGAATTGGCTGGTTTTTGCTCTCAGGCGTAGATATACGGTAACATCTTTCAGAACTAGCTGCTCTAAAATAAAACAATTCAACAGCTCCAAGCTCCACTATCAAGAGTTATTAAGTTCTCGAATAATCTTTCTCAAATCTCTACGGTCGATGCATCCCTTTAAACGGCGCGTGACTCTGCGCACCAGGTGGCTGCAGACACACACACTCTCTCTCTCTCTCTCGAAGTCAACCAAGTGAGAAAGCCGATGGAGCGTACATACGACTGTGCAGTCGTAAAAAAGTAGCAGGAGTAATAGGAAATGGAAAAATCAAAATTCACGCTCGGCGAGGGAGAAAACTCGACCTTACGTGCTAGACTTTCCTCTCATTGATACCGTAAAGGGCGAAACAATAAAACCTAACACGTAAAGCCTTTCATTTATCTCTCGCTCTCTGCGGTTGTTGCGCGATTCTTCTGACTTTTATATCCGCAAATTGAATTCGAAAAGCTCGCGGTTCAATTCTTACCCATAAAATCCCCTCGCACTTTTACAACGTCATTTTCTATATAAAAACTACGTGTTTACTCTCTCTCTCTCTCTCTCATACCATCCATCTCTTGTACCGTACAGTAAGAGAAAAAAAACTCCTCAACGGTTCATAATACACTCGAATTTCGCTAGGCTTAATCAATGCCCCTCCTACCACACCACCACACACGTGTTCCCATCGCTCGGAGTCCGAAATGAAACTCGCAATCTCGAGTGTGCTCGCTCAAACATTCGCGAATAAAAAGAACAGACGGCGGAGCAGCGGCAGCTCTCTTTCCCCTCTTGTGCTCGAAATAATAATTCCCCGGCGCGCGCACGCTCTCGGGCCTTTTAATTCCGGCCGCCGGAAACTGGCGGCAGGAGCAGCCAGAGATTGCCGCTGATGCTTTTTGCTCGAGGTTTTTCTACATTTTTCTCGCGCTTTTCCTTTAGTCGTTTTCTTCTTGTTTATTTTTTTTTTCGTTTCTCATAGGGGAAATGGAAGGAAAGTTGCTCCATTTTGCACGCGTTTTTATTTTTGGTGGAATTTTCACGCAAGGAATTTTTTTTTCGCACGATTGTTTATGGTTGCTGTTTACGTGGCGGTGTTTATTTTTCTTTGACAAACAAGCGTTTTTAGGATTGAAATAAAACTTTTTGAGAAATTAAATTTTTTTTCCGTACTGCGTTTGAAATTCCCGCTTTTTCCATTGTTCTTTATCTCGTTCTTTTCTTCTCGTTCTGGAGAGCGTTCATGCAAGTAAGCACGGATATGATGTCCCGTCGGCTGTTACTTTGTTTTTATTATTTTTTTGTCTCTTGAATTTCTATTTAACTTTACCTTCTTTATCTATATTGTATTAAAAATAACATTCATTTTCAGGCATGTGGACTAGCGATTGAAAATTATACTTTATTCCATCATTGAATGTGTGTAACAAAAAATTTAATATTTTTAATAACCAATTACATCACAAAATATAAATTTTCCTGTTATTATGAACAAGAGAAAGTTTTAAATTATTATAAAATACGATACATATTATGATAATTGATTAAAAAAGTGTTTTTCAATATTAATAATTTTTCTGTTTATTTAATTTTAAATATCCTGTATTTTAATCAAAATGAAACTATCAAAAAACATTTCCATCTATCCATAGATTCCTCTTGAATCGTATGGACAGTGAAATTTCCATTTGAGCTGTAATTAGCAATAAAATAGGCTTAAAAAAGTCCTAGACCTCATTTCACAGGTTTCTTGTCCCTTTAAGGTGTGTTTATACTTATCCCTTCCTTCACCTTCGCGTCTCAAGTACAAGAAATATAGTCTAATGACAAATACATTTTTTCTTTAAAGTATACTAAAAAACATTGTTTAAGAAGACCTATTCAAGGCGTTAATGTTATCTTCCTGTGGTGACATAATATGATTATTTTAACTTTGTCTTTGGCGTGAACTACATCTCGATCAGCTTCATGGATTTTTAAAACATCACTTAATTGAAAAATGTCAGCTCTGTACAGGTTGATAATATTAACTTCCAGTAGGTCCCATTAAATTATAAATTATAAGCCTATTATAAATCTATTATCATCTTTGTTGTTACAGGTAAGCTTGAAAATAAATTTTAATCGTCCAAGAAGATTCCAAGTCATTGTAAGTAACCAATATAATACCGTAACAAGTATCTCCTTACAAATGGAGTTAACATTCACTGTATCGCAGAAATTCCAGAATAGGATAAAATCTTATTTATCCCCGGGGTGATTGTTTTGACGCGAATCGTGCTCCAATAGCCGCTTACTGTATCTCTCGAAGTCGGATAAGCGAAAAAAGGGTCACGTAGCACTTTGTGACCTGTACCCAAGCTACAAACGACAGATCGAGAGAGACAAAGAACTACAGGATAAAATGAGATAGTCGACGAGTACTCGGTAAAAAAAGGGGTAATAGAGTGTCGGTAAATCCTCGTCGAGTCGATCGCGGATTAACCTCGCCTCTTAGCCTGAGATTCGCGTTCCGAATAATCTACCTCCCCTTTTTTTCCTTCTTCTTTTTCTCTTCCTCTCGGTCACACCTACTTGAGAGCTATACTACCTTTATTCTCTCATTCTCATTTTCGCTCTCTTTCTCATTTTTTATCATCCTCCGCGGAGCTGCTACTTCCTCTTACTTTCCGTTTTATCCGTCTGTCTCATCTATTTCATAGGTATATATATATATATGTATATAGTTGGCATATCGATTCTGCAATTGCGCTACTCTCTTTTTTTCACTTCCTTCGCTTTAGCCCCCTTTTTCATCCCTTGCTCCAGTGAATCGAATGCGAATGTACATTCTGAAAACATTGAATTCCGAGAAAAAGAGATAGTTTCCTTCGTAGGAGCAGCTCATTAGAATTTAATTAAAAATGCTATACAATAAGACAGTCTTATAGATTGTTCATTTTAAGGGGGTATCATACTCTTCTTTTACCGACTAAGTCGATTAGACGTTAATCGTCCTCCGTCTTGGCACTTTATTAGATTTTAAACGAAAATATTCATATGTTTTTGAGGAAAGCTTGAACGATAATTGACAGCTACAAAATTTCGTTACTGAAAAATTTGTTCCATCTTTTCTCGAATACATATGAATATTTTCATTTCAAATTTGGTGCAATTAAAGATAGCGTTAAGCCGGAGGGCAATTAAAACTTGTTTTTTTTCTGTCGTTCTACCGTCGTATCGACTCAGTCGGTAAAAGTTGAGTATGACACCCCCTTAATTCGTTTTCTCCGCTCGCTCTTCTTGACAACTCTTTCTCTACTTTTGACTCTGACTCTAGTCTTTTGTAATGCCTTTCTAGATGAAGAATCTCGGCCAGCCAATGCTCTGAGAAAGTGTGAGAGAGAGAAAGAGACTAGGATAGGGGATCGGATTATCTACGTTTCCTCTTGAGTGCGGAGAAAATAACGAAGGACACTCATCGACTACTACTTCTTCTTTTTTAAGCCGCTTCCTGGCATGTATATAGCTGCCTTACGTGAATGAAAGATTTCTGTTTGGAATCGAAGGGAGAGCATGTATTTTTTCTTCCCTTTCTTCGAACTAGAGTAAATCTAAGTTACGACACTTGATGGAGGGTTTTTTTTCTCTAAATATTTATTGCATCCTTAAACTGAAAAAGAACAATTGTTAGGGTGAAAACAAATTGGTTTGATTACAGAAAAATAATTTCTTTCGATAGGTTTAGAAATATATTAATAATATTTAGCTTAGTATATCCAGATTTATAATAAATATTAATATTTATATAATTACATTACTTTTAAGAAAAAACTTCTGTTCTTTTAATACATCAAAGTTCAGGAAGGAATTAAGTACCCTATAATAAACAACAATTTAGTAAACAAATCATTCAAATCTAAAAACTTTCTGATTAATTGAAAAAAGATTTTTTTTTCATTCTAATAAAAATTATCTCACGACTATCCAAAAAAAATCGTCCTTTGAAGTCAAAAACATGTTTTTGTATATTCTAACAATTTCCTTTCAGTGTACAAGTGTGTAGTTTAAAAAACTATTTTCTCCGTCCAAATAAATATTTTCTTAGGACCATAAAAAAAATCATCGAATAATTTTTACTTTCGGTGTATACAAGTACGGTCTTAAATCGTGAAGTTTCAACGATCATATCGAACGTTTTGTTTTTATTTCTTATATCGCATAGGAAAAAGCGAACGTTTTATCGAAAATTTCTCTCGAAGCACATAAACATCGAGGGGGTTTGCGTTACAAGACAAACGCTTCCAAGCGCTTCGATTCATTGTTTGACGACTAACCAAAGGTGTCGATCTCGTCCCTGGCAATTACCGCCTTCAGACCATCCCGAAACTTTTATACTCGAGTGTTTGCGCACTAAGGGGAGAAGAAAACTTATGTTTTACGGGAATCCAATACTTTTCTCCTCCAAGTCGACCCTAATTTTCGCATCGATCCATAGCTTTTCTCTGTGTGTCCTGGCTTTTATGGACTTTTCCGGATACGTGATATTTTTGTATACGTCCATATAACGCGAGTGTATTTACTTTTGATTAGTAAATTGACGACGACTATTTGTCCGATTGATCGATGCGTGAATTTTTTTCGTTTTTGTTCCTATTTTCGAACGCCTATTATGTTTATTTAATGGGATACATCGCTAATTGCGCTATTTCAAAAAAAGATTATGTTAATTACATACAAATTTTATTAGTAGATAATAAATTGAAAATTAACTAAGAATTATACGTTATGCTGTTAAAAAATTAGAAAATTAATTTTAGTGTAAAACATGTTAATTTGACCCATGAACTATTTCTATGTAATTTTACTTGATGTTCGATTTTGAATTTCACGCAGTTTGATATTAAATTTAAAATATCCCCATTCATTGTGTTTCACGTACAAACATTAAAACCGCGTGGGTTCTACATTTATTATTGATGTAAATATTGTAATTTGATAATTAAACGTAAATTTTGTCGATTTTTATGTACTTCGATATTACATTTTATTGAAACGTACTTTAATTTCCGTGTAATAAATAAACATTTAACGCACATATTTTTACTGATGTTTAATTACGAGTGTATTGTTATTGGTGCTATTTTTAACAGTATAAATCGGACAAAAAATATTTTGAATGCATATCATATATACATATAAATAAATAAATAATTAAAAATGAATTTTTAAATTTATTTATTTATTATAACTAATAAATATTTATTTGAGTATACTAATTCTTTCGTATGCAATTTTTCAACTCCCAATAAACAGTTATAAACTGTAATAAAAAATATGATTCCAGATTTTTTTGTATGTATATTCCAGCACATTTTTATTTACATACATTAAGTAACCCGTCTTACTAAAAATAATTTTACTTTCAAATAAATATTTTCACTTTTCCAAAAAGCACTTTATTTATTAATAAATTTACATTCGACTAAATACGATACGATTTCAATAAATACTTTCCCACACCGAAAAAAAGTTCTCTAAATTTAAAAAAATGTATTAATAATTAAATCCCTTTTTTTAAGTAAATATTGACTTTGATGTAAATCATTATTTACCGTATACAAGTAAAAATTTTCTCGAATACATAATACGATATTCCAAAAATAAATACAGACATTTATTTAAATGTTATACGTAATTGATATTTTAATAAATACTATGTCTTAAATACATCGAACTTCTTTCAATGTATACAATTCATTACGACGTGTGTGATAAAATCGACTGCACACTGTTTATTGAACGGAAAAGCTTGTTATTTTTAATGTACAATTTAGTGCTAGCTACACCTATCACATTTTCAAGGCGCCGGTTGCGCGCATCCGTAATTTGAAACCGGAAGCTTGGCGCCTCTAGGACTATACTATGGAATATAATATGTATATATAGGTACAGTGAACGCGAGTGGATTATAAGGTGGAGGGGTAAGAAAATCAGATTCTTATTTCGCTTTACGATAATTTCCTCCCGAGACTTTTCAACTCGCAATTATACTCTCGCGCCACTTCGTTTCAGTACTTTTCTTTCAAAGCCAGGCGCTAGGCTTACCGTAGAGTAAGTCTATTCCAGCTCTTTTTCCCTCCAGTTTTAACATTTTTTCCGAGACTCGTATATTTTTTTTGCAAACGCGTTTAATGAATTACTTCTTTTTATCGCGTAGCGCGAAGTAAGCGCAAATAAAATTTTTCTGATTTATAATTTCAGCCGTGATCGTTAAACATTCCAAACAACGCGTGAACTGAAATTCCACGTCGGCGTAGTTTTCCACTAGACACGGATTTATTTTTTTTTTTCGCCGAAGTGAACTTATGATAAACGTAAATTTAATGCGTATACCCATATGTACCGAAATAAGAGAAGCAAGAGGTTCACCCATGTAAAAAAAAATTAAAAATAGTACAACCGTCGCCTCGAGGTTTTTTGCGTAGGGTAGAAAAATGCAATCGTCCCCGTAGACGCTCAACTCGACGCAATTACGACAAGAATTCCGGGCACGC
Organism: Apocrypta bakeri; assembly: GCA_018906985.1. Lineage (NCBI taxonomy): Eukaryota > Metazoa > Arthropoda > Insecta > Hymenoptera > Pteromalidae > Apocrypta > Apocrypta bakeri. Next base: position 3,896,282 of record JACCIA010000005.1, read on the forward strand.
GGTAGTTTGATATACTCTCACGCGCTTCTATGCGAGAAACTCGTTGTTGGCCTTGACTGTATACCATTGCTCTTTTTTCCTTCGGTTTGCTCGATCTTATCACGAAAACAGCACAAATGTGTATTATATATAAATATAGATATAAATGTATATATATATATATATTATATCTATATATAGGTTAATACCGATTTGCTGATATATCGATATATATGCATCTTCCTCCACTCTAGATTAAGATAATTATGATATGAGTTATGGCATTATAGTGTTTGTCATACTTCCATCGGATTTAGATTCAATTTTACCTTCAGCTATCTTCATTTACAGTAATCCCTCTACCGTACACTGATAGAGAGAATTAGATTCCCCAAATTCCTTGTCCGTTTGATCCACCAATTTTTCACGACATTTCATGAAAATGTAAAATTTCACCATAAATTTCAAATAATGGCGTAATTTTTACCAGGGGATATTTGTTCGAATCAACAATGGGCACTACTTGGAATAAAATATTTGCTATCATTTTTGTACAATAAACATGTAATTTTTATACAATAATAATTCCAGTTAAGAAACAGCATAGAAATAGTGATATTTAACCTTAATGAACCAAATGTATTTGAATTACCAGTTAAGACATAACCATGTTATATTAAAGTTATGTTCATTAACCGTAAATTCCGTAACATTACCTTAAGGTTACCATTGATTAATTAACGTTCTGGAACGGAAAGAAAGATAGATCCAGCTAGAGTAAAAAGTAATAGTAAAGAATAAATTTAAACGAATATTTCTATCAGTTATATGCATTTCTTAAACAAATATCCGAAAGTTTAATAGATCTATGCATAGAGATTATTAAAATCTTCGCTATAATAACCAGCATCCCTACGCACATCCCCCTTAAAAATTCAAACTCGATTATTCGGGTGACAAAGTTACACCCCAGCCGAAAACTACTACCACACGGTAATAAGCTCCATCAGGAGTTTGTCTAGCGAAACTTTTCATCATTAAACAAAAAAAAAGAAAAAATTAGTCCGTCACCACAATAAAAGAGCATAGCATAGCATGACTCTCGTCGGAGCGCGAAAACTAAGTAAACTACGTTTCAAAATTGGTCTCGACTTTCCAGACTTTATAAGTCCGCACCCCTGATTGGTTGACGCGTCTAATCGAGTTAGCCGCTTGATTGCGAGACCTGGTAATAATAACGACTATATATATATATATATATATATATACATCGAGTTAAGGTATACACCTGGGAAGTAGAGTTTGACGGATTTTCGGCTGACGCACAGTGGAATCCGGTGCGATTATACACACCAGTGCAGAGAAGAGAGACGCGTGACGAGAGATCAAGGGAACAATGGAGTTAGGGTGGCAGCAGCAGGTATTGGAAGCTGAGAGAGTGACTTGTGCGTAGGCGCGAGGATGAACGCGTGTGTTCTGTAATAAGACGATACTTATGTCTGGGAAGTTTGCTGCACTTTATGTATCGTCTGCTACACTGATGTCTTTTCTCTTTGATGTCGAAAGCTGAGAAAATGAATTTCTATCGAAGTTCTAACTCTTATTACATGTTTTTTTTCTCTTCTTCTACACAGGACATATATATCAAGGAGATGAAATGGATTTTGATATTTAGATTGTTCTGGTAAAAATTACTATTAAATAGACCAAATTTTGATGTAATTTTTACTAGATTTTAACTTTATAATTTTTTGGTTCTGTAATAGTTGGTTGATTATGAATTTGAAAATTTATAACTACTATTAATCTCTTAAAGTCTAAACGTCGTGGTTTCCAATCACATAGCTCAAGATCATAACGAGTTATCTACGGCAGAAAACCAATCCACGATGCACTTTTTGAATTTGAGCTCAAATTTAGAGATTAATAAGCAGTTACAAAGTTACATACAATTTTCTTAAAAAAATTCAATTTTTTAGTATAATTACACGTTAAATTTCAGATTTTCGAAACAAGAAATCCTGTTTCCTCATTCGAGGAGGATTTTATGGGATAATTACGACACTGTTGTAAACTTGCCGTACTAGAATATAAAACACTTAAAATAAGCTATTATACCGCGTTTCAATATTTTTCTAAAGCAGCGGCTATACATGATTTTGTCTGTATAGTTAAAATTGAACAAATTAGAAATAAATGATTGTTATTGCTATGAAATGATGATGAAAGGTATAAAAATAGCCGTTTGAATTACATAATGGATAATATATACTAAAATGGTAAGTCTTATTTTATTCGAAAGACAAGCGAATAATCTATATATTTATTTTGTATACAGAGAGTATACACAGATCAATATGGAGCTAAGCAATCTAACCGTAATTATTTAACAAATTATTTGAATATTAAATTGTACTTTTGAAACGGAAGCTGCTTTTCTATTATAAATCAAAATTATTTCAATAATTCCCTGGTTAAAAGTTAATTATGTGTCAATGTTTGGTAAATCCACTAACCAACCGTATATAGAAGTTGACCAAATTATGGTATTTTTATCAGAGTTATTAATTATTTAACTAAAAAGGATTTTCTATTCCACAGAATTTGAATTGAAAAATCAGTCAAACTACTATCAATAAAATCGTTTCGAACTATTAAATTCCACGATACACCTATTCGTACAAGCTCGTTAAATCGTTAACACGAAACTGTCAACACAGGATTGCATACTTGTTTGCTACATCGATCTCAGAACTATCAGAGAATCTAAAGGGTACAAATGTAAAGCTTCTTTTAATTTTCGTCCGTCTGCTAATCTCGCACTTAACCCCAAAAATAAAACTGCCAGCCAGGCGGAACTTTAATTTTCAGCCAGCAAAGAAAAATGAACGCATGCACACACAGACAAAACAAGCAAAAGAATTCCAGATCTCTCTCGTCATGAGAAACTCCGAGACCGAGTTTCGCTCGGCATTTTTCGCAAATCCTCTTACGCATCGTTCTCTACTTCTGGCAAAAGAAGAAGGAGATGAAGAAAACGAGGAAGGTCGCGCCTAATAAGAATTCCAATCGCAATAAAATAGGATTTGCATGTGATAAGCATCGTCTAAAAAAAAAAAGTCGCGACGTAAGGACATATTTTTCCCCTCTCGAATTATAGATATGTATATATAAATACCTATAGGTATACGCGCCTACGGTCTACGTAAATACTCTTCGATTTCAGGCCTCGGGAAGATAAGGATTTGTTTTGTTTTCCGAGAAACGTGGCGCTAGTGTATTTGCGGACAACGTGTGTAACGAGAGGCGCTCGTGACGAGAAACAGATGGTGAGTGTATATACATACCCTATACCTATATATACTTGACCAGAGTCTTTTGAGTCAGCGCGTTATCTCTTTCGTGTATAGAGACTGTGTGCGTTTCGGTGAGGTTGTAAATACTTGGATAGTGAATCGGCTCTGAATTACGTGTCATTTTTTCTCTTCCACGAGAAAATTGTCAGGGTTATGCATACATGTATACTGGTTAGAAGAAGTACAAGTCTCGTATGATTATTACAAGCCGGTTTGAAGATTAGCATGCGACTTCATTCAATATCTGTATGCAGTATCAGCGAGTAAGATCATACAAAGCTTATACCGTGTGGAACGTTCGATACGGCCAGTGTGATTAGAATACATTTTTGGTTGGGGAAAATCGTTGTGAAAAGATTGGAGATTATTTGTAAGGTTTTGTAACTTGTAACGAGGGTTCAAATGTAAGGGAAATTAATCAGATCCTCTGACGATATCAAAAATACATGTTATGGACAAATTAGAAAGGTTTCCAAGTGGATATTCGGTAACTGTGTTGAAATACCGGTTACATCAAAATTTACCGAAAATAATTATATTGTAAATTTATCATGATTTGGGTAACACGAATATGGTCCGATTTATACCATTGAAAATTTGTTAATATTCAGAGCTATTCAATAACGTTTCACAAGCTTTTCACGGCTTTTTGAGAATCAAAGCTTAAATGATGTTATTTTTACGTTATTTTTGGGTTATCAAATTATATCAATAATTTTGTCATTGTTATACATTTTATAATAAATTTTACATATCTCTTCATTAAATGAAATAATCAGATCAAAATGTAAATCAAAATGTAACCCGGACACATTTTTCGTACAGTAACCTAAATCATGAAAAATCTACAACATAGTTATCAGAATAGTTAATAATTATACGTAAATTCCATTCGATTTTTCTCATTCGAATTTTGATATAATCAGTATTTCTCGCATTGTGTAAAACTTACCAAATTTTGAATGATATTTTGGTATTATGTATTGTTTCCTTATATCTCGATAACCCTCGTTGCGAGCTATAAAATGGTAGGAAAAAATGTCACTACCCAATACTGACCGCATATCAATCGCCTCAGCGTGTGAACATACAGTGCATCCACGCACGTATCCACATCTCTATGAATTTAATTCAGTTAACGCTTTATACACACCCCGATGATTTACACCTGCTCGGATGGAACAGCGTCTAATAACAACGGATTTCCCTCGCACCAACGTAGGAAAATTCGCGGAATAAGGATAATGAAGAAAATGTCATTTTGCACACCTACTACTCCCACGTCAATCAGTATTCTACTCGCGTACACCTATGTGTATACGACGGCTCGAATTAAGCACGCCTGCAACGTCGCTAACTCCTAAGGCTGTGCGCGAGCACCAGCAGCTGAGAAAACCTCTGGGGCGTCGTCGTCGTCGAGGCTGTGACGAATGAGCGATCATGAATATTATGATGAATAGAGAGGCTTACCATTGTTGGCCCGTCGAAGAAAGGCAACTTGATTTAAATGGAGGAAGGTGCAAGCGGCAACGGGAGTTTCGCTATATGCATATGAATGCGATGCGCCGCCGCGTCGCTGAAGCTTTATTTTTTCCCTTTTATACCTTTAATTTCTTCCCTTCCCCTCATCCTCCTTCTTTGAGCATCAGCGAACAACTCGGACGGATGAGTGATTTAAAAACTCGGAGATGTTTACGAGCGACGTTGATTTTTCGAAGGGCTTATATATTACTTTTCGTCGCAGAGTCCGAGTGTAAATTATACGCGCAAACGAAATTGCCTTTGAGTAATGCAATGAGAGAGGCGGTGCAGTTTCTATGAGCTGCGAGGAATACGTGTATATTACACTTCTTCGTGGAGGTCTGTTAAATCGAAAGAATGCTTTTCAATAAGAGAGAGAGAGAGAGAGAGAGAGAGAGGGTTTGTGAAGATATTGCACGCGAACACGTGTGAGAATGAATCCGAGAGGTATTATGGATTGACAGTTTGTGGAATGAATGGGTGGTTCATCGTTTAGATGATCAAAGGTACAAAAGGCGCTGAAATTCCCCGTTTATTGTTCATATATTTAACTTCGAAGAGAAAATCTTTTACGTTTATTATGTCTCGTGAAACGTTTCAACAATGTACATAATGGTTTCCTTGGTAATAATGGTTCTATGGCCGAATAGTGTATCAATAATAAAACTGAACTGTACAAGTACTTGTCCAATATTCAATCAATACTCTTGGGAGTCGTCAGAATGGGGTATAGTGTGAAATATGTGTTGGATAAGTTTACTTGATGGCAATATCGCTAGAATATTTGAAGTTGAAATTAGATGATTAAATTCATATTTACACGTCGTGCGTTTACGTAAAGTTATCGCGAAGTGGAGATTAAGGTTTATTTTAAATGCATGGGCTCGAAGTAATCCAATTTATTTAGTTGGTATTCAGTAGATTTAAGTTTATTTATCCAGTTTGAAGCTAAATTATGCATTTTATGGAAAATTGATTAAGAAAAATAAATATTTCTCAAAAGATATTTCCAGTTTTATAGTAACTCAAACCATTCTATAAATCGATAAAAAATCTTCTTACCAAATGACCAAACAGCTGCCCACATTTAAATTCATAATTATCAATTCAGGTCTACCCACTTTTGGTCATCAGTTAAAAAAAAGACTCATTACATATTTTTTACCGTAATAATCTATATAATCATCAACTGCAATATTTCGAACAAAGTGTATTTCATCCACAACACAATGTTTCATTTAAAAAAAGCTTCGCCGCAAAGTCAAAGCTTCCAGAATCGCTTTCAATAACGCTCAACAGCAGCAGCTCGCAATCTGCCGATGTTCCCTCTTGGAAAAAAGGAGCCGAGGAAAATAAATCAAACGGTGCATCGTAAAACTTGGAAAACTGCCACATCACGGTTAATCGCAGCCTCCGCGTGCGCGCGAGTGAGCTATGCCTCCGCTTTGATCGAGCACTAGCGCGTACCTACTTCTTTTTTGTGCTTGTTTCGTTTCTATTCCTTCCTCCATACATATACGTACTCTTTCTCTTCTTACAGTCGAGGGAGGCTTTTTTTCAGTTGGAATTAATTTTTGTTGATGGTTTTCGTATGCTAATAGGATTTTCGGTGATCGATCGTTTTTATATTTTTAAAATAGTAAATATATTGTACGAAAAGTGTTTATTGAAGCTAGACGTATTCGTGCATACATCAAGATTCTCCGATCGACCAAACACACCCGAAGCTTCAATCGTCGATAAAAACCCCGTCGGAAGAGTGAAAAGCTTGGGAGAGAACATGGACTTGGTTGACACCGAGCTTCAAAGCTTCGACGTCCATATGAGACACCCCCAGGCTTAGGAATATCGCCTTTGTGCTTTTGCGTGTGTACACACTGCAGGTTATTTTTATTTTCGCCCTGCTCGAGATAGACTGTAATTACGGAGGTATATATATATACGCACACACGACATACACGCGATTACACTTTTTTTTATTATTAAACGTTGTGTGTGCACTGAGATATGAGAATCATTGTATATATATGTGTATTGCATGAATAAACCATATATTCAAATTGAAATTCGTCCGTTAAAAAAAACAGCTTCTGATATGATAAATACAAAGCATCCACATATGTGTTCAGCTGTAAAAGTTCACCGTACAAGGCTAATCGTCCATACTTATCGAAAAAAAAAAAAAAAAAATTTCACCGCATCATCGGTGTTCAAAAATAGTAGAGGCATCGAACGAAAATTGCAAGGCGACGTTACGCAGACGATAGAGCATTCAATATCCGGACGTCACTATCAGAGTTCGTCGAGAGAGAAAAAAATCGACGCGTATAAAAGACGTAAAAAATAAAAAAAAAATCCGTTGAAGCTCCTAACGCACACAGCACAAATAGCAGCTTCTCGTGGGTGAAGGGATCATCGATTCCCTCGCCTTGAAAAGTTTGCGGTGCGAAGGAAAGTTAAGCCATCGCGATCGAAGTTTCTGATAGCGAAGGACCTTTTGCTTGCTTGGTCAAGGCAGGTTTCTCTCCGTGTGAGTTTCTCACATTGTTATTGTTTCTCGCGGTTTTCGTATTTACGATAGTGTAGAGTAGTTATTACACGTTTTTTATATACGGTTACAGACATTCCAGGATCATCGGAAGAAAAAAAAACGAGCGCATTCCATAACTTTACGTTCACAGATCGATCGTTCGAGATACCGGAGTAAAAACTCAGCGTATAGATTCTTTTCAGATAGTGTCTTCTTCCCGGAATATCGAGAAACAGTACGTTCTTGGAGAATTGTAAATTACAAATTTGATGATACAACTGTAGCCCCTTAAGATCGAGCTTAATTGGCTTATTACGAAAAAATTTGAGTTCTTTTTTTTTGAAAGACAGTAAACGACAGACAGTGCATCGGAATAAATGAATGAATAATGTTTCGTCTCCTCTCGACGTCGGGCCTATCTCCATTAAAATCTTTTTCTCTCTTGCGTCCCTAAACGTTGCCTCATTAAAGAGTGTCGCGCAAAGGTCCGAAACTTTGAAAGTATCATTAAGAAACCGAGTGAAAACACGAGTCGTAAAGCGGCGCGTTGCGACGCGTCAATCAGAGCAGTCAAAGGACCGCGACATTTCTACGCATACATATAAGCGAGCGCATACATGCATATATAGAGACCGGAAGTGGTGCGTTTATTTTCGCGTTTCCGAGTAGCGGCGAAGGCGGTGTGTTAGTTTCTTTTTTGTCCTGCGTTTGTCCCCGCGCAATTATGACGAGGGAGAGAGAAACGTTGGCTTTGCCTCTTTTCGGTCTATACGGTATAGCCTTGCTCGCTTTTGTTGTGGAGAGAAAGAAGGAATCGGTGAACGGAGTCGACTTTCGGAGAAGTTTAAAAATAAGAAAATATTTTCAATATACACTTCTTGTAGAGGAGTGAAAAATAAGTGCTATTACCATGTTAACTCGCGAATCTCCCCTATGGCAATTATAAGATTTTTCGGTCACTGATAGCGACAGTTATATTCCATGGACTTTTCGCTAATAACGAAGCCAGACACGCGACCGCCATCCGGACCACACGTGTGCGATAATGGGCCGATGCTGCTGTGGCCGGATCATACACAGTTCTCCCTTTTCTTCTTTCCCCCCCTCGTCGTTTCCTCCACGCGCCGTCTAGCCCTCTCGCTCCATCTGCTCCTTGTTAAGCTGGGTTATTAATTAGCTGGTCGCTCTTTCACTTTTTTTCCATGATTTTTCGTCGTCTGTTCCTTTGAGACATTATACTGAGTCCATAGAAATCTTATTGGATTTTCGGCGAGTTACTACAGTCATATTTCAAAATTAGCTGATAACTCGCGCTATGTTGCCGGTGGTCAGTCGCTGGAAACTCGCTAATGATGTATAAAGAGTATGTATTTATGTACCGTCAGTGGAAACGCTTAATATTAGCTGTATGTATGTAAATTTGAATTTTTTATTAAACTTTTAGGTTATGTTTGATAAAATACGAACCTAATCTAAATGCGAATCGGAGTTCTCGGGCGTGCGCAGTAGCGTATCCAACAGTATCTATCGGTATAACCTGTTAAGAATTGCCAGCTCTGGTAAAAAAAGTACAGACGATGAAGAGTTTATTAAATCATCGAATAAATCGCATAATGTTCTAATGATATAAAAATTTAAAAAATTGATATATATATAAATATATTTTTATATATACAGATGAAAAATTAAAGAAAAACAGAAAGGATATTAAATAAAAAACGTTGGGTCAATACACAGTAACACTTGAGTACCGATTTACAGGATATTAATACTGAGCCATTGCTCCGTTCCTACAAGAGTATGTGTGTTCGTGTGTTTTTCTAGTCTGTTTTTTACCAAGTTAATGTCTATAATATATTTTAGCTATAAAATTGTTTCTACCAGTCTATAAACAACTGAATAATAAAATCAGTATATAATAGGAACGAATTCTCAAGTATACTTGAAGAAACCCTCTAAACGTTCGATCGATTACTCTTCATTTTTCCTCCTCTCGACGTATCCCTATCTACCCTTTTTTTTCCTGTCTCCGCCACATAGAGCAGCGAACTTTTCGTTATGAGCGACCGAACGACCCCCGGATTCGTAACTCAATACGGCCGGCTTTAATGAAGACGGCCTGTCGCCGCAGCCGCGAGCCATTTTCCCCCTCCTTTTTTTGCCTCTCCCCCACTCCTTTTTCTATCGTCCGCAGCAGCATCAGCTCTCGTTTGCTCGAAATGAGTCGAGTTGCGGAGGGGGCAGCTATTCTATTCTCTGCGGACAACTACTGTGCTACTACCTTTTTTTCGCGTCGTTCTGCGGCCTTTTTCGAGCTGCGGAAAACGAGCGCTTGTATAGTACGAATGTAGATTCGAGAGACGATTTTTTACCGAAAGGAGTGGGGGGTGGGGATTGAAATGAACCTCGCGTAACTTCCGTGAGCCTTCCTTGTAATTGACTATTGATCGGACAATGGTATGGCGTGTGTTTATTTGTTATTTCTTATATTATTATAATAGTCAATTAAATAGATATGTGAAGTGATGATATGTTACTGTGCGTTAATTCAATAGTCTAACTAATTAAGTAACGAATTGATGCTTGACTAATTGCAAAAAAGTAATTAATAAAAACACTTTTATTATTGATAATTATCCTCTGAAGCTAAAAATTCTGTTTTCGCTTACAGAAGTTTTAGGTTATATGCAATATGAAAATCTCAATAAATAGATTTAAAAAGGAAAAGAAAATTATAATATTAATAAATTAATGAGCCTTAAATTAATAAATTGTAATTTACTGGCATTTTAAACAATATATAATAAACACTACTGTATATCAATATAATATATTTGTTATATTACTATTTTATATTTCTATATTTATTTATATATCCAGAGAAATTGCATTATTAAAGCAAATGGTCTGGAATACAAAAACTTAATTGTTTAGTTAACATCAATCTAATCGTTATTAATATTATTCCATTGTTGCATTTTTACTTCTAGCCTATCTTAATATCTTTCATATACGTCGAATTTCAGCGTGCAACTATGTCTTTTTAATTTTAAGTAACAACCCTAGAACGCAAAAATAGAAACTTGGAAAAAAGAAAGCAACGAGAATATCCCCTTTCATCTCCGTAACTTCAGCCCGTCCTCTTCCTGTTTAAAAAGAAAGCAGAAAAAAGTAGCCGACGCGATCGGAAACGACTGGGCGGAAGGATCCTTTGCTATAAGGGCGGAGTCGAAGAGCCTCGTCCAGATAAAAGTGCAATTAACCCCCACTGAAAGCGTCAACAGGAGCCGCTACTACGCTGCTATCGCAAGAGCTTAATGTCCCAGCTATACACGCGTGGTTTAAACGAATACTCAGAGATAGGTTCGAGAAGAAAGAGACTGGGTGGTCCTGAGTTGACTGATTTATCCCTACTGGTTGCGCTCTTTTAGCTTCTGACTCGACTTCAATTTTTTTTTTTTTTTTTTTGATGTGTTTAATACCGGGTAACGAGAGGAATAATTTAAAGTCGATCCTCTCGTTGCAAAATGAAAATCGATACAGAGAGATCGGGGTAATTTTTCCCCGAGTCAATTAAAATTCCAATGAAATCTATCTTCGTAACACTGAATAATCTTTGTCGTCGTTCCACTGCTTACATCTTCCACGTCGAATAATTTCGAGCTACTCCCAACAGCGTAGCCGAACATTTCACTTAATTTACGTATGCAAATAGTCTTCGTGGTCTACGGTTCTCTCTTTCCGCTCTTCGCACATGCGAGATTATTATGAGTGACCGATTAGGCGGTGTCTTCACTCACTCCTTTATTCCTGGAGTGCTACTGAATTTGTTAATAGCATGTCAATTTCGTTATAACAATTATGTTTAGTTCTTCTGCTAATGTATAACTTTACCTGTAGTTTAAGAGGTTTGTAACTTCAATATGCCTCTTCGATAGTTCATTACAGGGACTATAGGGAGTTGAAGATTTACTGTGTGCTTAATTCAAAAGCAACAGAGAGATTGAGATCAAACTTGCTAGTAATACTCCTTTTGGATTGAATATAGAAATGAAGATTATTAAAAATCACGAGTCAGATGTTCCATAACATATAAAATTCATAGATAGAATATATATAAAATCCATATTTTATATATATTCTATCTATGAATTTTTACCAAATAAATAGTATTTTTAGTTAAAAACGAAGTCAACTAACCAAAAGAAAGATCTGATGTAGTAAAAAAACTATTTGGATGAGTTACAGATAAATAAAGATTTTTCTTTATTTATTCGAATTTGGTTAACAGTTGGATAACGTCTGGGGGAATTTTTACCAAAGTTTCTTTATTAATTAAAATTTGTCTAAGTACATAATATATTATATTAGCCGATCTCTGGTGAAATGTTGACCAGAGTTTCTTTATTTATCCGAATTAGGTCAATTGTCTATAAGGTTGACGAGATTATGAAGTGCGATGAATATTTTGCTAACATCTTGAATTAATTCAAATTCTTTTTTTTCTGTTGCAGGTCAGTTTCATTACTTACACAGTATCATTGGCGAAACAATCGTGATATTTGGTAAGTTTGAATTTTTATTACTTCGGCGTCGATTTATCCAAAAATAGACGACATACACTGAACAAACAGCAATCATCCTCGGTAAATAGGGAACAAAGCAGCAGCTGAATTCCTCTGCAACGGATATACATATATCACATATACGTTCGCTTGCATAAAGCCAAAAGCTAACAGACCATTTAAACTTAAAATCCCCTGGAACACGTCGCTCTCCGCAACTCCTTCGATCCATAAATTATGATTCGACGTCGCGCCTTATTGAACGAGAGCCGCGGGCTACACCTTCCTATACGTCAAACTTGAAAATTGATTTCGCCAAGGTATATATAATACAGTCTATTTTTCTGCGGAGTCGACGATATTATTTCGAAATAAAATACCGAGTTGTTTCTGCTTTTCTGTTCGTTTATATTATTTTTCTTTCGCTTTACAAGATTTGCGATAATGAATAAATCTTAAAGCGAAGCTGTTTGGAAGGAAAGGAAACTTTTATAGCACAGATATCGTACTCGTGAGCGAGTGAGACAGAGAGTAAATAATTGGATAGCATTAAATCGCGTAAAAGTTCTCGCTGTAATTTATTGATATCACCGTCTAGAGAAAATCTTACAAAACTCTCTTTGGATGTTACAGAAAATCGTTGCTACTATACTACTCTCTCTTTCTCTCTGACTCGCTACGGTTTGCTTCTCGTTTTCGACCGTGCTTTGAATACTCAAGGGAAATTTAAAGTTCTCGTCGAGAAGATACGAAAAATCAATGCTATAGTTGTAACACATTTTTGCGTAGCTCCACATTCAATTACATATTCTATGACACTTCGAATAATCCACTCGTTTCAAGAGATGAGAAAAAAAAATTAACCATTCCACTTCGACATCCCATCCCTGTATTTAACACGGCAGTAGCTCAATGCTATACGCCCCATTGTCTTTCCCCATATAGCTCTTTGTCGTCGACGTCTGTCTCTCTCCCACAGAAATGTAAATACCGGTGGGCCAATCAACCTGATTGGTCGGTGTTCGCTCGAATGCCCGTCATTCTCGCGCGTCTCTCTCTGTACCTGCAGTGCATACCTGCATATACATATAACGCACACACTCGCGATAAACATCTGTGCGAAATGTACAGTCCCGCATGTGGCGTACGAGACAGGCTCTTTCCCTACTCTCGAAACAAGTAGGGCTTTACCATACCAAGACAATACGAATGCTGGTGAAAAATATCGCGAACAGGAGATCTAGTTTTGGTCTTGGCATAATCATCAACAATTTGATAATCAAGATTATCAGAATGTTTGTGAAAAATATCGCGCACAGGAGATCTAGTGTTGGTATTGTCATCAACAAATTATGAATGAAAATTTGCTTATCATAATTAATTTACGATTTTCATCAGATGACATCTTCCTAATAGTTTTCTTCATTACGAGAAGTGATCATTAATGCTACGAGTATCTGTTAATCTATGGTACCAATTTTAATATTAGCAATCGATTCGCAGTGCGGGATTACTTATCTGACGGTGGATGTAAGGATTGTGCCAGTATGAGTCCGAAAGCACAAACAAAAATCGAAATTAAAAAAATAGAAAAAACTTTGCAGTGGTGTCCTTCACATCAATTGTTTTACAAGGTCGCATCTCGTGATCTTTACTTCCTTTTCTTAAGTTTATACTGGATTGTCTTGTTTATTCACTTATAGAAAAATTGATTTCCTGTAAAGTTACATAATTGACAGTTAACGCATAAGTGTTAATGGTTGATTAAGGTTACAACTAAATGTTTCCATGCTGTTTCTTAACTCTTCAAATGAACAACGACTTTGGGTCAAATAATTCTTTTTATCAAACTGGTTATTTCTACATAAAAAACTGTATTAAAAAAATATCGGTCTTAAGTCTCTTAATATTGATCTTGAATTACAACACATTGAATCTTAGTGAAGTCCTAGATAAGGTACACAAGACGTTGCAATAAATCGAAATAAAAATTCATTATTTTCTCGAAATACAACCTCGCTGACAGAGCAACAATGTCGTCCGAATCAACTAAGATACACCCATTATTCCAAGCACCGAGGCACTAACAGCGAGGCAACAATAACGCGCGCCGGCACGCTCTCTAAGCTGTTCCTCTCTCTCACTCGACTCTCTATGTATATCGAGCGGCAGAACAGAAGCTCGCGCTCGATTATTCACCAAAGCAGCTTCGGTGTATATGTGTATAGCTGAGCTGCCGCCGCTCGCAAGACACGACAATGCCCTATACGTGCGTCCCGCGAAATATCGGAGATATGCGAGGAGGAGATATCTCGAGACTTTGAGGCATATGGGATGAGGTGAAGTAGAGTAGCGAGGAATTAAGTGTATACGCAGAAATTATGTGCTTTGCGATTATGCATAAGAGGCGAGTCATTATGGGTAATGGAGTGAAATTTTAATTAATTTATTATGTACATTTCAAACTATCTCTCGTATTCCACTTTTTGAAGACGATGTCGACGGCAATTAAAAAAAAATTCAACGACCAGTTAATTAATAAGTAGGCTTTAAAAACCAGCCAATTGAAAAAAAAATTTAACAACCAGACCACTCAGAATTAAGCTTCAATAATCAGCCAATTCAAAAAATAAATTTATACATCTTATATTTTTTTATTTGTTGGTTTCTGAAGTTTTTTCTGAATTGACTGGTCGTTCAATTCTTTTTTTTTAAATTGGCGGTTTTTCCACTAAGACGTCTATTTAGTAGGATGTACTTTAGTAGGAATGAATTAGCAAATCAATAATCGATATGTAGCGACAGTATATTTGCAGTACTGTAATATGATAATTCAATCTATAGCTAGAATAAAAAATGTATAGGGTAAACACTTTCTAATAGTAAAATACCGATTTTATAATATACTTACAGTAGTAGAGTTCTGTAAACCAATGCTGTTTCAGTAAATTGCGTATTTATTTCTATTAAATAATTAATTATAATTTATGATAAATTATAGGCTGATTCTTTTATATAGACTGATTGGTCATAACACTTTTTTACTTCTAAATAATTTCAAATTGTTGTTTGGCACTGTTTGTACCTTCAGGAATCTTCGATTCTTTTCACGAGTCGTTTTTAAATTACAGAGAGTGAAAGTTCGATTTTTTGTATTTGATGTCCTATTTTCTATAATATGTTGTTCCTAGCTAAAAATAAGTTCTTTTCATAAAACTTGCGATATTTTTCAAATAATATACTTTTACGGTCGTATGTATATCACAGTCAAAAAATAATTATAACTAAAAAAAATAATTGGTTTTATCCCCAAAAAATTTCAGTTAAATCTAATAAATTTAGTTTAAATACACCAAAATAGTATTCAAGCAACGTTTAATGAAGATAATTAAACTTTCAAATAAATATTTTTTAAAGCCAAATTATTGTTTTTTAATTCCAGTAAATATTTTCTTCTTTGAAAAATCAATATTTTAATACAGAAATTTCCTTATATTTACATTTGTACCAAAATTTTGATAAAACATATCTTCAGTTCCGCATGTTTTCAAACCCACTTGAACTAGTCACATTTTATTGTCTCACTAACACAAAAAGTGAAACAAGCATTGACCAACGGTATAATGTACCTTTTCACAGTATCAGCAACTGTTACTCAACTAATCAAATATATACATGTAAAATCAATGCACTAAGTCGATTCCTTATCGTGTAGAATACTAAATAAGATTCGTGATTTTGCAGTTCCAGTGCAACGACCTGGTACGAAAATAAAATTCGAAAGTTCGATATTATCGATCGCTGCACCTTAATTGTATCCAGAAGCTTTGAAAATCCGAGTAAGTGCATTTGAAAAGGCCGCGAGAATGAAAAATAAAAAGTGGAGAGAAGCCCGAAGGGTTTGCCAAGAGGAAGAGGATCAGAACAGGAAAAAGGAAATTCTGCCATTGCGCTTCATCTCCTCGAGTGGAGTCATTACTTTCTTTGGTCGACTGGTTGTACTATGGATACTATTACTACTACCACTACACCCAAGACGGTGGCTATCTTGTAAACATCTCCTTGGCGGCATCGCTGGCGTTATCTTTCTACATCTTCTACCGAATACGAGATAATACCTTTACCTACAAAACGACTTGCTTTTAAATCGGAATACATAATACAGTCCTTTCGGCGATCGTTTTGTTTTTCGACGTTTAAGGACTCTCTCATGTCAGTCTATAAAAATCTCTGATTAAAAAGCAAATATTATTTTCCTGATGGATTAAACGAATCTCGTGCAAAAGTCAAGTGGCTTTAAAACGTATACGCAATTTCCATTATCAACATCCGAAAAATCTGACGTTTACACGACGAATCAGAACAGTATAAAGCCAACGAAAATAATAATAAAATACCGAATCGCATACACGACTCAATTGTTTCGACTCGCTGCAGTGGAGTGTCATTTTGAAGCATCGCGAGTAAACTGCGATAAAGAAAAATGCGAAACAAGAACGAACGACACGTAAAATAAAAAAAAAAATTTCAGGAACGCGCGTATGTGCGCCTTTCTGCCTGTCAATATCAAAAGAGGCAGAGGGGGGAAATTCGATTGGCCAAATTTTTTTACTAACGCTTGATATCGACATGTTTGAAATATCAGGCCGGTGCGCTGATTGTTGTTGATAGGCGTCATCGTACGTGCTTCACGAGTAATCCAAGAGATTTCTATCTCGCCATTTGTACATCGCGCCGCCACCACTGCCGTCGGTTTTCATTCAGTGCTCAGAATCGAGAGCACGAGCTTTTGTATGCGATATATTGCCATTGTCGTTCTTTATTCGCGAGGAAATATGAACTAGCATGCTTTTGTTATTAAATAATATTTACGGTTTACACGAGTGTGGTTTAAAAGCTCTCGCAGAGAATTCCACAATCAAAGCGTGTGGATTTTTTCAAATCCATTGTTGTTCAGAATTTGGTTAGAGATAGGAATGTGTCAAGCGTGTTGTTATAAGTATCGAATGTATTCGAGAGAAGTATTTTTCCGAGTTCTGGAAATTTCTGGAGTTTACGTGGTAAGAATTGATGTTACTGATGGTACACTGACAGGAGATTGGGTTATCATTTAAGCAATATGACTATAATACGTCATGTGACGTACCTTAAATATTTGCTTTTCTTACTATAGCCAGAAATTGTTCATTAACTGTTAATGAGTACTTTGAAATTTGAACGAATGCTCATTTGTGTTAATATGGACCAAGAGGATTCACCATCTACTAGTATTGATAAATCTTTATTCAAGTTTTTTAAAGATGAATTATAGTAATGTACTGGTTTATGCGTTAAACTGGATATAAAAGCCCAAAGTACCGGAATAATGTACATCAATACTGACCCAGTAAAGTTTGCCAGACTTTAGTCACATCTGAAACATTTGCACAACTTATAAATACCCTGGTAAAGATACCAACCGTTTAAATTTATTTTTTTGGCGAACTGCGGCAGTATCTACTGGCGAAAACTTCTGCTTGATTACTCGCGTTTGTTTGCCAGCGATATGCCAGTCGGCCGGTTGAAACTAACAAATCTCGAGAAAACGTATTAAAACTACTCTTTTCTTCAATAATATATTATTTTAATAATTCATATGTGAGATAATTTTGATAAATATAAGTTACGCTATATAAATATACGCAACGCATGACCTCATACCTATATGTATATATATGTAAACATACATATATAGTAATAAAACGTATGTTTTGCGCTTACAGTGCGCGTTCATTTGTCTAAAATACATATAGATCGACCAGTCGTCTGGCATTTGCTGGCATATCACTGGCTAACCAGTGGCTACCAAATAATGTTGGACGGCGCTTGAGGAACCGACCATAACAGTTGGTTTAATTTTGACCAGGGTTAGATATTTTCCATAATTAACTGAAAATCAAGTGTAACTAGAATTGCTACAGATTCGGTTCCACCACATCTATCATAGAATTGCTACAGTACTGTCTTCAAGTACTTCACTGCATATGGTAAGACTCGTTCTTACCACTCCAGTATTGATTGAATACGAGTGAAGTACCAGTTTAAATTACTGGGTTTAATATTATTCCAACGATTTTCCACTCAGGGTGCAACCTTCAGCACGAAGTAGCTTCTTCCAAAAGAATCGATTATCTCTCAGTGATTGATTCATACATTTCGAAATGTGAAAAATCAATCCAAAGCACCAAGCGCACTAAAAAAATCATTAAAGTTCAACTCATCAATCACGAAAACTTCCACCCCTTGACATAAATCAGCAAACGCAATAAAAATCATCTGCATAAGAACAACCTCACCCGAACGATGGTCACAAACTGAATGAACGTCTTTCTTTCCCTCTCTTTCTCTTTCTCTCAGCCGAAAAAAAGAAAGTCACACTGCATCGCGACCAGGGGGCGTCCGAGTCAAGTCGCTGTATTCTCCCCACCTCCTGACATCGCAGCTGCGTATAGTACAGCAGCAGCAGCTGGCGCGCAGCGAAGTGTCATCCCCCTCTCCTGCACCGTTCGCTCGGAGTAAGAGAAGGAGAACCTCGCTCGGCTAGATGATCCGCTTTAACGAGCAGTACGCCAGCGGACGCGGTCGAGGGTTCATTGAGAATCGAAAGACTGCTCGGCCGGCAAACACGTGACGCGAGCGCGAGTATACGCATACGACATATACGAGTAATCGAATGTGAAGTTAAGTATTTATTTTGGTTTTTCCTTCGCGAGTGAATTTGAGTATGGTTCCAATCGGCGAATTGAGGAGGAGAAATGATCATCGGTGCTTTTAATTGTATCGTGAGATTTTTGTGGTGGAATGATTAGTGGTGATACGCTATTGTGACAGTGCGAAGTATAGACAGCTGGTGATCAAAACCCGGGATGAGCTGGTGATCTCGTGGTGAGTGTGAATACCCAAGCTTGAGCTTTGTATTTTTGAATTTAGCCGAAAGTTCCTTGGTGAAAAAGTGATAAACACCGTTGACGAAAGTTCCCTCGGAACCAATCAAAAAACCAATTAACAACTCAATTTTTTCTCGCCTTCTTTCGAGAAAAAAAACTATACGCATCGGCTGCACATAAAGAAACTCGACTCTCCCTTCGTCGGCTCTAGGAAAAAAAGAAACGCGAGTGCGCTGCTCCTCCTCCACCTTCTGGTCGTCAAAGAGAATTATTCGAAACACAGCAGTAGCGCTGGTTCATCCCTCGCGATAAATAAGCGCGAAACTTGGGATTTATTTTCTCTGTCGGTAGCTTAACTATAGCTTTGGATAAAGTTGCTTGCAAGAGAAAGTGAAATGAAGTGAGCTAAGGCAATTTATTGTTTTCTCGCTGTTACTGCAGCCCTTTTTGGATTATTTGCTATCGATTTCACTACGGTGTCGTGTACACCGATGATTTATTTCGCGGTGCCTGGCACGCTTGCCTCGGAAGATTATATACGCGTCGGTGGCAGTTTTGCGGCTATTGGAGAGTCCGATCGGATGAGTTCGTTGGAGATGAAAATTATATCGATCCGCTTTGCTGAATTTTACGCTGACTGAGTTTTCGTATTTATTCACCGTTTGCGTATTATATACTCCTATAGGAGGAAATCCACGAAATATAGGAGACGCACTTTTTGGATATACTTATTTATCTACTTGCGATTTGGGGTTCATAAAAAAAATGCAAAAATGTTAAAGTAAGATCAAGGATACGCGTAAATGTAATTTTTCTTTAAGACGAAACTCGAAAGTGATTGGTTTTAAATTCAAGACATTTTTCTTAATTAAATGAAAATCCAAAAAATATTCTCCGAGCCGACCGTAGATTTCCGGTTTTGTAGAAAAAATGCCAAAAACTTTTTTTTTCGAATTTTTTTTCTAAGTGTAATTAGAGACGTGGGGTTGCGGATAAAAAGTTATTTGTGTTCAAAAATATACTTAGTAATTATTATACAGATTTTACAAAAATATGAATTTTGTGTAATTTTTCTTAACTCTCTTATCGGACAGGTCTGCGAAGTGTGACTTAAAAAAAAAGAATATAATTTCGTAATTTACCTGAAAATTAAAAAATTGTCCTTTAACACTCACTTTACTACTTGCCACTCGGTTCTTACAGACGAAAAATATTCTTCTTAAAAAAAATCAATTGTCCGTGTTAAAAATAATAGTGTTAAAAAATAGAAAATATAATTATTCCAGATATTTGAAAAACGCACTTGATCTTTAGTGTACTCCTTTTAAAAATTGAAGATATTTTCTACTTTCTTTGCAAGCTACTCAATTTTTTACTTATCCAAGCCTCGTAATTTTCTCCTCTACTGAAACTTGAAAAAAAAATTCGCTTTATCAATTTTTGTTTTCTCGTCCGTCATTAAAAACCAAGCGACAACTTTAAAGTGCATAAACGTTTTCATTTTAATCGAAAGTTAGCGTCTTCGTGAAAATGACAAAGATACATTTTACAAATCGTGGAAAGTGTTAAAAAGTAAATCGAAGAGCTCGTAAAATCTTCTATACACATGTCTCGCAAAACCTCAGAATTTCGAACTTACTCACGTACACGCGCTCGTCCTACGATTCTCTGTCTCTCTCACTCGCGCGATGAATGAGGGATCAAGATTTCGCCCGCGGGCTCTTAGCTCCTCGGTAGCGCAACAGCGGCGTAATGAGCTTTCGCGAGAGTCGTCCCTCTCGCCGACGTATATAAAATACACGGACAGTGTCTGACTCGTCGTAACCTTTGCCCTGTTCTTCTTCTTTTCAGTGGCACCGTAACGAACTTTAAAAATTACGACGTCGATCCGTCAGGGAATTAGCGGCTGTTGTGTGCACAGGATGATTCTTTCGCTCGAGCTTTGTTCCTTTGTTTTTTTTTTTATATATTTTTCTCTCGCAAAAACGAGAAAAGATCTCGAGATAATTAATCAACGAAGCGCCGTCGTAATAATCGCGGAACAGACGATAAACTCAGAAATCGCTGCTATAAAAAGTCCAACGCGATGATAAAACTCTAGCAGAGTATAATTTACATTAAAGCAGCCGATAAAAACATCTACGAAAAGCGTAAAGCTCGATTCGCGAGAAAAATCCAACGAAAGTGTGGTCTTTGATTGCTTTGCCAAACGATCCGCTCATCCCTTGTGTCGTTCTTTTCTTTTTCTTTTTATTCCTCCCCTTTTTCGCGTTTTATGTATGTATAATACCGTCGAGTTTTCGGCTAATAAATTATACGCGTCTTTGCTTTGATATCGAGGATTTTCGGGGTGGGACATTGTGAATTCCGCGGCGCGACTCGGCATATAAATAAAGGATTTTCGCGACGGCGGATTATTAAGGGACGATATATATCGCAATCAAGCCGCTTGCTCTTCGGTTTTGCGTAAATTATCTCTCTTGGAAAAGGTCACCGAGCCTCCGGCAATTATTGTAAGCTTTCTTTTTTTTTAACTAAGAAGCTCGTTTGGTTATACTTATAAAACGATTTATTATAAGTTAGCACTGTGTGTTATTCAATTTGCGTTGGTCGTGATAAATTGCTTGGGTTAAATTAAGGAAGACATATTTTGAATTACCTGGAATATTTATACGCGTTTTAAATTTTCATAAATCAGTGCGCTATTAAATCGTCGATAACTTAGCTCGATCGTCTTGGCTCTAAAAAAGGAATATTTCAATTCGGCTTCTCGAGAGATTAAATTTATTTCGTTACAGCTCTAATGCGAATGCAGCGATTAACCGATTCCGTGCGAAATGCCATTTATCAGTCGTAATCTAAAGCAGTGTAATAAACATCGAAAGAAAAAAAATGTTCCAAGAACAAAGAGTCACGAATTGCGTGGGACGTTTGCTTGTGGAAACGGAGGAAAATCAAAGAGTCTAGTGTTTGTGTATTTTACTTCGGAACACTTCCGTAAGGATCTGCGATTCGTTATCGAATGCTTGTGGTATTTCAATGTTCGGACCGGATCAAAGTAAAAAATACCTCGAACGTAATCGGAATGGAAATAGTAGTTGTCGTTGCAAACGAAAAGGGGAAAAAATATAAATAAATAAAATTCATAGTCGAAGAAGCGAGAGTGAGATAGAGGAGAGACGGACGGTTATAAAGGGAAAAGCCGTCGGCACGAGCATTGACTGTATACGAGTGTAAACTGTTTTCTTAGGCACTTGGGGCCCTCTTGAAAAATTCCTAAATATTTACTCGTCAAGAGCCCGGTTGCACAGCGACCTCGCGTGAGACGTCGTCGACCCTCCGACGGATTAGAGCCAGTCCGTTTACACATCCTTTCTTTGTTTTGTCTCTTTTTTTTGCACATATGGTATAACGTTATTTCTTCGCCGTTGCGTTTGTTACATTTATTGTTTAAGACGTTTTTGCGGGTGTGATCGATTTTTTCGGATTTTCTTGCCTACGAGTGTTTGCTGCTCTCTCTTTGTACAGAGTCGGCGTTTGCACCAAAGGATAGAAGGCGGAAAAAGGGACGCGTCGCATGTGAATCTCTAAGCTATCCTCATCCACTTTTTTTTCGTTGAAGCTTTGTGTCGTCGCGCGAGAGGGAAAGTTCGAGATTTCGGAGAGCGATTGAATTTTAAAGTGCGTCTGGGGCGGAGTAGCGGCTGCTGCCGCTGCTGCTGCTGCTTTTAGGTTGTAGCCGAAAGTTACTCGCTTATGTCTTTTAATTGTGTTTGGAGACTGGAAAAATCGATGATCATGTGTGTCTTGGAATGTAATTAAAATACTGTGTGTTTTATTTTCAGAATTTATTGATCTATTAGTATTTTCTTAGGGAGGGTTTACACTTAATTTCATCTCCTTGAACTATGATTGTCTGCGACAAAAAATTATTTCTTAAAAGTGGATTAAAATTCATATTTTTTGGGGGATTTTGAATTGAAAATCAAACGGCAAAATTATTCTGCGACTCGTGAAAAATGTTAATTGCCTTAGTTACAGAATATTAAGAAACTACGTTGTAAATTTACGAAAAATGCCGATTTCATTCAAATATAAAAGAGGAAATATAGGATAAATTTATCTAAAAAATTTTTGGACACTCTGACAATTATATTCTAGATTTTTCTCCGGATTTATGTTAATAAGCAAATATGATTCGATTTACACCGTTCAAAATTTGTGATTATCACTATTTCTTAAAGTTAGCACTTACTACCAACCTGAACTTCGAATAATTATAACAAAAAATATAAAATTAATACATAGCTGAATTTTTTCTTTAAAGTGTACCAGAAGTTGATGTTATCAACCTGTGCAGTTTTAAATTTTAGTGTCTACAAGCGAAACAGTTTGATAAATATTTAATAATATACATGAATTGGTTTGAAAATACAGATACCAATAAAAATCCTTTAAACTCTTAAGCTGTATACTACGTCAAAGTCAAAATTAAAAAAAAAGATCAACATCTGTTACATCTTATTAAATAGTGTTTTTTAATATACTTTAAAGAAAAAAGTTGATCTTTGATATAATATTTTCGTTTCTAAATCATTCAAGAATAGAATAAGTGTAAACCAACTTCTCCCTTAATCCTTCATGCTAATTAACACGATATCGCAATTACCAATAAAGCGATATTCGAAAAAGGATGAAAAATAAAACGATTGCCTCGATGACAACCTTAGCGCTCTTTTGTAAAGGCATTTATGAAATTGCACTTATCGGATAAGTGCCATTAATGATTTATCGTGTCGCTAAAGCACGAATCATTTGACTCGTCCGTGCGGCTGGTTGAAAAATGAAGTTGATTTTACTACCCGCAATGACTCACGGGAGATAGCGTTTACGAGAGTTATCGTAAATATTATTTCTATATCATATCAGTGTGAAACATAAAAATTCGCTTTCAATTGAAAAGCAAATTTATAAATATATATATCTTAACGCCTTGTAGAAGAACGAGGCTCTTGTATCGTTGATTAAATAGTATCACCGTAATGTGGCAAAAATGTTGGGTTTATTGCGTAGATATAATTATAAATTTCGAATTTATCATATCGTTGTTATTCAAATTTATTTTTCGACGCGTGTCATATAAAATATTGCTTATTTCGACGTAACGATTTAACTGTCTACATATTTTAGCACAGAGTACAGGAACATTTTTCCAGTAATTAACCGCTAATTTTTTGTGTACACTATGACTAATTAATCAATAAATAATACTCAGTACCTCGGGACTTCGTCGCAGTCCAAACAATGCCAGACTCGTAAATTGACATACATGTGCTTACTCACATTCGTATCCATAAAACATATTTAATCAAAGAGAAAAAATCGTGACACTCTCGAAGCTATAAGCCTCTTAAATACCTTCAAAGGCCAAAAAAGAGGAAGGAAATCCAAACGTCAAACAACCAAAGGTTTTCCCAACCACTTGGAAATCGATCAGGTTCCTTTAGTTCACAGCCTCCAAAAAAAAAGAAAAAGAGAGAAGGTTAAAGTCACATACAGGAGCTCCAATAATGACAAATCGGCTAGAAAACTCAGTCTAGTGTCAAAGGTGTGCGTTGACTCTCACACATCAAAGCTGAACTTCGCAGCTCCCCAAAATTGCGAAATCCTTCATTACAGCTTTTGCTAAGAGCGACACGGCACATGCCGTATATAGTAGACCCTCTCTGAAGAGAAAACGCGTGGGTGTGACGGCTCTCGAGCTTTGATTTCCGCATGACCGAGGCGTCAAATGTTCCTACCAGTCACACGTATGCACACCGGTTTTTCCCTTTCGATTAATATTCGACGGATAGATACGCGGATAGATTTGATAATAATTTATCGGCTCGTATGTATATGCAAGGCCGGAAATATCAATGAGTCCGTAAAACCTCGTCGAATTATTATCTTCGCGCTTTTCCGTGCGCTAACGCGGGAAAACTGGTTTGCAGTCGGTAAGTTTCAATTACTCCATTTTGCCAGCGAAGAAGTGATTATTTATCATTACCAAGAGATAGGCATCTCTGAAAACTGCGCGTAAACAATGCGATCTACGATTTTTTTTTCTCCCACGTTGCGAGTCACGGGAAACGATCGTGAGGTTGTCAGATTGTGTAAATAAACTTACTGCGTGTGATGTAGTACCCGTATAGTTTATTTGTAGAATTATCAAAGAAAATCCGCTACTTGGAAAATCTACAGTGTTTGCATTGTAAGTTAGCCTTGTGCCATAGTTCTATGATTAGGTGCTTGTATACACTTATGTGTAAAATATTCTTGTAGAAAAAAATCCAGACAGCTATTTATTTATTTATGTATGTATTATCTTGTGCAGATTGAGATAAGTCTTTTAATGTACTTTTAAGAAAAAAATTTAGTTTTGAAATAATATTATATTTTTTTATAGATATCCGATGTTCTAGGAAGGAATATGTGTAAATATCACTTGAATCGACAAAACCTGGCTAAGGATCAAATGAGCACTTTAGCAATCTTGTTGGATAGGATTATATAGGTGTACAAACTAATATTTGAAAATATGATTTTAAACATAGATATATTTTTAATAAAGTATAAATTACTGAATATGTCGATTAAATAATGCGATACAACATTCTTTAATATTATTTATTCCAAACTGCTACTTTCGACTAATATCACATGCTGTAAATTTAACAACTACAAGTAAAGTTTAATATTAACATGCTTTCTTTACTTACAGTGTTGTCAATTCTACGTAGCATATCGATTTATTTCTAGTTGTACTGTTTGAATTTATATACTCCTTTTTCTACCTACTACATTTACATGTAATGCTTTCCACAGTAAATAATTGATCCAATTTCATTGGCTTATTTTGCACAAATGTATTTTCATCTGTATAATCTTGTAAGCACTTTGTTCCTTGACATAAAGGTATATATGATCTGTTATCAGAAATTTAGTTAATCATCCAGAAATAAAAATTCTGTTTTCAACATGTTCAATAACAAATAGTCAATTCAATTTTTCTCGAGATGGAAGCCATCTAGCTATCGGAACTTCCATCATATCGTCAACTTCCTAATCTTCAATAATCCATTCAGAACGAACTGGCTTATAAGATTACACGTTGCTGCAACTACATCGTTAAACATATTCTTTTTTTACTTCCTTAAAAGAAAGGAAAAGAAATCTGCGCCTCTCAGCGAAAAATCTGTCTTTCGAGCCCACGTCCTGTGCGCATCTCGCGTGAAACGATATTCCGATCGTCGTCTTCTCTCGGCACATCTCTCTTGCACTCGTTAGAGAGAGCGAGAGCATCTTTTTTTTTATCATCGCGTTCGCGACGATGTTCCGCCTTACTTTTTGGCTCGTTTCACACAGCCGTATACCGATGCAAAAGCATTCTCTTGTTCGAACTTCCCGCACCACTAGCTCTGCTGGAGTAGAACGCGAGAGAGAAAGAGAGAGAGGGAGAGAGAGAGAGGGATATGGTAGGCGTCCGCCGCACACTTTTCGTCTGAAAGGTCTCTGACGGGAAAGTTTCCTCTGCATTCTGGACTCTAGAGCGAGTGTTCTCTATCTTTTTCTATTTTACTTTGTCCTTCTACTTTGCCTCCTCCTTTTTCTCCGTATATCTTTGGGATCTTCTTCGTCTCTCTTTTTATTTTGCGCGATGATACGTGCATAATCTCGAGTAGAGCATTTTCCGTGAGAGGGACGCGCTAGTTGCGCGGAGCTACTTCTTCATTGTTACTTTTTCAATGAGAAAACTGTCCGAGATCGTAATAAATTTCTTCTACGGTAGGAGGATCCCATGAATCCTCGAGACTCTGTGCCTACGTAAGGTTATATTCTACTTTTATGGTCTTTACGCTCTCGTTTTTTTTATGCTTAGGTTGAATTAGTTTTTTACTTGTTAATAGACAGAGATGAGAGGGAGGTGCAGAATAGTAATCGTTTAATGTATAGTAAAAATGACAATTGATTCTGGCTTAGTAGGATTTGATCAATGGTCAAGTAGTGTGATGTTCTGCAGCTGTACTGTAAGCCACGAATGGCCGAGCATTGAACCAGCACTGGAGTGTTAAATTTTAATCTTGCTCTTTTGAGATCATACTTTAACTTTGGCTCGATTCTGGTACGTCAAGAAACGTACAAAGAATTAAAAAAATTAATTAACGATAATCTTTACTCGTAGTTGTTAAATTTACAGCATGTGATATTAGTCAAAAGTAGCAGTTTGGAATAAATAATATTAAAGAATGTTGCATCGCATTATTCAATCAACATATTTAGTAATTTATACTTTATTAAAAATATATGAATGTTTAAAATCATATTTTCAAATATTAGTTTGTACACTTACATAATCCTATCCTAACAAGATTGCTAAAGTGCTCATTTGATCCTTAGCCAGGTTTTGTCGATTCAAGTGATATTTACAGATATTCCTTCCTATGATAACACCAACTTCTTGTAGGTCTTATTAAATAGCGTTTTTTACTACACTTTTAAGAAAAAAAGTTTAGCTGTATAATAATATTACTTTTTCATCACAGCCAGTGCTTGCACACTAGTCAATAAATAGATAAATAGATAAATATCAAACGGTAGTACCATATAAGTAAGCTTAGAAATAAAGTGTGCAAAGATCGGAACCCTCCGCACCAAGAAAATAGTCCATTTTAAGCCGAAAAATCATTGGCCGACATTCGTTACGTTGAAGAAATGAAGAAACTTCTGGCCCTTTCTTTATTTCTCTTTCTGATTCTCTAGGTGAAAAATATATATCCCCCGAGAATCGTAGCGATACACCTCTTCCGCAATCACTCTTCCATCGAAGCTTCTTTGTCCGCTCAGCATCGCAGAAAATATTGATAAACGATTTGGAGAAAAAAGAAGTATAGAAGCCAGACGACGATCCGGTAAAACGATCCTGCAAGGAGAGAAAGACTCTCAGCGATCGAAGATTCGAAAGGGCGGACTTTTCCTCTTTCATCCGGTCTTTACTCCTTTTGTTCGACGCTGTTTCTTCTTGTTCCGATACTTCGAGCTATAGCGTGTAAAAACCGCTTCGCAACTCTCTCTCTCTCTCTCTCGCCATCAAGACTTCGATATTATCTGAGAAGGTTTTGAGGTTGGCTGTGCGTTTTGCTATCTTGGCTTTTTGCTAACCGACTTCGTATATGCAAAGTTTCTTTGTGCCTGTTTCGTCGCAACGAAGTTTATAGGCATTTCTGATGCAGACACAATCTAAATCTAAACGGAGCTCCTGTACACCCCCGTGTTTTGAAAAAATAAAAAAAGACCCTTTTGTTCCCCTTAGCACGCACTCTCGCACTTTCTTTCTTTCTCTCAGTCGATCGTCGCAAAATAACAAACAGTTTTGCCTCCTCGAACGCGAAAAGAAGAAGACGAAGAATTTGGAACCCCGCAGGTCGTTATTTGCCGATATAATTAATCGCTCCCGATTCGGCAGCCGGTTTTCGGTCTCGTCCTTTCATATTATCTGCTTTGTCATCGCCTCCACGCGAGAGAGAACCTGCTGCATGAAAGTTCGCCTGTCGAGTCGACGGGTTAAGCATTGCGCGCGAGTGTAAAAAAAAGGGTTCCATGTATGTGCGCGCGCACAGCTCAGGATTCGTCTGGTTTTCACAGTAGCAGGTCTTGAAAGTCAGTGAGGGGGAAAATTGTCGAGATTTTGTGGTATGGGTGGGAAGTGATTGATTGCGGTAATTTTTGAGCTGTATCGCGCTTTCTCGTTTATGTATATATATATAGATACTTTTAAAGTGATCGAGATATGAAATTAAAAGCCAGCGACCCTTTTATATACACTTTTATTTGCCGAACTGACGTTTCCGATATGGAAGTTAATTAAAGAACTTAATAAATTAATGACCACACGAATTCACGACAAATATGCAAATTACCCATATAAACATACTTATCTTATCGTGATAGACATATATATTTGATGAAATTTTTAACGTATTTTCTTTCTGTTACAGGTGAGTAGCTGGAATCATCCCGTGACTGCAACTGAATATTATACTTATACGTAAGCCAACAAAATTGATCTACTGTAACAGCTGAAAGAAAATGCAATATTCTATCTTTCTCTTTCGCTCTTCTTCTGAGAGAAACAACAACGTTCATAGGGAACAAGCTTGCAACTAGCCAACCGCTTATGAGCCTCGTGAAACACGACTCCGGCGTGCCGCTTCTCGTCGACACGATCCATTCGGCGAAAAGGGATGAAGAAACTGCGCGAAATCCTCCTCTCGGTCACGAATCCTGTCCAAGCGACTAGCGCATTATCAGGATCCACGCGGGAGTAGCTGCCGGGATGAAACTACTGCTCTTCTGTGATCTAATCAGAGCAGACCGACGATAATGGCTTTGGCTCGTAAAACCATAAGCTTAGACTTAGCGCGACGATTTTCCTTTCTGTGTGTATGCGTGTATGTGAATTTGTATGTATATATACGCGCGTATTGATTCGAGTTTACCTTCGTTAATTTTGGAAGTGAGAGAGAATATTGCCTTTTAATTCAGTATATTATACGACCCACCGTAAAGCTCTGCGCGCGCCCGCGCGTATGTTTTTAATGAACACGATGTGGGTCACATAGGCTGTAAAAACGAGTTATCCCCCTTTCCTATAGGTAGATATATTTTGTTGATAATACAAACCCTTGAATTTACATTCTATACGTTTCTCGTGAAAATTGTACTCGCCGAGGAGAAAAGTCACATTTCCAAAATCAATTGGTTAATCGACATGTCCCTCGATCCTTTGGTGTATAACCAGTGGACGGATATATCACTATCCGCTTCTACTGGTGAAGACGAAGTCACGTCCTTTGTGACGCACACACGTAAGCACACTCGCACATACGTACACTGGGATTAAATTGCGAATCGTAAAAGCCAAGCGACACGATGTTCGCTAGGAATGTAGACGCACAGCTATACGTCAATACGGCAGACGTCGAGCGTCTCTTCTTGTAATTAAACGTATAATTCTATCTCTATAGATCGATGCGCGTTTGAATTTCAAATCAATGATGATTACAGGACATTGGTGGATGGGCGGGTTGATGGATGGAATTAAAAAATACAATATATCGACCAAGTAGATTTAGATTTTTCGTCAATGAGAGTACATTATATGTATAAAACTCAGTATGTCATGAGTGAGAGCGAATGAGACAGAAGGTTTGCGGAGGCATTCAATGACGCTAATTAACCCGAGATTCGATCTTCCGCTCATCCGAGCGAACGAATTGGGAAGCGTTATGATATTCGACTGGACTTTTGATTAATTCGGCCTGACGCGAAGAGCATCAAGCTTCCCAACCTCAAACACAACCACAGTCACGTGTATCTACTGGGGTTCACTACTATGTAGTAGTAGGATGCGTAATTCAGGTTTTGGCATAGCTCCCGTTCTTTTCCCGTATTATTATCGATTGTCATAAAGATACTTTGATTAAAAAGTTTCAATATCCGTAAAAGTGAGTCGAACCTAGTGTCTATAGAATAGAAATGACTCTTACCGAAATAAAGATTCCAACTTCGACATCAGAAAAATTTCCCTCCGGCACTTAATTTCCATCGACCATCGAGTCGCATCATCACGTATAGAGCCATCCGATGAATTCGGCCGAAGGAACGGCCAGTAGCAAGAAGTAGTCTACCCGGTCCGAAATTGAGATTCGCCAGCGCGCGCAGCTTCGCTGATTGAAAAGGGAGCGAGCCTCAGACGTAATTTCTGCTCTTGCTGGCCCTCGAGACGACTTCTAGAGGATATCACGCGGCTCTATGGAAATCCAGAGTTGGAGAAACACAGGGTATCGTTACTCTCTGTCTCTTCTTATTTTAAGACTGAAGAAGTATATTTGCGATTGCTATGAAGTTGTTGCATTCATAATACAGTCGTTAAATGAACGTAGCAATAATTAATTCCACGGAAACTAATGTCAAACGAACGAACAAACGTATCGTTAGTTATACGTCATATCCGTAATCAAACCACGGCTATCACAAGTCACTGTTAAATGAACTGTGGTTATTCAAATGAGCGACAGTCGTCATCTAAAACATGTATTCATGAGATCATGAGTCGAAGTGACAAGACTGTGTTTTTCTAATCACACCAATCACAGATCGTTTGGAAATGAGCTGTTAGTATCGACTGGATTGTGGCTACATTCGAATAAGTGACCTTTGCTATCATAACAATATTGTAGATATCAAAACGATAATACTGCGTTCTATTCTTTTTTGAAACCGACGGTAGAGGACTGCTGCTGACCAATCTTACTTTACATATGTATGTGAAGATTCCATCTTCAGAATATTACTATATATGAAAATAAACAAGTTCAAATCGTAATCCTCAAAATTATTAATCAAAATGACTAAATCTTAATCTATAGCCTGTTCTAACAGCTTAAGGAATATATTTTTCATCATTATCTTAATCCCTTGATATTGATGTTACTTCAATACCAATTCTTATTGTTAAACCACTGCTTCATTTAATTTGACCTCATGGCTTTAAAAATAACATGGATTTTGTCATTAAATTTACGTGAAATCGCAGTTGACGTGTTAACACAATTCATAGTTACTCGTCAACTGCTCTTTTTTCTGACTGCAATTCCACACATGCGAGAAAAAGAAAGTCTATTCGTTTCGATTCTCGTAATCTTCTGGGTCATCAGCCCCTCGACCGATTTCCATTTCGATGAGAAGGCTGCATCTGCACTGCACCTGAGTAAATCTCAACGAAAAAAAGAGTGAAAGGCAAACAGTAGCAATGCAGCAGATAGACTACTGCATTGTGACGCAAGAGAGAGAGATAACCTCGTGGTAGGAATATATTTTTCTCGTAGCAGGCATGAATTTGAAACGGTCAGCGCGTGACGGTATGAAAATTTTGCGATCGCGGAGGTGTATTACAGAGTCGTGTGGGTTTTCTCGCGCTGCGGTTGTGGGATCGGTTTCGATTACGACAGCTCGTGGATGATAGCGTAAGAGATTAGCTTGGTGATTTTCGATTGAAGTTATATCCAAGCTGTTTATGGATTTATGGGAAATTTGAAATTCTGAAAAAATATTCTCCTCTCGCACACTTTCTCTCTCTCTCTCTCTCTGTCTCTCTCTCGTTGTTTGTATTTTTATTGCGCTATGCAGCTGCGGTTCTATGGATTGACTGACATAAAAGAAGAGGTTGATACAATATGGTATAGATACCTGAGGTATATAAGCTTGTGCATATTTTATAGATAAACAACGAACGACTGGGTAATAACTTCCGGAGAAAACCCGACGACTTTTGCCTTCTATACGCGTATAGTATCGAATTCTTCTTGAAAAACAGTATAAATACACTAAAACGCAAACGGCAGCGACCCGTGAAAATCAACTTCCTCGACGTGTTTCCAGTACCTATATAGCGCGACAACTATCTTAAACAACGAGAGACAGCGAAAACGTTTTGTCTCTCGAGTTCTCGCGCGCGCGTGTCTCTGCCTTTGCTTCGGCCGCTGCACTTGCTCTATACCACTACCAACTGAAATCTCTTTCTCGCTCCTCTTCTGTCTTTCTCCCCACTGGTGTATAAGTCCTAGCCCCGAGCAAACTGCATAATTCATGGCTCGGCTGGGGCTCTCCCCTTCTCTCTCTCTCTCACTCCGCTTTGCCCTCTTTATACCTTCCTTTCGCAAAGTGCCCTCGACTTCTCTCTCTCTCTCTCTCTGTCTTACGTGCCCTCCTCTTCTGCTGCTGCTGGTGCTATCTCCCCGCTAGCGACCAACCACTGGGTATAGTACAGTATAGTAGTCGCTTGGCATTGCTGCTACTTCCTTCTCTAATTCTCTCTTCGATTCGCCTTTGATATCAGGAGGCCCCTCTATAATTCCACTGTGGTAATCATCTTTTTGCTCTAGCTGGGTCTATCTCTCTTTCTGTATTTCCTTTTTACATTTTTTTTTATTTTTACCTCGAGTGGGTCTTGCACGACTCTGCATCGCTTACCTTACTGAGTACCAAGGGTGAGTAGGCTTTAAGGGAGATGTATTCATTTTTAGGTACCTGACGCAAGTGATGAACCACCAGCTTTCGCGTGTATCCAAAAAGGCTGATTACCAGATTTGAAAATTTTAGTTATTGTTATGGTCAACAATCGGATTATGTGATATTATGAGCATGTAAGACACAGGTTCGAACATTGTTGATGAAATCGCGGGTAAATTGATCGAGTTCGTAACGGTGGAAAAGTATAGAGTTAATCTAGCTTGAAAATCAGGTTTACCGGTAGTCGCGTATATATTTACTACTCTTATTACGATTTTCCCTTGAAGTGTATTATCTGATACCCGGACATTTCTCGATTTAATTGCAAGACTGCTATACTATAGCGTCAATATGCCGACGTTGGTTTATTATTAAGGCTATCCTATAAACAGCGATTATTTATTAACAAGCCTCGAGTTTGATGCAACATAGGCGGCGTCGCCGAGTTGTTTCTATGCTAATGACGTGATAATTTTTCGAGTTTATATGAAACTTTTTTTTTCAAATGGGTGCAGTATAATACAGTGTGATTAACGGCTCTCTTTCTCTCTTTCTCTCTAGGCTTGATGATATATAACTCGTGCGATGATGTGGAAAATGAAAATTACGAGTTTTCTAGTCTGAAAACGAATAAAACGTGACTCATTGAAGCCGCGAACTATCGCAGCTTGGGTATATCAGCTTCGGAGTATCAGAAAGTTATGTGTATATATGCCCCGAGAGACGGATATCAGAAAGTTAACTTTATACATTCAATAGCACTTTGCGCAACGCTTGCATTTCGTATACATTAAAAGTATGCCCTCGTAAAAACCTTACTCCCGGAGCTTGGGAAAAAATCGAACTTTATATCAAATGCATTGTTTTAGGAGAGAAACTCTACGAAGCAATTCTAATTAATCAAGTTCGAAAATAAAAAATTTCCCTCCCACCATAAATCCCCCTTTGAAAATTCCTCCCGTTCTCTATATACTTTCAACACTCGACCGCTTTCGCGTTCATCTCAAAAGTTGCACGTGTGAGTGTGTGTATAGATTGTTGGGGGTCAGGGGAGGGGGGGTTGCGTGCATCGCGTGCATATTGCACGTCACCGCGGCGCTCGAATAAAGTTGGCCCCTTTCCTGTGGACGTGTATATCGCGCGAGTGCGAGCTAGCGGCCCAGAATGTAGGCGAATATTTCGGTATGAGTTATGGCCGCGCTGCCCCCAAAGAGCGAGAGATATAGATGCTCCCCGGGATCGTTAAAACGCTCGCGAGGTGGTTCTGGTATAATATCTACAGTCTCTGTGGTTGTCTGCCGTACTATGGTATGAAGTAAAAAAATTAAGCTTTCCGTGTAGTAAGAATGGATCTATGGTCCAATATCGGTTCAATTATATGGCAGCTTTCCCGCAGCGTTGTGAACTGGTACAGATCCAAGGTTCCATCAATTTTGGATGAGTGATATAAATGGGCTGTATTATAAAATTTATATTAGGGAAGTATTTAAGGATCTGGAATGTCCGACTGGTAAATTACTTTACATCCTTGTTTCTACTTTAAAATTCTAATTAGATTTACATAAGTTACTTGTGTATTTATCTTATCACATTCACACCAAATCTTATAAGATACAGCTTAAATTGTACAAAGATTCAGATGCGACTTGGTCTGGCGAACATTATTTGTTCAGTATTATTCATGTACAGCAGAATTTTATCTCCAGTTCAAGTCAGGCGTACCAGCATTTACCAACCAGTACATTATTATTATTCTGGTTGGTTCTTATCATCACAAGTCTGAAACTAAGTTTCACCACTACTTGTAGTCTCTGTATGCACTGTTGCATAGATCGAATTAATCCATAAATTGATAAAAAGAATCAATTACCTCGTTTGTTTAGACCACACATATTTAAAAATATTCAAGAACAATTAACGTAGGTTATTATAGTCAAGAAGTGGCGTAGCAACAATTGTGAATCATCAAGGTTTTAACCTTAATGAACCATTTCTGAATTATTAACATTCATTATCTGTTATTTACGGACTTTGCAATAAATTAATCTTTCTATGAGTGTACGACCAGTGAGAGCATCATCCTAAAACTCAAACAATGATTCACCATTACCGATAAACAGTGCACTATTCGACAGCAATGTCCCACGTTATCAGTGACAGTAGTAGTTTTTACGACCACATGAAATCTTATCAAAAGACATCTGAAATTTTTCGTCCGTTAAGCGGATTAGATTCTAACTGAAAACAAAACCCGGGCCACCTCCAAACGTAAAATTATAACCGTCTAGTACCTGCACTGGGTAATATAATTCTATTTCACATATTACGGGTTGGCAGCTAGGCGGAATACCTTTGAAACTTCGTATCCCCTCTACCGCTGAGAAATTGCAGCTATCTCTATTGGCGAGTTGAATGCAAAATAAACCGTTTAAATTTCCGAAATAAATTATGAAGCGAAATTCTCTGCGCTCAGCCGCAAGCCTTTGAAACGTCCTGGGCGCGCGCGCGCGCCGTGTATACGGTTACCAAAGAGCGCATCCCTTTCTCTCTTTTCGCTCTCGTGTGTGTGTGTGTGTATATATAAAGTACAGTCTACTCGTTTAGAAAGTGAACTTAATTTATAACTACCCCGCAGAAATCGCCGCATATGAGTCTCTCTTTTCGCGTACATACGAGACTTTGGAAGGCCAACGGTCCATCATGATTTAAGT
Organism: Apocrypta bakeri; assembly: GCA_018906985.1. NCBI lineage: Eukaryota > Metazoa > Arthropoda > Insecta > Hymenoptera > Pteromalidae > Apocrypta > Apocrypta bakeri. The sequence goes on from JACCIA010000005.1 coordinate 3,931,982, forward strand.
TCTCAAGGCGAAATGTTATTTTAATATGTCTTTCTCGAGGCTAAAGCCTGGAGTTTTCATTAAATTTCGAGGCTGCCGTATGCAAATAGATCTAATTGCTCTCGGTCAAGTGATATGGGAGAAAATTAACAACAATCGCTCGTAAAATGGAAGAATATACGAGCAACGATTTTCACGTATCAAAGTATCGCGTACGATTCACAGTTATTACAGTTAGTACAGTACGATGTACACAGCTATATTCGAAACATCATCCACGAGCTGCGGCTACCGAAAAGAAAAAAATTTTAATTCTCTTTTTCGCGCGCGTGTCTCACGCGTGCGACTTCTCTTTCCTCGTGTATATAAACAACGGGCTTCTATCTCAACTCGCCTTTAACCGAGATAAGAATCGCGCGAGCCGAGGGTCTGCGGCGTAATTAGTCGGCGGCTCTTCTTTTTCTCACGCGAGCAGATGCATCATCCGGTACCCGCGCGTGTGTATATATACACATCGAGAAATGCAAAAAGTTTAGTTCTATGGGCTGCGGCGTTAGATTCTAAAAGCGCGAGATGTTATCGGTTTTGTAGTCGCAACAGCAGCAAATTAGCGATAGCTGTTGTTTGTGGCTACGTATACATATATATACGAGTATATATGAAAGGTTGTGCCGCATATAGAAGTGTCTTTTTTCATCGGGCGACTGACTGATTTTTGATAAGAGACTTGGAGTTAGGTGGCGGCGCTGTCGCTGTGATGGATTTATAGATCAACGGTATTTATTTCTTTTTTCGGCGAATACATACATAGTATACAGGTTCTTGAGTTTCCGCGATAGGATCGCGCGCTTGCGGTGTCTTTTTTACGATTAAGAAATGTTCGTAAGATTGTAGTTTAATAATACGAATGTGCATATTAGCTGCGCAAAGGTTTTTTTATTTTTTCGAATATGATGTAGTGGTGTAGGTTTCCTGTGTAATTACGATGCATATCACCCGTGACCATATATATGTAGATCGAAGAAATCGATACGTCATTTATCAGAACACACGTAGCTTTCGGTAATAAATTCGTTGAAGTAAAAAAAACGGGAAGTGGTGCACACGTTCGCATTTTTTAAAATTAACAAGGTCCTAAATCCAACCGTGAATTAACTCATATTTCATTGATTTCTCTCAACGTAAATCCGCAACGACGAAAGGTGTCAAATTTTATACCAGAGCGGTAATCTCGAGTCGCTCAATAAACACGCGAAAAGCGTCTTAATTAATCGATAAAGAAAAAAAAAATTAGATAAGTATATATAATAAGCGTAGACTAAGCGTACGTGCAAAAAAAATGGAAAGCTTTACGATGATCCTCTGAGAGGGAGAGAGGGTATCAAACAAAAATTTACGACACCACCTGCACCGATAATTACCAAAGTATTTATTATCGGCCAAGCGATTGCTAATGTTCTCTCGCCCTAGTGAGCAGCGAAGAAGTTAATCGGGATAAAAAATATCTCGCTCGGTTTAATGACGCCTAAAGGCTGAGCCGATTTCTTTTAATTAAGCCTCTGCGTCGGCGGACGCGCCTCGTTATTCCAAGGGACAGCACAACTTGTGATCTCAGCATTTAACTGCGGTATTTTCATTTCGTATCTCTTGATATTTCTTGTTTTTTTTTTTTTAGAGAGAAACAGAGAGAATATTTCGATTCGCGGCAATATCGTTTTTCAATTTTTACGGACCTACTTTGTAAGCCATTTATTTGGTGAACATACAAGCTGTTGTATTGAGCTGTAAAAGGTGTAGTAAAACGTTTTAATGAGCTCGAAGCGATAAGTGATAAATAGCAACGGTGAAATAAAGAGAGATTTATACGAATTGATAATTTTCTAGAGCCCAGACGTCTTAGCATACGATAACGAATCGAACAATCCGTTAATTAAATTAACATCAAGTGCGTACTCGCACCTGTGCGAATATAATCACTGCGATTGATGTTGAATTTAAATGCAATCTAGATACGTACCTCACGAATAGATTAACGTCGATTCAAAGACAAATCTCTACTTTCACGAAATGCTCGCGTTAAATTCCCAATTATAATTAATCATTCTCTATCGAACAGTCTTATCGAAAAATGTTTGCGCAATTTCCGCCCCGAAACACCAAGTCTACCATTTAGATTCTAGAATTGCCAACCTCTCGTATCTAATCCCACTGAAATAAAAAAACCACACGCACGAGCCACTTGAAAATGGCAGACGAGTATTCCGAATCATATCTTCTCTCAGACGTGAATTTTCGCATCATCGTGAGGCTAACGAGCCGGAAACTCGCTCCGAGGACAATTTCCACCCCGAGAAATCTGATATCGGATAGGAGTTGAGAGAGAGAGAGAGAGACAGAAAGCTTTCGAAAAGCTCGCCGCCTTGAACCGCAGCTTGATTAATTAGGATGTTCCACTTTCGCTGGCTTGACTCCGGGAAAATATGGTGTATTCTTGCGTGATTCACTCGTTTTTTTTTTAATTTTTTTTCTTAAAAAATAAAGGCTATTTTTCACGCGGTATCTTATCAACGCGTTTATTGATTATACCGTTAGGACGGAAATGATAAATGTCGTCATCCCTCGTTTTCCTAGTTGGATTAATATATAGCGCCATTAATTACGGATATACAAAGATTCTCGATTAAAACCGCGAGAAAATAACGAGTGTATACAGTTGCCCAAAGGCGAGTACATACATATATATATATATAATGGACGATACCAAGGCGTAAATCAGCCGCTTATACTTGCACCGTAATAAACTCGCGCTAACAAGCAAGTGCTTTTATCTCAGTGCAAAAAAAAAGAATCAGCATTCGAAAATGAAAAATAAGTCGAAATCGGACATGCATTCACAGGGGCGCGGATAACGGCTTTCTCTTTCACTACCGCGATGTCTTTTGCGTCGCGGGGAAAGTGCGTATATGTTTATTCGCGGAGAAAATTCAACGGGAACGAAGGTGAAGATCGTTTTATGTTTGCGATGACGCGGTGCTTACCAAGCTCTTACGCCCTAAAACGTGTCGACAGATTTAGTAAAGATATTCTATTTTAGTTCTATTGTCTATACTCTTGGAGACATTCGTTTTCTATCTGTATATCACTACCCGGCACTGGTCAGACGCATAAATCGTCGCTAACGCTTACTTATCCAAAATTAATCCTACCGACTGTGATTAATGGATTGACAATTTGAATATTTTTATTAGTTATGTCGTGGTACCGTCATAGTTAATGTATCGATGGCTCATTAATGTTGAAATATATATTATCAGTTCTTAGAATGAAGAATCAATAAGAAAATAGTATATGGGAATTACCAAAAATGTGCTGATGATTTTTGGATCATTTGTTACCTGGTAGACCCACTACATTCTGATGCTAATAAGATCATGGCTGCTGATAGAGTTAACTAATTTGTTTGTAAGTTTCTACCAATATATGTGTATAGATATCGATGGGAAAATAAATACAGGCAATTACTTATTAATAGTACCAGTTTTAGAGGTAGAGTAAAATTGTTATTATGGAATGAACTTGATTAGCCATATTGGTTTATGGACAGAAGCTAGCTAATGTTAATCTTTATTCGTTTACAATATCTGTAGCTGATCATTAGGCAATTAACGTTGTTTTATGATAAAAATGTAATGAAAATAAAAAAAGAAATAAAAGCTTCAAATTTGGTGCATCAACGTTACAATACAACAACGATTTCATCAATAATATCTTCGATTTGTATGTTACGTATTTCACGTTAGATAATTTGATTGTTAACAATAATTCTATCTCATGGTTACAAATTAATCATACACATGTAGCAGTTATGGTTCGATCGGTCGAGTGTCAGGTTAGTTGTCCAGAGATTCTGTATTTCAAACCTGTCTTTTTCCCGACACTTCCTGGTATCGATTTCACTGTAACACTAGGCCCCCATAGTTCACCAAAAACGTTCATTTAACTTAAAATAATTCTCATTAGTTCAAGTGATGAAGACGAACCCTATGAGACTCATCTGACATCTGGAACAAGCTGGAAAAATTCAATGAGTAAATGAATAATTAACCAGTCTTTTCAAGTAATAAAGAAAAATACCTTACCTAGATTATCATTACTTTTAAAATTACTTAATAAAGTTCTTACAATCTAGTTAACAATTCCCACGAATAGTCACGAATACAAAGAGACTTAACGATAAACACACGCACTTCCAGAAAATGCACAATCGATCGTCATCGTCGTTCCAAACAATGTAGCCTCGCTAAGGGAAGAAGTGCAAAAGAAGAAGGTAAAGAAGATAGAAGCGCGAAATAATGAGAGACGCAAGAGGGTCTTATCCGACGTCGAGTCAGCGGCTGCCGTTCCCACCGACTCAGCGGATAAGCATCTCCTTGCGATCGTGCGTCGCTCTCGTCTTTCGGTAGTCTCTCCTACGTTAATTAGCCGAAAACTGCTATATTCTTAGTTTCTTTATTCAAGCTTTTTATTTTTTATTCGAACGCTTTTCTTCTCTCACTGGTTATTTTCGCCGAGACATCTCGAGGCAAAATCTCAAGAGGATTTATATTAGGCGAGTACTCGTTCTAGGTCAGAAAGTGAATTTTAATTTAAGATAATCATTCTTGGTGGACGTACAGTGCTCCCTCCACATGGAGTCTGAGAAATCTTGCCTAAAAAAAAGCTTCGATACAAACCCTCTCGTTTGAACGTTCTCCGTAGAACGACGTTGGGGTGATCCTAATCTCCGTAATGACGCGTAATGTTAGCGCGTGTGAATACGTCCCTTTGTCCATTCTTTAAAAGGGTTATACATACAGAAATTCTATCAGTACAGCATCCAGTGAATTTTGCCATTTTTGTCGTAGATGTAAGTCTTTCCCTCTTCCCGAAATGGCCAGAGTGAAAGAGGATTTTCGCAGCCTCGTTTTTCTTTTCTGTTCGCTGGAGCTTTCTTCACTCCTCGTATACCAGCTATATATAAGAGCGTTAAAGCTATAGCTGAGTTTGAAAATTATCCGAGGATGTGGCCGTGGTCTTTTGAACTTTTTCATGTTACACGAATGGAATGTATGGAGACGTAATGTGTACACCCAAAGCTTGTTTTATTACCGAAACGATAAAAATGCCACGGAAATTATTCGTCGAAGAACATCCATCAATGTCTATCGTTGTAATAATCTTTATCGCCATTCAAATCATAAATCGACTGACACCTCTAGTTATATACACGAGAGGTAAAAAAAGAGCCCAAAACCATTACAATCCAGCCTATTAATCTAATTGAATTCCTCGTCTCCAGCAGTGTGCACACGCATTAGAGATAACGAGCTTGTACTCGCGTGCATACGCGTCAACGATGCAACTTACGATTGATTTTTTTACTTTTTGCAGAAGCGGTTATGAGAGTTCGATGATTACCGGCTACCGTATCCGAAGCAGAACGATGGACTACCTGCAGACTACGCTTAGGCTACTTCTCCTCCTGTTCCTGCAACAGCAGATTGCCAGCGCTATAGACTTATGTGAGTATTAACTTTTTTTTGCCCTTCTATTATCTTCCTATCATTATCTACCGATCCGCTTCTTTTTCGTTTTGGGGTGGATCGTTTACCTATCACAGGCGGTATACCCAATTACAGCTAGAAAGACGCAGTGGCGCGTCTGCTGTTGTTTTCGGCGAATAAAGGGAGATGTCGTGATTCACGCGATACGTTGCGTGTGTAGCGATCGCCGCGTGCGTGAGAAGTCTGTGGAAGGGAATCGAAGATGAGATGTGTTTTTAGGATTCAAGTCTGCGAGGATTAGTCATACGACCTTTGGTATGATTTATGTTGCAGGTATTGTTTTATGGGTACAAGCTCGTAAATATCATTCGAAAGTTGCCATACTAGAACACGCTGTTTATGGCACGGATAGGTATCAAACATACCTATGTTTGATGATTAGAGAAACCGAGTAAGGGGTATATCACGTTGATTGACGGATGACGATTGTGGCTGATCTAGTTCCCTAAGGTGTGAAAGCTTTGATTAGACGATCTCATTATCAGAACTAGTCACTCGAACTAATGCATGTTTCGTGTTGTCGGATAATTACTATCGAATTTTTCGCTCGGAATTCCGTACATCATCGGAAAGCTTCAGGCGCCAGGTGAATTCCAAGATTAACCTACATCGGATCCGCGAGATAATTAACGAAAGAGTATATTCGGTGTTAAATAACGGCATCAACCGCTGTCGATACCATATACATCGTACAGTTTGCCCAGTCTCTAACAAGATAATCGTGTTGGAGCAACAACAAAAAACACGTGTACTCTCCTCGCACGCTCCGCAATAAATAACCAACCGAATGATCATCAACTCGAAGAGAGAGAATCCGCGAAAGCCACTGTAGCAATTAGCATCGTCCGTGCGTGTCCGTACTCTTTTCCACAAACCCGAGTACAGCTGGCATGTGTAGATCCACTGTGTCCGATAAATAGACACCCACAGAAAGGCAAGTTGCGACGATGCCCAAGCAAAAAAAGAAAAAGCTTCACGCAAAGTTTCAGAGTCTGGCTTCTCGGAAGCAACGTATATAGTCACGGACGATTTGAAGCTTAAACGATCTCGTGCTGGGCGACGAGCCGATGATCGATTCGTTCTGGCCTGCCGCGTTTATAAATCGGATGCTGCACGCACACCGCCAGATGATGTATACGCCTTAGGCTATTTCTTGCCTCCTTTGCTCTCGTTTCGCTTTCTCAGCTGTTGTTGTTCCGAGGATTATAGGATGCTTTTTGGCTTGTTAGGATATATACTTGATAATATTTAAGATCCAGGGAATTCATTTTTTTTTCTTTTATTATTTCTACACGTAAAACTATATTATCATCGTGGCGAAAAACATTTCCCTAGCGCAAAGCTCAGGCGGCTTCATTTAATTGCCCTGAGTCACGCCACGGCAAACAGCCATAACTTTTCGCTCTACTCATGAGGGATAATCGCGCGGTGAAAAAGAGCCGAAAACACACCCCTCGCCGACGTCGTTATACGTCCCTAAGTCTCGGCGTCGGCGCTAAAACTGCGCCTTGGCTTCCTTCCGGCCCATTGATTCCTCCTCTTTCTCTCGAAAAACCGACCAGGTAAATAAGGGGAGAGACTTGCAAAGTGTATCCTTTCGCGTAAAAGCCGACGTGGTTTTAGAAAAGCTATGAGGGATGATGGCGAGAGATGCAAAGTTGAGAGAGATAGCGGTTTAGAGATAGTTTTCTTCAGTGTTTACGACTTTGAAATTGCTGCCGAAGACTTGTGAGCTGATGCTGTGAATTGTTAAAGCCATTAGAGTGTCTTAAGCTGTTTGAATTATTTATTTCACCGTAATTCGATGAACGATTCGAGCAATGCGGAATTATTCGTCTCTAAATCACTTTTAACGCTCGCAATCACGACTGAATTCTTGTTTCTTTTTTTTCAATCTGAAAACAAACTGGAAAAAGTGTATATAGCATAGCCAACGCTCTATAAATCTTCGTTGGTGTAGTCGCGCTTGGGTGTTATGACATTGCTTATTTACGTGCCTTTTTTTGAACTTACTCGAGAGAAAGCGTGGGAGAACCCGAGAATAATTTTTATACCAGTGTCCATCTTTAAAGATAGAGAGTGAAAAAATAATTAAGGCTAAAGCTCATTCGCTTGAAGCAATAGACTCGTGCCTCGTTTACCCAAATTACCGAAAAAGAGAGAATTGAAAAAAATAAGCCGAGAAGCACAGTCGTCATTAGACGCAATAAACACTGCGCGCGAGCATCAAATAGGTCAGCGCCAGACTCCGGCCGAGTTTCCAGGAAACTCGTATCTCCTGAATTGCTTCGGGCGCGAGAGACTATATATGTGCTTTCAAAAGCTCGAGCGATGAATTAATTCACAGCGCCACGTCCTCGTTTCGTCTAATCCGCGAGTCTACAACACAAAAGTCGTTGACCGCAGCGAAATTCTTTTTTTCCACTCTTTATACCTAGAGCGTGCATTCAAAGCTACAAGCTTCAATAGACGCGCGAACGCGTGGACAATACGCTATAGCTTTAGAGGAGCTTAGAGATAAAATGCGGATTTGTTCGTGGAAAACATCAGGATCGAGAGTTATTGACCCAGATAGAGAGTAGAAATAAAAAAAAATTTATAGAATCTGTCGAGAGCTTTCAACGGAATTTGAAAACAAAAAAATTATAGATGCGACTTTTTTTATCAACGAAATCTCTCGATGTAATTTCCGATAGACCGAGTGCACTTTTTCTCTCTCCTGCGTCACATGCACCCACGTGTGAAGTGTGTGTTTGTCTCTGCAAGCCTTTGTGTGGCGGCGTCGGTGGCTTTCGAAATCCAATGCTTGTCGCTCATCGCCTCGAGTAAATCCTTCTCTCGTCGGTGTTACTCAACGAGATAATCGGCCTCGGAATATTCTATGGAGCGGCGGTTCCGCGAGAGACACAAGTGCATCAACGCTTGAGTCGTTCGAATGCATCCAAGGAGCCAGAGACTCTGTCAACAGTTCGTCTTTGTCGTGACTTTTTTGCGCTGCGTTTACTGCGATGACTGGTATTTTTAGAGATGACACGATTCTTTTTACCAAGGGTGGCAAGGGAGATCTTCTAATTATAATGCAGATGTGTGGTAATGAGTGCAGATGGATGAGTTATGAGCTTTGGGAAAGTCTCTTGTTCTGATAGACATCTTGTTTTTTGTTTCTTTTTGGATAGTCTTATTTGGCTGTAGATTTGATTGAGATACGAGGAGTGGTATACAATTTAAGACGAAAGCTTTCATTAAAATGTCCCGTAAAAAAGAGAGTTTTTATATCCACAACGATACACTTGTCCAAACATATCAAGACACACTGAAAGAAGCCACTGATGTAGTTGTATCAAGTGCCTCTCATCTGCGTATCGCTTCATTTTTCATTCTCTTAAAAAAATACGCAATAATAAGCTATCCCAGCCATCTGCTAAAATCACTCAAAACCGTTGACTTTCATCAGACGGAGAGGGAAAAAAACTTTATATTCTTCTAAACCTAAGACTCTTGCATCACGATTCAGCAGTAGCAAACCTCAAACCAAGCGCGCATCATTTATCGGCACTTCCGAACTATCTAATTTCTCCCTAAATACGTTCATTTCAAAACCACAGTGGCGAAACCGCAAAAAGGAGCGCGAATTCCAAGATCCCAAAGCTGCAGTACGACAGAGAGAGGTAGGCGAATTCGCGGTTGTGTAAGGAATGAAGCGCCACATGTGTGGGTTTCTGGTGCACGAAGTGGAGAACTATATGTACCTGCAGTGTGGGATTTGAACTGAGAAGTGGAACGGTCTTGTAATTCGGGAGTCAATAAATGGACTCTTGAATTTTAGAGTAAAGTGCTTTTAAATTCACTGGAAAAAATTTTTTATTCAAATGTTCCTGACTACATTGAGACACTTATCATAGGAAAATTTACTAAAAACGTTGCTAAAATTACTATATTATATAAGAACTGGGGGAATATACTGAATGTAAAGGAAAATTTATTATTTTAAGTAGTTACATTTGCTACATAAGCCATGTATAAATTTTACTATTTCAAAAGTAATTTTTGTTAAGCTTAATAAATTTCCTTATGTATGATATAATAATTATTGTTAATTGAACTATAAGAAATTTTATTTTGCACACAAATAATTTTTATATCCAGAGTACCCTCAGTTACATTTTCTCAACACTTGCATTGTAAATATAATTATTCACATAGTAAAAATAATTACTTTGATAATAAATTTTATTAGAAATATAATAAAATCCACGTGAAATTGTAATTTTAAGTACGTTTTTAGTAAATTCTCCAATGACAAGTATCTCAGTGTATTAGTCATAATAAACGACATTTCTCGACCACTTAAGGAGGGAAGATCTTAAATCTTTTGTTTCATCTACCCGAACTCAACGAGCTGCATCACGCGAAGCCTTGACACCATCGCTCGAAGCTATAATTTTCAAATAAAACCTTCGAGCTCAGCCTTGAACGATAAGACACTGCACGTACGGAAGCCGCAAACCCAATCGAAGTTCATCGAAACAGTTTACCATTTAGACACTAGAGACACTCTCTTTCTCTCTCCATCCCGCTTGGTAGTTAAAGCCTGCATAAACAGCGATGTTAATGTTGCTGGTGATACATAAACATGTTGTACCTCGGCCGGATTGCGGTGTCTCTCGTACACACAGCTGCGTTCTCGACACGACGAGCCAAATGCAACCACGGCTGGGGGGGGGGGGGGCAGACTCGTATTCGCGCGTTGTTCGCGCCATCGTTCACTTCTCTCTCTCTCTCTCTCTCTCACACTCTCTAGCCTATGTATACATAGTATAGCCGATGCATTTTAGGCTGGAAAATGCGAGGGTGTATATGCTCGCAGGGTTGTGTTTTTGATAGAGGGGTAGGGGGAGAGAGAGAGGATTTCGTGGATATGCATTTGATGAGGTTCGTTATTCCAGGAGGTTTATGACCCGTTGTACGCGTCTGGATTATTTTATTTATTTTGTGCAAGTACTTTTCATTGGTTTTCGAAACAAAATTCTTAGCGTGAAACAAAAGAAAGAGCGCATGAATGTTAAATAGAACGATAATTATAAGTTAACAATAGTTTGCGTGCATGGTTGAGTATGAAGATTGCGTTGATAGTTACGACCAATAAGTGGCGTCTGGTTATCCGTACCTGCAAGCGCGCAAATTTTCCTGCAAATAATATCGTTTTAATTCTCTATAATAGAATCAACATCGATGATGGCAACGAATAATCATATAACGTGCAAAAAATTTTGCTTCGAGAAGCAGCCTATCCCCTATTTATCCAATACCGAGGGTCGTAACATCAGTGAAGCTCTCCGCCTCCGAGTGACATATGCGCGACTGCAACGCCAGTAACAGCAGCCCCCTATAGTACGTATCGTAATCGGCTGTTCTTCTCTCTCTCTCTCTCTCTCTCTCTCTCTCTCTCTCTCTCTCTCTCTGCACGTGTAACAGCGAAACAGGGAGACAGAGAGATGCGTCAGCGAGAGTAGACCGCGCGACGGGGCTCTTCCATTAGAATTAATTAGAGCGCGATTATGCCCGAACCGTAGCGCTTTCAAATTCTCAACTACAGAGTCACTTGTTAAATTTTTTCTATTCTGTATACGTGAAATTTCGAATGGAAGATAAACGCTATTCCCGTTTGAATAATCTGTACGTATTCAAAAGTTAGAGAGGATTTTAGTAGCGAACGAGCTACTTGAACTTGTCAGACCAGAGCTATTCCTGCCTGTATACAGTCGCAAATTAAAATAGCTTCTTTATAAATACACGTCGCGCAATTCATATTCGCCGGAGAGCAAACAAGAGCCGTATTTACGACGGCGATATAAACGTTGTCGAGGGCTACATCTTCTATGACTCCCAGAAACAAAACACATTATCATCAGCCGGGACCTTATAAATTCGATCCACTTGGCTGCTCTTTTCATGTCAGCCAGAGGAAACTCGTCCGGTCGTAAATTCGTCCCTGTATGCATGTGCGCGCGAATTTCGTGCAGTTTCGCCGGAATCTTTCTCGGAGTCAATTAATCTCTTTGATCTTGGACTTGCGACTGAGTCTTACCTTGTCCTTCGAAGTGTAGGCTTCGTTTTTCAAACTTTTGTTCTTGCCCGCGACGACGGAAACGATTACTTTCACGGTTTGCCAAGTATTTTATGAATGCGATGTGAAATTTAATTAGATTGATTAATTCCCCGATGTATTCTTTTGAAGCCCGATTAAGATTCTTCGTACTTTCAAAGGGAATTGCGTCGGTTGGAACAATGTAAATTTGAGAATCTTATTGTATTTCATTTATATTCGCTCTACTTGTTTTACGGCGATAATTTTATCCGTTAATCGTTATGAAAATATAATTTCAATAATTATATTCATCGAGGACATGCGTCACACTATACTTTGATAAACTTTTATAATTAAAGTCATAATCAAAAGGTTAATCATTTAATCATCGAGCACGTGCTTAATAAAATACACATTCTCAACTTTACCCTCAAAAAGAAAGAGGCCAGTCACGCAATATCCTCGTCACAAGCGTTATCTGAAATTAATTACAATTGCGTCCGGGTAGGCCTTGTGAATTTGGTAACGTTTTTTTTTCGCAAAAAAAATCGCTGATTCAGATCGCACCCCGAACCACTGGGTATAGATAGCTACGATGTAATTTCGTGTCCGTAAACAACTCTTATTGCGACTGGCTACTTTAAAACAAACAATCATTTCACGCGAGAACAAGTTAAGTTTAAAACGCAAAAATACTATACGCAATCCAGCCGCAAATCCAACCAACAGGTCCAAAACAACCTGTTAATCGCGGCAATGTCGTTATGTTAATACGCCAATGGCATCCAAACGAAACGATAATTCCGAAGAGGGGCGTTGCGAGCTCTTAATGGCCCAGCCGCATAATTGGAAAACCAGACTCTCTCGCGCAAGGTACACATGTGTGTCTACGTACGCATATGGACGTCTATAGGTATACATGTACCAATATAAGGTTGAGAGGGTCAAATAAACGCACGCACACACAGTGGAGAGATAAAGCGATTCGAGAGGGGGCAAGAGGGGTTGAACTTAATGGGCCACGACTAGCTACGTTCGTACAAATAAAGGAGGACTCGGACTACTCGATAGTCAGCTATCGCATCCCCTTTCGAATCGATACTCACGATTCACTTCGAATTCCCCGAGACTTTAATTATTAAGCGGTCGAGGCTTTTGATCGACATCGATCGCGAGTTGTGGACAGCTACAGTGTATTGGATTTATATACGTACCGACTATGTCGATTATTTTTACGAACAATATTGGAATATATGGTAATCCCAAGAGTGTATGTACCGATGATTCATCACATCTCACTTGCCATGCCCGTCGTCGAGCTATTCGTCATTCCAATTAATTTGCTCGGTTACTTCACGTTCATTGAAAAAGAAGAAAAAGTCAAATCTGGTATACATACACACGTACGTGATAAACTGCATCGCTTGGCGAAGTCGTAATGGTTTATCATCACGATCACCAGTCTCTCATTTCTCATCCCTTGTATGCCAGACCTCGTTTCCTGGCGTCACTCGAATACCAACTGGTTTAATGCTTCTCACTGGTCTTTTTAAGCTACTTAAGACACCTCTCGAACTTTATATTTACCTACAAACGATTGGTTACAAAGTTGCTGTGAAAAAATAACTCGACAAAATATTACCAATATACCTCAATATCATGTCGTCGCTATAAAATTTTTTTCTTCCTCTCACATTTGGAAATATATACGGAACAGCTCTCGGAACTTTTTCAAGATTCCACTAGAAGCAGCTTCTATATCCGTACGTGTAGTCGTCTCGCCATCATACGATCGGCGACGTTGGCGTCACTTGACATCCATCAATCGACAAGGAGTTTCCGTGACGTCCGATAACTGGGCTCTTGGATATCAAAAGTCGAGTAGGGGATAACTCGCACGAAAAGTGCAATAATCCCTCGATTTTCAAGCTGAAGCAGCAGCCGGGATATGTCTGTCCGTCCGCTGTCTCTTTGCAAGCTCTTTTCGGACGACCCCTCGACTTCCACCCTGTCACTTCCGATCGACTTTCGTTTGTTTTCATAAATCCAATTTCCTCGGCGGAGCTCGAGTAAAGGGGACAGTCGCCCAAGACGTGTGTATGTGTGCGTTCAGAACGAGTGGAAAAATCGGTAATGCCAGTGACGCGAAAACAAACATGTACTTTACGAATTTAAAAAATATATCTCTAAATCAATTCCGAATATAGTTCTGCTGGTGGAAATGAAGTTTAACGTATAATCAACATCAACAGTGTCAGATCCAGGAACACTCACGAAACAATCTCGAACCAATCAGTAACAATCCTTTACAATCAAATCCAACGATAATTGACAATTTGTATCGCATTGACTCGAAAACAAAGTTCCAAATTGACCGTCATAGTCAACGTTGTGAAATATCCTTAAAAGGGGCCACGTGGCCTCGCGTGTACAACACACGAGAAGGGAAGCATTCGAAAGGGGTGTCTATGTAGCCCGAGGGCGAAACGTCTCAAAAAGCATGTGTGCGCTTGTCGAAAAAAATAGGGAGGGACGTGAGCTTGCGTAAAAGTAGCACTTCCGACTTGGCGCCAGAAAGCCTGTGTTCCTTTCTGGAAGTCTATTAGAGACTAACGTATTCGAAGTTTGTTATCTTTTGACCAAATTAGAATTTTTCTAAAGATAATCATCCCTTAAAAATATACTACCCGTATATGTCCAATAGGTAATTCCACCCTACCGATGCGTAATAATGCCTCAGTTCATTTTGGCCCGGTATCAGAATTTCTGCATGCGAAATTTCATTTCTGGTGAAGAGGGACCTTTGTGTCTACTTGGTTTTTTGCTTCCAAGATCCATAATGGCCGGAGTCCAGTTTGCGTAGACGCAAAAACTGGCAGCTTTCGGCTTCATCTAAGTTGAAAAATTAATCCAGCGAATTGAATTAGTTCGAGATGAAATATTTGTTGTTGATTGCAAGAGTTAATCACTTAAGAAGTTAGAGATGAAAGTACCAAGGAAAATAGAGGAAAGCGCTCGTCTAGACGAGTCGATTTCTACAGCCAACTCGAATTAAATAGATTGGAAATGTCTAAAATTCTCTAGCGGGAAAAATAACGACGCTTATTCCCCTAATCAACTCGTTGGAAAACTTTACGGTACGCGCGCCTACTATACTTATTTTCTTCGAAAAAAAAAAGAAATCACTTTATCAATAAAGGAGCCAACGCCGAAAAGTTTGCAGAGAAAAATAACTTCCACTAGTCCCTCCATAACTAAGTCGCTTTAAACTTTCGATGCAGTCGCGATCGTCTTCTAACACACTTTTCACCCTCTGAACGTGTGTTATACTTGCTTGCGTGTTTTATGGAAAGTGCGCCCGAGCGCATACATACATTACGAGCGAAGGAAAATTCGCTTGTTTTCCACACAACGGAACTACTGTGTGTAATAAGAAAATATCTATATATACATCCTCTCTCTGATTCTCTTCAACTTTCCCAGTTACGCTAACGTGATTTCTGACTGGAAGTTTTTCGAATTTCAATTGCGGCGGTTGCAAAATTCTCCTCGATTTGCTCTTTTTCCCAGACTTGCGTTTCTTTCACAGCTTAAAGTCACTGGGCGATAACGTTTATGCGTGAGATTGTTGAAATACTCATTTGTCAAGCGAAAAAAGAAGAGAGAATGTTTGCGCCGTTGTTTTTAGATTCCGTTTAGCGAAATGGCTAAGTAATTTCGGGATTTCTCCGCGTAATTACGTGCAAACGGAAATGATTTCGCCTAAGAGGAAATTATGTCAAGCTACCTTCCGAGCTTAATCCTTAAGTGAGTTGCGATTTATGCTTTAATATCGCGCGTTAATAAGGACTGCGCGGAGAGGGAGATCTGATACGGCTTTTTTGTGGCCAAGAGAAGAGGGAGTGTAGCGAGAGAACGCCAACGACGCAAAAACGAAAGATATATGAACTGGGAATCGGTGTAGGCGTAGTAAGAAACGGATTTGCTTATGGGAAAAAATGCATTCAGTAAACATTCTATACTATAAATTCAGTACATTCACAAATACGATTATCTATCCTAGTGGGGATTATCGTTACTGATAGTATGGGTCAATACTATTGAATAGTACACTCGTAGAATCTTTTATTCACTATCGGGATGATAAGAATGGGATAGAATTATAATTATATATTAGTCCAATACTGGCATGTCAGATTTCACGTGCAGAGAAAATGCTCTTATACCTGTTGACTTATGTATGACAAATACTGTAGCTGAAACCTTGCGCAACTTAATAATAGAGCTTTCTATTATGCACGAGGATTTGACGTAAGCGTGATCAGCAAATACACGTAATTTATGTTTAGAAATAATGTTTAATGTCTAAATAGTTTATAAAGTTATTTGCATTTCTGTTTGGGTGTGGTGTTGACGTTTAGGCCACTTCAGAATACGTTACATTCATGGCAATATCACAATGTTCATGTATTGGTTGACTCTGAATTATCTGGTCACTTCTATTAAAGTTAAATGCAGGATGCGATTCGAAAGCGGATGATGATAAATCCTGTGTTTCTGATGGATTTAACGTTAGGAAGAAGACTTGATTCATTCCTTCGTTTAACGTATCGAGTTTATTACAGTTCAATAATGAATAGCTTATGATTATTTTACCGTTTGAATTGGATACTATCTTGAATTATTGGATTTCATTACTTGCCACTCTTCTTATCACACCAGCATTGATAGAATACTGATCGCGAACAGGCTTACAATCCTGACCACTGCATACGTAACATATCTGTGCATTTATGCATATAGCTATACATTGGATATCACGAACAATTAAAAGAACGTCCACATTATTCAGAACAACGATCGTGTAAGAACACGCAAAAGAAGCGCCTCTCTTGCCTTAGTCGAGAGAATCCAAGCGGTAGCAATTAATTTGCATTTCGCGTTCGTCGGTTCTCTCTCTCTCTCTCTTCCTTCAAACATATATACACACTCACACTTCCCCTCGGTAACAGGGGGCTATAACATCCGCGGGTCGGTCGTTAATAATAATCAGCCGAGGAAAAGAGTAGGGTGAAATTAGACTTCTGGAAAATCTCGCGATGAGAATTTACAGCCGTGGTTCGCACTGATTACATTTCCCTGATTTATCCAAAGTTACCTTTACCAAAACCTACTGAGAAACAGGGGAGAGATGTGATGGATAACTGTGATTTCGAGGAGTAGCTTCGAGAGGATATCGTGATGCTTAGTACGTGTCTTAGTCGTGGGTTGTCCAAGGTAATCGACTGATTTCCAGCTAATTGATGATCCGCTGCACCAAATTAAGTTATACATCCGATACTCTCCAAATGGTATACACACAAGGCAAACGAAGCAATACACTTTGCCTGTATATACCCAAAGTGGAATAAAGGTTACAGCGTAATCTCCCTTTATTTTTTTATTCTTTTGCGCGTTTTCCTCCGCAGGAAACAGATGCAAGGAAAACGAGCTCTAATCGCGGTAAGCCAACCGAGCCACAAGAAGAACTTTAAATCTCCAGTGATTTCAAGGAATTCTTTCCGCCTCGTTACTGCGGTAATGGCCCAAGTCAAAAGCGTGAAATATACCTCAAAATACTCAACATGATTCTCTCTCTCTCTCTCTCTCTCTCTCTCTGTACCTTATTGTTACCGAAAAAAGAAGAAACAATGTTTACACGAGCGTACCGTTATTTCCATCGTGTCCAGCATTTTTCACACGTCTATTTCAGCAGCTCGCGTTCTGAGACTCTTTGTCGCTTTAATTCCTCACCTCGTAGCTTCCTAACTGTCTAGCTATATACACGTGAATGCAAAAAGGAAAAGCAGCGCGTTTCGATCCCGTATTTATAGACATCCTGGAAAAGAAGAAGAAGACGATAAGTTATGCGATGTTTGCCCGCCCCAGCCACTCATTCCTTGTCCATAACTCTCCCGGCAGTGACAGTCCCCGAACGGAAGGGTGTGCTCCTCTTCTTCTTCTTCTTCTTCTTCTTCTTCGCGTCTCTTACTTTTCCCTATACCAGTGTGCTGTAGGGAAATTGAATGCTCGCGACTCGCGTCACTGTCAAATTGATAACCGCGGTGACTTTTTTTCTTCTTTACGCCACGAGAGTTATATACAGTCTCGCTTCCTTCCGTCGCTCTTGATTTTTCGAGCTTCACTAGAGGTAGCTCGAAGAGAGAATAAAAAAAAAAATAAAAAAAAAGAAGTTCCTTCGCTTGTGTTTTGAATGGATGACGTCGCCTAGTAAGTGGTATGTAATAAGACAACGTCGGAGTCTACTAAGCTCATTAAGTTTTTCTGGTCATCTTCTAACAATGGATAAATTCTGGCAATAAAGTTACGAAATTCGATTTACCGAAAATCACCGGGCTATACATGCATCAACGAGAAAATACCTTACATAAATCCATGCGGCCTTGCTATTTTTACGACGCTTATTTAATAGCAACTGGCATACATCGCATAAAAACCGATGGAAAAGCCAGGAAATTGATTTTTCAAAAACTCCTTCTATCTCTGCGAGTCACAAACTATATAATACAAAAGCCACCTCGAAGAAAAGACGCCTGGAGGAGGTGGTGGTATGTAACGAACGTGCACCTTTTGCAAATGTCTCGTGCGTTATGTATACCTATACATAAATATAATAAAATATATATATATATATATATATATATATATATTTATATAAATTCATCGATAGATCCTCGTAAAGTCACGAGCTAATGCGTAACCCTTTCGTTCTTTGCTCGCAGCGTGTCGCGCTTGTTTTATTGTTATTCCTTTTTTCGGCATTTTTACATAACACACGCGGCCCTTTTTTATCCATATGTTCGCGTGAATTATTCATACGCCGAGAGGAGGGAGAAATTTACTTAAATACGCGGCTGCTACCGGCTGAAAATTATGTGCGCCGAGAGCGCGTTGTGTTTAGCTATTATATACGGGAGAAAAGAGCTTTTATCGAGTTTCTGGCTCTCCATACAACGCATATCGTCCAATTATTTTGTTTATGTGTCTATTAACTGGGCGGAATTTCAATGGGAGCAATGTGTTCTTCCTTCCTTTTGCTTTATTGTACAAGATATCGAGATATGTTTATCAGCTGCTTTTATACTGATATCCAAATAGATAATATTCTCGTTGCGATGTATCTATGTATACAAACAAGTAATATCTCAATTATTGTTAGAAAACAAAGTGTTTAAAGAACCTTCGCCTCCTTTTCAAAAAAAGAAATGAAAAAAATATTATATATACATATAATATATACGAAACCCGTCACATAATGTTTAATTCATAGACCGTATCGGTTCCGAACTACCACATTTTTCCCTATTTTCCAAGTGAATAATAATCCGAATATATTTATATATACACACACGCACGCATATATATATATACACACACAAGATCTGTTAATCTTTCCCTCTAAAATTCATACGCATTAAACAGGCGTCTTTTTAACCCGGAGTGCCACTCAGGGGCTACTATACTGCTTTTAAGCTCCATGAATTATATCTTCAATACGAAAGTTTTGCAAACTCTTTAGCAAGAAGTAACATAATACAAAAGTTTCATCTCAGCTCGCTAAATTTTAACTTACATCTATATATATATATACCACACTATCAAGAATACCCTATCCCTAGTCGGAATTGCCGGTACTGGAACGGCCCGTTGTTGGCAACACTGGCCCTTTACTGGCAGCCAGAATGCAGGTTCGGTATCGGGATGATAAGAAAACTGTACTGGCCCAATGCTGGCATAAAACTGGCGCAGTACTGGTTCTCAAGTATGGCCCGATTTTATCACAGCCGAATCGAATATACTTCCTATATTCGAATCGTATCATGCAATACTCCGAAACTACCCTCTGACCACATGTATACACGTGACTTTTTTCCCCCTAATGTAACGGTGAAGCGCAACTCTGGTATTTACTTTTTTTTTCCTTTCTCGAGACCTCTGCACACACACATATACATGGATATGAATACCGCTTTTAATCCCCCTGAAAATGCCCGACATATCAGTTTCGCATAATTTCGCAGCGCGCGCGCGCGCGCAGTTGAAAGCGAAAATTCCCGATCGACTTTCATAGGTACGTGCCTAGCATAGTACCATTAGACACAGACAACAAAGGCCGCGAATTTTTCTGGCTTATAAGGTTTCTTCTCTGCGGTGAGCCAGGGATGCGTGAAACAAGTTCTGACGCGCGTGGTTTGCCGTGTAAAAAATCTATACGGAAAAAGAGCGAGTTAGATACACACACACATATATATGTATATATGTGATAGGGGGAGAGAAGAGCGACGCGTAGCCATTAATCAGTGACGGTAATATCGGTAGTCTGCAGAAGTCACGCGCGTGAAAAATTAGGCTGAGTTTACTTCGCGCTCGTGGGATTATGTGCGGAACAGATTATCGTTGTTCTGCAAATGCTATCCGAGATAGCGAAGATTTGTCTCGTGGAGGGGCGAGTTTTCAAATCTCACAGGGATGACAATTTTTTTTTCTTTTTTTTTTTAAGTAATTACGTGCCGGAGGTTAGGACTTTGCAAGTCTAAGGTGTATACAGTGTATTTACTTAAATTGCCGTGCTTCGTCATCCTTAAGAGAGGTTACTACGTTGATTATTCAAAAACAGGGTGGACCTAATCAACGTAGAGATCGCGCAACACTCCGATCCATCAAAAGTGCCATGACTTCTAAAAACTGGCGAAATTAATCATCTTGTAAAAGGAAACGTGGAAGAAATCGTCATTATACGTTGTACAAGCTTGTCTGGTATCTCGTTCGATGATTTCCAAGCGATATAGCTGTCGCTTATTTTAGGCTAATTGAGTCTTCAAGCTGATTATAGACTTAGTATCCGTTTACAGTACATTCCAGCTCATTTTCGTATGTTGGTTTAGTTAAAAGTAGGAACCGTTACGAGCTATTTTGGGAAAGCAGATGATCGTGCATTGTCTCGTGCTTGCCAGTTATCTTAAAATACATCGAAATTTCGCTCCAGATAGTTCGTGGTCTTAACTCGCGTTTGAAAAATCGTTCGCTCGTCAAGATTCGCAACGAGACAATGCGTCGCGAAATAAAAATAAATTCAATCGTCACCGAAACGTACGACATAATTCTCAACGTTTTATACGAAATAACAAATTGCACAACGTGTCAGACGAACTGTACCTAAAATGTAACAAAAAAAAATAACATTTAAATTTTCACTTCAGTCGCAGCTACCTCATTTCAGAATGTCGCGTCTGCAGTCGTCCAATTCAATTCCCCGAGCGAAAACACAAAAACCCGTCCGTGGACAAAGAGAGAGCGTCGAAAAAAATTATCAATCTCATTCCCATATATACCATCGTATCGTTGCGACAACGCATGAAACGTAGAGTAAAAAAATAGAAGAGCGACAGAGACGAGTAAAATCATCCGCACTAATTAACGGTACACGTGTTTTCAACTACTATATCGAGCTTTCCTTTTTTTTGTTCCAGCACAATGCACCGGCGCCCTGGGAATGGAGTCGGGAGCGATTCCTGATGCTGACATCACTGCCAGTTCCAGCTTCGATAGCGGCAACGTCGGCCCTCATCACGGACGGTACGTCTACGTCTCTTTCTCTATGTGTGTGTGCATGTGTATATCTATGTACCAGATATACATATGTGCCTATTTTTCTGTTTCTTTTTTTTTGTTTTGTCCCATTTGGCATTTTTATCACACCGTTTCGCGTTTCCACCGTGGATTCGGTGACCAACACTGGAAACCCAAGACGCGCGTAAATCTTCAGGCGCGTCGTGTGTTTTCGGGAGATTGAAAAATAAAGGAAACGAGCGAGTTATATATGGTGCCTAAGTGAGTGGTCGTGGAGCCTGAAATGTGGCGGTAATGAAAGAAAAATAGAGGATAGTAAGACTGTACAAGAGAATTTACGAGTGGCTACTGTGGAACAGTCGAATTATCTTGATTTCATTGTTTTACGATCGCCTCGCATTCGTATTCTTCGCTCTAATACTAAACTTTTTTACAAGTTAACTTTTTTTATATTGTTCAAATATTAAGACACGTTTCTGATAAATAAATTTTTTCAAATTTTTTCAAATTGCATATTCATTTTCGTCAATGTAATTTTTATGCATACAAACATGCGTTGATACGTGTTTTGTTACGTTGCAAACGTGGCTATTTAAATTCCTCTAGGATC
Organism: Apocrypta bakeri; assembly: GCA_018906985.1. Classification (NCBI taxonomy): domain Eukaryota; kingdom Metazoa; phylum Arthropoda; class Insecta; order Hymenoptera; family Pteromalidae; genus Apocrypta; species Apocrypta bakeri. The sequence goes on from JACCIA010000005.1 coordinate 3,953,892, forward strand.
TTATTGTATTACATTACTTATCTCGCGATAACGATTTGACATTGATTTCAATTTATATGCTCCTAATTTTTATCAAAATTAGTACTTACTCTGAACGGGTAGTCTGTCTGATCTCGAACTCTCCAGCTTGCGTTTACATTAGTCTTGATAAAAGCAACATAAATCTTTAACGGGTAAACGTAGTAAATAACCGAAAGTGAAAATTTTCCCACGTCACAGCAGAGTGCAATGTAGACGTTCCAAAAAAAATACAAAATCAAAATATACACAAGACACAAAGAAACTTACAGCGACGAAGAGACAACGCGCGAAAGAACATCGCACACAAGCACAGTATTTGCGTGGGCGACTGCTTATGCGACGCTGTAGATTTTCTAAGCACGCGCTGCTACCAACGCTCTGAAGAACAAAAATTCGTCCGACAACTATAAAACATTCTCCGCGCTGCATGTTTATTACGCCAATATACCTAATGCGCGAGACACGCTTGGCTTTATGGAAATTCCTGACGAGAAAGAGAGAGAGAGAGAGAGAGAGAGAGAGAGAAGCGTAATTTTACGTGCGCGCGTAGCGAAATTCTCCGATCGTAAAGTCTCTCGATGATACGCACTCGTGTGCGGGAGTTTGGCGCTCGATTGACGGCCAACTGTGAGAATAACTTAATTCGATGATCTTTCCTGGAAATATCTACTGTATAAAATATATTGCAGACAAACATGCGTGGAATTGAATAAACACTCCATAAGCTAGTTCAATGTAATAAAAAATAATTCCTTGTCGAGATTTCAACACAAGTAGTACACATTTCACCAGAAATGATATTCAACCATACCTGATAAACATTTAACCAGAAATGATATCTAACCATCATTGGTAAATATTTCACTATAAATCGATACAACCATATTTGACATTTCGCCAAATTAAGGTGTAACTTTTACCAGAGACATTAGTCAACCGAATATAAGAGATGGTAAATTCGTGCATGTGATTGGGCTAATAGTTGAACAATTTACGGTGAAATTGTTATCAGGGATTCTCTGGAAGAATCAGCTTAAAGAATCGCACCTCAACAAGCTATGCACAACTATTAATCTCACATCTCTCAGAGCTGACGCTTCAGGATCGTCGTCCGACAATGAGGATTAATGAAGCCTACGGCACGCGTCCTCGAGCTTTTCGGTGAAACCCTTTGCTCTAATTACGCTCGGCTGCATAATTATCTTGATCGAGCGACGAGACCTTCGCAAATTTCGATGACGCGCGTTTATCGCCTCTGATGTATTGCACGACGAAGCTTGAGACACGCGCGCGTGCTACTGTTTTCGAGCGCGGATTATCGAATTCGGTGAAGCGAGGCTTTTGAGAAATTATGATAACGAGATTCATTTGTTATGCCATATAGTTATACTACAATGAACAAAACAAATTCAGTTGAAACAACAGATTTTCGTGTTAAATACAAGACACTTTAGATAAACTTGAGCTGATAATCAATGGTCATTTTTTGTTAAATCAGTATCTATTGATTTAAGCGAGTCGATTCATGTAAATCAAACAACACAAGGTTTAAAAGTATAGTGAAAAAATCAGTATTTGCTTCTGGGGATTTGCTGGAACTATTTTAATCTATAACCATACGTGTAATTATAGAATAATTAATTTACAGAAGAAGTACGAATTTACAATTGACGGAGTAAATAATACACTAATTTCGACCTAATAGATTCGCATATGCAAATTCGAAACGCGTTGTTTGGATAACATAAATAATTGACCTGAACTATGTGTGTTTGCGAGTATAAAAAGGCACGTGTCGTTGGCTATTGGGGCCATTCAGAATTAGAACATAAAATGCAGTTGTTATTTACAGAATAAGAATAGAAAATCTGAAGTATGGCATACCAAATCATATTTTACTGTACACATGAAAGCTATGCATGCACTATTTGGCTCCCGTCCGGTAGGTCACCTTCAACTAACAATGTAGAAACGGTCTTCATGCTTTTCACACTAACTGGCGTTCCAATCGTTCATATATTCATCACTAGTAAATTACAATTATCCATTACGTTTTCTTGCATTCCACTTGACAATTTATATTAATGCTTTTCCTATCGATTTAATTGAATATTTTTCTGTCTGTACCATCTTCCAACCGTCCGATTTTAACCTAGACCTCTGTCGCGTCCTTGTTATGTTACTACTTCGCGCGTAGTAATTCTTCGCTGCTTCACCGCCTTTTCTAACCTTCATCCCTCGCTCAGTAAGATAGAAGTAGAAAAAAACAACAACAACAACTCTGGCAAGAACCGCTAGCTTCCTTACGAGACTCGAAGTCAGAAGCCGGTGCAGTGCACTTCTGAAGTGTCAGAAGCTAAATTACGTTACGACCTTCGCGTAAAACCTCGGCCGTTTAGAATTAGGAATCATCCCGATGTCCGCTAGACGGGCGACTCTTTGAGCCTCCTGTCCGCGCCATAACTCATAGCCCATTAAGGGTCCCTCCTTTCGAACACACTTTGATACAGTCCGCGAGAGCATCAAAGACATTCCGCTCCGTGTTGCGAAGATAAATCTTCGCCTCGCGAGACTCTATACGATTACGTTCTCTCGCTGTCGCGTATTTTTTCCAAACTGCGGATGTCGTAACTTCGCGGGATATTTTTGACACGGCGTGTATCGCGTCTCAAAAAGAACAATTTCTTTTTTTCGCTTAGTGGATACGTCAAAAATCGCCGATCTTACGCACGAAAGCTCCAAAAGGCCCGAAAGAGATAAAGAGTAATTAGAGCGAAGACAGCGAGTGAAATACAGAGTGTCGAGAGAGCGGAACAAAGACGAGCACGTACACACATAGGAGATGAGAGAAATGAAATGCGCGTTCCACAAAGCGAGTTAGCCGAGTGCGAAAAGTGAGAAGAAGACGCGGCGCGATGACTGTAGTCTCAACACGCATACGTCCACCTACGTAATACAATTATCTTTTTTTCCAGACAACGAGAGAAATTGACTAGTCAATATGCATTGATTTCGATGGGGAATTTCTGTTAAAAGTGAGGTTATGTTATTACAGACTGAGAGTCTATTTCACTATATGTACCAATTTTCATTGTGGATTGTATTAAGTAGGAAATGGAATGAGAGAGGATAAATCGCATTTTGAACTCGGTGTGACTTACTTACGATTTATAATAAACCGTCGCTATTGATTCTCAAAAAACTTAAATACACTATATAGATGTCTTATAAATAAACGTTTTATTACAATACATATTGGCAATATCCCAGTGCATACACTCACATCGCATGCCCGTAGTTATTTACAATAAGCCGTTATACGTACTCGTACAGAAAATGCGTTAATATTTTATAGCTTGCGAGTTTTATTTCTGGTGTCCCCTAGCGGCAAAAAATGTCAACTTTTGAAAATTAACTAAGTACACCAAGCAATAAAAAAAGAATATAAATAGGTTAACTGTATCAGGTTTCCTGAACTTTCTAGTAAATTTTCACGAACACACGAATAGTTCTCACATATGCGTTGCAGAAAATTGACCGTTTCTTTTAGTTCTGCTACTGACAGCTGGCAATTTTCTACGTATTTTTAATTCCAGTCATCGGAATCGAAAAACTCGTGACTTTTGTTTTTCACGTGGCCACTTGCCTCGCTGTCAAAAACATTTCCACGAAAAAAAGGCTAATTCGCTCGTTACTCCCTCTTTTACTGCAACGAAACGTGTCTCCTCAGCTCAACACTTCCTGCACGTAGTCCCTCCTGTATCTCGTTTCCCCATCTGTTTCGCGTCTCTCACAGGGCCTCTCTTTGTTTCTCTCCTCTCTGTCTCACTCGCGAATTCGCGCGCAAGGAAGCTACACAATTAGCAATCGAAGTGGCTCTCTCTCTCTCTCGCTCTCTCGCAGGAATATGCGCGCGCGCGAATAGAGGAGGAGTCGCTGCTGCTGAGCTCCTCATCTTTAATTCATATCGCGCGCTTCCGCGAACGCGAAGCTCGATCGATAAATTATAATTTCATCGCGTATTCCGTGCCAGCCACGAGACTCCGCGGCTTATCCGTCAAGTGTGCGATACAAAGAGGGCTGAGATTTTCGAGGATCTTTTTTGTTTCGCTGACCGTTTTGTCTAGGACTTCCAAAAGAGCGACCCTCTTGATTATGCATGCATTTGCTGTTTTCCAAAAGGACGGACTCCCGAGTTACGTTTTTCGTTTCGTATTTTTGTATTTCTCGCGATCTTAGTGGGAATTGCCAGTACTGGTCCTTTGGCATTCGGTATACTGGCTCTCAGTACTGGTCCATCCTTGGTTCAATATCAGGATGATAAGAATAAGCCACAATTGTTATACTGGACTGTTGTATAAACCTTTGTTTAATTGCATCAGGTCGACTAATGTTCGCCAATACTGACACAGTACAATACTGGAAAAGTACTGGTTTGCTTAATTCCTACAAGTCATTTGTCTTGTATTTATAGGGAATCCCGAAATTTAAAAAAAAACTGACAACTACCCCAACGCAATAGCAAAGCTGCGATAAATCAGTCCAAGCAATCTCGCCCTTACATCCGCAGCCGCCAGAGCGACATAAATCGCGAGAAGCCTACAGAGCTCGGCTACAGAGAGATAAACGTGTTGTTACTGTATGTTGCAGGTTGCGGCAGGATAGCTCAGGAGGCGCTTGGTGTCCGAAGCCTCAGATCACGACGTCGTCGAATGAGTACATCGAGATAGATCTACATAAGGTGCACGTCATCACAGCCACTGAAACTCAGGGACGCTTTGGTAATGGTCAAGGAGTCGAATTTGCCGAAGCTTATCTACTTGAGTATTGGCGACCTTCGCTTGGAAAGTGGGTGCGATACAAGAACCAAAACGGAGAAGAGGTAAGCTATTACAGTTTATGAACGTGCTTATATGTAGACAAAGCTCTTTTTAATATTATTTAGTAATTTCTTTATTTAATATTAGACAACTATATCTTGGTTACTGGAGTTACTGGATAAATACAGAAAACAAATTTTTCACGATGGTTCTTTAAGTTACAGGATCTCAAAGTTGGCATTTTCTGCCTATTTTCAAAAAAAATTTTAACTTCTCAGAGTAGCATTTATCGTTAAAAACACAAAAGGGACTTTTCTTGTAAAATAAGTAAAACTTTACAAATAAAATACTTTGAAACCTGTAGTTGCAGATCATAACAATCTCCTAAGTCATCAAAGTTAGTTTTGAAAAGGTTCGATCTTTAGTATCAACATGAAAAAATGCATAAAGATGCCTTGCATTTAGTTTCTACAAACGTCTTATCATGTCATAAAATTTGAGTTTCTCAACATTTCTAGTAAGAAACATAGTTCCGAAGAACAGTTAAAAAATATTGAAAGAAAAAATGTTTGAACTGGTCAATATCTATCAGAAAATGATCCATACACATATACGTATATTAATTTGTGTTTTTAATCTGTGATTAACCAGTACAGTAGGATATAAATATAATTAACAAAAAAAAATAACATACATATTTTATGAATATATAATCCGTAATATAATTAAAAATTGTAGGTGCAACAAAAGTCGTGGTTGCGTAAAAAGAGTAGCCTTTATTTGAAAAATATTTCAGGATCGTAACTTTTTTTTTATTCGAACGACTCAAGCGCGTTCTCGGTAAATAATAAGCCTTAGCAGACGATATAAACTCTTTTCAAAGAGCCATGGTTTTATTTTACGCTCTCCAGAGTACTGTAAGTCATTCGGGAGAATTTTATTTAGAGTAAAATTCAGTCCTACGGCCGCTTTCTCGTGTGTTAAGGTAAACTTTGAGAAAAATGACGGACAAAACGATGTAGCCATAAAACCAGAGCGATATATTTTCTCTTCGCGAAGGAGGGGAAAGGCTATTCATCTAAAAGAAAAAAAAAGCTGAAGAAGAAGAAGAAGCTTTTCTCGTGGTAATGGCGTGTACATTCGCGATAAAAAAATCATCAACCGCATGAAAATGAACCTCCGCAGTGTTGCAAGCTCGAATTTCGGTGACTACGGTATTTCTTCGGGAAAGTCTATGGGATATAATATAACAAATATTTTTCGAGGGTCCGACAAGCGCAAAGTCCCGGTAGTGAAACGCCGCGGAAGGAAAGAGGGACGCGTGAAAAGTGACTGTAAAGGAAAAAAATTCAGGCGAGCTTTTCTTTTTTGTTAGGGTCAATTGTATTTTCTGTCTTCTGTGGCAATAAAATAAAAAAAACTAAATAAATAAATATTAACTTCCCGATAAATCATGCATGCAAAAATAGCAACACGCTGGCACTTAGCTCTCCCTACCTTCTCATTACCATAAATAAAGCATCGTCACGCGAATTAATAATAAAAACGAGCGGTTGCCTTTATCCGCCCACCTCGTGTTTTCTTATGTAAACGATCGAGCTTCAGAATTATCAGAAAAAAAACTATGTACCTTTCGTGAAGAGAAAATAAGTCCTGTAGCGATTCACTACTGCTGCAGCGCAGAAGACGAGAGAGGCTTATTTGTGTTCGTCCCGGCGAGTATCGGATCAATAAAATAAGGGAAGGTCGTCGCGTGCCGTCGGGTCAGCCCTTCTCTCTCTCTCTCTCTCTCTCTCTTACCCACCTGTCTGGATAGGTGAGGCCAAAACTCCCTCGACTATAATTACTTTCGCTGCGCGCGAGCGACTGTTACGCTCTCTTTCTTGTGTTTTTTTCGAGTCGCGAATTTCATGTGAATTAAGGAACGAATTTAATTGTAATTCGACTATTAACGGAGTCAGTAATCACTGGGTTGTAATGTCTGTCGGGAAAATTAAATCGAACGACTGGCTCCTTTAATCGTTGTTATTATTTTGGAGGATAGAGCGAGATTTAGTCTTGGAATACAAAAGAAATCCCGAGCTTTTAAAGCTCCTCACAGGCCAATCTTATCTCCGTAGGATTTACGACGAGCTGCTCCACTTTTCGCACTCGCGAAACAATTAAATAAATCGTTAACCAGTCAGTCTGTAAAATTTAATGAATTTCTCTCATTCGATAATACCGAAGCCTCTTAAAGTCGCATTAGGGACTGGAGACCAAAAATAGAGCACATCGTAGCGGCTTCGGATTTCCCGCAAGAAGAAGAAGAATTTCTTCCCTTCTCGACATTAATGACATTCTTGTCGCGCAATTAAACAAAGGCTCTCGCCTTATCCGACTTAATCTTCGCTAACGACTGAACTTGTCCGGCTCTTCGAATAAGCCAGGAAGTGTAGAGCGTATTCCAGAAAGGGAAAACAGTTATCTCTCGCTTTTCTTTTTCTTTACTTTTCTTCTTACGATCGTGATTGCGTTTATGCCTCGTTTGATATGGGAGGGATATGGTTCTCTGTCCTTCATTGATTTCTTGCCAAAGTAATCCGTAATATCTCGTGTACTGTGATAAACTGGAACAGTGAAACATTTCGTATATATTTGTAAACATTAATTGTTTATATTGGAATTTCACTGTTTTATGAGCGCATTTGTTGAAAAAATTTCCTTAACAACAGTCTGCTGAACTAGAAAGGTGGAATTTCATTTGACGTAGAGATGATTTTATAATGTTGTTTACAAGTGGGGGAATTTTTCGGTATAATTGATGAAGAATAAAAAAAAGGCGCGGATGTTTGATGTATCATCTAATGCAAGAGATACTGTGGAAACAAGTCGGTGACTGGTAATCAAAAAAATGTTCGGAACTCATTACTCATTTTTTCAATGCCTAAGTGTTCGTTATTTTTTCTATAAAATCATAAACTTTTGTAATAACCAAAAAATTATTCATTTATTTATTGTTTAAATCGTAAAAATTACATAAGTATGTCTAAAACTCGCACTCATTATTAAAAAAAAGAAAAATGTTCACCATCGAAACCAATGTAAAACAGACCTTTGAACAATGAAGCTTGACATCCCATCGGCAAAAAAATCCAAAGTAGAATCTCGCGCACGTATTAACATAACGTATTATATGGGCGTTGGTCGGGAGGGACCACGCCTCTGACTCCCGCGATGGAATTTGTCAACGCCCGAAATGACAGTCTCTCGATGTAATAACGAAAATCGAGCGTCGTCGATAAGATTCCCTTATGAGTCGATCGTTAATTGCAGCGAGTTGAATTTCCGTATTACATATCCCACGAGCGAATGGAGATATTCCATGGAAGCGAAGAATACGCATGGAAGAAACGCGAAATTCGATAGACCTGGGTGTGTTCGAACGCGCGGAATTCGAATTCCGTGGATATAGTCGCTGCGAGATCGTTATGCGAGAATTTACCGCAGACTAAATAAATTGAGAAAGTTACTTTCTAATAGCGCATTTTCACGGGACAGCTGAGTAAAAAAAAAGAAAAAAACAAAAGATCGCATTTCGCAAATAAATCCACGTTTTAGGCTGTTGGATTTTAGCTTATAGTGGAGACATTGTAGACACAAGCGGTTGAAATAATGTTTTATTAAACTGTTCCGTTTAGAATTGCAATAATTTAACGTGTAAATTACCGACTGGAAAGTGTCGTTCGGAGAAACGGCCGGCGCGGGTTATCTAAACGGTTGATAAAAATCAGATGTTAACAGGAACGTAAATGTAAAATACGCGCATAACTGTTTGGACAATTTCGCGGTGGAAAAATTCGGAACGTCGCCGCGTACAGTAAACAACGCAGATTTTTTCTATATAATTCAAATTATTATTATTATATTCCTGAGAGCTATTCCCAGTGGCAATAAAGCCGAACGTATAAGCGTGGGTGTATATTTTCCGCAACAAAATTCAAGGCTCGTCGATAAAACTGTCCCTCTCTTCTCGCTATGTCTTTTCATTCATCCTTTTGAAAGAACTTCGAGAAGGTCATCAGCGTCGTCTACGCGTGGAAACACCTCGGCGTTTTAACGATAAAAATAATAATTCTCAACCATCGACACTTTCGATAGGGACGTATATGTGACATTGAATAAAAATATACATACCCTCGGCTCTTTACAACGCGTTCCCGCGTATGAATCGAATCACCGCTATTTTCTGTATATGCGTGTTTGTCGTCGTTATATTTATGCCTCTACTTACCTTTGCAATCGACCACTTATTAAATACAATTTCTTTTCTATTGTAATAAAAAACATGTTTGCATATATATATGTGCGTATCTGTGTCTGCGCGTATCTGTGCGTGTATGTGTGTGTAGAGTTAGATTTTCTTTGGGAGTGAAAAATCTCACAGTCTCTCTAGATCGTTAGTATCTGCATTTAATGGCGTTAACGATTGCAGTATGCGTGTTTCCACGTATAATGCTAATTAAGCGTGCACCGCACATTTGTAAATTATATTTTTTCCGTTAGCCACGCATATGTACACTGAGCGTGCAAATCTCATATATGCATATAAAATATTTCCTTTTATTTTATACCAAATGACGTTAATAAATGGTATTCGATTGTCAGTATATATATATATATATATAAATATATATAGATATATATGCTTAATTATTATTAAAGAATATATATATATATGAATTGGATGATAATATATCTGTATTCCTCTCCGATTTAATTATAATATAGGAAGCTAAAATAGTTAAAATACAAAACAATTTATTTTACACGAAGAAACGATCTTTTTATAGTTTAAGAAATTAATTGTCCTGTATATTGCAAACATTTTTTCATTGTGAATACAATTTCAAAATTGTACTTCTTGCAATTATAGATTAAAAATTCCGAATTATGTCGAATTTTATAAAATTATTATACTATTGAATGTTGATGAACAATTTACTATCAATTGGCGAAAAATAATAAAAAATGTAAAAATAATCTGCTTTTTTTAAGACTGATACGTAATGAAATGACTTTCTACTATTAACTTGAAAACACATAATGTCGATATGATAATTTTCAAACTCATTAAGAAAGTACGCAAGAAGAAAATTTCTACTACCCTGAAAAAATTTTTTTAAAATCTATACACCATACAAATACATATCCAGGAGAACATTCAAGTCCAAAAAGCGCGCGAAATTCAAATAAAACCTTATCGCCTCATTAATATTAACGTCGTCGATTGTGTAATAAACCACGATCCGAGAATATTAATACAAATATATATATATAAAATGTCGGCATTACACCCGTGCGTTTTTACGAGGGCTAAATCGATCGTCGGCATCAATAATTCATGCACACAGCCGAAACATGCTACGAAATTACACTGTCGCGACGGAATATTAATGATTCGTCCGTAAATAACATTGTCTAAACTCTCTTGCTCTCTGGCATTCCGTAAAACTGCAACTCACCCACGATTTTTCACAGCCACAGCGGAGACGTGGTCTTCCGAAAAAAAAGCCAGCCCTAGCCGCAAAAAACTCGTTCACGCTCGTACACACACACACACACACACATGTATATACATATACCATAAATAAGAATCCCGTCGTCGTCCTCCCTCGTCATTCTTACTTCCGTCTTAGGCTTATACTCGTTCTTTCTCGCGTATCATTATCGCTTCTACTTTTCGTGTTGTGTGTTGTATCGCAGTTATGTGTATAAGTATAGACTGGCTGTAGCGCACTGTTTGCGTGACGTAGGAAAAATGGGAAAATTTTTAAAATTTTTTTCTTACTGAAGCGTAATAAGACAATCTTTTTGTATTTACTGATTGAGTAGAGACATCCGATTGGGGGTCAGAGTAGTTAGGGAAATGTATTATTTGAATACATTTAAATAAGTTCAACTGGTCCATTAGTTAACTTTTAACAATGCACTATAAGCGATTTTTTTTATATATTTTATATAACTAATTTAAATTTATTTAATTTTAAGTAATCTCATTTAAAAGTGTCTTATCTACTCAAATCCGATTTCTTCATTGTAATCAACATTTTTACGTGAATTTTACTCAATAATTTTTTCCCTACATACTGAAAAATAACTTCCAACTTAAAATTTTATATTTATTTTTCATTTTCTCGTTTTCCTACGCCATGCAGACAGTGGAACACTCGTTATAGATCTATAAGTAGGTATGGCGTTTCTTTTTCCGCCTCATTGCTATGGAAAGAGCTTTCTAGTGTGGCAATTGTGTCTAGCGATTTCCCCCCCCCCCCCTCTCTCATTCTCAGTATTGATTTATCGATGGTGTCTAAGGCAGCTTCTAATTATTTCTGCGATATCGCGGCAATGAAATATTAATACCCCACGTGTGCAAATTCATAGCGTAGAAAGTTAATCGAGCCATAGAGAAAAAAAAGAAAAAAAAATTCCTTTTCTAATCTTTCGCTGAACTACCAGCAATTTCCTGACAAGTTGAGAATTATATAGTTATATACACTGTCATTCCCATCGTCGTCGTTGGCACACGTGTGACTCTTCCCTCTCCCCCGAGTGAATGACCTCCTCCCTATGGTTGCCCCACATGCATCTAAGTCCATACATCTTCCCTCTTCGCATATATAGCCTAGCTGCGTTGTACTACCACCTACTTATCCACCCGATGTTTAAGCTCCAACTCGAAACGAGCGACTCTGCTATTCACTGAGAGTCTTCGGGAATCGCTAATAAAGCGTTGTTCGCACACTGCACTGAAGCACTTTGCCTGATGAATCTGGATACCTTTTTCTCTCTCTCGCTCTCTGTCTCTCTATTTCACGACGACAAATGCGATTTTACGCTGGAAATAACGCGGTTAAAGTATAGATTTGTTTGATGGAAAAAGGAAAAAAAAAATGAGAAAAGGAGATAGACAAGAAGTCCGATTCTTTACCTTCGAGAGTAAAAAAGCTCCCAACCAAGCAATAAAAGCTGCTGCTATAGAGTCGGTCCCGCGAGGAGAAAAGAGTACGAGTCCCGCGGTCGCCCTATCCACCTTTCGATCTCTCTAGACCAGAGAACGATTCTCACTGACCTCGTCGTTTTCTCGGGGATAACAAAGGCACGATTCCTTACTCTCCACTTATGAGATGGTTTCTCATGTACGTGACCGGTTACTAACAGGTGCAAAGATCTGATCAGAAACTTACATATATATGGAGAAACTCGTCGTAGGAAAATTTAATAAAAATATAGCTAAAATTACTGTATTAAATAGAATGTAGAGGAAAAATTATTATTTTAAGCAGTAAAATTTGCTACATAAGTTGTGCGTAAATTTACTGTACATATTTATTGAGCTTGAAAACGCAAATTAAATAAATCACAAACAGAAATATTTTTGTTTACGTGTAAGGAACAGTTAACACCTTTAATGTTACTAAAAATTTAGATTCTCGTAGAACAAATATCACGGAAAATTGAAAATAAGTAGATTTTGTAATGTAGATTTTATAATTAAAAATGATATTATTACAGCTACTCATAAACTGAATAAACTTTTTGAATAAATTTTTCAACGTAAAATTTACATGTATAGTAGGTAATCTACAATAAGTTTTGAATAATTCAAATAGAGCGAGCGGCGGTATTAATTAACAAAAGACTAAATTTTTAGTTTACATCAAGTAAATTTTCATTATTACACGAATGAAAAAATAATTTAATCATTTCATTGAAATTTCATAATTTAACACATAATTGATTTTTTTACTCAATTCTCATTCAAACAGAGCAAGAACCACAGAGTATTAATTACGACAAAAGACTTTTAGTTAACAGAAAAGATGAATTTTCAGTTACGACGAAAAAAGGGCGTATTCACGTGATTGAAATTTCATAATTTAATGTAAAATGGAATTTTTTATTCTACGATAGTGTAAAGGTGTATTTCGCCCTTTAAAGGTATTTTATAAACTCGCTTTAACTGTAAGAGCATTGAAGTTGCTGGCGCTGGATAGAACGTCAAAGCGAAAGAAAGAGAGAGAGAGAGGAAGTTCTATGTAAGTCTGTGTACGAGATTACAGGTCGATATTGTCTTTCTCATGCTCTTTGTACGCGGCGCTCTTTCGACTTGTTATCTTTTCTACGCTTGGAAAATAATCTTTGTATGGAAGTTTCGTAGTTTCAAGTTAAATGAGAGAGAGAATAATGCAAACACGGTTAAGAGGTACGAGAGCAGTTACGTTAGAGGCTTTCACATAAATTTTTTTTTAATTTCCTTTTTTAGTCTAACTTCAGTATATTGGATCGTCTTTGAGTATGTAGGTCAGCAGCATTGAAATTGCAAATTTTAATAAGAGCTGAATGAATATTTGAAAGAACCGCATTGTTCGATTTTACACTGGCATAGTGAGGATTTATGATAGCAATAAAAGCATATTCTATGCTTTTCAATGGCTCGATTATAGTTTGATAGCTCGCAATAAATAATCGAAAATAATTCAACGACTCAATACACGTGTTCGAAGCATATGAATATTATTATACCAAACAATATCTTTCTCCGTAATATTTATCCGACAGAGAGAAATCGTTCTCTCCTTAGTTAATGCCACGGCTGTTCTAATTGGAGCTAATATCTAGTAGTGACATTTTTAAATCTCACGATAGCGATAAGCGCTTAGTCAGCCTTTAAGTCTCCATGAAGCTCTAAGTGTTTTAAAACGCGTCAAGAGCTTCTTACTCTTCATCTGGTGTAACAACGATTTTCTTTATAACTCGTGCGCTCACCAAATTCTCCCCCCCCCCCCCCCGAACTCTATTCAATTTTCGTTCTACGGCGCGCTTAAAGCCGCATTAAAAAAAAAACCAGTACGTCGAGATAAAATAAGAGGAATATCCTCGAGTTCTACATAATCCTCTATTGGCAATGCGTCTTTCTCTGACACACGCTTTAAATTGATTTAAGAGGCTGCGGGTATAATGTCCTGTAGATACTACGGATTTCCCGTAAAATATATTTCCGACACTAAGAAAAGAAAAAAATAAAATGTAAGTCTTTTCAATTTGTCGACGAGCCGGGAAGATGGCTGTGAGTCGAAAAAAATATATGCCTCTGCCAAAAGAACCCGCACACAATAACATGTGTCCTCGATGAAATTGAAACACATGTCGCACCTACGACTTCATCTCATAAATCATTCATAGTACAGGCATCCGCGACTAATAACGGCTGGCGCTACACCTCCGCGTTTCCTTCGTCTTAAATAACCCCTTCAGGAGAGAAGCTAAAGTTAACCACGGTAGGCTCCATTGTCGAGATACTTGTCAAGATGCTCCGAGTAGATAAGCAGCCTCGGGTTCCGGTTTTCCCGCGACTGGTCGGCACCTGCGTGCGCGAAAATAAAGTGCGCGATTGCGGCACCGAGATATTTACTGCTGGTATACTGTGGAAACGCCGAGGAATTAAATTGAATGGATATTCAAATGGCGCTTAGAGTGAAACGAATGTACCGCTGTTTACCTTTTTTTTTCTCAGCTGTTATATCTAATCGGAGAGAATATTTCGTCGTTGTTTTCTTTTGTCGACTGATTGGATTTAATTAGGCTTGAATCGGTGTTAATTGATCTACGATGGGATTGGTGTCATTTGTGTGAAATATCTTTATTAAGTAACGTTATTTTTAACGACGGACTTTTACTTGATCGGTTCCAGGTGATTCCAGGCAACGAAAACACCTACATCGAAGTCAAGCACCACCTAGATCCACCGATTTGGGCTTCGAAAGTCCGTTTCCTGCCCTACAGTTATCATCAACGCACCGTTTGCATGAGGGTCGAATTGTATGGTTGTGCATGGAACGAAGGAATAGTCTCGTACACAATGCCACAGGGTGACAAACGTGGCACTTGGGAGTTCTTCGACGCGACCTACGACGGTCACTGGACCGACCAATTGGACAGAGGACTTGGACAACTGACCGATGGTCGTACTGGACCTGACAATTTCAAAAACAGCTACCATGATTCTAAGGATCAAGGATGGGTTGGTTGGAGGAACGATACGAGACAAGGACACCCACTTGAGATCAAGTTTGAATTTGATCACGTGAGGGAATTCTCGGCGGTGCATATTTACTGTAATAACCAGTTCAATAAGGAAGTGCAGGTAAGTCAGTTGCTTTTGAAAATTGAAGATTCTGTGGATAGGGTTCATTAATTCATTAATATATAATTAAACGAAACGATCGGATTCATTGAATCTCGGTTCCTGCATAAACTAGTTATGGCTCTAAAACTTTTTAATGGCTATAAGTAACTGAGAAGTATGTACTAGACCAACAAGCATTTCAGATGGCATAGAAATACGGCCATTGCGCATGAATAATTAACGTATTAAAACACGACAAGCGTAAGATAATAACTAGTACACCTATAAGGCAGTATCGTATAAATAATGCTCAGCCAGTCGTCACCTACATTCTCTTGATAATCGATGAGCATAACTTTGCTATACACATAGTCTCCGTGTATGTCTCTTTTGCAATTCCAATGCAAGCGAGGATATATTAACTCGTTTCCCAGGCCTAAACAGAGAAGCACCTCAGGCGCAAATGCAAACAAAGAAAAAAAATTACAAACTCTCTCGGATACGGACGGAAGAGAAAATTGTAAAGTCTCGTAGTAACCATTCTCTCTCTCCCTCAAAAAAACCGAAAAGAAGAAGAATATCTGTACCAACCACCCACTCGTTTTAATCCGCCAACGGAGTACGAAAATCCAGTGAACGACATCGTATATAAATACGCGAAATTGCTCGCGAGAGTTTTTCCTGGAAAATTTTCCGGCGCGTTATTCCCCGCAAGGATGTTATATAATGGCAGCCGCGAAACACTCGCGGCAGTATAAATGCGACGAGATAGATCCGTCCCTCTCGCATACGTATATATACATCAAGATTTATGTGAATAGAGCGCCTCATTACCCGGCTGGAGAATTGTATGCTTCCCAAGGAGTTGCAGTAGCTTTCTCGAGAAGTGAGGGAGTAGACAGAGGGAGCGATGAATATAAGATAAATCGGAGCTGAGTAAATAGAAGGGAGAGATGTGTAGGTAACCTCCGTGTAACCGAACGGAAACGATACTTGGATAATAAGTCCAAGACGAGCGAATTGTTCAGGTGAGAATAATACACAAAGTGGAAAAAGGAAAGAAGAAGAAAAAAAAACAGCATCCACGGCTAGCATCGGCAAAGGAACACCATCCCCCCCCCCCCACACGTCTTTAAACTCCTTTCGCGTATACAAAGAGCCGTCAGCGGTTGTACAATGCAGAACCCGTGGCAGATACACGTATATAGCCCAAGCACAATACCACGACGTGCAACCCCTTCTATTAACAAACGAGGAGACGTCATCTCTCGGAGGAATAGCGTTGAAAGACAGCAGTAGTAACACGCGGCATCTTCAAAGCTATGCGTACAAGCATCCCATGCGCGCATATACGGGCGCCTAACGTGAATCCAGGAGAGTTTGGATAATCTCGGCTTTGTAACATCGTCGACGTGTACGGCTTTCTATTTTCTCGCAACGTTGACTTTACCGAGACTGTTTGGAAGTGTTAGTTTTGTAGTTATCGAATACGAGAGCCGTGGAAAATTCGAATCTATATCTACATCCATTGGTGAATAATTTAAGATAATGACGATTCGCCTGTTGGTGGTTCACCATCACTATAGCGCCTCGTTTTCTCTCCGGTTATGTACCTCACGAGCCTTTATATATATATGTGTGTGTGTATTCGTGTGTATGTATGTATGTATACGCGAAGGTAGTCAGTCTGAAGATGTAGCGGAGGCTACAGTGTACCATTATCGAGGCTGTCAGTGCCATTGTAGTCCTCCTAATCAGGAGCTTGGAATCGTCTCTCCCGAAACGACGAGAGTACTTACCTCACTTAACCTTACCCAAGTCCCTGCTGCTGCTGCTGCCGCCTCGAGTGTCGTCGAGGGAAAGCCAAAGGCCTTATACCTAGTTTGCAGGAGAGATAAAGCGCCGCTTCTTCTTCTTCTTCTTCTTCTTCTTCGTGGTCTTGACTAGCGGTCCCTGTCTACGAGGGGTAATATTTAACGCGCACCTTTAAGGAGAGAGAGCCAGAGAGTTTTAGAGACTCTTTTGCGGCACGATACAGGTATTAACATTGTCTCTACGTAAATAGGACTTTGCGACGGAGTGATATACGACAGTGTGAAATTTTAGAGAGACTACTGAATGAATGATAATTCGGTTGAATCGCATTAACCAAGCATTGCATCGGCATGCAAATGTTGAGCTCTACTCGAGGAGGCTTCGACTGAGGCGATTATTGCACTACTACGGTTGAGTGCTCCTTTGCATTGAATCGCGATATTAATTTGTTTCTATATAGTGGATGACAATTTACTACTAAGAAGAAGCGAGAGTCGAGAATTGCCTGGTATAGCTGGTATAATTGACACAACAAATTCGCAAACATCGAGGCCATAAATTTCCGGTACACAATCGAACAAATTTACCGATTACAATCTATCCTTCTATCTCATCTCGAATTTCTCCGTATCCGCAGAATTTTCCAATAGCAATACGCGGAACGCAAACTAATCGGCGATTGTTTTTCAACGCCATTGTCTCTCTTTGCTGCAGGTCTTTTCTGAGGTTAACGTTCTGTTCAGCATTGGAGGCCAGTATTACACCAGTGATCCGATTGTCTACGACACTCCGGAGGACAGAATCTTCGAGTATTCGCGTAACATCACGATAAAGCTGCACCATCGTATCGGCAAGTTCGTGAAGCTGCGCTTCGGTTTCGCCGCCCGATGGATCATGATCAGCGAGATTACCTTCGACTCTGGTAAGTTTACGTGTTATGTATAACTATGTATAAGTCGACTCTGCCTTTCTAGGCGCATACATATATGGATGTACTTTCGCATAGAGATTTTCAAGTCAAAGAGGAAACGCGCAAGTACAATAGGACTCGCAAAACTTGAGCCCCTCATATTTTAAGGAGTTCGTGAGCGCTAGATTAGTTTCAACAATGCACGAATTGTTTTTTTATCAGTAGCTGGCTTATGTTAAACAGGATTTACGTTTAACTTGTTAACTGTAGACTCTTTGTTACTTGAACTTTCGAATGGTTAAACCAAACATGCGCGTCCACTTATAGAAAGTGATAAAAAAAAATACGAATCCGTATGTCTGTGGATTAATCATATGCCATTTTCTGTTAATGTCCTCTAGACATAGCCCACGGAAACTTTACCTTAGAGCTACCCCCAACGACGGAAACCCCTCGCTTCCGTGATCGAGGCTCTCTCCGCGAGACACCTCGTCACCGAGCCGAAGTTCCAGTTTCTACAGCCAAGCAGGATGATCCAACCTATATGGCTGTTATAATCGGTGTTCTCACAGCCGTCATCCTTCTCTTGGCCGTTGCGATGTTTTCATCGTTTCCAGGCACCGTCAACGCAAAAACTTCGCTAGTCCTCTGAGCAGTAAGTCCGCTATACCACCAGGAGGTCACCAACATTTGTCCAACGAATCAGCCTACGGCACCACTGAGAAGGACCCATCACTCATGACGTACAGAGTTGACGAACTTGACGACCGATACACTGCTGGAAAATTGACGACGTTACCACGTGAGCTCAACGATCGACTACTAGGAGACGTTCGCCTCGACGACTACCAGGAGCCGTTTCACGAGCAATCCGCTGGCAAATACCGGGAGCCTGCGCACGCCGCTTATTACGGATACAGCACCGTCGTTATCGACAACAAGGATCTTCATGACAGCGTCGAGCAATCCGGTGAGTATCTATACCGCGAACGCTTTTGTTTGGAAATTATGGCGTGAGCTCTGACGTTCGGTTCGCATGCATTTATTTATGAGACGAGAAAGCCGGTTATGCTCGCTACCGTATGTAGCATTTTTTTTTTGCCAAGACCTGGATCCGAAATAATGGCAATGGCAATGGATCGCGAATAGGCGATTTTGCTTTTTTCGTTAATTGATTAGGTGACTTATTTGCATTTTTCATCTTGGATTGTTCGTAGACGCTACATACGATTATGCAGTACCTATGCCAGTGCCTAGCCAGAGCAGCGACCAGGACAGCATATTTTCTAAGTCATCCAGGGGCAGTGCAAAGGTGAGCTTAGTTTCCTCGTATTACGCTATTTGCATCAACTTCAACTTTTCTCAAATTTCGAAAAAATTTAGTTTACATTCCTGCATAACTAGGGAACATTAGGATATACTCAAAGTCTAAACATAGTATTTAATGAAAACAGAATTAACATTTTATGCAAGATCGTATTACAATTATCCTTTATATATTAACTAAGAAGTAAACGTGTTTATTACTTGAATGAAAAAAAAACATAGCGTTACCTAACTTGATACTGAGGTACTTTCACCACCATCGCAAAGTATATCAATTTTTATTGAAACGGTTTACTCTGAGTACATCCTAATCTTACATATTATATTTGTCAAAAATATAACCCAAAGTATAACCTCAAAACCCCATCATTTTCGCCTCTTAAGGCCTGCTTACAGAGTTTCTTCCCACCACCACCACCACCCATGTCAGCCCCACCATCTCGAATCGGCGCTAATAACCTCACATACTCAAGTCCCCCGAGTCCCGATCTAATGTGCGATCGCAGTCGCAACGGCAGCAAGCGACGCGATCACTCGCTTCATCGGTACGCATGAGACGAACCCCAGCAGCAACAGCGAAGAAACAATCGATGGCCAAGGAGAACTATGACGAGCTCCTCGGCTTCCACACTTCTCTATACTCGAGCCTACGTGAGTAGCTATGGCGACATGCTGTAGAGAGTCAGTGAACTTTTGCGATGAGACCTTAGGACCTCCAGGTAGACCATACGACGTTATCGCATGTACCTGTACTGCTTCACATGGACGTCAAACGCTCTATTCCATTTGTAACATTCACATTGGGTATACCAATGAACGATGCGTCTACCTGGAAAATTTCTTGCGTTTTCTCGTACTTTGATTAGAAAAGTAAAGCGAGAATCGAGCTATATCCTATATACATCCTCGTCGACGAAGCGCAGAAGAGCCGCGCTGTAAGAACCTAATAAACCTAGGGTACAATTTTCGATAATCGCGATGGTGATAGTTGTAACGATTGGCATATCAGTTACGAAGACGCGTTGAGGATGACTTAAACTAAGCGTCTATTTCTATACTCTCCTCTACGATGCTTCGGATAACAAAGTTTTTTCTCGTGAAAAACGCACTATTCTGGTTGTTCATTTTGCCGAAGCAATATTAAAAAAAAAACACATACCCACAAAAAACACCTTTCCTTTGCTCGTAAGGCAATTATAATTGTCTAACTCGACTAGATTAAGGGTTGATCGATTAACGATTAGTGAATGAACGAGTTTAAGTTGTTGCGACATTATATAAATATAAATATAGGTATTTGTACATAGTAAAAGTGTTGACGGTGAACTGAGGCGTATGAAAAGTTTTTCTAAGTCACGAGTAACGAGAAACAATTTGATCGCTGATTACGTGGAACAAAACGAAAACTCGTACGAGAAATTGTACATTTGTGCGATGTGTATCTCGATTCCATTACCAGTTATATATTGAACAATGAAAAAAATACAAAGACAATGTATAACAGCGGTAACTACGAGATACGATCAATCATTTTTACACACAAAATATTAAACACACACAAACAAGACTGACTCTCGTCTAACGAAGAAAAAAAAAGGTACGATGATAATTCAGTTCCACGCGATGTGTATATTTATTTATTGCCTGTAGCGTTGATGTGACGAAGTGTTTTCTTATTTATGTAGACCGTAAGTAATCGTAATCCCGTAGCACGTAAGTACTAAACATACGCATATAGACACGTGCAAAACGTGAACACGAAATTATAAAAATTCAACAATTATTTTCCCTTCTACCTTGTACTCTCCACTCGATGATTACCTTTAACATTGATTTTCACCAGAAATGCTTCCATGGAATGCACACGTTAACTCATAGAACATTACTCGATTCTCTAGCGCAGTGATTACATATACCTTGTACATTTTCGCTGTTTTGCTTTTTGACACGTGTTTTTATAAATAATATAAATACATATAGGCTGACAGGGAGAAGAAAATCGTCGAATCCACTGCAGTACGAAAAATCATCTCAAACACTCACGCGCGCATTTGATACGTTTGCTAGTGTTATTTAGATATTAGAGCTCTTGTACATATGAATAAATGATGTTTAAAAATAAAAATGAACCTATTTTCGTGATTCTGCACGTCGATGCACGACGACTTCCTTCTACCCCCTCATACACAATTCTATTTCTCTAAAAACGAATAAAAAAAAACAAAACTCTACCGACGTCGCCTTCATGCAACGAGGAAACGGGAACTGCAAAGATCGGGAGGCTTTTTCTTATATAAACAGAACGAAGGAGGGGAACGGAATGTGTATAATTTAATGGACGCGAGTTCTAAGCTATAAGAGACGAAAAGAGTATAAAGAGGAAAAAGTTAAAACAAAAATCGACAATACAGGGATGAGGCAACAATAATAGCTGACAGCGCAAGTGCAGGAAACCCTACCACATTGTGATATATATATGAAAGAAAAGGAAAAAAAAAATAAATAAAAAGAGAGATCGAAATCGAACGAGAAAAACGTTGCTCGGAATTTCATCGCGAAATTTTATCATCGAAAAGTGTGTTGCAAAATGTTCATTATTACGAATAAGCTGCATTGATTACTTTAAAAATTTCATTCGAATTACAAATTTCATTAAAAAAAAATATATATATATATACGTACATAATAATCTCACACACATTTCTCCTTTTTATCGAGACACCCGCGCATGTATAAACTATATAATCTAGATTGTTATAATAGCAGAATACAATCAATGCTTGGACACAAACGTATTTTTAAAGTAATTGATGATCCTTATTTTTGTTTGCATCGAGCGCGACACGAGCGCTCGATCGCATAGAAAAATTATCAATCTTCTACAACGACTGGAAAAAAAAATTATATATATGACAAAATAAATATATATATATATATATATAAATATTAGACACTATTGACTAGATTTTTAATAATCCAGAATCGACATCGCGCATGTATACACGACGTAAAATATAAACGTATAAATATATATAAAGAACGTAAACTGCCGGGCTTTTGTATCACTACTAGGAATACTTGCTGTATACAGACCTCGACGTAACTCGTTCCTTCGGCATAACTTGAAATAACAAATTTTTCGCGCGATCCTCTTTCCTAAAAAAAAAGTCAACTTTCGCGCGGTAAAGTTCAAAAAGCCAAGGGTATCATAATGAAAATTTCAAAACGATAAAAGGAATGCCTTTGAACTTGAGAGTATGCCGGAGGGGCTAAAAGAGTCGAAACCGAGGCCACTGTAAATACACACCGATAACGAATCCTACTATCTGCCTTTGTCGACTCTAACCACAATAATTTCGCAATAAGCGAGGGGGAGAAAGAAGAGCATCGCCCCACCTACTCTTTCTTCTTCCTATCTTTTTCGTTTTTTTTTTCAATTTTTTTTTCCTCCGCGGTAAAAGGGAACAGAAGCACTCGCGCGCGGCAATAATTCAACGCGCGTCGAGCGTAAATTGACCGAACGCTCGCGTTTACCGATCTCTCTCTCTCTCTCTCACTTTTTACCTATATATATACACACACTGCTGTATAGATGCATATATATATGTATGTCGTACGTACCTGGTCTATGCATCGGCTACGTGCAGTACAGCCTCGACAATTGCGATTGTGCTCGACGTCAATTTGGCGTAATCGTCAATTGTGTGTCTACGAGACTTACCGAGTGAGATGTGAGGAATACGCACACACACATATACATATACAGCGTATGTATACACATATTTTTTGTTAATTCTCAATCTTCTTATCGGGTTTAAATTTATCGGACGATTGTATGGTTCAAAAAGACTATAGTTATTTGGTCTTTTTTTTCATTTGTTTAGAGCTTTTCCCTTAGATTGAAATTTTCATGCATATCAATTAATCAACGCTACACGCGAGCTAACTTTACCTACGCCATAAATAGCTCGAATTACCACGAACAAAACAGCTGAAACAATCGCCTACTCGCGTACATATTCATCTTCATTAAAAGTCTTGTCAGGATGCGGTATTCGGCGAACGCACGAACCTGACTCCTTCGTATTTTGCATATATCTATATATGAGAGACACACACACACACACACACACATATATATATATATATATATATATATATATATATATATGTCTCTCATAGCGATGGTTTATTAGATCCTTTTGTTTCGCGAAATCTCACTCCGTACGATAATATTTTGCGTCTTCTAAAAATGAAGCGGTCAACGATAAGACTCGAGCGGTTTACTGCCATATTTTGATATTTCGCTGACTTTTGACTTACATCCGAGTTTTTTTTAGCGATTATGCGAATCTCATGTATTTTTAGTGTACCGACACGTGATTTAATTTAATGTAAATTATTCAATCCCTTGTAACTTAATACTCGTGAAATACAATAGTAATATTTCTTTAAGAATAAAACTGCCCGTTTCTTTAGAAATTCGTGGAAGAAGAAAATACATTTAAAGACGTCTTCCGTCTGTATTCAAACCGAATCTAGAGAACTGTCTGTTGCAATAATAAGCCGCTGATTAGAAAGAAACCAAATATTACGAATCTGTAAGATTCAGGGACTTTTCTTTTCGGTAATAAAAATACGAACACGGGCTTTAAAGAACCTTTTTTTTAAATAAAATTATAACTCATACTTACTGTTCAGTAAATTTTTAAATTCTATAGATATTCAAACGAATACCTAATCAAAATTTTAAATACATATAACAATCACATTCCAGTCGATTTTTCCCAAGGAATAACCAAATAAATCATTTGTTACAATAAAAAAGAAGTTTGTTTTTCATTCGAACGATCTTTCTTTTCAGTGCGCGCTCCTTCTGAGAAGTTCAAAGCGATAAAAAAGTAATAACAATAAAAAAAAAAAAATGACCCGTAACTTTATAATATTGTTTGAAGCGTCTCACGAAGGATGGCGAAGTACGCACATAGAGATACAGCAAAGTTACACACAGAGAGATTACACTCGACCGTGAAATCGCTCGAGGGAAAAGGAAAGAGAGAGACAGAGAGAGAGAGAGAGAGAATTTCGTGGCGAATTTGCGATTAGAGAAATATCTTTTCTCTTTCCATCGTTGCATTTATTTATCGCGCGCATTAATTCTCCTCGATGTACATACGACACTTGTAATTTATAAATAGGAGTCTAAGCGCGATTACTGAGAATAAAGAAAAAAAAATAATAAAAAATAAATGCATAAATAACGAAATTCTGAGAAAATAGAATGTGAGCATACGCTAAGTGATGAAGCTTTTTTTGTATATAACTGTAATATAATTTATACATAAGCGCATATTATATATATATATATTTATATATATATTCTATGATATATATCTTGTATATGTAAACCGGCGAATTAAAATATTACAACGTTGTAAACACAGGGAGACATACACGTACGCAAGACACAAATACACACATAGCCCTTCCTCACCACAACAATTGAATGTAATTATGCGCTATTACGACGATTATTTCATTGAATAAGGCAACAAAGCACGATAAAGAGTTGCGCAGCTGTGTCGGATTCGTTATAAACGAGATATGATGCATATTTGATATTTGTGTGCCTGTATCCATTTTGTATGCCATCGAAATATATATATACATATATATACATATATGTATATATGCATGTATGTATAGTGATATGTGGAAATGAGCGAGAGAGAGAGAGAGAGAGAGAGAGAGAGATAGGAATGATTGTCGATACATATATAGCGTTTTTTTTTTGAAGAAAGAGGAAGTACAGGAAAGCGGAAGATTGTAACGAAAAAAAAACTATACATATATTGAAAACTGGCGAGCGAGATATAAATATATACAGATATATATGACATAGATTGAATCGAAATACTGTACACACTCACCGACACATCAGAATTCATGTCCGTGTGGACGAAATAAACTTTTAGTGAATCCAAATTCTGTGTACCTATTGATTTATTTCGCTCGGATATACCCTTGTTTTACCAACCTGTATATATACATATATATATATATATATATATATATATATATATATAAACGTATAGGTGTATACGCAATTTCCCTGAATATCCCACGACCGATTTTCCTTTTATTTCCATTGTTGAAACATCAGCGCTGGCGAAGCCGAGGATTATTATTTTTTTGTCGAACTCGAAAGAAATGATATTGCTAAGTTGCGGATTTGTGGCAAACTTTTCAACTGATTAAATGCGATTAGCGTCTGGAGCTCGTGGGTTTTAACGTTTTTATTCGACATTCGAGGTGGATTTTTTTTGTCGACGGGTTTTCGTATGGTAAATCATTTCATTCGAACGATTGGTTAATAGAGTTGGCAATGACGTTATTTACGATTGGTATCAATTTAGTTTTTTATTTTTAATGTGTTACGATTAGAATATATATATATATATATATATATATATTCGGCAACTGCATTTAGAGAAGACATTATGGTATATTAGAATAAAATTGACAAATGGAGAGTTCTGGGTCTGCGGATCGGTAAAATTAGTTTATTTGTTATTTATCTATAATATACTATACACAATAAGAAAAGTTAACGTAAAGAAACGAACTAGTTTATGTCTTCATTAAATAGGCGAGACACCTTTGGAAAAAAATGACCAAAATTAAAATTTAAAATATTATAATAATAGGAGATACTTAAAAAAAATTTTATTCAATGAAATGTACCAAGATTTTGGAAAAAATAGTTATAAAGTCAGTTGTTAATTTGTTAATTATTATCCTATTGATTGAAAAAATAATCCCTACTGTGATCGTTTAAAGGAATTATAAAAAAGTATTATTGTGTGAATTTTCAGCCCAATTAGTCAATTAATTCACAAACGTATCATAAATCGTCAACGAAGGGACTTAAAGACCTGAAACAAAGCTCAAATTCAAGGTACACGTATCTACAATTTCAGTACTAAATACACAACGTTTGCAATTCATATAACCACAGTTAATATTTGTAATTTTCTCCTTATTATTATCGACGTGACGATTCATGTCGATAACGTTAATCTCATCCTAAGGGCTACTGACTAGTGAGGAAGTGATATTTCTATGTATCCAATCGTATAATAAATCGCAACATTTGTACAAAAACCGATATCCCTGATATTGTGTTATTTGATTTTCGATCAATCAACGTCTATCGGACAAGACATCTAGAGATTCCTGGGTCAGCTTCATTGTTCGCCCACATATATTCTTCGCAATTCTTGGATTCTATATACATATATCAGATTTCCCGAACCCGCATAATTAAGGTAAGTGTCATTTTCGGCTTTAAACCTACTCCACAGTGTTAGTGAGGAGATATTCGGACCTTCGTTAGTAGCTTGATTGTTCCCTTCATTCATCAGGCACATGAATAAACAAACGCGTGAAGTTGGTACATGTTATCAGGCGCAGACCCCCTTCACAATTAACATGAACCATCGCAGAGCTTATTTTGAATTCTCAGTTTTTTAACCAACTTTATCTCATAATTTTTTAATTTTACGCGATAGTTTATAAAAGCTTTTAAAGCTCTTTTATGGTATAGGTACGACTTAAGCAAGAAAGCTGGTTGTCCGAAAAAACCTGGTACAAAAAAGTGAATAGAAATAGCTATAGAGTAGTAGTTTATATTTCTACCACAGAATCACCGATCTTATCTGCATTGTCGAATTTATTTCGCAGTCCTTGCCGATACACTCGCTATTCTTCAAAAAAATTAGCATGAATCCAAAAAAAAACCGAGTGTCGAATGCTATTATTTCGAAATTTCCGCCCTTCACATTGGCGATGAAAAAAGTGCAGTTGAAAATAAAAGAGTTACGAGAACGACGGGCGAATCACTGCGTTCGATATTATACGGAAGCCGCTCGATCCAGGAAGATCGACCTTTTTCAAATCGTGTCGCCACTGCTGTGTCGGTCGCGAACGCAGACTGGATGGTGAATGCATTTAAAAAGCCGTAGATCAAAACGATAGAGAATGAGAGAGATGGGGGGAGGGAGAGACGCGTCCGGATCATTTAAATTTCAATTTCGTTTTGCGCTCGTACGTGTTTTCCTATGTGATGACGGACGGCTCGTCGGGACGTCTAACGCATTTTGTTAAAATAAATGTTTGATAGGCTAGATTTAAAGAAGTAACTATTATTCTGGAATTAATTAAATTGGATGTTGTGTGAAGAGATTTTTTTTTAATTTTTAATTCTATGGTTATCGCGAATTTGGATTTTTTGGATTTCTTGTGGTCGAGGGCCGTGGAACGTGAAAATTGCTACGTAGTATTAGATGAAGAAGTTAGGTTTTCGATTGAAGCCCTAGTGTTTAGAGCTGTCTCTAAGATTCTATTAGCGGAATTTTTATTTATAAAATTAAACAATTTAATGTTATTAAAAATCGAACCTTTTTTTCTTAAAACTATACTAAATACTGAATACGTGTTAGAGCAGTGTAATGGGATTTAAAACTCAAAGCAGAAATTATATTATGTCGATGTTATTTTAAAGTTACAATAATAAAAATGATCCTCTACAATAAAAATACCTTATGAATAGAGCCAATGAATCGAGATATAAAATTTCACGTAACAAATGTATGCATATTTAAAAAGTGAAACTACAATTTTTTCTTTATTTATTACGGAGAAACATTTATTTTAATAACAATAATAAGAAGTAAAACGATACTTTTTGAATAAAAAACTATATCCGGTTAATTCACAATGAATATGCTGCCAGGCGATTTTCCCTCATGACGAACTAATCAAGATTGTTTCCTTTTGCTTCGAAAGCTCATTCCTGTCAGTGTAAATAGCTACAATGACTGGACCTTTTATTTCCTATTCTCAAAAAATTATTCACCAAAGAGAAATAAAATCAAGCATGTCTAACGAACATTATATTTGACCTTTAATGGTCAATAAACTATGGTGAATTTATAATCCCTCGTGTATACAGTAAAATACACCTTCAGTTTATCGTTTTACACGTTCGGTACCCTTTGTGGCGATTCGCGTGTGAGCGCATCAAGTACAAGCAAACAGTTATTTTACGTTGAATGACGTAAGACAAAGAAATCGGTGTGCCGAAGTCCAAAGATCACAGAAATTGCCAAACTTACCTCGTTGTTACGCGAACAAGTATATGCTAACAAATGTTCAATTAATACAGTCTTTGCATTACTGGCAGAGTTTGGTTAAGGAGTGACGTCATTGTAACTTCTTGAGTCACTTTTCACTTCTTAGCTGATGGTGTTTTGGTTTACGGGAGGTATGCAGCATGCTATAACCATCGATCATCGCTTTTAGCTACAGTGTTTTAGTTTGCAAGTGCAGTCGATCGTTGATTCTCGTTCAGAGCATAGCATCATAGGGTTTGTGGCTAGAAATATCTACTCGACTGGCACGAGGCTAACTAAACAAAGAGATATCTTTGTACAAATATTTTTCTAGTTTTTTTTTTGCCTGGGTTAGGCATTCTGTTCGTTAACAAGAGCAATAAAGCCTGTGTTTGGTTTGTTACGCGACTATTCTCTGCTGCAGTTCGTACAATTGATAATTCCACCAATTGCGCTAATTGACGTATAAAGCATAGCTAACTTAAGTGCACACAAATATTTTGTATCACGAATTCCGTGGCTGCCGCATAAATTATCGCTGTGGTATCGCGCGCACTTTGTGCGAAGATCCACCAAAATTGAACGATTGCAATGGCCTGGATTTAATTACCATTGTCACGTACGCGATCCAGCCGAGTTGCAATCGTCATGTCAGTGGATACTGATTACAAGTCAGTTATCCGGCGACCGGCAGAATAGTAACATGTTAGAGACCTTTTAACGAAATAAAGTGTTTTACTTGCACTTGTAGGGAGACCTTCTCCAGCATCAGACAGGTAACCGTTAGGTCAACTATACGCGGTTATCGTCATCAGCAATGAGCGTTGGGCCGTAGGTATTCACAAGTAGAAGAGCAACACGTGTATTGTGCTGTAACCATTTCATCTAAAATCGTTATCCAACTACAAGATAAAACCAAACATTTTTCCATCGTCTAATTACAACAACAAAGTGGACTTCGATTCATTGCCTCCAACTCTATGTCACGGGAATAAACAGGTGGCTTTATTGTCTAAGTCTGGATAAAAACATTATCAATATATAAACGTTAATAGTAACAAAAGCAGACGAAAGAGATTATTATCATTAAGGAATATGTAAACAGTTCGGATGGCATAGCCTCCGACCGAATCCGATGATCGGCAATGTCAGCAGGGAATACTGGACCAGTGACGTTCCTGAAGTTGTAACCAGAACCAAGTTGCCGCAAAGTCAAAGCCGCGCGCGATAAGCAACCGCTGAGCCAGTTTGCCCGCGACCGCGTTGCAACTCCCTCATCACTGTAGGGCGAAATCTAATATATCAGTTGCTATCGGACCCGTTACAGGATTAACCCACACTATTACATTATAAGTTACAAAAAATTTTAATTTATTTATCTTACATTGTGAATGGCCGTATCAACCGCCTTAACGACGAGTCATTAAGGGGGGTAAGATACACCTTAGAAATGCAAAAAGTTTTATCTTCAACTTCAAAAGTTTTGATTTTCTATAAATCTCTTCGATAGCTAGTTACAACAGAAAGTAGAAAATTTACTCACCGTAGGATTCAAAGTCAACCAATGGATAGATTGAGCTCAAACTTGGTAGTAATAGTCTTTGATAATATTCCTTTCAGTATGAATGTAGAGGTTTTGAATTAAATGATTAGAAGAAATTTGACATTCGAAAATGTGTAAATTTGGTTGAATATAATAATATAACTGGTATATATCAGTTAACAACCCAGTTTTTTATTTTTAATAACTTTTCTGTACATTTAATTTGAAATCCCTATATTCATATTGCAAGGATTACAAGTATCGGTTGCAATCCATCTATTGGTTGACTTTGAATCCTACGGTGAGTAAATTAACAAATAACGCATCAGTTTAATTCAATAATCGGGATATGTCAAAGAAGTCTGCTTACGTATATTCTTCTTACAATTGTTCCAATGCCTTAAAATAAATAGCTGTTTAACACCAGCATCCTAAACTCTATAACCTCTGTTCATCTTTTTCCAACAGTATAGTGCCGCTACTCGCAGTAGTACAGGAGAAACACAAGAAGCCAAGAAAAAATGTTCTAGCGATGGAAGAAGAGTCGGTGTGCTGTTAAAAAGAAGACGAATAAGAAAAAGACGCCGCGGCAAGAAAAGAAAGGCGCCACAGACGATAAAGCCCAAAGGACCGTGTCTCCCCGGCAAATTAAAGCGAGCGCAGGAGAAAGTGAAAACGGTATATATACAGGAGGCAGCAGCCGCCCCTGCAGTCATTAAAATCGCGGAGAGTAGCAGCCGCTTCTTTGCCCATTAGAATGACAAGTGGCATCGCTGACAGTGCCAAATTAGCAGGAGCCGCGCTCTACTGTATGCCTTCTTTTCTCGGCGAAACTTTTGCAGCTTACGAAAGAGAGAGAGAGAGAGAGAGAGAGAGAGACTTGATGCCTATACCACTGCCGTCTTGTTAGGAGATGGAAGACGGTTTTATGCTTCCGATGCTACTGTGCGCCTGATTACTCGCATTATGCTTTTAGGCCGGTCTCGCTTCTTTCTTCCCCCCTTTTCTGATGAGGTTTTATCCGAGCTTGTCATATCTCGCTTGGCAAGTCCTTCTGCTGGGAGCTGAGTGTCTTTTTTCCTCCCGTACGCGGTTGTACGGGACTGAACTTAAATTAACTCGTTGGATTGAGGGTGGCTCTGTTTTGAATTGAATGAATTTTACGAGGCTACTGTCTATTTGGGTTTGGTCGCGGAGATTTTAAAAAAAGAGCTTGGAGAATCATGTGGACTTTCAAGGAATGTAGGAAGAGTCTTTTTATATTGTTTTACGTATCAGAGATCATGAATGTTGTATTGAATTAGTTTGGTTACGAACTTTGTATGTCATCTCAATGGGTAAAGAACAATCTGAGCACGGGTTCCTATAAAAGAGAACTTGTAATTTTTTTTTTTAATTTTTATGTTAGAAAAGTCAACCTGTCCATTGACATAATTCTGTTGTCGTCGATGTCGAGCTTGTCATCGTAATAATAAAAGATGTCGGTGAACACTGCATTATATGCTAAGCAATGTAAGTATCTAAATTGTGAAAAAGTAAAAAAAATCCTCCATATACACTACTACATCTTCATAAAGTTATAGTTTCGAAATGTACAAGGTTGCAATATCTGTGTGCCGATATTCGTTAAAAATGTTGTCATTCACATGGTGATTGATCTGCTCGTTATCGGCATCTACGTGATTTTCGTAGTATTAGTATAATATTCATCTCATTCGTTTTTTCCACATAATTCATTTTCCAAAAAAACACTGAGGCTTATCGTCTATAGTGCATCATGGTTCACCTCAGTTGGTCCATTTTGAAAAGATTCGCAAGTACCCAAGCAGAAGATATATCGCTGTACGAAATGACGCACGTCTACGTGCACTTGAAGGGCCGCGTTGAGGACCCTTCAACTATGGACCTATCTTTTGTGAGCAACTAGCTAGAGTGGCGGGAGAGCTTTTGGTCGGCCCTTCATAGTCTATCATTCAGCAGATCGGCCCTTGATACCAAAGTATAGGTTGGTGTGCAATAACCAATAATTTCATGTTTTACCGCAAGGGTTGCAAATCTCAGAGGTATAAAAAACATTAATTAACGGACAGCAGTTGCACGTCAGTTTATCTACGGCACATTTACTCCCTTTATTTTAATTCAAATGAAGAGACGGTGTTATTAAAGATTTGACCAAATGTTGACTTTTTATGGGCCAGTCGTATGTAGTTTATAGTGAAATTACAGTGTCATTTTTACCAGGGGAAGTCTTTGAAGATAGAAACATCTATGAACTTACAAAAGTATGAGATAAAGTATTATCGAAACTTATTTTACTAAACCCTGAATAAAAATTTGTTTAATAGAGCTCTTTTATTTCCAACTTCAGAAAGTATATAATATTTCCATCATAATAGCATTTATATACGCTCGTCCAACTTAAAAATCAAGAGATACACCAGGCGATTCATCATGAAAGCGCCTTCGAAATAAGCCAACTATAACGAAATCCAGACCTTCATCTTACCGTTGCTGCAGGTGTAATATCCGACCACAAAAAACGATCTTTCTTTTGCAGCACCACACCTGGTCAATAATATCGCAAGAGGGTCGGTCCATTAACACAATCCCTCTTCACTCGACGACTACTTCTCATCCATCATCCAGATGCATTATGCGGAATATTTTGTAATACCGTTGATACGTCGCTCGGGAAAGACAAGTCGACAATGCCGCATTGTCGCAACACGAAGAAAAGAGAAAAAAAGAGAGACAGAGAGCTGAACTCGATAAGAGCTGGTGCAGATTACCAGATTAAACTCTTGAGGTCTTGTCAAGGCTAAATGGTAATAATCCGTTGAACGTTTTGCATGAGTTTATAAGTCACTCTTGTTTTAGAATTGACAAACTGTGATGTCGAAAGGTTTAATAAATTGAGCATTGTTTGCTCTGACCATTTTAATAGATAGTTCATTAGTTAGATGTATCATTTTTTTCAAATGAAGGTAGTAATTCTGAACGGCATCGTCAGCAAAGAATGCTGGACTGGTGCTGTTTCCAGAGCATTAGATTTCGCAACCGTCGTGTTGATGGATGACGGTGCAGTATGAATAATCTAGCGAACGCTAAAGAGAGCAAACCGAATAAACTATATAAAGAATACGAAGTTTTATCATTCCACCCTTGGATGAGGGACTCATACGTGATACCAACATCGTCCAGAAACTATACACATAATTTCAGCTAAATTATTGTATTTAAGTTTGGAAACTAAACGACATTACTTTGATCGTTCAGAGAAAAAGTGTATTTCAAAAGGTTGGATTCGCCTTCTTTTTCGAATCTGCATGATGTAATCGTCACCTGGATGGATGATGATTGCAGCCTCTGTTACAATAATACCTTTATTGTAACAGAGGCTGCAATCATCTTGTATATTATCTTCGAAGTAAACTATTTTATCATCTTGATTCTGAAGACAGAATCCAACATCCATACAATCATTTAATCAACGTAAGCAAAATAGTAGAAAAATATAGGTATAGCTTGTAAATTTGTGTTTATTCCCAACCGTTACATTACACATAAATCCACAAAGATACAACTTCTGACCTACGAAATTGTAATTTTTTGAATTTAAAAAGTTTAGAACATGAAATATGCAATGAATTTATTTTCAAATGAGTCGAAATTATTAGAATTTCTGCCTTCGATTCACGAGAAAACAATGAAAAAGTATTACTAAAGTTTTCGCGCAATGAAGAAGTAAGTGGAAACAGGCAGGTAAAGTCGGACTTGGAATTTACTCCACTGAAACTGTACTTTGAAAAGTTTATCTGATTAAAGATCAACCAGTTCTCTCAAAGTGAAAAGAACTTTTAAATTAAAAGAATTTCCTTTCGCACGAGATATATCCACAGCAGTAATTATAAGAAATGCGCGTAGGTCTCTCGAGTTGAAAAAATCGCGTAAGAAACCGTACGAAAATTCCAGTAAAACGTCAAAAACTCGTTAACACTCTTTGGTGCAACCGTAAGCGTTGTATATCTCGCGACTGCACTTTTCCGGCGTAAAAAAGCTCGCGCGCGATGCTACGTTGGATAATGGAGAGCGTACGCGCACCGCACCCGACAAAGCGTCGTTGCTGGTACAGAGACTTAAATAGAAAAGTGGCACACATGACGGTTCAACTTTGAACTCTCATGGCAATGAAAATATTTCAACAGACGACAATGAAAAACAAAAAAAAAGAATTAAACGAGAGCAGGTAAAACGAAAATACGGATCTAAAGCGAGCGCGTAAAATTTAATTAGTCAGAATAGCGCGCTAAGCGAGCGCTAAATGAAGAGGTATGGGTTCGCATGAGTTTAAAAAGAGACATGTTAGGAGAGCTTGGCAATTAAAGTAATTATTTTTTAATGTAGATGTTCCACCTGTGATGAAGTATGATGCATTGAATCATCGCTCGAGGTGCAGATTCAGCGTCAGAGCTTAAACGAGCTGTAGATGCAGTTCTCTGGTAACGAAGACACATCCTTCAAGCTTTCCAAATGTGAAAACATAAAGTTCCACGGAACCACTTAACACAATTTGACTGTTGAATTATAACGATCGTGGGCCTTTCAAATCGGGCGATTGCTGGACCATGTCTGTTCTCGCGAATAAAATTGTTATAGTAACATTTGCTTCGCCAACCGATGTACGCCGTAAGAACACTAGTATATTCAGTATTCCACGATAATAAGTACGAATAAACTTTTTAACGGGAACACGCTTTTTTTCTCCATCACATTTATCATCCCCTGTATTTTTTCCAGAGAAAGTATAAAACAGTGCCTATTACGACCATCCACCCTGCAAAACTGATTCACCATCACTACTGATGAGTGAGGTGCTTGCAAATACAGGAAAAACGAAAATTTAAGCATGTACGTGAAGTGAAGTCAAATAAAAAGTGTCTCTGACGTACACGTTCGCAACGCTCGTGCAGTTCCAGCATATGAGACGAGTCAGCGATAAAAGGCTGTAGAGTCGTTGCAATGCGTCGTAGAAGTTAGCTCCGTGGTTAGAGCACTTGCGTGGTTCAGGACTCGTCATCTACCTTTTATTCGCTCAACTCTATTTCTTCTTCATTATCTGTAACATTTGGCTTCAGTTGTAGGGATCCGGAGTAATTTGGAAAACTGTGCAGTATTGAATAAAATAAAAGATAAATATTTGATACGTAAATATCTGCGCTATAACCACATGGTTTAAGGGACAGTCTAGTGACATCAAGGTTCATAACTACAAAGAATATAAACCAGTATGAGTTAGCGAAAAGAATAACAGTGTTTTAGTCACATCGTACTCTACTTGATTTTATTTCAATTATTATATTCGTCGATTCACTGAGCGATCGTATAAAGTGACGAATAGGTGACCTACATTCGCGTGATAAGTCATTACTTTAGCTTCAGAAATTTTACTTGTAAAATAATGACAAACAGGATTGATTAAAGTGGTTTTCAACAAAAACGAAGTTTACCCGCGACCAACAAGGCATAAGGAGCATGAATATATAATAAGTACCATAAAGGTGTGTCGTGTTATCCGCAACATGGGTTGGGCCAACAGTACATTCATGATACTCAAAATACGCGCTGTAACTCGTCTCGACGAACTACATCATCCAGTGGATTAATATTTAACCAAGTACCAAAAATCAACTCCTCACTTATGGATGATCTCTGCCGTCAACTTTGCCATGCTTACTCATCATGACCTTTCTTTCGTGACAATCAACGGGTAACGAATAACGGTCAATAAATTATAATAATAACAAAACGAATTTTTGTTTACATAACAATAATGTCTGTGAAGCAAAACTTTACGTACGAGACAATTTTGAAAAAAGGGAAATGACAAATATAGCTAAATGCAAAAAATTATGAGTCATCACTTCACTTCTAAGATATATGAAAGACTTTTTTAAACTGGCGCGATGACTGTAGGACATGTGTTTTCTATAGTTTAGAAAGATTTAAGGGGATGATAGATTTATACTGAAGAAATAAATCTTATCTTTTAGATCATTAAGAACGTGTACGCCGAAAAGTGAAGCGATATTTATTATCTAGAACGAAATTATTATCGTCATATTGTTAAAATCAAAAACAGAAGATTGATGTGCAGTATAGAAATCCTAGAATTTCAAATATCAGTGAAAAAGTCTGTGATCATAAGTCCTCAGAGACGAAATTCGGATTATCATCCAGTGATAACCCGAATCCGTTGAGAAGTAACTAATTCCATCAGTTGACCGGAAATCACGAAGCTGAACGGACATCTCTCGCTCACAAAAATAAATTGACGTGCATTGGAAATAACGGATTTTGAATGCACCCCGCACGCCTCATCTTCCGCTCGTAACAAAATGAATCAGCCGCAATAAAAATTAAGATGTCTCTAAGACCACTGCTGGTGGAGAATCTACGAACGGTCGACCAAAAAAATGTTAATACAACAGTACAGAAGGAGATAACCCAAACCTCTTCGTTCTTGTGTGTAATTTTGATTACTTCTCTTTATTTAAATGACATCGTTGTATGTCGAACAATAATTTTTGTCGAAGATATCATTTTATTCCAATTTCATTTTAATATATTAATTGTAGCTGCTATAACAAGGTATACTGAATTAATGATTTTTTTAAATCGATTAAATATCGTTTTAAAATAATAGCTATATATAACCACAAAAATTGATTCATCTTCGAGCATGATTATTATTACAAATTAAGAATACGTATTTTTATGGAATTATAATTTTAATAATTTAAAAATTCGTTATTTAATCAAAATTTTTGTTTAGAATTTTACAGAATCTTAAATCCTTAAATTCGGTTAAACAAAAAATCATCGAAATTCTGTTTTACCTAAGACTTTCGGTAACAAAATTTGTTAACCGAATTTCATTTTTGACCATTAGATTATTATCGCATCAGAGGAAAGATGGTGCATAATTGGAAAAAATCAAAGTGGAGATAGCAGTTAAGAAGTCACTAGATTTATTGTAAGTTAGCTTTGATTTTCTGATTGTTTATTCCTGTAATTCTATTGTTAAGGAGATAACCTAATCGGGATAAACCGAAACTAATACGAAACTGTTTGTTGGTCACAGAAAAAAAACATTTTAATCTATAGGTAACTGTAATTTTTTATACCCCAAGTACACGTATAATGCATGATCTGAACAAGTTAAGTTTCCTGTACGGTCCATCTGGACGAATTAACATTATCGACAATATTTGAAATTCCAACATTCGAATCATCACGCAGTAAAAAAATCATTGTTATACTTTTAAATATACAAATATACTCACGACAACTTCATAATCCACCGTTCAAAAATAAAAAAAATCTCGCACCTCTGAAACTGTTCCATGTTTCTTTTGAAAACATCGTCATGAGGATAACAATATATCTCGCACCGACTTTATTGTATCTTGGTGAGATAAAAATTTCTATAACCCACGCCTGGAGTCTCTCTCGCATATGTGCGATAATACGCCCAACTCGACAAAAAGAGTTTCTTCTTTCTATCTCTCTCTTTCTCTGCACCGGCGCCGCCATCAGTGTCAGAGCGCATCGGGTGTCAAATGGAGGAACCCCGGGGAAGACAAATTCCCCGCAGGGCTTCGCTGGATCGTTAGAGCTTCCCCCGTTTCGCGCTTTATTTTTATACTCAGCAACAGCGGCTCTTGTATAATTGCCGCGCAGGAAGTCGCCTTCGTATGTGTAAATATATGTATATATTTGTATGTGTCTATGTATGCATATATATATATAAAGTAAGCATGAATCAAAACTCGAAGATTAATGTCACACCGCACGAGCGTGTGAAGTTCCCGTCAATCCGGCAATTAACTGGCTTTTTTTTGCGAGGAAGACCAATTCCGTTTCTTTTTTATATTCGTGTGAGCAACCGGATTTGCGGATGAAAGAAATTTATTCCTAGCACATGCGAACGCTAATTTTATACCGCGGAAAAAGATGCTATCGTTGTAGGAGTGATCGATTCGGTCCGAATATACCTTATATCTAGGTTCGATCGGGAATTTGTGATGCCATTTTTTTTTTAATAAGATACGTCATTCGCGAATACCAAGGGATTTTTATGAATGAATGGGTCATCCATCAGATAGAGAGAGGTATGGGAGATTGATTTAGACGGGCGGTATTTTGTTGGTTTTTTTTGTCGGTCAGCTGTGGATTATGAAGATCTGCATTAGTCAGTGATTTCTACGGGATTTT
The DNA here is from genome assembly GCA_018906985.1 of Apocrypta bakeri. Lineage (NCBI taxonomy): Eukaryota > Metazoa > Arthropoda > Insecta > Hymenoptera > Pteromalidae > Apocrypta > Apocrypta bakeri. The sequence goes on from JACCIA010000005.1 coordinate 3,991,942, forward strand.
TTTTTTTCAAAAAATGTGTTGTGATGATCGTTGTGTTTGCTGATTTGAAAATGTTACTTCGATTTTAAATGTAGATTTTCACGTGACACTTTTTCTTCGAAAATTGTTAGTTTTACTTCAAATTTCCTAAGAACAAAAATGTGTTGGAATTCATCATTGAATACACCCGAATTTTTTAAAATATGTCTTTCAAAATTTTGATTTCATAATTGTAAAGCAACGCACAAGAAAAAATTATACGGCAATTTTGTTCTATATATATTTTTATGAAACTCCATACTTTTCAAGAATAAAGTGCGATTAGACGAGACCGATGACACATTTTGAAGAAATTGCAATTGATAAATGTGGATTTGTTGAACTATTCCATACAACCATTGAAAACGGTGACCTTCTGGGAACGTAAAAGCTGAGTTAACTGACGTTTCGTTATTAACATTGCAAAATTTTCGTATTTTACAACCTAAAGCTTTACTTTAATCCATTTATCACGAGTTATTACAGTAAATTAAAAATTTCGCAATCAAATGGATTTTACAATATAATCTTAAAAATAACGCGTTTTGCATTTGGTTTGAAGTATAGCCCGATGTAAACGCACGCCTATTAAACGTATTACTGGATATTTTATGTCGATGAAGCCCGTACTGAGATCCGTTCGAATATTAGCTTTTACAACACCACGGAGTAATAACCTTTTAGCTGGACTCGATAATATTGACGACCTATTATACAGTCAAATTCTATATTTTACATCAACCGTAAATATTACAACCGCTAATATAACCATTTTTAATAACCGATTCGCATAATTAACCGCAGATTTGAGATTTCATAAAAGCCGAATGAAATACGTTGATGGCACACCGATTTTGCTGTAAAATCCAAATGTGGCGATCAAAAGAGATCGTCGAGTCCCAAGAAAAATCCGTAACAATCGTACATATCAACTACCCCTAGTAGGAATTTTCCAATGAGCCAGTACTGATATATTATATTAGACCATGACTCGAGTGACAGGATCAATTTACTTTAAAACCAGTCCTGTGTCAGTGTTGTACCAATACTCTATCAGTAAAGTACCAGTAGTGTGCCAGAATTGGCTTGCAGTATTCAACCGTTACACAGTTTTAACTCCGGTTCAAATCTGGCACGCCAGTATTGGGCCAGCATAGAATTCCAATTGTCTGATATTGAACCAAAGTAGGACCAGAACTGGCCCGTTGTTCCAGTACCGGCAATCCTTACTAGGGATGTAGTCCCCTATTTGAAGATCGTCTGACGCAACTATTCACTTCTGTCTCATCTGTCTACGCATTGACAAAATACGCCGAGGAAGTACTCGACGTCGTTCGCAATATACGTTAATTGAAAAACGCGCTATTCAAAGGACGCAGATTGAGGGCAGCGAAAGAGGCAACGTCCGTCAGTCGCAGAACCATCGCATCGTTAGCCAAGCAATTTGCAATTTCGATGCGTAGTCCGTGGACTCATGAATTAAGCGACGTCGCCCTTTTCAACGGGCAATTATGTATCAAGAGTTTAAAGGGCGTCTTTTAATCTATACGCACTCGTCGTGTCCAACAGAAGAAAACGTTTTGAGATTTACCGAAGATACGAACGGATGGGGGTCTTTGAGTGTCGCGAGAAAAAGGGGGAAAAAAGGAGACCAACCGCTGAGTTTCAACCGATTTCTGAAGACACAAGATGTACTGAAACCAGTATCTCCTTCTGGATCAATCGATAAACGATTTCTATATTTTACACTCGGAGAAAAATATATGTTTCAAAATCGCTATACTTTTTCAGTGACATGGATACAAACTCAGGATATTGACGATGTGTGATACATCCTTGCGTTTACGATACACATGCTCATAACAAATTAGTAATGTAGTATAAAAAAGTATTCAAAATCGATTGTAAATCTATGTTGTAATTAAAATTGTCTGAAAAAACTGACAAATTAAACATAAGCTCGTAGACATAGCTTAAAATACCATAAATTGTTTGTTTCTAAAAAATGTATAGTTAATAAAATTAAAGCTCCGATTCAACATTTTAATACATGGTATAGCATAAATGGAATGTATCAAATTTTGCTATACCACATATTGAAATTTCGACATATCTTTATAGCTTGAAAAATATTAAATTCTATATTATGCAGTAATATTTAATAAAAATCGAGTTTGCCTGCCTGAACAGTAATGGATTATTAGGTATTTGCCAAAGTCTCATGGGCACAAGACACCTGTAAGAAGATGATTGTTTCAAAATTCAAATGGACGGATTGAGATCAAATTTGGTAGTAAAATTCTTCGATACACTCCTTTTCTTTTTCGATAAGGATTTTAAATGGAATGATCAGAAGAAATTTAACATTGCAGACTGCTAAAATTTTTTTCTGTTTCGAAACCTATCGAAGGTACGAACGGATAAGGGTCTGTAAGTGCCACGACAAAAAAGAGACCAACCGCTGGGCTTCAACCGATTTCTGCAGAGACACGACGTATTGAAACGAGTGTCTCTTTCTGGACCATGGGTGAGTCACCTATATGTACATTGGTCGTTGGCATATGGTGCGACACGACGATCCCCTGAATTGTCATTTGATTGGCTCTCACTGTGCGAGTTGAGATTGCCGAGAGATCGTTGCTGTGACGCTGCAGATATTTTAATCGGACCTTTTTCAATGGTTGTCTGCGGTTTTTTCGTCATTGGATTAGCTATGCTTTGTGCGACTGTCATTGACGGCCCGTTATTTGGCTTTTCATTTCGTTGATGCGCCATATAGCTGCGGGGGCTGAGTTCGATTGTTTGGTCGCACCGAAGTTTTATACACCGGTGAAGGGGGGCTTTAAAGTTTTGGAAATTGGATTTTGGTGACTAAGTGCTGATTCGTCAATTAGAAACCAGTAGGATATTTTTTTCTTCGGAAATATAATTTTAATCAGGATTAAACACGGTCGATTTGATTTTCTCACATAGTGTGTCATAAAATAGTAAGTTAGTCACAAGTGAATTATTCACAAATATCTTAAGAAGCAGAGAATTCGTTACAAAAGAAAAGTGCATTTCAGTCGATATTGCAGGAAGTGTTGACCGGTTGATAGAGTTATGTGTGAAATTGATAGGAATTTAAGGAAACAAAAGTATCTTCCGCCATGAATTCTTTGGCTATCACTAACTTCCTCTGATGATATGAACGGCAATTAGTCTTCGGGCGAATTCAGCATTTTAGTTACCATTGGGTTCTGTATAGACCAATAAGTTATTAGTTTTTCTTCGGTTTTATTGAAGCCTATAAAGATTTTTCTTATACTCATTGTTAACTATGATTTTCGTGTTTTTTTTATGTATCTCCGCAGTTAAAGGTAGTAAATAGAATTTTGTGCCCGCATTCAGAAGACGTTTTTTATACTTTATCGTCACCTCGTAACAAACGGATACTGAATGTTCTCAAGGAAATAAGACAACTTTGAAGTGACGATTCGGCAATTAGAATTGAAAAAATATTTTCGATAATGTTATCGTAACTCTAATCGTAGATATATATATCGGCTAATATTCAAAATGTCCAGTGCTTGTTTAATAGACAGAAAAATAATTTAGACAGTTTAAAAGGTCAAATTTATTTTGATCGTTGAAATTCGAGTAAATTGAAAAATTACTAATTCTCACGCATAATCTGGTGAAAATTACTTGACACATTATCAAAGTCGAAATGGACCTTATAGATTAAATTAAAAAATTGTTTCACAGCCAAATATTGTTGAAAAAAAATTGATTTTATAATACGCAATTTTTATTAATCCTTCAAATGATAATCCCTTTATCTATCCGGCTTAAACTCAATCCATTAATCGGATATTTTGATGACATTTCTATATTTTGTGAAAATTAGCTAGTGAAAATATTCAAATTTTAATAAATTAAAATTTCTTGAATCATTATTTGACAGCTGTTTTGCAGTGGTCTAGAAAATAAATAATAATAGGGTGCATTTATTAATCAAAATAGAAAGAAGATTAATTGTCAATTATCCCAAAATATTTCCAAGTAACTAACAAAGGCAAAACCACTAATTAAGAAAATAGATATATTTTAAGAAAGGACAGGTTGAAGTAAGCACACACTGTTCAAATGAAATAATATCAGGTATAACCACGAACAGTGAGCTCACTTGGAACATTATCAACCAAAAGAAAGTGCCAACATCTCGTTATTGCAATTAACATCAAAATCCACTTCCATCCAAACTTTCAAACGTTTACTAATCTAAAAATATATGAATTACTGAATGAATAAGCTTGCAGAACTGAAGGACTCGTAAACATCCTGTGATGAACGATCTGATTCGAGGACGCACGTGCGACCGATGCATCAGTTTCGACGTCAACACTGGTCCCATAAGGCCTACACGTGCAACAAGTATCGACACCGTGTAGTTGTGGAGGGGAAATACTTGAGCTGTAGGCCAGTATGGGAGGTCTGGTAGACTTCCGATTGCCACCAAGCTACGCTTCCTTACCACATACGTTCCGGAATGAGCGAAGTCCATATAGATTACAAATTGTATAGAGAGTACAAATGAACTTCATTAATTGTATTTGTTAACCCTTTAACGTCTGAAGGACACAGTTTGAAAGTCATTTTTTGAAGGATAATTCCGAAGGATACAATCATAGAGATGTTCGCGCAGTACTTATTTCACTATTTATTGTATTTTACGAAGAATTCCAAGCTATTTTTGAAAAATTTTTCGAAAAATGTAGTAACTAAATTATGACAAAATCTCGTTTAAGAGACAAAATATTATTATAAACATTTTCGAATTCATCATACAATTTAAAAAAATGCTCGAATACGATTTTCGAAGAATTAAAAACTGTAACGGTTTAACCGAGAAATAGTTAAAAACCTTGTTTCTATCGGTTACGTTTTTTTAATTAAAACATTATAGTTTTTAAAAAAACTCTTGCTTCAAATATAATAAATTTGATCGAAAAGTCACGTTGGTTTCTTATTTTTGGTAAAATTCCCGATACTATTGAACAAAAGTGATACAGAAATAGCAGCCTGTCAATAGAGGACCTTCCAAAAAGTGTCCATAAAACGTTAAAAATTTAATTAATATAATCAGTTGGTATGATAATGGAATTAAAGTATATATTATATTATAGTAACTCAAATTAAAGGACGATGGAAATACAACAATGAAGATTTGTTTACACTCCCATTCATAGTACGTCTAAACATAGTTGGTACATACTTCGGTTCGCCAGTACTTACTACAGGTTTCAAGTTACTCACATTGTATTTTCAAACAATACAAATAAGTATAGTACATAACTTTTTCTTTGCGGTACCGCATCAAGCCTCGCAGATGGATACCAGTGGGTGTCCCAATCGAGGGGTATGCCACTTGTATACGGTGCATTAAATGACCACTTCCATTGTAGTCTAAATTATCAGGATTCAATATCTCCAATCTACACCACTTCTGCCAGTTCCGCGCAGACGAAACGATCGAGCGATTGCGATCTTTCGTGATCGAGACTTCGTGAGCTCAGCCAGGCTTCTGTTGCGAAGTGTACAGGGTCTGATCTAACACGACCATCACAGCGGGCATTTTTAGTTTTACCTTCTCGTCTACCATTTTTCTTGTACTTTTCGAAAAAAAATTTTCTTCGCTGAAAATTTATGCTTGCAAATGAGCTACTGCTCAAAGTTAAGTGTACGTTGTAAATAAGTCTTTTTTTAATACGGTGTAGACCCTGATAGTAAATTGCTCGCGTGAGAAGGGTGATTTTAATAAAATGTACCGAACACTTGGATTATAAATTTATTTCTTAACTTGTCGTGTTTTTCAGGTATAAAACTTTTAGGAACGTAAATCAAAAGATGTAGGTCAATAAGTCTTGCGATAGAGTTAGATCTGGAAGTAGGATAACATAACGTGGACTTTGATTACACACTAATTACACATCTTCTCAACATAAAGAACATAATTATTACAGTCAAATAAGTAACTTAACTAAGTATACGATCCAAAATCAAGTTTTATAGTATTCATTGTTAACTTAAAAAGAATCAAAATCATGCAATGAAGCATAATTTCTAAATATAGAATTTGGACTACCACCCCATGCAATTAATGTTCTTTTTTCATAAAAAAAGTGGACCACGAGTCACTTGAAGTTCTAATGGTTTGTCAGTGACACAGCCTCTTTCGTCTCGACCTTGTCTCCTGGAATCCCCTGACTCATCCTTGATTACGTCTAAGACCGCGCAAACGAATATTGCAGTACAACAGAAACGTCGAACACGTAGCGGGAAATCGCGTAGACGCACGCAGCATCCGGTGCGTATATACAGCGTCAGAGGCGCTAGCGCACGCGCAAACTCGCTAAACAATGCCGAGGACAATGCGAGTCGCCGTATATTTTATTCATCGAAGTAGCCAAGGGAGACAAGGCGACGGGAGGAAAGAAGAAAGAAGTGAGTGAAGTAAATGGGGAAGGCTAAGAGACGAAAAGGAATTTAACGGAAAGAATGATGCAGTTGTGGAAACGTGTGCGAAGCAAATGGATTGTCTGGAATTTTTTTGTTTTCAGGTGATTAGCAAAGGAAAGAAATGGATATGTTTATTGTATGTTTATTGTACTTTCAGCTGCAATTCGGAGAATGAATAATTCAAACAATTAATGTAATTACTGAATTGCGGCGCACATGTAAATCAAATACAAAATGATCCTGTGTCACGAATTCCGCGACTATCAGCAAGTTCGTGCGCAGCAACCGATGTACTATAAGGTGAACTTTGTTGCCAAGGCTCATTCAGGTCTACAAGTGCGACAAAGTTAGCGAAGAAAGTTACAAAGGAGAAAACACGAGTGGGATAACAAATGGTATGGCAATTAGCACATGGTTCCTCATTTTTTGGTGCTCATTCCTAAGCTTTTCTTTATCAAGATTTATTTATTTTGTATTATTAACCAATTTTTAACTCTAATTTTCATGCACTTATTTTATTTCAAAGTCACATTCATCAACTGTTAATTAACTGCCTTTGCAATAAATTAATGTTTTCGTCAGTGTAAACTGCATTTAGTTTGAAAAACAAATTCGTAGTAATCGTGAATTCTATCGTTTAATTTCATACGTAGTCAATTTCCACCTATACTTCCAAAACTTCTTCCTGTAAATCAATAACATTTTGCCTGTGACAGGAGGATTTGCATCCAGAAGAACATTCTTCTTTCAAGAATTTATTCCTGATTTAAGGAGATAAATCCTTCTGACACAAAATGAATTTGTTGTTTCAGAACAAGATCAGTAGAGGAACAACTTCAAGAGGAACTTGTGTCCACAACTGGATGATCAATATTCTAAGTTTAACCAAATAAGTCCATATATATTAACAATCCTTCTACATGACTCTTTTGAAGAACACCACCACGTCGATATCCTCGAATAAAAAGCTTCACCTCTCACCATATACGCCATTCACTCTAAAATATTCAAGACATGCCACTACAGAGTTCACATCCAGAAGAGCATCAACATCGAAAGTACCGTCCGCGATGTCTCAGCCGTTTTTCGCCTGAAGCTCGCGCGCGTCAGCTACACCAGTACTGTATACCTACTATCTCGAAATCGTGGCTGTGAATTCGCGTGAGATTATGCGGAGCGACCGCCGTATGAATTATGGATTCGCGAATTATGAAATTGGCGAGCAACAGCAGTGGTGGGACTAGCGCTTCATCGATCGTTGCCACTACTGCTGCTGCTCGAGTGCCTCTTATGTGTGTCGCGTTCACGGTTGTGGTTACAGATGCATCGTTTTGAGTGTGCGCTCACACACTGTGGATGCATTTATTAACAAAGGAGGATTCTTGCGTTTTGCATACATGTCCCTGCCTGTTGACGGGGATTATGATTCATCGCTCGACGCATATGAATGCGGATTGGAGAAACGACGACGATTTGGGATTATGCAAAAGGGAAGTGTTATTTTGAATTCCTCTGATTACGGACTGATTCGCATGCGTTTAGATTATAATGGTATTACAGTGTTATATTCGGTGTTTATGTCCATTAAAAGCTGTTCGACGATTCCTATTTTTGGACAGTGGAATAGGCTCATTGTCGTGTGAGCTGAAATGGATTTCGGATACTGGAGGTGAATAATTTGTATTTTCATAGTGTGATATTGATGAAATGTTCAATGACGATGTCTCTTGAAATCTGAACAGTGAAATTCCATTTGAAGAGTTCACTATTTAATACGTAGTATAATGCAATTGTACCATTGAAATAATTGATTTTCAAGAAAGATGACGAAGAAATTAATTTTGTACTAAGATTGATAATTCGACGAATTGTTCAATTGTTGATCAAACGCGAAATTTAACTTATCAGAAAGCAGAGAAATCGTTGATCTAAAAATCAGAATTTTCACGAATTTTTGTTTATACACTGAAAAAAAGTTTGCTACGTATAAAAAAATGTATTTATTAAATATTGGCTATTTAAATTAAAAAAGAGTAGAATGATATTGTAAAATATTTATTTGAAACTCAAAGAGTTTAAAAGTGTTTTTAGTATAACGTTATTTACTGAATATAAATAAAAGTTTACATTATGAATTAGTATATTTGGTTACGTATAGACTGTAATTTATATTCATAATTAAACTAAATTTACATTAAAATAAATATAATAACTAGATTCAAATAAATATTTTACTAAAACTATGAAAAGACATATTTTAAATAAACAAAAAATTTTTAGTTTACTTACATAATAAATTTACTAAAGTAAAAAAAAAACTCAAAGTCAATACATCAAGTAATTAAACCAGCACAAATTTATACAATCTCTTAACCATTTTCCAAATCTCCCCGAGATAATTTTATACCCTTATCTCGAGCTATCAAGCCTTCACAGAGACATAGCTCTATAGGGCTGTATACAGGAGAGAAACAAGAGTTAGCTATTTGCACGTAATACGTAATGGCGATATAATATCGTTGAAAGTACCTCAACGGAGCCTGCTTTTCTAGTGGTTGAACAGACCGCCTTTTTCACCCTTATTGCACCTTACAACGCGCGCATATGCGCGAAAGGCTCGGCTTTTGTAAACCGATGCGAAACTCTCGTGACGTATCGCCATATAGTGGCGAACGCCCAGAGGAGCATTTACCCACCTTCTAGCCTTCGACGACGCAATGGCTTCAGACGCTCGAATTACCCGCTGGTATATAGCTGACTTTTGCACGAGCTTTTTGTACTGCGCCTCCGTATAGTTGTTAGATATAGAGTAGAGGAAACGAGTAATAGAGAGGAAGTGATGCCAATCCAAAGAATAATGGATGTTAATTTTCTTGAAAGAATAAAATGTTTGACTCTTTTTTTTTATGTTTTTTTCTCAGTTGGGATGCTGTTACGTCATAGGTCAAGGAAAGAAACAGTCAGTTCAATTGAATGTAGAAAAAGCAGTTGTAGAATAAAGAATTAAAATTGATCAAGTTATTCCATTATTAAATAGAACATTTATGCTTTAAAGTAGATTAGGTGATATTTTCGAACAACTAAATAAGTTTCTGGTTGTTGCATTGGTCACCAGTTCTTACGATGGAGAGCTTCGCGTGTGAAACTGGCGGAGCACCTATAACCATCAACGCTGTGATGTCTGTGGCGACAAAGACGTGTTATCGCTTGGCGATAAGGTGACTACACCAAAGCTACGCAAATATTCGCCAGTCTACCGATAGCCAGCAATGTGAGCAGACCTCGCTCTACCTCCAATAAAAGGGATCTTCGCCAATTGACTGTTCTCTTTTCCTGATCCGATGAACGATCCACCCCACGAGCGCACCTCTCACCGCAACAGTGGCAACCCTTGTGGGAATACGCCAGGAAGTAATAGTGTAAGAAGAACTACGGTAGACTCCGATAAATCGGCAACAACGAGTGATTGACTGATGTTGGGAAAATTTTCGAATGCTAGTGAAGAAAAAAGCGATGAAAGCCCTGAATCAAAATGCTGTGGAGACGAGAAGTGAAAAGGAGGAACAACATCGGATACAAATATTATTGTACAGTGAAGAAATCCTTTTTTATTTTCTTCTTAAAATGAAACGAATTTAAAGTGAGTTCCTTTTGATTTAGAATGAAACAACGTTTTATGAAATTGAAACTAAAATAGCTGGTGTTGATAAAAATTAATATTGTTTTTGACTGAACTCAAACGATGCAACATTTTGTAAGGATGAGCTTTTTTACCAAAAAAAGGGAATGAATTATTTTCTTTCTCAAAGTGACTCAAGATAATACGAAAATAATTTAAAATATTTCCCTTTAAAATACCATCATCGATTGTAAAACCTATCCTTTGTTTTCAGTTCATTACTGAAACAACATCTCGGCCTTTCTGTCGCGTCGTCGACAAGCAGCTTTAGGGCGACCGAAACGATCCGATGCCCCGGCGTCGCACGTCCGCGCAATATTTTACAGCTATATGGGCGGATGCCCTCCACGCGTCGATAATTCGGCTGCGTCGAGTCGACGAATACCAAATCGAGTTATCGTCACGACCTACAGACTCGAAAGTCGGTCGTTGTTGTAAACACGAACTAGAAAGAAACTATGGGTCATCTCTTATCAAAAGCAGAGATTTAAAATAAGAATATAAAGCAAAGCAAAGGGTGTAAAAGAAGAAGCTATCCCTCAGAAAAGACAACCAAAGATCATCATAGAATGTTGACAATGCAAAATCAAAAACAATGAACAAATGCCGAGTGATCGTGAATTATTGGTTAAATATTGGCCAGAATATAAACTATCAAAATGGAAATTGTATTTTAAAGACCAGGAACAAATTAATAGCCGATAATCAATTATATCAATCATAAATGCATTACAGATTGCAAGTAAATGATTATCGGATTGTGGATAATAATAACGAGGTACACGCAGAATTGCAAAGCTTACATTAGTCGATAAATGTCGGTTAAAGGGTTCTGGCGGATCTCGTTGGGTTTATTTGACAAGTGAAATGTAAGCTAACACTATAATAATTATTCATTAATTTTGAAAACTTTTGGAGTAACACTTTGATAAATTACTAAAATCACCTGTTAATAAGATTTGAGAAATGAGTACCTCTGATGGTTAACACACTCGCAAAATAATTCATATATTATCGTTACCGAAAACAATGCTAATTATGCATCAGCGTCGAAATTGAAAATTCCGTTCTAGTCGTGGCCTATCCATCATGTTCCATCCAAAACTCAGCCAGTAAACTTATCGATCCTCTGACTCGCTTACGCAAGTACAGGGTCCCAACAGTGAAAATTTAATTACTCGCTGACTGGAGACAACGACAAAGAAGTCAGACATGTAAAGTAAGAGAACGAGAGATACATTGGTGATGAGGGACACCCCAACAAACGAACGATGACGAACGACGTCCCATTGTCTCTCAAGTAGGTCGCGATCCCTCAAAGAGTTTTATGGCGCGACTCACCATCTCCGCGACCCCTTGAGGGTCTGATGTTGAGAGGTTATATGGGGAGTGGAGAGGACAAAGGCTGTGTAATGCACGCGAAGAGTGCAAAGGGACCATGCTAGGAGGAAAAAGCTGAATGTTCTGGTATGGAGAGGAGGAGCTGAGAAGGAAGTCGGAGGTCAAGTTCTCTGGCTGTCTAAGGTTCCACCTGACGAATGTCCCAAGCGTTTTTTATCGATTACTCGAAGAGACTTTTGGCTTAGTTTGCGCTGGTTCAATGTTCAGTTGACTACTATTATAAAGCACAGCTAGCTGCCGGTGAAGTGAAAAACGTGTTATCATTTTTTCTAGAAAGAGGATTCACACCTAAAACCAATGTGATCCAAAAATCATTTCGCCAACAGTATTTTTACAATCCATTCATTATTTCGTATAATTTGAATTTTCCGTATATATTTTTTAATCGTTAAAATTGTTAAAATTTCTTCGGTATCAGTTAGGCAAAGGACATACTTGGACTAGGCGAGATTAGAAAAATCATAAGTAGCGAATATAATCAAAAGAACAAAGAGCACATAATCAGGGCCCTCAAAGACGAGAATAGAATCACCTCGGAAATGTGCAGGGCTTACAGATTGAGTCGTAGTAGGGACACATGGAATTCTGAAAGAATGCGGGAAAAATCGGAATTGGATCTTTGTGATAAGGTATCCAATTAGCAAGGTGCTGGCATTCAGGGACATGAATATTTTAGAATCCATTGTAAAATTTATGACATCAGTAACGATGGTTTTATACATATTGGTAAACGACTAAGATGCATCATTATCAAGCTCAGCCGAAGGGTGATGTGCTTGCATCAGACGATATCAGAGCTTCCTTGTTAAGAAAGAGAGATTCTGACTAACGTCTAATTTGCATCTATTATTTATTCGTATGACAGAATTTATTGTTAAAACAATACCGAGACAATTTTTAAATTAACCTGTTGTACAGGTAAATTTACGGGTGGGTAAGGGCGATATTCAGACATTTCTGGATATGGTCCAAATTGCAATTGGTAAGATCAGCAGCGTCTTAGTTTATATGAAAATCCATTTAATTTCCTCGTATAATAAATGTTCTAACATTACAGATCGTTGTTAGCCGATCATCATCTGTTCAAGGAGTTACATCGATGTTAAAGCAGACATCGAAATCCGCAACACGGATTTTCTCTTCCGTTTATATTCTATTATACCTATCATTATATTTATAACAAGAAAAAATGGTGAGATATGCATAATAAATTGTCGGGCTTGAAAATGAAATGACAATTAATGAACGTATAGACCTAAAACATAACTTCAATAGTAAGTCACTGAAGGGACATTAAATAAAATTACCATCGACACCGAACCTCCTTTTATCATCGAGGGGGCAAGCTAATACATCTGAAAAGATATATACTTACTACCAGCGTCAAGGGAACCTCGAAAAAAGGAAAAAGAAAAACAATATTCGAAGACGGCGCAGCGCGATACATCTCTCCCCTATAGCCATAAGGATGGCGGCATATAGAGCCCAGCCATACGCGAAGCTCATATATGCATCTCCTCCCCCTACATACGTCTACCTTCTCAGGCGAAAAAGGAGCAAAAGCCAAGTTAGTATATACCATATGTACGACCGGCTGCGGTCGGTCCGCACGAAATGCATAAATTTTTGTTTTCGCGCGGCGTGCGGTATGCTTTTAAGTAAATATTGAAATATTTCCCTCGGTAGAATCAGTGGGAGATTCGTTCGTATACTACACATACTGAACTATACCTAAGTATGTATGCATATTGTGTACACGAGTAAATCCACAAAATACAGGAAGCAACTCGGTACCTGAAAATGGACAATTATTTTGTTTTTTTTTTCATTTTTGGACCATTTTTCACTGGTGCCTTAAAAATATTTTTAACTGAAATTTTGATTTCAAAGTAAAATGAAAGACATTCGATTTAAAAAAAGAATAGACGAGATTGGATTCGCGAGTAAAAAGTTATTTGCGTTTAAAAATAGAATATATAGTTATCGGAAAAATACAAGGATTTTCGTAAATACGCATTTTGTCGAAATTTTATCTGCACACTAGTACTTTTCCTCTCGGGTGGGGCTACGAAATTAATTTTTCTTTTAAACTGACGGTATTTTCTTCTATTTTCATTGCTACAATTTGATTTAATTATATAAAATCATAGATACTCATGTGACTTTTTTACTTCTTAGATATTAATTTACTGTTTACACTATAGGTCCTTTTTAAGCATTAATTCTTTTAATGAAAGCTAAACGTTTCTTTTCCTGTATTAGATACTGAATTTCGTTATTTAATTTTCAAAATATTGATTTCTCAAAAATCGTGTAATTTTAAATATTAATCAAACGTTTGTAAATCATTCTATTCGAATAATTTGTATTTACATTATAATAGCTAATTAAATATAAGTATGTGTATCAACGGAAATCGAATTTTTATTGATAAGTGTATATAAAGTTCATTAGGCAATACAGTACAAAAATAAATTACTAATTTAAAAGTTCACAAAGAATCATTAAAAAAGAGCCCTTGGTCAAAAAGTTATAAGCATTTGAATTAGAAAAATGGTAGTTGTAACTCTATTAAATCTATATATCTCTCAACTCTATAAAAACTCAGAAGTACATTTCCATTTTTGTGCATAAAGCCCCTTATTAAACATCTTCTATACATGACTCATTCTACTCGAATGACAGCCAGAAACCAGGAAAAAAAACGATCGGGTCTATGTACCCTCTATATACCCTCGCGAATAATTTTGCGATTTCCAAGCACCGAATAGTGTCTTGTATTTTGTGGATTTACTCATATACACACAGAGGAAAGAAAGGCGAAAGCTAGTAAGGGAAGAGAAAGAGACGACAGTCCCGTGAGGCTAGTGGGTGAAAGATCCCGTGGAGTAAAACGAGAAGGAACGACGCGCGATGATGGGTCGCAAGGAGAGAGCGCAGACTCTGAGGCTAACTTCTCTTAGGCACCCCCGCGGCGGTGACACCACCGCACCAGCGCCTAATCTAATTTGTACTTTACCGAGCTGCACCCTCTTTCTCGCCCTCGTCACTTTCTTCTACTACGCGTGTCTCTGGTCTTTTTTGCTTTGTGCATGTTTGTCTTATTGCGTTATTGTACTTGCTTACTCTATTTATTTATCTGTCAGAGTTGTGTTCCGTCACGTAGGATTGTGTTTGCGGTTCTCTTTTGATCGTACGCAAGCATTAGTACATGTCATTTATCGAATTTGAAAATTCGAGCTAAAAAGTCGCGATTCATTTAAACGATCAAAAGATGTCTTGGCTTGAGAGACAAATAATCAGGTGCAATCAGGTTCTTCAGATAATTCGTATTGTTATGATTATCCGATTAATTTCAATTCAACGAATCGCGTTAAGTGTTACTGAGATACTAATTTTAGTCTCAGCAACCAACAAAGAGAAGGAGATATTCGGTCCAATTGTTGAACATATATATATATATACATCTATCGTATTTATCCATACTACATCTGCATAATTGAATAATTAAATAATGGTAAGTGCAATATTCTATCGTAAATACGTACCAACAGCGATTCGTGAAGTGTCATTACAGACGAGGAAAAATTCAAAGGCTTGTTAGTAACTTATCGACCTGGTTATCACTTATTTAAATACTTTAAGAAGTATATGTTGTCTGCCTCACAACTTCATGCCATAAGACTACTATTTATTGTCAAGTTTTCTCTTTATGCCTAGTTAGCTTCTAAGTGCTATGATATAGATTACAATAGTAGTTAGAAACTGGCATGTTATTATCTGGAAGGTCATTCATAAGTAACATCTCATGTCACTTCAGCAAATGCACGCGAAAATGAGATCATCTTAAAGATACTTCATGTGAGCACAACACACTAGGCGGCATATACTTGCGCCGATTCGAGTGACCTAGAATTGCAACTGCTGGTTAACTTACAGCTAATGTTGAAGAGTACAAATTTAATGTTGGATGTAACGAGAAATGTTATCCTAAACATATTAACGGAAAAGTGACTATGATGAATTGTGCCAGACTAATAAATATTAATATGCGCATTAAATTTCGTACTTGTATTTATGGGGTATTAGAATATAGTCTTAACTGACCGGGCACTACTTTACGACCGGTTGCTACGTCAGCATCACAGACCTTCTAGGACTTACGATTCGGGTAGCGATAGTGATATCGCTAGACGATAACGCCAGTCCGTTAGGGCGTAACTATCGGAAGCTACAGGGCAAACGGGCAGTTCACCAGCGGCATTCGAACGCGACGCACCTCTGTCGAGACCGTAAAACGAGTGCCAAAACAAAATACATCATAGACATCATCCTCATTCGGTAATAACATATATATGTGATAAAATCATCGAAGGACATCAAAAGACGAGTAATGCGAGGGTATATTTATTGTAGTTAAAAGATGGTAGAGTCACGTGCGTAAATTAGACTCAGATGATGTATCAAACTATGCTACGTTAGTAGTGAACGCTGGTCCGATGTCGTTCTCAAGCTGATTAAAGTCCGCGATGTAGTCAAAGCTATGCAATAAGCTACCAGCAGGACAATATAATCGTGAATAAATTATTCAATTCAAATCCTTTGCTTTGGACCCAAGCTTGCCCTTCGAGGGTGGATTCACTCTACAACTATCTATTCATTTTTAATTACAACTGGTTTCTCTGGAAACCTCCATGAGACCCCGATTATAGTTTAAAGATCGGAGTCAAAAGTAAGCGGTCCATAAAACTTAGAGCGAAGTAAACCTAAAACACAGACGTCGATAAACTGGAAAAAGTTATTTAGTTTCAAATGCAATACTGAGAGGGGAATATTAATTATAGTCGATCTTTCTTGATATGCAATTATTTCTACAATATCAGAAACCAGCTTGATGTGTTAAATACTAAAAATAATACTAATCAACTCATTATCTCTGAAATAAAATAAATTATTTTAGGTAATACATATAGTGCTACAGTATTTATATATTTGACATATCTCTTATAAACGAATCAAATAATTAAAATAAAAATTATAGTAGAGAGAAAAGCAATAGTTTATATTGTTTATAATTGCATAAATTAAAATGTCTCTTTTCACCAAATAATTCTGTATTGTGTGTTCGTTTTTAAATATAATTAAGATTGATCCCTTTAAAAAATTACATTACGTGTATTTGATTATTAATTATTCAAGCTTACACAGCTCAGGTGTTGACTTGAGATATACGTTCAATACGCTGAGGTCGAAAGGTGCTGCGTTTACACCTGGTGGCGTGACCTTGTAACTTGACGACGACAAAAAAGCTTCTCTGCAGAGAAAAATATAGTTACTTACCACACTCTAATGCTCAGAGTGCTCATTCCTCTTTCCATAAAAATAGTTTGTTTTGATCGATTAACCATTCAATTCTGAAGACACAACAATAAACCACAGCAGTTAATAATGGAAAGTATCAGGATTAATTGTCAAAAAAAGACAACGAGTCGCCACACATATGGTAATGTGGGCTTTGCATTTTTCAATACATCACCATAGCGACTAAGCAATGCGAGTTCAATCGATGTAATGACAATGTAGTATTTATTAGTAACATCTTTCTGGTTCTGGTCTCGGCCTCGCCCACCACAATACATATTATCATGGAAATTACTCCTTGGTATATCGGTAGTTGCCTAAGGCGCAACGTCAGCGCACGTACAAGTTGCTAGGCCCCAAAGGTGCTGCGTTCGCACCTTCGCACGTGGTACCGCTTGCCACAGAGCGACGATAGTACCGGCTACTTCGAACCAGAGGAGAGAGCTCTTAGAGATTTCTGAACTGAAATTAACAACCTCCTGGTTTCTGTATTAAGGTTAGTAGCATTAGTGTGAAAAAAGTAATTATCGTCTTATTGTTCGTTCCGTTAGCGTCAACATCATTAATATGAAACAAGAAGTTTACTGTAGCAATGACGCACGTATGCTTAAGGAAGCTATTAATTCATTATTCCGACTTCGTATCCACTGAATAACCCGTTCATTTCACGGAAGTCTTATAATTACGTTAAGAGTTAAAATGTATTGTGACGTGCTGCGCGCCGATTCTCTTGTTCGGACATAAGTCCATCGACAGAGTCGACGGAATCGATACCTCCACCGACATTCTGATTATACTCAGTTTGACATAACATCTAGACAGTGTTTAGAACCTGCACGTAACAGCATTAAAATGTTAAGCATGATGAGTTCAATGCTGAAAATGATACCAAATGATTAAATGGTCAGAAAACTAAAAGCAACTGAATCTAGGCAGTTTGGATTTTTTATATTGGAAGTATAAGTACGATTTTAACACACTAAAGTACTGCGTAAAGTATTTCTGGATTTTGATATTGTCTTCTCGCCGAATGATCAGTTCAAGACAACTTTAAGGTGACTATTGGGCAATCAGAATTTAAGATATTTTTGATAATGTTTTTGTAATTTGTAGTTATTTTAATCGTAGATAAATATATCGCCAAATTTTCAAGAGGTCTGGTTCTTCTTTAATACACAGAAAAGCCATCGAAAATGAAAAACAATTTTTAAAAAATGAATCCGTTTCGTACTGTCTTATAAATTTCAATTTATGTAATGTTATCCGTAACTTAACCTCACTTAAAAATTGCTATCGATGTTTTTACTGTATTAAGACTGTCACGGGTGGGCTTATCATCCGCTGTGGATAAGGTGCGAAACCGCTGCGCGGAGCAGTCAGAGACAAGTGATGAGACGCGATGGTTCGAGCAAGTGGCAAGTGTACTCAATAAAGATCTGCACCGCCAATTCTAGGTCTTGCTTACGTCCACGCAAAAGTGGCCCAGAGTAGGAACTTCCACTCACCTGTCACGAGATAAAGCGAATTGTCACCAACAAGTAAGATTTTGATCTAATCCATTAAGTGATGTTAGCCAAGTTTTGTTTAAAGAGGGTTTACACTTATTCCCGTACTGAACTTTGAACGTCTCTAATTATAAGGCTAAACTGTTATTTAAGAATGTTAAAAAACATTATTTAAGTTTATTGTATTATTATAATTTCATTTTAGTCTATATCTGATCGTATTTTATTCATTTATTACTACTATTTATATTTTTAATGCGTCTCAGAATGACAAATCATCATTTCCTTGCTTTTTTCAAAGTCTAAGTGCATTCAAAAATTTTTTTAATGATAAAGGAAATTACTATTAAGTCGGACTATTAGAAATTAATATACTTTGATTATTAATTTAAATATTTTGATTGTCAAAGATTCATGACTTTTTTATAAGATAAAATGCATGTCAAAATCTTGACTATGTATATGTCTCATAATTGTTTTTTATGAAAAACTAAATTTCATTTTTATTTGCCTCTAAGAATCGTTTATAAATAAACATTTTTTATCAAAAGTCACTTATAGTTTCTTAGTTAAATGCTGGTACGTCTATTTTTCCGAAAGTATTTCGTATAAGTCATTGTTTCCTGAGAAATCGAAAAAAATCATATCTACCACAGGATGATAACACCAATTTTCAGCAGGTCTTATTAAATAACGATTGATAATAAATGTAAACTGCATAACTATAATTTCTATTTCAGAAAATATGATGAAATCATGGCAATTCATATTTTGTTGTCCTCAACATACCAACTACAACAAGTAAATTATTCATTTGCAACAATACGAAGAATAAAAACTGGGCTGACAGCAGCACAATTCGAATCTTGAAAATCACCCAACGGTTAGTCGATTCCTGCTAAAATTTTTACCAGTAGGGTTCCAACCTGAAAGGTACACCACATTTATAACATCCTTAACAAAGCCACGCATCTGGACATCAAAAAACACCAGCATTGTTTCCTATCGCAGTATCATCCATATCGATTTCTGTTCTCCTCTCTTGGGATAGATTCCCTTGTACACGCATGTCGCATCATTGGTATAGAATCGAGTAACGGCGTGCGGGTGTCAAGCGACAAGTCTTCGTCGCCGAGCCGTATTAGCTCCATTTAGGGACACGAAATGAAGCTCTTCTCGTACCATCACCATTGCACCACATGTACACATATATACCTATACACAAGCGATGTGCCTAGGGTCCATATGGGCGTGTCCGTACGTTACGAGATGGCAATATTCCGCAGTTCTCGCGTATGCGTTACATAGAAGCGAATTGAACAGAAACACGAGGGAATATGGATATGGATTCGCTGCGGGAGGTATTTCTGGGGTGGATCGAACGGCTAATTCGTTGATTAACGGTTTGCCAGTGTTTATACGGGGGCTATGTTGCTCGCAATTCCGATGCTGATATGCCTGAGAGTGACGTACTCTCTGTGTATATGAGAGATTCTTTTACCGAATCATAGAGATCGTAACTACGTTTCGAAGCTGCATTTGCGTATTCGATGTTACTGCGCGAAACTGGATAGACGATTGACGGGTGTTTGAAATATGCCGCGGGTGGATGGATGCTAGTGCTAAAATAGTCGTCGCTTTAGAATTCAATGAACTGGCACTGTGTGCTTTGAATAAGATCAGTGTTTCACGAACTGACGAGGGAACGTTAATTGTGTGGTTAGACTGAAAAAATGATTTGTTGTTTTTGGTGTCCGACACTTCTCGAAATGTTGTATAATTACTGATAGACAAAATATTATTTCTAAACTTGTTTACACGGAAAATAAATTATGATTAACATAGGAAATTTGTTTTCAGTGTAGATTCGACCAGAGTAATTTATTTTAATAGACATCATTGATTTTATGAAGGAAGTTGTAAATGCCATGGCCAAAAGTCGCCAAGCACGAAAATGCCGACGCAGCATCTTGGGTACCCAAAACCGTTTTGATTTGCGAACAAGGGAGTTTTTCGGCAAATAAATGGCATTAGAAAAATATTATTGTAATTTTTTTTTTAAGTAAATAATATTAGTAAACGAAAAACGATACATTACAGCAAGCCATGTAATTAGCTTAGATTTTAATTTTCATATAATAGTGTAATAAGAACATTTTTTTATATTTATTTAACGTCGCTCTATTGATGCTGCCATTTTAATAAGAACATATCTGTTACTTATTTAATTTTTATTATTTCATATAAAAGCGAGATTTTTGGTCGGAATTTCAGAAACATTTTTTAAATAAACAAAATGTCAATCGATTTGCAAATTTATTTTTTTTCAATTACAGATATTTTCTTCGATATCTGTAGACTTTTATACAATTTTTTGTAGAATAATTTTAGAAATAACATTTTTCTAAAGAAGCGTTTTTAGTTACTGATTTAGTAACTTTAATTATAAAGATTATCTGTCATTTGGAGAAGAAAGAAGAGATACGATTTGCCTATTGAAAATTTATATATGCAACTAAATATAATTAAAATACGCTAAAGCACTGGTATCAAAAATTGCGATAAAGTAAAAGATACAGATAAAATGAATTAGAATTAAACATTTATTATATTCGTCCAAGCGAATACATTTTAGCCATGTGCAATTAAAATATTTCAATAACAGAACATTATTTTGAACAATCCATATACTAATAAATTGTACTAATAGTTAACTAAATTACTTTAATGCACGCAGAGATACATTCATTATCATCATTGAAATACACTCACACATACGCATAAACGAGCATATTCAAATGTATCATTAAGTAGGTTCAATGATCACATACAAGTCATGTATCGTAAGTCAAGCTTTTTTCCCTTCGTGTATTCTCTTTCTATCCCAGAGGAGACAATCCTTAATTCTAATAAAACTTGACTTGTTTACGATTCGGAGACACGAAATGCCTTCTCAGAGAGAATGAGGGTAAGTCGATGTCTCCAGTAACGCATTGATATATACGGAGCGCTGCTTATTTCAATGCCAATATGTCGAGAAAGAGGATAGGGGCACACAAATCCTCGTAGCCGCGGACGGCGACGAGCAATACGATGCTGGTGTGAAATCCCAAAATCAAACAACCAGACTTTTTTTACGATCACTCCGAGTGTAATAATTTCAGGGAACAATGTATTATGTATATACATATCAGGGGTCATATGGAAAAGACCTCGTTACTTGAAAAGAATTTGGAGCGGAAGAGGTTACTTTTTCTGTCAGTATGCGAGGTTACTGCTGCTTTGATTTGTGAGTATTGTTACAGTAATTCTAAAGCCATTTATCTGTCCTCTGATAAAAATTTCATCAGTAATTGGTTAAATGCTGATGTGTTGTTTACTACGTTAACCAGAAAATGGCCAGATATTGGCTAATCGTTATGTAATTATCTGAATTCATCATAACATCAACATCAATAACATCGATGCAAATGAGAGTGCAAGGAGCAAAAGAGTGAGCGTGTTATAACATTCTGATCATCATCTGGTGTTACTTATCTTCATGCGAATGGGGTATTATCTCAGGTACACAACCTACTGACTATCCGTCATACTACTAAGAAAATATTGAATTTTTGCATAAACAAAATGAATAGCTCATTAATCGTCATTAAGGTCTAATAGTTTAAAAATTTAAATACAGTTATTTTTTTAAGATCAAAACTAGGTTGATGTCTGCCATCACGGTAACATACCAGACGCATCGTCAGCAAGAAACGCAGCTGATCGAGAGAATCCCGGAATTCAAAGGATGCAGCGCATGCATTTCTGTACATGTCACTGCTCATCGTCAACAAGTAATTTCATCAGATGGATTTTGAAGTATAGGAAAATATATTTATTAATACTTATTTTTCTTGCCAGCAGTATTTGTTATCCATCGATTACTGCATGAGAAATTACCAGGTGTGTTATAAATTATTACGAAAATTATTAACGCAATTAATTTCAATTTTACTCATATATAGACGGTTATTGCCAATCTCTTCAAATCGTCGTAACTAGATTCTATTGGGAAACTACAATACAAAGATTTATCGGAAGTCTCTAGATCTAATATTTCTTATCAACACTAATTTGGTTGAATTCTTACTTTCGATTCCACATTTTCGAATATATTTATTTTTATTCATCTTGTTCTTCTAATCTTGTTAATATTCAACTCATAAATCAATTGTCTTATAATCTTTTAACTAACTTGATCTTCTTGATGTGGAGGATTTCTTGCCTTATTTCATCACACAACAATTTTGTTCTCAGGTACTAATTAATAAAACAATTTTTCTTTTTAAACTTTTGTTTAATTAAATACTCTATAATAGCATGTATGTATGGAAATGTATAATTTCTTAAAACAGATTTGAAATTCCATTACAAAAAGCTCTTAGCAATAAAAATTTAATTTAATCTCTCGGCTGATCCTCAGCGCAAAACGAGCTTAAGACACTTTCCTGCCGAGAAGATTCTCTCATCCCGATGAGCTTCTTCGTTTTCTCGAGGCCACGATGGATTTAACTCGCGCGTGGTTATATCGTCAAAATGTGTTTTCCCATCGAAGCGATGAATCGCACCTCAAATCGGATTAACTGAGGTCGCGTCATAATCGACCGAGGTTCGAAGCGGATAGGCTCCGTTGCCACTACGGCAGCAGCGAGACGAGTAATTAACTCCGTTTCATTGGATTTCCTTGAAACCTCCAGGCGGCTTTCTTCTGGATCGGGAAAAGACTATTTCCTAGCAAATCGGAGGCTGGTAAGAGAAATACATGGCCGGATAATAGTTGGAGAATCTGAGCAAAGGGAGAGCTACGAAAATGACGTGTTGTATATCGGATAAGTTTCAGGATCTGGTTAGATACAGACATTAAGGAATTTTCTTTTAATTATTTTCTTATAGTACAGAAAGAAATCTTGTTTTTGTGAGTTTAATTCCCCAATGAAACAATACAATTCATCATCTAATTAAACAGGAAATTGTGAACACATAAGTTAATAAATATTTCTATATCTTTAAGTAATAATTGGATCCACCAGTCAGGAGATCAAAGATGAAGTACTCATTTAATTGAGTCAGCTCATCGAGCAGTACAAAATCTAGCTCTACGATTTTGTAACCCTTCATTACGATCAGTAATTAGCGTCTAAAGGGTTAGACCCGGCTTATTAAACTATTATCATCGGTATATATATATATACCAGTTGTGACTCGTCTTATTCTGAACGATAATTCATTAATCAGCTAATTTAAACCTTGGACGGTCCTGTTCTTAATTGTAGTTAATAAAAGCTACGTAAATGACGAATTGTATGGTATACATAGGTAAAATTTGCAAAAGTTAAATTGAACAATTAGTCTTCAACAATTTCTCTATAAGATTCCACATCCATGATGGTAATACATCGCTATTGTATCATGGACAGGTCTATTACTCACCGTGTTGACGTCTAGTGGTCACACGTTTGAGAATTGCCGCCTCACACACGTTTGCACGCACAAAAGTGTGACCCTGCTCTTTTGGCAGAGCTAATACGTGTCTACTCCCAATAGTCATTGGACAGGCAAGAAACAAGAATCATTTGGAAAGAATATATTTCTTTTCGGTTTCCGTTTGTAATATAAAGAATAGAAATTTCTAATAAGCTCACATAGTAAAACTTCATCAAGAATATCACAATCTTCAAATTTTCTTAGACAAAAACAGATGTTTGAAATTTACAATTTGTTAAGTGTAATAAAGTAGCCATTATTTTTACACTTTTCAGTGTTGATCATCGATTCGGATAATCGTATATCCTTGACGACGGAATTGGACGATAATAAAGACACACTCAGAAATCAGTGATTGTCACATCTTTCCTATGTCATAAATATCAGTTTGGAACTACCCTGTAATCTTACAAGTTTCCGCTCGTAAGAATACAAAATTCTAAATTACAACAATTTGCTATTGAATTGTATAAAAAGTTTTACTCTTATCAGTGCTTTTCTATAACGCGAGATGTGCTGAACTTCTGTAGAGTAAATTCAGCTACTTTGTTGTCAAGGCTCACAAGTAGGACTTATAAGCTTGGGTTTTTCTTCGGATATCGTTACTTTCTTTTAGTAAAATTTTATCGCATCTATACACAGGTGTCCAAAAAGCAATATCACATTTTCGACGATGCTCACACGTAAAAAGTACCTTTCATGTTATACGCTGTACGAGCAAAAAAATTCTTCCGTAAAAGCTCAAACTCATAACTATTTTATGCAACGCGTTAAGTAAGGCATATCCAGAAATATTTTTTCGCACTGACTTTCACGCGCATATTCATGCACAGATTCCAATTCCGCAGTTTCAGTCCTTGACCAGTATTCCGCACAAAGTTGTAGTCCTTCTGACAAAGGTCGTAAAAAAAATGAGATTCCGAATACTTTTTGAATATTTTTTTTACAAGATCCAACCTGAATAAAAGTTCACTTTCACCTAAATCCCAACAGTCACGTAGAAACCATCCCATCTTTAAAAGAAAGCATACTCGATTTGAAACAAGGTAAACCGTCGGCTCGATATCGAAAGAGCTATACATACGTATACACACAAAGACAAGTAGAAAAAGAAGGAAATATCGGGTCACCCTTGGAAAAAGATCATTCCAAAGTACAGAGTCTCTTGCTCGAAGTCCACACACGCGTCGTGTCGTCCCGTGCAAATCGAGTCTCTGAATCGCCGAGGCGAAAGAGAGTCGTGCTCGCGATCTCTCCTTTTAAATCAATTATTCAGCTCGCGACGAGTCTCGCTCGCACAGGGCAATAAAAATATTTTATAAAGATAGCCCAGCGCAAGAGTACGCGCGCGTATTTTATGACCGCTGCAGCAGCAGCAGCTCCCCGCAGAGGCTGCACGTGTGTGCGTCCTCGATTTACGCGAAATTCCCTGGGTCGTTGGGGATCTTCTTTTAACGTCGCAAAGGTAGGTGATTCCGAATAGTTTCTTATGGACTTTTTTGGGTGATTTGATAAAAGGATGGCAGTAGATTTTAGATTTATATAAAGGGTTTTATTGGTTGGTTGAACGACGACTGATCTGACGGTTCGCATCTGTTATTGCGTTTTAAATGTAGAGGCGCATAAGACTGATTAATTTATGGGATTTGGATATAAATACTTGATAGTTATTTTTTGCTCGCTGTGGAATATGCTTGTATTAATAGGATCGATGCGAAGCTATACAAAGATATTTATTTTGGACTCAAATTCGGTCGAGAATTCGGTCAAGAAAACGGTGAAATACTAAAAAGTAAAATATCTTCAAAATCATCTCTTTATTATTCTATTTTGAAACTATTGTATCACTGATTCAGCTTATTATATACGTGAACGTACACGTCGAACAAAATACTTGTTATATCTCTATTTATTAAAACTGTCAAAAATAACTCTGAATAAAACTTGAATACAAACGGTCAGCTCAACCACCACGTGTTAATAAATTTGTACAGGTGGCTGTACAGGTGTGCGAGGGTCATTTCATTGAGTTCTGGAAGTTTCTGTTTTGCCAATGTTACAATTGATAAGACTGGTAAATTATATATACGAAAAATTTGTATAAGATTCGTTAAAGATTTTTGCAAAACACCTATTGGTAAATCCACTATTTACTCAAAATAGTTGTGAAACATCTACTGATAATTTTTACGAAGCTTACATCCCGATGAAACGCCGTAGTAAATTACAAATTGTTATGTTTTAACAATTAATAATTTTTCATCATTAACATTAGCAATCTAGAGTTAAAAATATCTGTTCTAAACATGTTGGCAAGTAAGTGATCAGCTTAATGACTCAAGAACCGTAACAATGGCATCTCTTATGGGGTTGTTAAAAACAAGTATACGCACTAGGGCAATAAAGGACAAAGCAAATTCCAGAATCGCTGGTTGACCCAGTACGGAGATAAAGGACTTCGATGGTGTTGCGTACGTGAGCTCGGGTCGGATGCCGATAGTCAATAGGAAACGCTAGACCGGTGCTGATCTCAGTGGTTCGGATAGTTCCTAAGGCGAAACACGAAAAAGCATCATCAGCGCAGATTTAGATGCAGATGTAGATCAGTAATCCGGCAACAACACTACTGCAAGCATTTAATAGAGTAATTTTAATACACTAATTTTACCTAATTTCTTCTTATGACAGGAACTCACAACACCCGTCAGCTATCCCAACAAACATCGATTGACCTAATCATGTGGTATGAACTATATAATTCTTACGCAAGAGTTAATTTAGTAACTATTTGTACATTTACCTTGTTATACGAATAGTGTCATATTCTTAATCCTTCAATAACAAATTCAATGTTCCTTCGATTATTTAATTTTTTGATTAATAGACTGTAATATCGATTCCAAAGCTGGCGAAGTTTTTTTAACGAATTCTAAAAGCAATTTACGCTAGTGCGGTTGCAGCAGAAAGTTCAAGTATCAGTGTGATGACAAATAACCAGAAATCAGTCGTCAGTCTCTGAGTATCTAGTAAGACATGGAGCTACAAGCCAGTATTAGAAATACAAGCTACCACAAGGAATATAAGCTGGTATAATAAGCGTAAGCTGCCACAAGAAGTACAATCCAGTATAAGGAGTACCAAGCCGGTGTAAACAGGACCAAATCAGTTTAGCAGAATTAAGAATTCAACCGAATTCAATTATACCGACACGAAAAAATGAACTAATTTACATTCTATGAGTTCTTTAATTATATGTCAGGTGGTTTGGCCATTGATAATGTATCAATTATTTATTTTCGTTGATTGGTGGGTACTATACGCGACCCGATAAAAGTGCGCTCGACTATAAAAAATTGATCTATGACCTACGTATCAGCGAATTGTAATCCGAACAAAGTCGAATAAAGAATCACAGCACGAATGTAGGTCATCAGCTACATTACGCTAACACGACGCGCTGCGATTTTTGCAAAAGAGATTGTGCTTTGTCCGAATAACCTAATTTTCGAATCATAAGTGTATCGCGTACAGGCAGTAAAAGATGCATTCTTTAGTAAAAAATAGAAACACCGGTAATGACAGCGACCGCGTTTCGCGCGCAAAGGCTGTATTCAAAATTAACAACCAAATGTCACCGTAATCGTGCAGAACCTTAATACACACGTTGAGCTCAAGAGATGAATGGGGTAGCAGTTAGGGGATCAACTGTTCGAAAGAAGATAGGAAAGTATTTGAATATTTTTTATTATTTATTTATTTAATGTCGTATCACCAATATGACGTCAGCGAGATTATCGTGATTACAAGGTTTGAATGTGATTTTATTACATTTCAATTACACGAGCTCCGATATCAAGCTTCGTCACCCGAGAACTGAACTTCGATCGTGGACAGGTAAGGTCGCACCACCTTTTGACCTCGCGGCTCTTGGTTCGACTGATGGTGTATTGTCTGAGAGAAATGACCAAACAAGTATTTACAGATAGCTAGAGCATGTTTATAAATAATGTTCTTATCTTATCAGTCTTCTGCAATGTTCCTTAAGTTTGGTACTGTCATTTAAGTATATTGAAAACTCATAAACAATTTTTGAATCAACTTAACAATCTTCTTCACATTCCATCATTTTCAAAACTATTCCTTTACTCTATCATTCTTGTTTACATTCCAGAAGTTAAAAAATCCTTTAGCAAGGAAAATAAAATTCTGAAGAGAAAAGGAGCGTGAAATCTAAAGCAACAAAGATTTTTTCTAGCATTATTCCATCCTCTGTTTGCACCTTAGATTTTCCCTTCTCTTTTCATCCTTTCATCCAACATTCCCCTGCATTTTCTTTCATTTTTTCTTCTCTTTTGTCATTCCATCTCTGCTCTGTTTTCCTTTTTTCTCGCTGCAGCTTGTGCTCTGTGTTTTTTTCTCACTCTTTCTCTTGCGGCATATACGCACACAAGGCAAGGATCTCCACTCCCTTGTTTTATAACCCTACGAGTTTAATGTTCGCATCAAACTTTTAATTGCCCGACTCGCCTTACAAATTACTAACAGATGGGCCCTGCTTATACGTCGCGCTTTCGCCGTAAAAATCGTCCGCGGCATGGAAAAGCGCCGCCCTTTTTTGCATGAGAGCACGCGCGTGTGCGATATAAAGCTTTCCTATGCGCCATACCTCGCGGCTAAAAGTTTGCGCGCGCCTAGCGAGAAAACAGTCAGCGGGATTAAAAATTTCGCGTTCTCTTTCTCTCGTGGCGAAAAAAAAGTAAAGAATACGTAATAATGTAGCAAAAGGTATTCGAGCTTCCGTTGTTGAGAGTTTGCTTCAAAGTTTTTTTTTCGAAGAAGAATTTAACGCTTTTCAATAAAGAATTATCGAGACGGAGGGTTCACGTAAAATTTTTTTTGAAACTTCGTGACGTGTAGGTATTTCAAGTTAAAGGATTATTTTTTTCAATTTATTTTTCGTATAAAACTTCTTATACAAATCATCTTCGAGCAACAATATTACGTTACGGATTGGATTATCAACCACTGTGGCGAAGTATAGTCACTTGATCCGCTACGCCACGCATTGCACTTTAATCGATGCGTGGGGCGGAGACAGTTGGAAAGGAGAGTTCAGAACAAAAGGTCGAGTCGTAATAAAAACCTAGTTGAACCCAAATCTGATTCTTTATCTCTATGTTAACATCGACGCGACACTGGAACGACACCATCCCTGCTCTGCATCAGCCACATTTTTTGACATCTCTTGTGTGTCTCTGTGGATCTTCCGTTATAAAAATCGTAGCGATCTTCCCGTAACAGTACTACAATATCCAAATTCTCAAGACTAGACAAGGAGCTCAATTGAAATATTCCAGCCATAATAACAACGGTTGTATGCGTCTATCATCAGCCACATGTACGCGAACTTCTGGTTGAGATGTTGGTGGTATGCTCCACTGAAATAATGCCGTTCCCATGAACACGCTGATATCACATGGACAAAACTGCATTATAAGCACGCATTTGTATAGCCAGTATCTCAGGGACAACGGTGAAAGCAAGACGTACGATTAGTATTTTGTCACACAAGTACGTGAGTACCTTTCTTCCTTGGAGAGAGGACATCACACCTCAGGCACCCCTCAGCTTTCGTCACTTAACATTCTTAAAGAGTGAATAAAATAAATTTTAATCGTCCAACTGTGCTTTACTTACAGAACTGACGACGGACGTTCACCTGGTGGACACCTGCTATGTCAGCGGCGAACATGCGCACGTCTGTGACACGTTATTATACGCTCAAAGTTTGAGTCAAGCGTTACACTGCATCACAAATAAATTTAATTAATTAATTAATTAAATAACTAATTTCACCTTACTTTGCAAAACGTCCGAGTTCCTAGTCGACAGAGTCGCGTTACTGTGCAGCGATAACGTGATCGCTTTGATCCGAAACTATACAAAACTACGCTAGAATATCAGTCCACTAACAGGTGCAAAGTAGTTTTTAATAAATAACTGCTCCACAACTGCAGCACTTTGAACTTTCGTCGTAAAAATGTTTATGAGAATACGGCAGCGATTCCTCAAATCGTATCAAAGGATTTTCGGGCAATAAAATGGTGAAATAAAAAAAAGTAGAATATCACATTATTCCCAGATTATTATAACACTGATTCAGCATGTTGGATCAAATACCTTTTTATATCTCTGATTATTAAAAACCGTCAAAAATAACTCCGAATAAAACTTGAATGTAAACGGCCAACTCAACTGCCACGTCTTAATTAATTCCTACACGTGTCTGTCCAGGTGTATGTGGGCTGGACTGTAGCAGTTTCTGCTTTGTTAATGCTACAATTGACAACAGCAGTAACGTACATGAACATTTTTTGTAAAACATCCATTAGAAACCACTATTTACTCAAAATAGTTGTGAAACATCTACAGATCATTTTGGCAAAGCTTACATTCCGATGAAACACCATCAACAAATTCTTCAAAAATGTACTGGATATAAATTACTATACAATATACATCAGAAATACTTTCAATACCGACGGGTATATACCATATCGTAAATAATAAAATAAATAAATAAAATACCTAAATACCCTTCGCAGACTACTTCGAACGCTAACGCGCAAACGAAAGCGTGCCGCATCGAGAAAATAATTTTGGCGGCACGCGATGCATCTCTTTCTATGCTCCTCTCTCGCGAAACAATGCGACGATCCTCCACACACACACACACACAAAGTAAAGGGAACGTTTGTCGAGGCTCGTCGCTCGACCAGTACGCCAGAGCACGCGAAACCATAAATTCCGTCGCGCATAAGTTACCTGCCTTGGGCGAACATACTCACGTGCGCGCTCACACACACACACACACATGTCTCGACTCGTTGAAATGTGTACGCACGGTCACATAAGAGTTCGCGATTGACTATGCAAACTTTGCCCTCTCGCGTGTCTCTATGTATACAGGTAGTGTGTGTATATATGGTACAAGATGTGCATGTATCGCGTGTCGTCTCATCGCTTGATAATATTCGACGAAATACCCTGCATTTAGGACACCTTGAAAAAATATGCGACCCATACCTATCGTGGACAGTCGGGATTCGTCTTTTATATCGTGGTGAGTAGTGGATTTCTGCATGACATGGGTTCGCGCAAGAAGTGAGATAAAGCTATTTGGTGAGAACGAATACACACATATATCAGTGGGAGTTCTGATCGCAACGAGGTCAGACGTTCAGTCTTTCTCAGTGGTTTTCACGTTCTCATCTAACATTATTTGGCGAGGAATCGATGTGTATCCACTGATACTTGTGTCTCTTTCGGAAAATATAGAGTTCGGACTATATA
This sequence comes from Apocrypta bakeri, assembly GCA_018906985.1. Classification (NCBI taxonomy): domain Eukaryota; kingdom Metazoa; phylum Arthropoda; class Insecta; order Hymenoptera; family Pteromalidae; genus Apocrypta; species Apocrypta bakeri. The sequence goes on from JACCIA010000005.1 coordinate 4,023,286, forward strand.
TTTTGAAAAATAGTTCTTTTGTAGGAATAGGGTATTTCCTGTACTGTCATATAACATGTCGGTCTACCTATATTGACTCTCAACAATTATAAATGAATAAATATTTTATATGTTTTTGTTATGCTATTTTATAAAAAAGAATGGTTTGATCCACCTTCGATCAGAATTAAAATTCCTTTCATAGGGATTAGCAATGTGATCACATTGCTAATAAATTCATGAAAAAATGACCTTTACGTGTTTAAATCAGCTTTTTATGAACGATTATAAGGAAAACGATAAAATAAATAGTACCATTTTTTTAATTAATATCAAAGACGTCATGTATCAATTCTAAATAAACGCAGAATTAAAAAATACAAATGCATCTCGTGTCATGAATATTTATGAACTCTAATAATTTTTTAAATCGAAAATAAAATGTGCTTTTAAATTTAACAGATTTTATTCACGGAAAATAAAATCATTTATAAAAGTATGCAAAGAAGGAAAATGCCTGAGAATTAGTTAAAGAATACTCTTAAATTTATTCTGTAATTAGGATACTTTGTAATTTTTATTTTACTACACAGGTACAATTTTTAATTCTTCAAAAAATCGCAGAATCCAAATTTTGATAATCGCATTTGAAAAATTCGACGATAAATTCGAAAATATTTTTCCAAAAAGAAGTTAGATTTATTTCTCACTTACAACCATATTGTTCAGGAAATCGATAGCGGACTATCCGAAGTATCGATTGCACTTTCGCATTTCAAACAATAACTACATTCTTTCGCCACGATCGATTCTACAACAATCGGAAATATTATGAAATGGTACGTTCTTGGAAAGCAGAAAACAAACAGAATAAAACCATTGAAAACTTATGAAAAATGCAGCCAATTTATAATACGTAGTAACACCGTAGAAACCACGAACAAAACTGATCTGACCACAAAGACTCGGTACAGGAGATGTCTCTTACAAATAGGAAAACTTTAAAAATTTTCGAGAACACCAAGCTCCAACGCAATTAGCCTGTTGCTCTCGACCAAAATGACATAATTCTCCTGGCAAACTATAATAACCACACGAGCCTACAAATCACATCCTGTCTAAATTATGTACAACTTTACCTTACGTCTCCAGCATATTGGCCTTCGTGTAACATATAAGAGGCATTTTCACCGCACACGTAGGCGTAGTCCTCGGTTGCATTTCTCTTTCTCGTTCGCCTATGTTATAGTCCAGGCACAATATGATACCTTGTCTCTGCGACAGCAGCAGTAGACTTCAGAAAACCCAGGGAATCCCTGCCGTGGTGGCGGCGCGCGACGACATCGGAGATTTGACACGCGACATACCGATGACAGCGAGAGTTGCGCGCAGGGCCAAGCGATTTACGAGAAGCCCGCGGCTACAGGCCGCGCTGGGACAAACGAGGAGGCGACGCCGACTATCAGGGAGGGAACGTATGCCCGCGGGAGGTCTCGGCCCTTTTTGAACCTTCGAGGGATTTCGCTTGGTTGATACGTATGTGTATGTGCATGCGAGTGGGAGGTTGCCGCAGTCCCGTAGGAAAAGGCAAAGCTAGAGTCGTGTGGCACCTCGACACACCGCGGGAAGAGAAGAGACTAGGCAAGAGAATCCTTTGCTCTTTTGGCTGACGGCTATACCCGTCGTGCGCCACAGGAAAGGCGCAGACTAGCGAATTATGGAGGTTCTTGGAATAGTTCTGTGATTATTACGAGGTTCAAACTTTATAGCGAGCTTCAAGGCATTATATGCTTTATAATGATAATTGCTTGGATTACGGCTTGACTTATGTACACAGATGACGAAACGATAACTTGTCAACGTCGTTGCTTCTGTTATTTCCTGGGATGTGGAACTTCTTTGTCGCGTTGTTAACAATTATATTTTTAAATGTCTTTTAATGATTTGTTACGATGTTTTTTTATCATAGTTGATATTATAGTAACTGTAGGTAAGGTAGTCGAGAGTAGAGCTCTCAGCAGAATGACAATAAAATCAATTAAAAATAGCGTTACCATAACAATCTGAGACAATCAAGATATAAGAGATAGTAAATTTTACATCATATACTTATACTTATAAGATAGTATGTAATATCTGTAATAGACATGTACAGTTGTAGACACAACAGCAAACCGAATATAAAACAAAACTCACTTATTATGTACTCGAATAAAACGTTGTTCATTGTTTTAAATACGTAACGTGATCGGGAAGAATACCTCTGTTAAAATATCAATGTTTGCCATAGGAAGATTTTTTATGGCAAATGAAACGTTACCGATGAATTGAACTAAGTGTTGTTTAGTTACGTCGTTTAAAACTAGAGTTCTCAGTTCAGAACTCTGAGTTCCCCGCGTTTACTATTCCGCAACAGATGGTGAAATCTCAACGGATGGCAATCCAGCGACCGCCACGCGTTATTAATTCGTAGTACAAATAACATTGGAAAGCAACTGTTGAACCATTCACTGCTGTCACCCAGACAGCGTAAGTGCCGTCGGGACAACGTTCCGCGTCGTCAGCGCGAGCATCTGCAAGTAGATCTGCAAGCGTCAATGAGTCGATCTACGAACACAGGTAGTTGACCGACGACGAACAAAGCGGCTGGAATGCGCACAAAGCTACTACTGTACAAGTAAGGTGTGACACTGTATTATTTCAATCGTGGGGTACTTCTTTTCATCTGTAATATTATCAAGGAAAAACTGTAACCATATTCTGTAACTGTAATAAAAAGGAATCACTTTTCTAAAACCTGTAACGAAAAACGGAATACAGCCAAGTATTCATTTGGCGATCAGTGAGCTTGCGCACATAGCGAACTCTAATAATTAGCAGCTCTTATAATCCAAAAAGTATACCACAGCTCCATTCATTAAGCGTTAAAATATTCATTTCACCGCAGCCGCATGTCTCTATCTCCATCTCTCGCCTCTGAATATCTCCGGCGCAATACAGAGTACACCAAGGGAATTCTAATGCAGGTGAAATAACAGAGCTCTCGCGGGGAGTAACCGCGAGTCGGCGTCGTCGACATTGCGACTGCGGCGACAGAGCGCGGCAAGAGAGAGAGAGAGAAAGATGAGCCTTAGGAAAATGAGTGAGCCTCGCAATTTATAATTCGCCGGCAATTAAACAGCCCAGCTCTGCGTGAATCGCGCGCTTTTCTCCTGCTTGCTGATACCTGTATATATATATACAGGTTCACCATTGGGGGGACTCCTTTGTGACGCTAATTACGTCTTGCTGAAATGCTTTTAATTTCAACTGTCCTTTCCTACCTCAATCAAGACGCCGCCCGTCTCCGGAAGACGTCTTGAGTTTCTGTTTGCAAAAAAGAAATCGTATAGTCCTGCAAGTCTTTGTAAGCCTCCATGAGAATGGGTAGTCCAGCAGTAGAGTTGAAGCTATGATAAAAAATATTTTTTTTTTACCTTGCTTTGGAACCAAATTTTTACGTGAGCAAAAAGTGGTTTTCTTATTTACAGTTAGCCAGCGAGAGCTACAAAGCTTTCCAGTAAACATCTTAGCATTCGTTGCCGCAAAGGGTATGCTGATTCAGTCAAACTGTTAACCGCTGCGACGACGGATTAGCAGACAGAGCGGAGCTACTCGAAATAAAGAAGTGTATTGGATAATACTGGAGAAGGTTTCACAATACCCTATACCTGTCATAAGACTTGTGGCTATTCTATTGCAAGAAATCTAAAATCTGTTAAAGAATGATGATGGATATAAGGTAATAATTAATCAGCGGCCACGCGAATCATCTAATTGAAAAATCCAGTTCAATAGCTCTTTTAAGCGATTGAACAATTATGCATTCATGCTATTGTAAATAGTTAGATAACGTGCAACTTACGTTACTAAACTTCGCCAACAACAACAATTGCAAAGTAATCAAAAAGGCGACATCAACAACAATCAGACCAATAATTGAGATGTCAATAAACTGGAGAAGGCGTATTTTATTTTTTGTTCAACTTGCTGAGCTGCACTGATGGTGAATACAAGAAAGGACCATTACCCATGATACACCTGCTAAAATAAAATTTGGTGAACGGTTGAAACGTTTTCTCCCATAAGTCGCGACATCGCGCGTGTTTCATTTATTGCAATTTAATTTTAATCAATCTCGAAATAAAACCTACTGCGTTGCAGGGCCTTAAAATGAATTACCATTAATTCGAATTACCTGCTGGATGTGGCCTCTCTTTCTATCAAAAGAAAGGGAAGAAAAGCCGCCAACGTTGTCGCGAGATTTTCGCTGCGGTTCTCCCCTACTGAAAAGAGCCTTTTCGGGAGCGACCGGCGCGTTGCTCCATGGCTTATACATACCCCAGGCTTCCGAGAGAGAAAACGAGAAGGCGGTTCTCTTCTTGCCTCCTTCCTTATTTAAGGTTCCGCCGCTGCGGAGGTAAATTGCATCCTCAATTTTTAATAAAGCCCTCTGCTCCCCCGCAGGCGCCGGAAAAGGTCTTGGAGCTTTGTCGAATGTTGCTCGCGCGCTGTTACGTTGTATGGGTACCTATATATTTATATACCCGTATATATATCTAAAGGGTAAGGGGAGAATTAAGTTTGACTAGGTGTAGAAACTGTCCGATACTGAGAAGACTTCAGAGTCTTAAAGAAAGCGAGCTCAACGTTGTGCGATGGAATAAAGAGGAGAAAAGAAGGTAAGAGGAATATTTTTCATTTACTTCCTGTGTAGGGGTACTAACTCCTTTGCCTGCGGCGTAACTGGATGGTTAGGGATATTGTCATTGAATTCTGATTCTTAGGTCTTGCGTGCAAAGCTGCTGATGTAATATTATTGTTAAATATTTGTTCCTGTGGAGGAACTCACTTGAACACGCATCATAATTGTGAGACACTATAGCAATGTATATCCAATGCCATAGAGAGTCAAAACAAACTCACCATCACGGGTCTTTGCTCGTCATGGTGTAGAGAAATGTTGACTTGCGAGTGATGTGGAAGGACCCATGTTCTGTGACATATGCAGAAGCACAGTGAAGATGAGATAGTCATGAAAGCTCCGGAAGACTTTTGAGCAAGTGATGCAGTCAGCGTTTAGTCAGATTCAGAACCACATCGAGAGTCGACAGATTAAATTTAGAGTTTTAGATAGTGTCTCGAATGAGTATTAAACTCTCCAGTGGCTTCTTCGATTCAGCCGCAGTGAGAACTTCTCATGGTTAGAAATGCATTGATCGCCGGTGGCTACTCTCTATTACATTAAGGAACTCACTTTACTCCACGCCATCAGAAATTCCATTTTTATTAATCTAAAATAAAATTTGACATACGAGAGCTAAAACTTCTAGTTACAATATGGTATTTCGCGGAATTTTCTGAAATTGTCAAGGTTACAATTTATTTTATAGTTCATCAGCCTTGATCAGAAAAAACATCTATTCTAGTGTGCTAAGAAATAAGTAAAAATGATCTGTTATCTGTTATTTATTTATTCTAATTATCTTAAAAGATAGATCGAACGCAGATTGTGGAGAAAATATCGCATCTCTACTAATTTCCTTTTCCAATTGCTCTTAGGTTTACATACGCGAGGTCCAGTCCAATATTTCCATCAAATTACATAGATGCTTGTACAATGTTCAGTCCAAACTTTGATTTTGCAAGTTCATTCAAATAAAGACGGAGATTCGCTAAGCTGGTTAGCGAGAGGAATCAATTTAATTCATAAAGCTTAAAAGAATTGTGCATAAATCATAATAAAATAATCCCAAAAGATGGAATGATTCGTTCTCGAAGTTAACCCAAAGCAGAGCTTAACAAATGTTAATAAAATTATAAAGACAGAGATTTATTAATTATGAGTGAAAATCCAATGGAATTTTTTATTATTTAACGTGTTATTGTCATCATCCGTAGAGATATAAAAGTTCTTTAATAATAATGCTACGAACATTTGTTTTAAATAAAATATTAGATATTTTTTTGATCACACGCCTTTAAATAAATAAAACAGCCAAAAGCAATTTGCAATTAAATTTTCTCTCAATCCCTTAATCCCAGCCAGTAGCGTCCATGCTTAATTGCATTCATGAATACACCATAAATATGCATGCAGAAGTCCATCTCTCGTTACTCGTATATCACCAAATGCAGACAGGCTTCACTTTCGTCGATTTCCGTATCCTCGCGGTATGCACCCTCTTTCTATCTTTCGGTGAAACGGATGTGCGTACATACATGCGAGAAGTACAGTTGAAATTCGTTATCGGAGTTGGGAAAGCGGTATACGGATTAATCGAATACTGGACATCGAAAGCGCGAACCGGCTGCTACCACGCTGTGTACCCATCGTCCGCGAGATGTGTGTTAACGACAGCTCAGCTACAAGCTTGTTGTTGGTGTGTACAGGGGTACACTCTGACGGAGACAGTGAGAGTCTGCAGCCCTAACTTCAAACATTTCCCTGGTTTAGCTGCTACCTGAAATGCAAGTGTCGTTGGCTGTGATCTTGATGTTGTGGGTTATTGATATTCTTTCGAATTCCTAAATAAATTAAACGTTGATTGAACCATTTAGTCGGAACTGGTTTTAAAATAACTTTCGAATCCAAATTTCAATGCATTATTACTGTTCGATAGAATCGTAATTATTGCATAATTGTTGTTCTCGTTGATTTGTACAACATAGTAGGATACGAGTATATTTGTTATTTTGAACGTGAATTGAATTTATTGGTGAGAAATCTGGATATTATAGTTTAAAAAAAACGTTAATTACTAGATGACAACAATCTAGACTGGATCCAACTACTCTCTGGCCTTTCTTGGTCGTGTATCTTGTTGTTCATCTCTGCATTTCCTTTTCTTTTTGTATCACAATACACGAACTAAACATATAATAAAAGTTGTTACTTTAGTTCTGGCTTTCTTCTCTTACAGAGGACGAAATGGCTATCTCTATGTTTACCAATCTATTTATACACACTTCGTCCAGTCACATACACACATCGAATTCGTACGATACAAATGTATTCGTCACAAAATCTAAGTATGGTTTACTTTATTTTGAGTCATAAATATAAATACTACTTGTATCGTGGCTCAGCCATATAACAAGTTATCTAATGATTACATTGATAGGTCACTAAGGATGCTGGACTGATATCATTCCCAAGATACTGTTATGTCCTGACTATTTAACTTATCGAATAAAGTGAGTCAGTGAATGAATACACAGTAGAAATATACGATATTTATTTATTCACAAACTTAATCTTAGATATCCTATCTAATAGAGAGTTGGAATTGAATGAAGTTGCAACGTCACTCATTCATTTCCTGACACCAGTCACAGTACGCACTGATTATTGACCTAAAACAGAACATCATCCTTCCACGTTTATAATAAGTTTTTCATTGTCCTCAGTGACTGTAATAAAAAAGTCGTATATCAAATACGTTGGACCAGAAAAGAGATATTCCATTTAACCAACCAAATTAATGGTAATAAAGAGGATTTGCGTATTATTTAATCTATTTGTATCGGGAGGAACGATACAGTTAAATAAATAAATTAATTAAAACACGAATAGAGCTTCTACCTCACATAACTTTCAATTTCAATTAAAAGGGATTGTTAATTATATACTTCGATCGCAATGATATATTAAAATTATCATTTTATTACAGAATTAATTTCACGAGATATTGCTCACATAAGAGTCATAAATAAGAAGTTTATCCAATACCAGGATTTTCATTCGCGAAAATGTCCTCTGCAATGAACAATTTCTACGACATAACTAGTTGGTTAGTTAATACAACGAGAAATCATTGAAATAACGAACCGTCAAAAACAGGAATTGAATACCAAACAAGTAACAACTGAGACTCATGAAACTTGTAGCTCTATACCTATCACAGACTACTCAGAACTTCTTATTACAATACATACTTTTCAACGCTATTTGAAGTAATTCACTTTTCCCCGTCTTTAACCACGTTCCTAACAAAATAAAAGCAGACGCGTATTGCCAGCAAAAAAAACAAGAGGAAACGATTCAGTGGCTTGTTTACGGGTCGCGCATCATTGCTCGGCACCCGCCGACAAATAAAATTCCTATAAAACTGCCATTACGTCAATGTTTATTCCAAAAGTTCCGTACTCCATACGCAGATACACGCGTCTCTCGTTTATGTGCACACACCAACGACGAATTTAAAATATACAGAACTCAGCTCTCCATCTTTCTCGCATACATTGTTCTTCGGCGAGGTTCCCGTCTGAGCGCAGTAAATATCTGCCTTGACTATCTTTTATCGCGAGCGGGCAGGAAGAGAATATAAGACTGAGAAAGACCCGCCCAACTTTCCTTTTTTTTTTCCTCGGCCTGCGTGCATTATATACGTGTACCATATATGTGTGTGTGTGTAGCTAGATTCCACCCCTGCGAAAGAGAGATTTTATCCAGAGGCACGCGGCTGTGGAACTAACCTTATACTACTGACTCTTTCTCTCTCTCTCTCTCTCTCTCTCTCTCTCTCTCTCTCTGTGGTACAAAGTAAAATCCTCACTCTTTTCCTCGTGTGTACTGCCATTCCTCGTTCAGAGAGGAATTCACGCAGTGGTACGACATCGCGAAAGCTCGTTGCATAAACATTGTTTTGCCACAGCCGTCGTTTTTTACGTTCCAGATTTTTTGTTTTATACGCTTGGATCTGGATATCTAGATCAGATTCAGATGCTGATGTTTCATGTTGAAAGTGCTGCAGGAATGGAATGTTTTTATTCGTTTGAAATATCGACCATTTCTGGGTGATTTAGGTACTACATTCAAAGGCATTTCAATATTAATGAATAGTGCATCAGTTACTTAGAAATTGACTGAATAATTTTTCTGATCGATCTTTCTTGTCAATGTATTATGACAAAAATAATGATAGATTGTACTGGAACATACTGTATATATTTAAAATATCATTGTATGAAACAACCGGATATTATTTTGCTGAGGAAGTAGAGAAACCTTGAATGGCCTATCAGAAATTGTGATGTTATCATATTGTACTGAGATATGATTTTTTTTTCAATTTTGTCTTTGGCGTAGGCTAATAGATTTTCAACTATCGAATATAATATTTATCACATAAGCAACACAACGAAACTTCTTTGCTCGAAGAAATAATTAACTGTAATGTTGATATTATTGTTACATATCTTAGAACTTTAATGATACTAATAAGTTATGTATATATGTTAACTTATAAGTTACACATGTATTAATTATAATGTTACTTATACGTTACATATATGTTAACTATAAAGTTACATATTTGTTACATACACGTTTAAAACCGGATATAGTTTTTTGTCAAATGTATTTAGAAATTAGTTAGAATCGCTTCGGTTCTTATATGATAATGAAGATAAAAAACATAAATATGAGAAGTTGATATTCTTAACGAAATTTTCCGCTACTTGTGTATTAATGCATTCGCTGCATAATTTGGGTAATAACGTTAAGACGATTTAATACGGGTGTTTTTTTCTTTGTGAATGCGAGATTACGTAATCTACAATGCAAAAACTTTCAAGTAGAATTATAATCTTTCTTCTACATGAAAACATTATTGTATTACCAATATTTATATATGAATAAATCCATCAAATACAGAAAATTGAAAAATTATGCTTGTGGGTACACCGACCGAACCATTTTTTCCTGGTCCCTGGGTATCCTCCAAGTAAAATGAGCAATTTATACTTTTATAAGAAAATCATACCAACAATTTGTCTCTAAATACTCGTAATGTTCTTCTTGGCGGAGCTTCGAAGCGATTTTTTAAATTGATATTTTCTTATTGTTTATAAATGACTCAATTCTATGAGAAATTACAAGCTTCTATGACTTTTTTACTTTTCGGATGTTGATTTACATTTTATTTAGTTGTTTAACTTATATTCGATTGGTCCTGTTGGACACTCTTTTTTTAAACGATAGCTGAATAGTTTACATATATTTTCGAGTAAATAAAAAATTTTAACCGGTAGGTCTTTTTTGATCATTCTTTTTGGGAATAGAAGGTTTTCCCCGACTCTTTCTGACCAATTAGCTTTTATTAATATTTGAAAATATCATTAGCATACATATGCTTATTAACGAAAACTGTTAACATAAATTAGAGATCTGAAAAGTAGGCTCAAAAATCTTAATTCTCGCTTAACGTCTACAGCAAGCGATGTCCACATCCACATATCTAAGATCACAATGCATTGAATTAAAAATTCTCCAATCTATTCTCCATTTTCTGTGTAGGAAACCGAACAAATTCATTCAAAAATTTAATCACATAATCAGTTAGACCACCATACGTCAACCGCTCGTGCAGGTAAATGTACAGGTGGACGAGATCAATATTCGGATTTGAATCAGGAACGTCCTAATTCATGTGAAATATTCTTCTCGTGTCAGGTACCTTATCTTCAGTGAATCGCAATATATTGGACTAACTATTGTCACCATCGAAAAATAAAAAAAAACCGATGAAAAAATTTCACCTCTTACCCACGCGAATTACTAAATGTACACAGCTCTCCTACAAGGCGCTGCGTTAACAGAATTCAAATTGGTGAGCGCGCCAGCTCTCGCATTAGCATAATTTATGCGCTTTCGCGCCTCGCGCGCTTTATTATATATCCAAATCGAGTGCATAATTCCAGAGATATAAACATCATACCACGGCGATCTGGCATTACAGGAACGCACGTTTCCTGTTGATTGTCGGTTAGGAAGGGGCAACGAATGATGCGCCTTATTTCAGGAATTTTCTTGCTGTTCCACTCGACATTGCTGGCAAATGGTTCGCTGTGCAGCTTCTTGGTACGCTAGCAAGTACGTGCATCTAAGTAGTGTAATTAAACGAAAAATTTGAAGTTTAGACCATGTTGTAACACGGGCGCGTGAACGAAGCGCATCGTTGGTAGAAACTACCGGAGTTACCAGGTGTAAAAGCGCAGCATATGCACCTTTGTACGTGTCACTGTACGTAGTTGACAAGTAAATGAGCAAACTACCAACGACACCTTTGGACCTAAGGCAGTTTCAGACTTTTGATGTTTTTCTTGTCACAGTATATGCCTATCACAAAAGATTCGATTAAAAATCCTTGTTAACACACTAGAGGTAGTATTTCTTTCGCAAACAATATTAAAATACAGTCCAATCTTCTTTGCGTACTTATGCACTTTCACAACTTATTACAAATATCTGAAATATTTAAGGTCGTTAAGAAAGCAAGCAAAATAAAATTGAGCATTTTGCAATCGATGTAAATCCCAATTCGGCAGTAGGTATAGTTAGGGGAAAAAATGCACCACCTGCCAGGCTTCCAATCATCTCAAACTCACCTCTCGTCCATATAATTACTTTTGCATCGTGAATGCTTTTCACCTCGAAACGCAGCACTCGCAGATCGTTCGCTGTGGCGGACCAATTATTCAAATCTCTCATCACCTCGGTGAATGCGCCGCCTATAATTATCGTTATTATCTCGCTGTGGGATCGTTGCTACAGCAAAGATATGCCGTTAAGTTTCCCGTCTCTCGGAACGACGTCAGTCTTGAAACGACGATCGATACCCCGAGTTATTGAGATGGGCTTTTTCAATTGGGCTGCAGGTGATTTCATCCCAGAATTATTATGTTCAGATCGAGTTACTTTCGAGAGAGAGAGAGAGAGAGAGAGAGAGAAAAAGAAGGAAGCTAGTTATTGGTTTCTACATCGCCAATTGGTACGCGGGTACATTTTTCGATAAGAATGTGCGGTGATCATGTAGATTCACATTTCGATCTGGCAACTTTTCCGCGGCTATTTCATTTTGTAACGCTTAATTTACATAACTAACCCATCGACGCTCTCACTATTTGTTGCGTAGCTGTAACGGTATCTCGAATTTTTCAAAACCACGCTCGAAGAGAGGTGTATCGAGATACCTCGTTAGACATCACCGCCTAATCAACGGATGCGGTCAAGAAGCAGCCAGTTAACACGTACACTCATCTGCCGAAAGACGTAGAGGAAGGTACATCAGGGCGAAAACTAAGGAGAACATCAGACCTCCATAATGAGGATACCCTCCTTAATAGCGAAGTCTGCGCGTATGTATACACGTCTTGTGTGTGAGAGAGTGAGAGAGAGAGAGAGAGAAAGCGTGATTACACGCGCTCACAGCAAATACCCTGAGCTGAACAACGACGACGCGCCACTTGATTTAATTAAAGCGAGCAGCTCTGCTGGTCCGCTAAACACCTTCTCCTCCTACACTCAACGGTTCTCGCTTTTATTTTCACCATCTCTCTTGGTTATTTTGATTTCGATTTAATTGCTCGATCGTTGCGCGGAACGCGATTATTATTATGTGTGAGGCTCGATAGCGCGTGAAATTTCCGGGGAGTCGAGGTTTATCGGGGAGCAGCTTTATTGCGTTATCGTGTTGTTGTTTTTTTGAACAAGTGATCGGTCTCTAATTATCGCTGCTTGAAAATTCAATTACCGTAACTGGGAGGGACTCACTGATGTTTTGTATTCGTTTGTAGAATTGATTTAGCTCCTTCGTATTTCGATCGACGAAAGAACGCGTTTCATTGGATAAACTGTGGCTTTCTTAATTATATTTGGGGTAGATCGTTACTATTTTTTTGGAAGTTGACATTTATTGTGAGGTATATATAGATTCTTACAAATCATTTATGGCGAGGAATTCAAATTTAGTGTGGTGTAAATAATAATAGTCTTTAAAGCTTATGAACTCTCTAAATTTGAAATAGTGAAAATGTACTATTTCGTTAACCAAAACAAAAAATCAAAATGGAACAACAACAACGTCACGATCTCTTCAAACAGTGAAAACCGTATTGAATTGCGTGAAACCGCTACACGACGTGATTGTGACAGGTGCAACTACCAAAGTTATGAATATTCTCTGTTTGAATAACCGAGAATAATGCATTAAATGATAAATTAATTAGCTAAGGCAGTTTTTATCCCTGCACATTAATGTGCGTTGTAAGTACGGAACAAAAATTCAATATAATCTCACAATTACAAAAAAAAAGGTATAATCCAAATTGTGAATACCTACGATAATTTTTCTGCAATTACCATTTTGAAAAAAGGAAATATCAACGTAACTATCAAAAATTGCAATGCTCAACTGTTTAGCAAATAGTTTATTTCAAATTATATTTACATATAATTATCGAGAGTAACAAAAATTAAGCGAATATCGAATAACTATACATAAAAAATTTCCTGTAAATTACACTACTATAATTTTGTTTATTTAATTAAAGGAAAATCTGAAAAAATCGTGCATGTAAAATTACTTTTTGTCTCTTCTTAATAGTCAACAGTTCACTACAATTCGACGATACAAATAATTTGACTTTCGTGAATCAATGAAATTTAAACATGTACAAGATAAAAAAAATTACAGCTACTCTATACAACAAGATTAAAACACATTTTAACAAGCAATAAAACACGAGTATAAAAAAGATGTTGATAGATGAAATCTAATCGGAATTTAGAAGAAAAAACATCGCCGCTGTAGAACTTTTGGAATTTAAGATTGAAAATCTTAAAGGTAGCAGGCTTCTCGCCAGTCATTAATATTGAAATGTGTAAACGATCGGGTATAATGAAGCGGTCAGAAGCGGTTGGCGTGCGCCACGCTGCGTCGCATAATTTATGACTGATAAAATCTTATGAGTAGTCGAAATTTCCTTACTTGATGTTTTCATTTCAAGTAACTCGATTTCTTTTATCGTAACACTGTTTCTGCTATAATTCAGGGTGTGACGTATTTTTTGCAGACAAATTTCAGATATGGCCATGAATGAAAATCCAATTTTTAAAACGGTCTAAGTATACTTTTTTTTTAAAAGAAATGATTTGAAACAAGAACATTTATGTATAAACACCCTTAATAATGTATATTACGTAAGGACTATTACAATAGACAACTTCTGAAATAACCTTCAAATTCTTATAACAATTTGCAAAAACTCAATTTTCGTAAATTACAACAAACCAATTATTTCAACTTATACCAGAATTTCGTTAATGCAAGCTTCCATACCCACCTAAAAGTTCCCAAATAACATCACATCGTACGCCAATCATCATAAATCGAATAGGCTAATTAATTTCACATTCGTGCGACAGAGGACACACGCGTGGACATCGGCTGAATAAAAATGTTCCGAAGAGAGAAGGAGAGACTATTTTAATCTCTGCAGGCTGTCGGACTTATTTACGTCGATTAAATTTTTTTTCGTCTCGTCAATGTATGGGAAGCTTTCGTTGTATCAGCCTTATCGTCCACTTTGCGTTTGATGAAAATCCCGGATAAACGGGGAAAGAATGTCGAGGCTCGAAAATGTAGGGATTATGTAAAAAAATTTAAATGCGGACGAATGTTTAGACTGGAACTATTACTTTTTTTATAATATTTATTTCAATTGTTATATCTATAATATATATTGTTATATCGCATACTAAATGTTATTACAAAAAAGTGTTCGATGCATAGTCTAGTAAAAACTCATGCCAAACTAAAGATACGAAATATAAAAAAGACAAGAGTAGAAACACTATATGGACTACTTTAAAGTACATAAATCATGAATTACACGTGTAATTTAAGTTAAGAAAGTTACTTATGCAAATCACTATTATATAAATGCGCATTACTAAATTACCACTATTTTGTTTTTTAATGAGCCAAATCCAATTTTTTATACCATAATCATACGTACGATAAAAGTCCAATTAAAAATTAAAAAATAATCGCATCTCTACACAGCTTGATGATATCACCTCCCGGTAAGTCATACTTAATACTAATACTCAATATTTTGTATTATACCTCCAAGAAAAAAAGTTCAGATTTGTAATAATATTAATTTTTTGTTCAGAAAGGGAATAAGGTTTGAAATAAAAAAAATCTTCCATCAAACAATAAAATTAGTTTTACGGTCCTTAAATCTTTTAAACAAAAATTGCCCTGCGCAAACAGAAGTTCAACAACATTGAACTCGTTATTTTCTACCTGCAGGTTAATCATACCGATGCAGATAAAACGAAGCATTTCACGAAAGACGTTGTATTTGATGTCTTTGATCTCTAGCGTCTTTCCCAGTTTTTCTCTCATTTCATTATCAAACATAGCTGCGCAAACAGCGACTGTTTTTTACGAGTGTACATTTATTGGCATTCAAAGTTTTACCCTCGACCGTAAATGATACGTCACTGAAAGCGATGTCGTCAACGAAATCTTCAAATCTATCAAATTGTCGTAGTCTTCGTGCTTCCTCTTCTCATTCCATAGTTTTTATCTTTGTCTATTTTCTCCCAAAGTCGATACGCGTGTGTTTTTTTCTACTCGATCGCAAAATTCGTGAGCATTTGAAAATATCGATTAAACAGCAATATTTTTTTAAATATTATTAAACTTTATTTTTTTAAGATTCCTTTTATCGACGCTTTCTAAGGTACACTATGTTAAATCTGGTATTTTTACCAATTTTTAAAAAATTGTAACTTCTTAAGGAGTTTTCAAAAGCGTTTCGAGCTAACAATGCAAAAGGGATTTTCGTTGAAAAAATTGTGTTTGGCACTGAATCTGCCTTCGTGAATTTTTTAGATTTTTTTTTCACGAAGATTCTTTAAGTTATAGGATGTCAATGTTGGCATTTCATGCCTACTGTCCAAAAATAAATATTTCAAAATTAATAATAAAAATTTCAGAATTGACAATTAAATTTACAGGCTAGCAAATAAGAATCCCCACTTCACAAGTCATCGAAACCCCCACTTTTGAATGTTGTCAAAGTTGGATTAATATAAATACGAGAAGTGTGTTTATAAATACAGATATTTGGATCAGTTTTTCTACACCGCAGACCAGTATACTACAATTTTAAATAATATTCGACGATTTTCAGAACAACTATTTTTACATTTTCGACAATTGCAAATAGTATCATTGGTAGTGTCTAAATTTGCTTAAAGTAAAGTAATATTTAACGATTAATAAAATAATTAAAATGTGTAACAAAAGTGAAAGTACAGGTGAAATAAGTTTGGACAAACAAACATACAAATACACCTGGACATTCTGCGACTACCAAATGAAATTTCTACAAGTCGGAGAAAAAGTCAGGTCACCCAAGTTCAAAACACCTTTTAACAGCAAAGTCTTCGAGTGGCAAATATGGCTGTATCCAAAAGGCATCAAAGGATTGAAAAGTAAACAAATATCAATAGCAGCTCACAATTTTTCAGCTAGCAGAGTTCTAGCGGATGTATCATTTGGCTTGGTTAACACACAAGACCAAATAGTCAATGTTAAATTTGCTCGCAAAAAGGTGAACCGCCCAACAACGTCTCAAGATCTTGACATGACTTGGACGATTGCAGAATTCGCGAACATGGACTATTTATCGAAAGTTAACAATTTGGTCCACAAATACCACAGAGTTGTGATCGAATGTGAAATAAATTTGTACGCCACTGGCACGAGAGATCGAGAGATGTTGGAATTGATCGATAAACAAGAAGATATACAACTGCGATTCCATGAATTTGACAAGTTTGAAGATCTCTTGAACGGAAGTGCTTACAGTGACGTATCGTTCATCGTGGAAAACAAAACGTTATACCTGCATAAGTGTATTCTGTCCCTCTGTAGCCCTGTGTTCGCCGCGATGTTCCAACACGAAATGTTAGAAAAAAGAGAAAGTATTGTCCGGATCGAAGATGTGAGTTATAATACCTTTGTGGAACTGTTGAGGTTTGTGTACGTTGGTAAAATCGAGCTTGGTGCCAACCGACGTAATGTAACTGCGATATCCGAATTGTTTATGATCGCCGATAAATATGCCATAGATGGCTTGAAAAGAAAGTGTATAAAGTTAATATCCGATTGCTTAAGCATTGATAACGTCATCGAGATCCTGCTGTATTCCGATGTTTATAGGGAAAAAGAATTGAAATTTAAGGCTATTAGCCTGATTGTTTTATATAGTTATAATCTTGAAAAAATACCTGGTATTAAGTTGTTAACGTCAATACCACATGTTTTGTACGAAGTTTGTCATGCGATTGCAGCCAAAGGAAGATCGCTTTAGAATAGCTATGTCTTTACAATATATTTCTTGATGAAGTATTATAGAATTAAATGTTTTCACTAAGTGTCTTATAGATCAATATTTATTCAATAAACAATTAATATTTTTATAATTTTCGTCAATATTCTACACGCCTATTAATCCTCCACAGTAGTAATGCCGCTGTTAGAAAGCAAGGAAAAATGTACACCTTATTTTTATTTTGATAATTTACCATTTGAACGTCGAGTAGTCACGTTGGTTTTATTGCCGAGAAAAGGAATAACGTTCAATCCGGCTCAATTGTTTGTAAATAGATTGTTTGCTTTCTAATTGTACTTGGGAATTTGTATTTTGAATAATATTATTTTTTGTATATTATCCTCGAATATTTTACCTGCAAATTATTCGAGCAATAGTCACGTATGCAATTGATGTTTTCGGACGTGAGCTCTGACAGGACATATGCTTGGTTAAAAGTGGAAAGGAAATTTACAACGGAAAGTTTGTAAATTGTTTAAGGCAATTTCTTGCAGACGATGATTATAATATTGAATTATCGGAACATTCGTGTTGTGATTTATTGCTTTGTTTAATCATCTACTTGATGAACGTCAAAACAAATATTAAACATTACCTTATAGAACCTGCAATAAAGATATCATTGCTAAGAGATCGATTTTTATTTTTGTATATTATTTTTTTGTATATTATTTTTTTGTATATTATTTTTTTGTATATTATTTTTTTGTATATTATTTTTTTGTATATTATTTTTTTGTATATTATTTTTTTGTATATTATTTTTTTGTATATTATCCTCGAATATTTTACCTGCAAATTATTCGAGCAATAGTCACGTGCATTTATTCAGAATAGATGCACGTCCATAATAATTATCTGCAAAGTTATTTTTAGATTCTAAACAATCTTTTAGATTGTTTGGTAGTTGAAGTTAGCTTTTTAGAGGGTTTACTTGAAACAACAGTAGGATACAAAGTTTTCGTTTGAGAAATTATTTTCATGGGCTTGGAGAGTACTCGAGTAATCGATTGTGTAGTCAATGGCGGAGGCAGTACTGGAGCAAGTTTTCGGTTTCGTCGTCGGATGTGACGACGAATGCATTGTCTGAACGTGGAGGTAGATTTTGCGATAGACAGCCATTTTTTGGAGACCAATGCCGAATTTAACAGTGATTGGGTGTCCAATTTGGAGAAAATGATTTGGGATAGTTCAACGGGTAAGTCACGAATAAAGTCGATTCCTTTATTCGTTACGTCCATTGCATTCATTAGTTTTTTAAAAGCGTCCATTTTGATAAATTGCTTGTAGTTTCTCTTACTAAAAGCAATTTGTAAGTGTGGCAATCCAACAAAATCGGAGCTTATATATACTTAAAAAATCTGGGCAGGGTGTTGCAAATGTAAATGGGGTGTATTTTAGTATTTGTTTGTGTTATATGGAATTTGCTACGCTATATTTTTTTTTCTTTGAAAACGTCGGAATTATTAATAATAAATGGATACTTATCATATCATATGAGAAATGTAACTATTCGTTTTTTGACCGATTGTTTGGTAGTATTCACTACTATTATAATAATTTATAGTAAATACATCTATTGGCTTTTTGTAATTAGCTTTAAGGGGGCGTGATGCTCTATTTTTACCGACTTAGTTGATACGGCGAATGAATCTTAATTAGTCCATTGAATATTAGATTCAAGCTATTTTCCGTCGTTCTACTAAAGTATCAACTCAGTCGGTAAAAGTTGAGGATGACACCCCCTTAATGTCGTACTTGCATTGGTTACAGGTCGTTGAATTAATTTTTTTTTCGCTATCTCACTGTTCATAATTTTCAATGTAACTTGTTTTTTTTAATTCAGTTAATTATACTAAAATAAAGCTTTAATTAGATTTCAATGAAAAATGTTTGTAAAAGTGTGAATTTAAAAAATTAGTCCAAATAAAGAATAATTTTCAAAAATTTCAAATCGTACTTATACAATAAAAATTAATTTGTCGTAATGTCATTTATCAATTGCAACGTAACGATCTTTTAACTTCAACGACACTTAGTAACTCACTCAGTAAAAAGTGTTAGAAAATTCTAATATTCATTAAACCTTCCGAAAATACGAAGGAACAAAAATTCCCGAGAATCGCCAATAAAACGTAACTATTGCACATCCGTCCCAGAAAACGTAACTCGCGAGCAAAAAAATTTAAACTTTTAGCGAAAGTAATTTGAAAAATTGCAGAAAATTCCAACGTAATAATCCAAAATATCTCGTACGCTCGTCTCTCGGAGTTTTAAATTCAAAATAAAAGTGTACGAATATCGAAGCAAAGAAGCACGTAGCACTCAGAGAACAGCATTCACACTCTCGTTACCCACTAGAATTATCGGTCCGCGAAATAAGTCAACGGCCGGATTGCCATAGCGCGAAATGGGCCGCCGCTTTTCTCATTCCTTTTTTCGCGTTATCCTGTACCTTTTACTCTCCCCTTATTTACCTTTATTCTCGACCTCGAAACTCCTCCCAGGCTTCCCCTGAGGGCCATTCCTATTTGTCCTCCTGAGAGCGAAACCGTGTCGCTATGGCTCGTGCGAGAGCTCGCGCGCGCGCGCCTCAAGGAGTCAGCGAAGAATATTTTGAAAGAAGAGACTGAATTGCGTCGCGGGATTAAATTAAATTCAATATTAAATTTTTTCCTTAAGTCCAGGGTCTCAACGGATCTGCTGTTCGATGCCGTTGTTTTCCTAATGAATAATTAAGAGCTTACCGCGATTACCGCCTGTAACGAGAATATTTCAATAAAGTAATTACAAAGTAGATGATGGATTATATTTTTAGTGACGGTCTTGTCATTTGATTGTGGATTGATGGTACAATGGATTTGATGAGATTGTAATTATTTGTACTGATGTAGAATATGAATTACACGAATATGTTAAATCATAATTTACACGTACGAATCTAATATTTTTAAGAAATATATTCTGCAAAGAAATATCATTCTCAGATATACTTTCCTAGGACCATCGATACAAATCTATTTTTCAAATATTTTAATATCATTTTCACGAGATTTTACTGAGATGTATAGTGAAACGAAAGTTTATCAAGTACCGGAATTTTTTTTTATAAATAATGCATATTGGTATAATAAACATATGTACTTGAAATTATAGCAGGCTTTCTTAGTAAATAAATACATTTATTATTATACCATTATGTTGATTAGCAAGTTACTTACTGAAATTAAACAAAAAATGTACTAGATGGAAAAGTAAATTTCTGAAATACCTTTATTAATTTTATTAAAAACAAAAGGTGTATTTACTTAAATGCAACATCTAATGATAAAAATATATGTTGAACCATTTGTAATTAATGTAGTCGCCAATGACTGTGTTGGTAAATGTGACTATAAATAAAACATAGTAAATATTTTCTCATGCCTATAAAAAAACTACTGAACAAAATAATACATTACCCGCACTAATATTTTAGCACTTGCGAGTTTTATGTCCGGTAGCCCTCTGGTGGTAAAACGCGAACTTTTTCGTCGTAATCGTTACATACGCATGCGCTCCACACATTTTACTAAAAAGTATCATCCCGATGGAGTAAAAATTCATGTACAGTCTGGCAAAAAAATATTCACTCCCGATTCATGAAGTTTTCTTGTAGAAATGAAAAAGTTTCCTAAAAGGCTAGTCTTCCTCAGCCAGAAAACAAATCATTTTAAAATCCGAACTCCTGTCTCCGTATAGCCAAGTAATCCACTTCCGCGTTCTTATGCGTTTTAGGGGCCAGATTAAGATTGTCGAGGGAGGGCGCGGATAGAAATAAAAATTCAGATATATCCTGAGAAAATTAGAAAGAGCGAAGCTCAGCAGGTAAAAAAAAACCGTCGTTGGCAGCCTGTTTTACGGCCGTCGAAACAAGCTCGACGCTTACGACGAGGACGACTAGGCGAGCTTGCATTCGCCATGGCTTGCGCGTATAATGCTCCTCGAGCTTTTAGAGCTTTTCTTCTGCTATGGGGGGTTGCGGAAGAGAAAAAGAGGGTGGGAGTGAAATCAGAAACTCTTTTTTATTACTTTCAGACTTTTAAAGCTCGGCAACGGCGAGCTAGAGCTTTTCATTGCGATTTAATGACGTATATTCGAGGGCTTTTCTTAATTTTTTCTTTTTTGCCTCTCTCGCTCGAGAATACGACTCGCAGAGGATAATAATTACATTCATAACGATATTTAATGCACCGATTGCGAGTTACTTATGCAAATTTTTTTTTTTCATTCGAAAGTGATTAGCCGTAGTTTATCGGCCGTTTAGTAATGTATTTTAATACCACTGTTTAAATTATTGACACTTTTATTGCGAATATTAATAGAGTATACTCCGAGTGTCACAATAAAACCTGTCCAATCCAACTCGGACCAGAAAGCATCGGACTCGAAGGAAAAATTTACCGACGAATAATCGTCAACTCTTCTCACTTCAACGCGTAATTTACGCGTCTATATATCACTCGCTCGGAAATAAAAAAAGGAACGTCCAAGCCCAACAAACGAAAACCTCCTTCCATATCCCAAAAAACAAGACTGTGATCATTAAAATGTGCGATCCGACTCGTAAAAGAACGCGCACAGAAGGACGCATTCTAACCGCTTGGTTAACCAAACCGTTTTACAATGCGATCAAACTCGCGACGCGACGCCGTAAATCAAACCCTATGTATATATGTTGACCGAAAAATGTCCTTAAAATACAGCTCTGTACACGATAAATTGATGGTTCTTTTACGAGAGTTGTGCATGCATGAATTGATATCATCAATTGTTTGAATCGAAAAAACGATTTCTTTGTGTAATTCTGAGAAAATATTTATTATATCCGGATACGAGAGTATTTGTGTCTTTTAATAATTATGTAGTTGTGATTACAAAGGATGTCGTATATTCTAAACCGGAATTGTACAATTGTAAAAGTGTAAATTTGCAATGCTTACATTAAAAATACAAAAAACCTTCTTGAAGTGTAGCATCTAATTAAACAAAGCCAGAACTCAGCGATATGAACAATATAGAGAGACGAGAGAAACAGTGAAAGTTTTTTCAAGCAGTAGAGGAATTAAAGGTGTAGGAACGGGCGAGGTTCACAAAAAATGTAGTCCCTTTCGCTTTGTCGTATTCGCAAGCGCGACAGGATTAGTCGATTGAATAATTCATTGTCGTCGGCCTTGTCAAAGAGAGGCGGTGGCTCAGTGTGTGCTGTTACCGGCAATTTTTATTTTAAATTCTTCACCGCCTTTCTTGTGCGACGTTAGCTTGCTTTCTTTTCAGAGCTCAATTTTGCTCTTGTTAAGAATTGAGGGTAGAGCCGTTCTCCTGAGCAAGTAAATATGTGTGTATTTAAGCAATTGAGGTTTTCGGACGTGAGCTCTGACAGGACATATGCTTGGTTAAAAGTGGAAAGGTTTTGTATATTATTTTTTTGTATATTATTTTTTGTATATTATTTTTTGTATATTATTTTTTTTGTATATTATGTTTTGTATATTATTTTTTTGTATATTATTTTTTTGTATATTATTTTTTTGTATATTATTTTTTGTATATTATTTTTTTGTATATTATCCTCGAATATTTTACCTGCAAATTATTCGAGCAATAGTCACGTGCATTTATTCAGAATAGATGCACGTCCATAATAATTATCTGCAAAGTTATTTTTACATTCTAAACAATCTTTTAGATTGAATTGTAGTTGAAGTTAGCTTTTTAGAGGGTTTACTTGAAACAACAGTAGGATACAAAGTTTTAGTTTGAGAAATTATTTTCATGGGCTTGGAAAGTACTCGAGTAATCGATTGTGTAGTCAATGGCGGAGGCAGTACTGGAGCAAGTTTTCGGTTTCGTCGTCGGATGTGACGACGAATGCATTGTCTGAACGTGGAGGTAGATTTTGCGATAGACAGCCATTTTTTGGAGACCAATGCCGAATTTAACAGTGATTGGGTGTCCAATTTGGAGAAAATGATTTGGGATAGTTCAACGGGTAAGTCACGAATAAAGTCGATTCCTTTATTCGTTACGTCCATTGCATTCATTAGTTTTTTAAAAGCGTCCATTTTGATAAATTGCTTGTAGTTTCTCTTACTAAAAGCAATTTGTGAGTGTGGTAATCCATCCAAATCGGAGCTTATATATACTTAATTTTTTGGGCAGGGTGTTTCAAATGTAAATGGGGTGTATTTTTTTAGTTCGTTTTTTATAGGTTTAATAGTATTTTCCAGTACTTCTGTAACTTACAATTATATCTTTCAATCTTTTTGTCTTAAACAATTATATCATTAGATTTTCTGCATTTCGCAACTAAAGAAGACGCCCCACATTTACAATGAATACGAATAAAATCGATTTTTTATGGTTTATAAAGACTTAATAATATTATGATTTTAATCTTATGAAAAAATAGATATTTTCCAAAGAAGCTCAATGAGACTTACGCGTACTTCACATTGCCGTTCAAATAAACGTAATGTTCAGATCCAAGTAAATAATTGCCTAAGACTGCCCAAAGATACCATTGTTTGGATTCAAACAAATATTTCTTTATACCTGACAGTTTTTTCAGTTTTATAACCTGTGCAAAGAATAAAAAATATCTAAAAATCCTGTTAATTAATATCAACATTTTTGTTCCGTAAAAACATTCCATTTTTCCAATTAACGTTTAAAATTTTACTTATCATTTACACAATTATTCACGACTTTACAAATTTACAACTTCTTAAATTTGAACCGAGAAACAAATAAAATTTTGACACGAAGGGACCGGCGCCACTGAAGCAATACAATAATTTCGGATAACGGCTGGTGCAGTGCGAAACCATACCCGCCGATCTTATGTTTACAAATCGAAAAGGCAATACAACCGAAGGTATTTTTCAGAATATAATACGTAAGCTTATTTTACGCTCGTGTAATCCTGCCTTTCACGCTTCCATCATTCTCGTTCTCAAAGACACTTTTTTTTATCTTATTTTTTCCTTTAAATTAAATTAACGTTTCAGAATCCTTGACGCATTAGATATACCCGGAGCCGGACGTTTACTTCACTCTCCATTCAACTTCATTTCGCTCACTTCAACTCCGAACAACGTCTACCCTTGAATATTTTTTTTTCCTTCTCTTTCGTCGCGAGCGATGTGTACGCGTCAACGCAAGATATACATACACTGCGCTCGCGAACATGCGAGACCGACTGGCTTAAATCACTCATAATTCGTTGTATCTCTTAGTTGATTTTTTTTTTATTTTTTACGCACAACGACACACATACAGGTATAATATCCACTGCTTCGTTTTATTTTCCTTTTATTAAAGGCGTATGGCGATATTCGTTCGATCCTCGAACGCGCACATTACAAGCGTAAATCTCATTCGGCGACTCGGGCAATAAAGCCGATCGATAATTTATTCGCGGGATCGAGCTCGATATACGCGCGCGATTTTTTTCGATCATTTCTTCTTTCGTTTGAGGGAAGCCGCGATCGTGATTTATAATAAGCTAAGAATCTGCGTATATACTGATATGTTGTACGTTCGAAATACGTGTGCGAGCGTGTATGTGTGTGTACTGTATATATGGGCGATTCTCCGACAGATTGAGAAGCGAAGGACATTATTTTTTCTCTCTGAATAATTTTTAAATGTTGATTAGAGTTGTAGCTAGTTTTGAGAATTTTTTTCACTTACCGTTTTTACGTTGGGATTTTTAGTGTTTTAAATGGATTTTTAGGCTAAAGAATCATCTTTCATTTACAATATAAGAGGCATTTGTTTTTGCATAGTTTCCTAAGGTGTTTAAATAAAATACATTTATAAATAATCTATGTGTTGATGTGAAATTTGCAAATGGTTTGATTATCAAAAGCAAAAACTGTATGTGGAGACTTTGTGGGTAAGACACCTTTGATATATCAATGTAATTATAATTTACACTTATTCTATAGTTTTACCTTCATTTGAAAGGTTTAACTCTTCTATTAGTCCCTTCCGTAGCTAGTGACAACAGAAAGTAGAAAATTCATTCACCGTAGGATTCAAAATTAACCGATGAATGGATTGATCTTCAAAAATGGCAGTTAAACCCTTTGTTGTAGTCCTCTTAATATGAATGTAGTTAAATTAAAGGCACAGAAAAATTATTAAAATTACAAACATGCCAACTTGGACACAGTGCCAAACAAAGGTTTAAAAATATTTTGAAAAAAAAAAACGTTTCGACCAGTGAATCTGTCAGAGAACGACTCATATGTATATAGAACCGAGAGAAGTGCACTTTTTTCCATCGCTCGGGAAACACTCGTATTAAATTGGCTACGATTTAAAAGACCGTATATAAAAGTCAATCGGTTCTCTTGTACGCACTTGATTAAATAAACGCTGTATTCGTATAATATAAAAGCTCGGAGGAATAAATATTCGGCTTTTATGCGAACTTAACGAGTATTTATCTACGCGGCAACCTGTTAAAGCATTATTGCCGATCGAGAGTTAAAAAGTGTATAGATTGTTTCTTGGGCGTAGTTGCGGCGTATATATATATGTATATATATACATATATATATAACAAGACGAGCGTATTTTATAACCCGATAGCTACATTTCTTCATCGAATGTGTGTTTATGAGCAAGCTCGATTTGCTGCGGCGACGAGAAAAGCCTGTGGGTTGAAGCGATTATTTATTTGCGCGATGTGCTCGCGCATTTAAATTTAACGTTTGACTTTTTACTAATAAAATGAGAATTGGAAATTACGAGTTATCGTGGGGAGGGAATTAGTTGTATGTTTTGAGAGTTATGTATATCCTGTTCTTCAATGATTATTATTGTGCCGAAAAAAAAGGTTGCTGTGTTTAAGAACGTGTATTTATTAAAGTGATTGCTTTTTTTGAAGGGAGAGAAAATAAGAAAGAATGTGTAACTAATTAGAAAATCATATTTTACGTCTCTGAAAATTTACATTAAAAATAAAAAATATTCTGAAATATTTAAGTACACATTTTCCTAGGTTTATCCCAAGAAATAATTATAAGAATTTTTAATCGCGTATATAATTGTAAAGAGAAATGAGACTTTTCTTATTGTTCTTCGATATTTATTTTTATACGCAAAATTTGAAGTAAATCAATACTTCTTGAATTAGATTGAAATGAACCGCTCAATTGTTAATGATTGTGTGGTCACTGTATACAAATAAAAATTTCCTGAAATGCATTGATTTACATTTTTAAAATCAAAAGGTGTATTTATTTAAATGCATATAATAACTCTATTTGGATCAAATATTTTCTTCGAAATGTATAAATTTACTGCGTTTAAATAAACCAAGTAGATCCTACATCCAAGTTTACCCTAAAAAAAATCATTTTCTGAGATCAAACAAAATTATTTATGTCGGTGCAACAAATTCCAATAAATTGAAAAAAAATCGTCTCCTCCACATCATCGACATATACAATAATTTTCCGCGAATGATTCTCCAAAACTGTTGAAATTTATCATTGACCCGTCCGAAAGTAATTTACCTCCTTTCATTAATCCATCGAAGTCCAAGACTCCTCCTTCGTGCCCTCCGAAAAACAATAACGAGCCCGCGATATATCACAATTACAACACCTTCCATAATCATTCATAAATATACTCGACCGTGCGAAGCCTCCAACAATCTCCCTTTCTCGGGCGTCTAATCAGTTTTAATGAAAGCTATGAGCGCGGGCGCACATCCTCGATCGATTTATTAAAATCAACGCTATATCCCCGTTAATCGCCCAATAATTCACATTGATTATGACTATCCTCGGGCCGTCGTCGTTCCGACGCGTTACGGAAAACCATTAATCCTATGTGTATATCTGAGCGTAAAATTCTACATTGTACATGTTTCGTTTTATCAGTCTCCGATTATACCCTCCGACTGGTACTACACGCGGAGAGCAACGATTACCATGGCAGAGTATTGTGTTTATGTATACAAAGAGATCGAAACTCGGATAAGTGAGCATATCCACAAAATACACAAAACAACCGAAAATTGGACAACTGTTGGCCAATTTCTAGTCAAAATTTTACCAAGCTGATAACCCAATGAATCAGGCAAAAATTGTCTGGTCGGTGTGTTTTCTGAAATGATCACTCGGTTTCCAGGTACCGAGTTTCGGATAAAAATGTCACCAGAAATTGGCCAATCGTTGTCTACCGATTGGACAATTTGTAGTGAACGAATGGTCAACTGTAAACTGATTTCTCATGAATCGTTGGCCAGTTTCTAGTACACGGTTGGTCAAATTTTGGCGTAATTTTTACCAAGTATTGTTTTCTGTACTTTCCAAATGCACTCATATATATATATATACGAATACATTCATGAATTTTTTGAAATATCGAGTCTTGGATTATTCGAAGGGAATTAATGAAGCCACGGAGCTAATCCATACCAGTGTAGCTGACTATTTATTATTATACGCGTGAATTCGGACCAATATATATAGGTTGCTGTAATGCTCCCAATGCGACCAATGACTCATCTCACTCTCTCTCTCTCTCTCTCTCGTTCTCCGGGTCTCAGCTGGTCGCTCCTTCGTTTCTCCCATTACCCGACCAATATCGCAAATACGCCGCTGCTGGCTTTGCCAGAGAGATAAAGTTCTGGGGGTACATTTTCTTTATTTTCGTCGTTTTTTGTCGTTTTACGTGTACGTTTGGATTAGGCAAGGGAGAAAAACAGCCCGACGAGTCGCGCGCGCGCTTTTGTAAATTTGGATCTGCCCGGAGAGTTTATACGGATTAGCGCGAGGTGTAATTGCTCAGTTGCTGGTTTCGTTCGTTAATCATTCCTTTAGGCTTCGATACCGCTCCGAGTACGAGCTCTTAAGCCCGCGGATATGCGGCGCGTAATTGCATTTTCTACGCTGGGGTGTAGAGACACTGTTGCTTCTTTCGCGATGGTGGAGTTTTACTTCCGAGTTTCATTATTGGATAGTTAATTAGGAATGTATGGGATGTAAGAATGAGAAAGTACGTCTTTCTTACCGGTCGACGCTCGCCTTCTATTTATTTTGCTCGAGACGTTTGTGTCTTTTTAAGGGTATATACGCAAATTATCCCATTTTCTATCTGAAGTTGATATAAATTAATATATCGAAAACATTTATTTTTAATTAAATGCTGCAATTATTTAATTAAGAAATGGATACAGTCGTAAAATTATGATTTATATTTTAATTATGCTATAGCTTAATTAATTTACTGATTAAGCTGAGACGTTTCAAATAATATTGATTGCCTATTTAACTGTTGTTACGAAGAATGAGGTGTTATTACCTAAACATAGTTCCTCATTTTCATCTAATCAAATTTAGGGAAGGGATGCAAATGTGCATGTGCAAATAAATAAATTTTCAACATTTTCAACATAGACTATAAGTGATTTTTAAAATAAATAAATGTTATTCCGATTTCGAAAGATGATTTTTTTGGACAGTCCTTGCACTGTCGGAAATAATTTTGATTTTGAATTTTTAAATTTAAATTAATATTTAAACTATATTTACATTGAAATAAATACAATGATCAGAAGTAAATATTTTTCTAGGACTATCCAAAAAATCATTTTTCGAACCAAACACATAATTTATTCTTACTGTATATGAATTTAATTTAAAAGTAGTGTATTGAATATGGATTTTACTTGTAACTTTTTCAATTGCTCACAATTTTTTACTTGTACATTAGTATTAGTGATTTTTATTTATTTTATAATTCAATATAAAATGTATATATTGATGTACATTGATATTTTAAACCGAAAAATATTTATTTTATTCCAAAAAATAATGTTTTCGGATAGTCCCAGGAAAATATTTGCTCGCATTCAATCATTAAATAATTTTGAATGTAAATATTCAAATAAAATCCTTAAAGTCTTAAAGCCAAAATATTATTTTTTAATTCCATTAAATATTTTCTTCTTTCCAAAAACGTAGTATTTAAATAAATAAACTTTCTCAAACCCCTTTTTAACTTCAGTTTTCCAGACAACATTTACAAAACAACAACATAATAATTTAAACCATTCCGTTAAATGATATCAAAGCACTACGCGACAGTCGCATCTCACCGATCCTCGTAAAAACGTAACCAACACCAAATCACCAATTCCAGAAGCCGCAGCTCGCAAATTGCAATCTATGAAACTCGACGCCGTACGACTAAGAGCTTCGGATGATGATCCCGAGAAATTCGTTAATGTACCTAATGCACAAGTACGGTAGAGACAAAAAAAAATCGAAAAGAAGTCGATGTTGAGGGACGATAAAGTGATTGAATTTCAGGGTTTCACGCGTCGTTCTGATCTTAGAGCGCGTCGCGCACATCACCCGCATACATAAAATGCAATCACATCAGCAGCGGCGCGACAGACATGTCGGGATGTGATGCAGCGAGGCGATAGCGTTTCGCGGCTCGTAAACCCTGGAGCGAACGAGATCTATTTAACATATTATCCGACGCTGATGTGCCGGCAGCATCTGAAAGCGCGCGCGTATGCGTATGCGTGTGTGCGTGTGCTATCGAATTATTAAGGGGGCTTCTGGAAGCTTTTTGCTATGCACGGAGGTCGTTAGGATGTTCATTTTTGTTTTTAAGATAGTTATTTATCGCGAGGGAGTTTTATGCGTTATTCGATACCTCGATACCTTTCAAGAATACGATGCGAAAGCTTCTTTTTCAAAGTAGTATTCCAGTAGTTTCGGTTAAGGGGGTTCCTCTACCTGAAGTGTATATTTGGAATTGTATTTTATTAATGTATTACTTTATTTATATTTTTTTTATGAGATTTATCATTTATTTGCGATGGATATTTGATTTTTAACAATGGGATTTCATGTCTCTGTTAGACTTTAATATATTTGTCGAATTTGGAATAATCGAATAGTCGTCTCGATGTTTAGATAAGTCTTGTAGATATCTTATAAAATTGATCATATGTAAAAAATTTTGTCGAATATGCAGTATATTGAAAGAATCTTGTAACGTTTAATATTACGATTATGTTTTAATTGTACCATATAGTTAACGTATGTGTGACATTATAGTTAACATATATGTGCCATTACACTTAACGTATATGTGACATTACAGTTAACAGTTATGTATGTAACATTATAGTTAATGTACAATTAATGTATATGTCATATATGTCAACTTTAACATATATACTTCTCAGAAGAAACATCATTTTGTTATTTTCTTTTCAAATATATTAAATTATGTATATACCATAATAATACATAAGATAAATTTTCAATTCACTAGCCCCAAATGACAAAAGGAACATTACTTGAGTTTTAAATCTTGAAGGTATAATTGTTAAATAATGTCTTTTTAATATACTTTAAATATTTTAATTGGCTTTCTAATAATATTACATTTTTGTTACAGATATTTGAAGATTATACAGGAAACAAGAGCAAACCCTCTTTAATTAAAGAATTAAGTGAAGATTCGCTGTTTAAAAGAGAATTTGGTATTGTATTGCAATTGAGAAATTCACTCAAGTTTTTAGACTGAAAATAGTACGTTTGGGCTTAGAATACACGAAACTAATCACACTATTCAACCACTGTTATTAGCACAGCGAAGTTTCTCATTTTGTACCAATATTTTAAATTCATTAAATAATTATTTAGAGTCTAAAGACTGCATACAAATACCGAAATACTCAACTCAAGCGAATACATTTCCTAATAACAATCTATATTTAAAAAATATTTATCGTTCAATTAATAATTTATAAAAATTAATTCATAATATTCGATTAAAATATTTTCCTACTTATGTAAAAATGTTGTTTCCATCCCAACAATTATTTGCTTCAGTGTATATACGCTTCGAATAAAAAAGGCGTTCAGATTAATATTCGAAATTCTAAATCTAACGATTGGGGTCTTAAAGAATAAAATCCCAATCAATATTCTTCCTATACGAAAGTAGTTTCTACCGAGTACCACATTGCGGATAAATAAAATGAAAAAGCACCGATGCACAGACGTATATAAAATCATACAGAACGAAAACTCGTCTTGGTTAGCCCATCTGCTATGCAGTCTCGTGGTCGGTGTATAAACGATACGAGATTCCTGCCAGCTGCGCAAAACGATCATTGCCCAAGCCTTATCGTCCAACCCGTATAAACAAATGGCAGTGGACAGTAACCAGCTTTCTTATCGTAATCGACGGGGGCTTCTTTTATTTTTCAGACTATATCGCACATTTATACGCTTCAAGTATGAAATCGCTGATCAAATAAACGGTAGTAGCGCAGAGATAGACACGTGTGGCAAACGGTTATATTTTACTACTTTTTTCCTCGCGTTTATATACGAATGTGATATTGTCTATAGTCTTGCAATGTATAATGCATAAAGACACAGTGCAGTCTTTCGCGACAAGTGTCTTGTGTCTTCTGCCTTACGTGACGCTTGTATATTTAGTGTATATAAGCTTGTATATTTTCATTGTCATGTGTCTTTTACTCCAAGACGGTCATTTTTTCGGTACTGTTCACACGAGAAAACGTAAAATACACCGCGAAACATGTAATTTAATCAACTATTATAAAACAAATCAATCAGTCCTTAATTTATAAAAACAGATCGAACCCGAATCTCATATCTCGATATAATCTCCAGAAATCCATCGATCCAATCTTCACGTTATACGTGAAAGTCTCGTCCGGTCGCCTCAAAGCTGACGACCCGTAGTGTGACAAAGGCTCTCCCGTCGTAACCTCTCACTCGCTCTATGGAAGCCGCAAAGACACCGGGAATTTGTAAGGAATTTCGTTAGAGGATCTAAACAATATCCCAGACGCGCTTCTATCCGCGACGCGCAGTCGACGTTATTGGGATTAGGGTATATCCTCTCTCTCTCTCTCTCTCGCTCTCACTGTCTCAGCTCACGACGTCGTATATATTTAAGAGAAAGAGAGAAGGGAGGCATCTGTTGCGCTTCCATAAGCAACATTTACATAATCGCTATGGCTCCATGGAGTTACTCTGTATATATACACCAGCTTCTTTCTTTTATATTCGTACATATATACATATATATGGGCGATTCTCTGGCAGATTGACCGGTCAAAAATTCGTTTTTCTTCTAAATATATTTGCATACTGATCCTTAGCAGTGTATTTATCATTTTTTTTTAGATTTCGTTTTTGAAGAATAATCGCCTGAATCAATGTTATTTTATCAAAAATGTAGCTTCTCGAAGAAGAATTTTTTATTAAAAACCTAAGAGGGATTTTTGTTGTAAAATAATGCAATAGTTAAACCTTAGACATAAAATACTTTCAAAGCTGTAGATATGTATACCACATATGTCAGGACTTTAACGGCATTTATTTGTATATCCAGGTTGATGTTGAACTAAACAAATCTATCGCTACATTACATTTCGTAACAATAACACCAACGTCTTTCGTTAAAAGCCATCCAAGTCTTCAAACTCAATTTTGAAAACGTTCAAATTCATGAATATGCCTTGAATTAATATAAACGTGCCTGCGAAGGTCTCGACTTGCGAATGAACTTTTGACTAGAAATAAATTTATCATGAGATCTAGTATATCATTAAATACGAGTGTCTCAAAATTGGAGCCAATATCTAGCTAAAAATAGAGCTTCATTTACAAGTTGAAATTTTCGTAGATTCTTTTGTAACGATGCAAGGCATTTTGATGAAATTTTCGATGTTGAGACCAAGATCGAAACCCTTACAGAACTAAAATTGAAAACTACAATAAATTACAGTAATCATTGATGTTACAAGTATTTAATCTTTAAATTCCCCGGTAGAAAAATTAATCAACATTTGCCCATCATTTGGTTAACACTCATCAATTTGGTCAGCCGTTTCAACAAAAGAACCGATATCTTCGTCACATTACACACAATCGGTTGATCTGCGGTGGCACAAATTTAACAATTTTTAAAATAACGTTTTATAGCTTATTATTTGGCTAACAGTAACAATTATTATATTAACTCACGATAAACTTCAGTTAAAAAAATAATTCAGTAATATCTACGGATGTTGTTAAGTCGAATATAAGTATTGCACTTTACAGTTTTTCGGAAACATAAGTTACGTTAACCTTTGCTATACGGTTGACTAACAGAAATGATAAGCGGTCGACAACCAGATCATTTTGATTGATTAAATTTCTACTTCGGCTGTAACTAATTCTTTCAAGTTTAGTGAAAAATGCTTCCCTGATGCTAAGTACCAAAATAGATGAACCACATCACCCCTGACATCCCGTCACATCAAGAATCATCGCGAAAAAAAAATTCATGACATAGACGCAGTACCAAATAGCAATTTAAAAAAATATTTAGAAAAATCAAAACGCTTATTACCGGCCAATCCGTCAGAGAATTACCCATATATATCGCAGAACATTCAGATGACTGACAGTCTCTGTTACTTTCCACGATTTTCCTTTGCTCGCTCGCGCAGACTTTTCGCGGAGGAGACAGAAGAGAGAGAGAGAGAGCTAGACGAGTGGGCTTCTACTCTTCCTTTATTTCTTTTTTTCTCATATTTTACGCACAGCCAGCCACAGCTCCGTTTTGCTTCGCGGAAAGTGTACCTCGTTGTGTACGCGCGAGAACGAGGGATTTGCGTAGCCCGTGTCAAAAAGTCATTAAAGTATTTCGAGGGAGAGGTAGGAACGAGAGATGCCGTCGGATAGCTTGGATAATTGTATTTTCTCGGAGTTATTATTTATGCATTGAGAGGCTGAGATTTTTCTTTTAGGAGTTGCAATAAGATTGTCGTTTTCCATGATTTCATACGATGGCCTCACCTCGGAACGCGCTGAATTTAAATTAAATTGTAATGCGGCGAATTTATGGATGGGAAGCTAATTTTATTGTCTTATAATGGTTTAATTGGTCTTTCCTCCGATGTTGACTTGTTATTAGAAAATTGTGGACTAGGGCTTCCGCCAGGGACAATCTGAGACTAAACATTTTCACGACAAGACCAAGATACTCTAAGATATATAGAGAAGAAAGTATATTGTATTACATTGTAATTATTGTATTGGATTTAAATCTCAATTCAAGATCAATGAAATTTTTCAATAGCTAAATAATAGTTTTCTTGAATATCGTATGTTATATTCGCATCGCAAAGCCCTGTTGTGGACGATATGGATATTTTCTTATTTCGAAATCTAGTTGAATGTGAGAAGAAATTTTATTTTTTTTTTACGAGAATTTTAAGTTCGTATAAATAGGAGAGATGATGAATGTGACAGGACGATGGAACGTTATCCGTTTAAAAGGATAAAATCCGTATTAAACGTCTTCATTAGTGAGACGGGACCTTTTCGATCAAAATGATTAGTCATAATCTTAAAAGCTCAGACATGCTTGGGTCAATCAATATTACAAGATTTATCGCAACAAGATCTCATGTTAGTTCTCGAATACGAAAATAAATAATTAATGTAGAGCATTACTGTTGACGATTCAATCAGTTGAGTTTTTGACACTAATCTAACTAAGAATAAGATCTTCATATATGAATATAATATTTTCGGAAAATCGTATACTGAAAAAAAATGTTGATTCCAGAAAACGATTTCTTTGGATGGTCCTATTTCTTTCATATATTTAAAAAAAGTATTTACTAAATAGTTGCATGTTATTTTTAAATAAATGTAATTTTTCATTTTCAAAAAACGATTAATATATTCAAGTAATTTTTAGAATTTTTAATTTTAGAATTAAATAAATATAATTTAAAATCAAATTATCGTGTTTTAATTGAACTAAATATTTTCTACTTTCATAAATTTCTAATAAATTAATTTTCTCAAACTTGTTTTACTGTTATGAATCAGTATTAAGGTAAAGTAGTAAAAATCATTTAATTTACCTGTGAACTGACATAAAATTGATAGAGTAAAAAATAGGTTTGACAGTACCAGAAATTAAATGAACAGAAAAATTATAAAAAATAAAGAACAGGGTTATTAACCAATTATTCAACAAAATTTACACATTTTAGAATGTCAGATTTAAAGGAACACTTACCCCTTTAATTTTCAAAACTCGCTCGTTCCCACGATTTCCAATAAGAGCTTATA
This sequence comes from Apocrypta bakeri, assembly GCA_018906985.1. Lineage (NCBI taxonomy): Eukaryota > Metazoa > Arthropoda > Insecta > Hymenoptera > Pteromalidae > Apocrypta > Apocrypta bakeri. The sequence goes on from JACCIA010000005.1 coordinate 4,058,703, forward strand.
CGGAAAATAATAATAAAAAAAGTTATCTCAACTTAGATTTCCATATGAATAATTTCTCTCGAGTTTATACATAGGCATATATCCACCTCACGAAACGACGATCTCGACGAGGCGGACGTTGCAGTAGCAGCACCAGCAGGTTAAGGTCTTCTATCTCTCTCTCTCTCTCTCTCGTTCGGTACATGCAAATTATAACACACTCTCTCTCTCTCTCATCACGTGGAAAGAGATCGGGAGTCTGTCTCCCTCCACCCACGTTCCAGCGTTGCTCCTTCCTTCCTCCCACGACGAGGAGGGCGTTGGATGCTTGTAACTCGCGCCGGACGAAGTCGCATTGGAGATTCATTGTTATGCATACGGAGTTCCTCGAAGAGCAATGTTTATCTATATATACATTATACATGTATATATAGATATATAGGATGAGAATATTTGTAGCTCGAACGAGAGGGTTGTTGTAGGTACTAGATATGCAAGGGGGACGATGCGCTTCTTAAGTCGAGTCGATCCAACTTTGATTTTCTTTCTTATTGTCTTTTAATGCGAGCGATAGGGATTTCGATCCGGAAACGATCGGCTTGAGTTTGACGAGTTTTGTTCGGCAAAAAATTAAAGCGCTGGATGTAAGTTATGGGAATAAATTTAACTTCCTGTGACTTTCTTAAGACTTTTGCCGTTGAACGAATTTTTTTTTTCAATTATACCAAGGCTGAAGTACTGGAAGCGAATTTGTATACAGTGAAAAAATGGTTTGATTTATTTGAGAATATGTATGTATTTATTAAAAAATTTAGTTTTTCAATATTTATGATGATGATAATTTTTGTTATTAAAATATATAATTCTACGATAAATATTGAAAAATGACACGTAATTATCTTGTATAAAAATGCCATTTTTTAAGGACATACATATTTATTCATTTAAATTCATTGATTTAATTATTTGACTTGTATTTTTGCTTTAAGGGGATCATTTTTTGCAGTGCAGTACACGTGAGAAAATTTGATTGATAGAAATGCAATGTGGAACTATTTACAGCAAATAGATTGAAACAAAATTTACATTATAATAAATATAATGATTCGATTCAAGCAAATATTTTTCTAGAATTACCAAAGAAACGAAGGCAGTGCAATAAAAAAAATTTGCTACATTTGGGAAACTATATTTATAAAAATATGTTTTTTTTAAGACAACCTGAATTAAAAGACTAAAATTTTATTGAAAGTAAAATTATTTTCAGTAATATAGGCTATGAAACTTCAAAAACTGAAATATGAATTCAAAACGCACAAATGTATAAATAAATTAGTGAACGTTTAATTAACATTTTTACATAAAGTCGAAAATGGGAAGAAGTGTAAAGGGGAAGTAGAAGCCTCTTCTTTAATATTTTAAAAAGTTTATCAACCGAAGCATATTCCGAAGCTATTCTCTCTATTTCTGCCTTTTCGCATATTATATTACCTGATTATTTTATTTTGACATTTTCACTCACTGTCAATTCGGAATTTGGTGAAGTATTAGAATCCCAGTCAACAGACAATTCGTCATTATTAACATCGCTCATTTAACTCGGTACAAAATTATTTTGCAAACCAACCGACAAGTCTATGTCTTACCTCACATTAAGCATCATTAATTTATGCAACGAATGCAAAATTTATTGGTCTAAAAAAATTTGTTGTAATAAATACAACTTTCAGTTTTGATCAACCGTTGCTATTCGCTTGCTAAGCGATTGATCAAAATCGTTCCCAAAAAAAAAAAAAATCTTTTCGATTGATTAAATTTCTACCAGGGTCCAATACATTTTTCCCCTCTTGTACATTATTAAGTAGTCAAAGTTGTTTTTAAAAATTCTTCAATTACACAGCATTTACTCCAAGGCAAACAAAAAAAAATAATCGTAGCTATGCTTACAGTCATTCTCTTTATAATACACTCAATACGTCTATCGTAAAATTTTCATAACACAACTCTCTAAGCCCATTATACTTCCCATCTCGAATTCTTTCCATTCATTTTATCTTTTCCACTTCTCTCTACTGACAGTCACTGGGTTGAGTGGAATACGTCGAGCTCGCCCAGCCCCTAGACCCCACTTCTTATATACAGTCGAACTATATCTATATCTATAGAGAGAGAGAGAGAGAGAAAGAGAGAAGAGAAGGTGAAGCGACGCGAACGAGCGACTCTGCATACGTAATGATTCGACGGGGTACAAGACGCCTTGTACTGCTACTGTACGTGTATTATATGGCGGGAAAAGCGAGAGATAGCGAATAAGCTCGAGGGTGGTATATATAGCGTATGTACAGCCATTGTTCTGGGCGGCAGCTTTCACACGAGGGACACCCCTTGGAAAACAATTTTCAAACGCGTTTTCCACCCTGGAATATCAATGCCGCGACTTCGCGATGTGCTTGTATGGTTTTCTTCGAAATAGACGAGGATATGACTTTGTTAGGCGAAGACGTGTTCGATTTTTTATATCTTACGGTCGTATGTAAGTGTATTATTTTTATTTTTATTTTTATTTTTGGCAAAAGAGTTGCATGTTAAATTTAAAAAATAGGTACTTTTATATTTTCGAAAAATGATTTGTTTATGCAGAGTAAGTATTGGTTTACTGACAATAATTTATAATTTTTCAAAACTAAAGTATTTATTTTCTGCATTCATAAAAAAAATTGTTTATATCATAAATCTGTGTTAATGCCAAATTGCGATGTACTCGAATCGTTTTTTTTTAAATAGACTGAGGATATCGCTTTGTTAGGCGAAGACGTGTTCGATTTTTTATATGTTACTGATAGAATAAAACAATGTTGGATTATAAAAAAATATTTTTTTCGGCATTCCTGCGAATTTCAAAAAATCATTTACTTAATTATTGCATTTTACATACAATCAAAATATGCAAACAAAAATATCTAATGATTCTCTTGACCAATATTTAAGGAATTAAAAAAATCGTTTTTTAAATATAATTAATTGCCAAATGGTTGCATAATACATCTATGTATTTGTATAAATGCCATTTTTTACTTTCAAAAAATTATTTAAAGTTTAATTTGTATTTTTATACAGTAAAAATAATGTCACATTCAAATATTTATTTAAATGTGAGATTATATGTAAATATTCATTTTTATTAGTCAAAATTTTTTAGTGTTAAAAATTATTTTTAATCAAAAACAATGATAGTGCAATATTTCTTTTCATATCAATATCAATTCTATACCTGATTGCTACCAATAAAGAGTCAATAAAAAAGAGAGCTTCCATGTCAAATAGAAAGTTCTGCGTAAATAAACGCTATATCAATATTATTTGTTATTATAATATCTATATAATGCAATAAATAACAAATTATTTTTTATGAGAAAAATGAACGCCAAGTATGCGGATTTTAAAATATTGAAATTGAGTAGATACACGAGAGTCCTTTGTTGTCTGCAAAAGTAATCGTTTCCACCTCCAAACCGCCAAGTTGCATGTGAATTTTTTAAGCAGATACGTGATTTTTCGCTGACCATATTTGTATTTGAAGTCTGGCTCGATCTCCGTAAAACAAAATATTCAAGCGAACAGATTGTCGCGTGAAAATTATTTAAAAATATTCAAAACCATCACAATAACGCATTCTATTCAAATAAATGCAGAAAGTAACTTTATAAATTGAATTTATAATTTGAACTTTATAATTTGAAACTTCATTTTTAATAGAAATATTTCACGGAATATTTCAATATGTATAGCAATAAATTATTATGAAATACACTGCTTGCACTAGGCAGACCGAGAACTCATTGATTTTACTCAATTCCTAATCGCCGATTTCGTTGAAATGTCTCACACAGTCTATATGAGAAACGTACGAGGTTTCAAAAAGCTCAAGTTGTGCTATTGTTTGTGTATTGGATAAAAAATTGTTAAGTAAGTATAGATGAGTCGATAAAAATTGATTTTATCTCATGTCGCATGACCATTTTTAAACAGTGAACGACAGCTGTTAGAATAAATTAAGAATGTTTTCTTTAATAGTAATATCTTTGTTAAACGTTTATTGAAAAATCGCTTTTGTAAAAGACGAAAATAGTTCCGCGAATTAAAAAATTGTATTTTAAATAATTTAATATTTAAAAATAAATAAATAGAATAATTTGATTAGACCAGAATAAATATTTTTCGCGGGTAGTCCTATCCTCAGAAACCATTTTTTTGAATCAAAAAAATTTTGGTTTTATTCGAATAATTGTTTTCAGTAAAGGAAGATAATTATTAATTTATTAATAAAGACAATTGCTTATTAATTATAAAAATAATTAAAAAACCTTTATTATTATCATTAGATTATTTAAAGAAATAAAAACTTAAAGTTTTATTAGAGACAGTATGTATCGAATTCATATGAAATTGTGTGATTCTAAATAAATATGTATACAAATTAAAAAACAAATTCCATTTCCAATCGCAGTAAATATTCATGTACTAAAAATAATTTTAAATATTTTTAAAAGAACTTTATTTCGTAATATAAAAAAGTATTGTTTAACGCTAATGTATTGTCTTTTAATTAAAATAAATTTTTGTTCAGTGTAGTCTTACTATGGCAGCATACTTTATAAATTTCCAAATTTTAACTGTCTTCAACTGCGAAATAGGGAGCCTTTATTTTGTCACAAAATCAAAATAATTAATTTTTCAATGGAGTTGAAAATTTTATCAACGAATACACTTCAAGTGAATTTATCACTGTATATTTCAATTTTACATTCAGTACATATATGCGAATTTCCAACGGACAATATAGAAATTTAATTAATCGTTCGCTCAGACATAATGACGTATTTATCGTCGTTTTCCAAAAGTGAAATTTTAAAAAGATTCATAGAAAATTTCAACTAGTACATGGATGTATAATTTAATGCAATGGAAAAATACTTCCGGCTGTTGTAAGTCTCCGCGTCACTTTGCATCACAAAAGTGTCAGTGCTTAAATTCACAGACATAAAGAGAAATGCACAAGTCTACGGAAACAACGTACATAGAGTTGCTTTTAGTAAAGCATCCGTCATACTTTGAAAAGAAAAACTTATATACAAAGTTCAAAAACTCTTTCTCTCGCTCTGAAGCGAGCATGAGATGTGCATTACATTTGAACCGATGTAAGTAAGTAATAAAACAACTTACGTAAGTAGCGCGATTTATTTTAAAATAATCATATTTTTCGTAGTCTAATTAATTATTAAATAATTGCAATAATTTCAATAATTTCATTGGATAGAACAAAGAATATTAAATAGGATTAAGTAAATAATTGATAAAAATTGCACTTTTATTACTGACAATTGAACAAAAATATTCCTTGGCTTCACTAACCTACTATTGCACAGAGAATTGCTTTTTTGAATGAAAATTTTTTTTTGAAAATTGAAGAGATAATTTAGAATTTTCGATAAAAAATCACCCACACCCAGACGCGCTTCGGAATATTACGATATTTGAGCATTAAAAAGTGACCTTTAATTTCCTAGTCACATAAATCCGAGTTCCGTCAAATCCAAAATTGATTTCCACCACCTTAAAGCAGAGACTTCAACCGTTAACTTAAACAAAATTTGACCCTTTCACGATATTTTTTACCTGAGATATTCATCTTTGAAGTTGCGATAATTTTGTTGACGAGTGTATATATCGACAACTTCATTATCAAAAGCATAAATACTTACCTCAATAATTATAACAAAACAATTTTTTTCATTTTATATTTCCTCACTCAAATCTACCTACAAACAGATAAACGAGCTACTTTCACCAATGCAAATTCACTGGTCTAATAAAAGAAAAAAAATAATAAAAATCGCTATATTCGCATAGAAAGTATAGAAATAAATATAATAAACAATAAAACTAATGAATTTTGAAAACCGCAGTTGAATCTTCGTTATCTATACATGTATCGCACTCCGAAATTCATCCACGAAATATATTCGTTTCATCCCATCATTCAGTGCACAAGTTTGAAAAGCAGCCCTTTACCGCAACACAAAGCCGTCGGCGTAGTTCGATGCGAACAGAGCAGGCCACAAATCTCCGGATCACCCCAAATCAATTTACTAATGCATAAAACACGCAAACCGCTGACCCTAATTCATTAGTCCGTTGACGTTCGGTATCGGACGCAAAGAAGTCTGCATTTGCTCGACTCCAGAGACAGCGAGAGAAGCTATAATCGCGTATGCGCTAATCTGTTGCTTTCATATTCTCGAACGAAAATGAGCATAAATCTAGAAATATTTTTTTAATTTTGCACTGGTATTATTATTAGTTATTATTCCACTCGCAATAAGGGATTTCAAGATTTATCGAATAACGATAAATACGACTTTATTATTTAGAATCCGATGAAATCGCTTACAGATGGTTGATAGCTATTTGTATATTTACATTTACAGATTTGTACACAAATTAGCAAAAATGTCAATTAATCGCAATCGCAGATTCAATAGAGACAGCTATTATTTCCGTTAATTAGCAATCTACATCCTTTCATTGCTACAAACTATAACAATAGTACAAAGGTTCGTCGTTATAGACTCCGGCGTATCATCGATCATATTTGCTCTAAACGCGATAAGCGGCAACAATGAGTAGCCGTTGCCTGCCAGAACCGCCAATCTAATTAAAGGAAACTAAATGTATATTTATATATATAATTAATTAATTATATAAATTTAAACAAAATTCAATCAATTCGTTAGCGTAATGAGCTATGCCTAGATATTTTCGCTTTTTAGACTATATACCGGGTGTCCCGCTTTTTGTGTGGTATAGGAAAACGCGAAAATTTTAACCCAAGAAAAATCATCATAAAAAGATGGTTGACTTTTCATAAAATTTGCTTTTTCCTTCGAGTGAGAGTAAGCTAATCCGAGGAGGAAAAGTTCAGACGTGAAAACGACGGCGGATAACTTTCGCATTCAATATTTGCGTAAAAATCATTCACAAATCATAATCACCTCCAGTAAATATAATCCTGTTTCTACCATTCAGACTCTACTGAAATCATCAGTTTATCAACCATATCACCTATAAAAAAGTCAACAAAATCCTCTGCCAACCAGACAGTAGGACACCCGGTATAAAAAATCCTAGTTTACATGTTTGCATGCACTATTCGCAGCTTTGAAATCGAAAAAGATATCCGCCAAGATAAACAGGAGCGTCGGAAAGATAGAGAACCCGAGCGAGCATAATAGCGCTCAGCCATTTGCCTAATGATCGCCGTAGCGTATAGAGTAGTGCAGCATCTCTGGACCGTGTTTTCTCTCTCTTACTCCAAGCACGGCCTTATCGCACTTCCTCTTGGCTACACACGGCCATCTAGTTTCCCGTTCATTCGGGGCTGTTGTCCCTTGCCGGAAAGCACTAGACTCTATCTCTCGCGCTTCTCTTCTCGCTGTTTGCGAAGCGTCGTCGTCTTCTCGGCGCTGTAGGTGCATGCACGGAAGCTATTTGGCAAATAAGATTATTACCGCGTAAACAACTTTCTTATGCGCCGGACAAGAGGGCAAAGCTATGGAAGGCGAATGTGTGGAAGAGAGCTTTCGTATATAGCGGGAGAAGGTGGATGAGCTTGCAGCTGCAGTACCAGAGATAATGCGGATAAAAACGTCCCATGGAACTGGATGTAAGAGATTTTTCTATACATATTTGCGACTATAATTCGAAAATATCTCGTTCCAAAATCTTAAAAAATCAAGCAAATACAAAGTAACAATTACTTGTAAATGACAGAATTTTAAATAATATATCGTATTCGATAATTATACTCTTCAATACGATATACCACTAATGTAAATTTTAAAATGTTGATTATTCTCAAACTCGTTACAAGTAAATAATTTTGCGGACTTTACTCACTATTTTTTCAAAATCCACATGCAATAATCAATATTCACTTGGGAATCCATACCCCATCAATTTTCCAAAATGAAAAAAAAATCAAAATAAAATTCGAATAATTTACTAAAACTAACGATTCGTCCTCCAAACATCGTACATCCTAACACAAATAGCCGTACATATAAAAAAAATCAACGAAAAGCATAAATTCACCAATAAATCACGCATCGACGTCTTTCGTCGTAATTTAACACACCTTTTCACCTCTGCCGTCGCTATAAATTTTTCCTCGAGTAAATCTCCCAAACTCCGTTAAGATATTCAACCTGTCTCGTCGACGTCCCCACCCCTTTCCCACACCTCCCACGCATCTCAGCCGCATCCACTTGGGCAGAAAACGGTACGCAATCGCGCGTACGAGCATTAGGCTTACCTCGAAGCACACGCGTACTTTATCCAACAACCCGCGAAGGTACTTATATACACGCGCAATCGGCTACATTTGCGGTTTGGTTATATACTGTGGAAAGTGTCGCTGATTTTTCTTCAGTTGCTTACGGTGATCCTCGACGATAAGGATCATTTTTTTTTTAATTGATTTCGCGATGTTGTCATGTGGACTACTACTCTACACTTTTAGCGTTTTAGAGTGATGAATTCGCTATCGGCTCGAGTATTAAGTATGGGCAGAGATTTTTAGAGATTTAGTGGAATTTAAAAGTGAGAATTTCATGCTTGAATATTAGAGTGAGTATTTCGCTGAGGAATTTTTCGAGTAAGAATTTCACTCTGGAATATTTAGAGTGTCTTTTCACTCTAGAGATTAGTTACTACAGGCTCGACATCATAAGAGATATTCACAAACAAATATTTTAAGATATTTTATAGGTACACAATTCAGTGTTTGTGAAAAAGGTCAAGGTCGATAACACTAAATGAACATATGTGTAAGCTAGAGTTCACATTCAGTCTGATGAACTAATTAGGTCACTTAAGAGTGATTTTTATAGGCAATAAAAAATGTTTAAATTATCTTTGATTGAATTTTATTAAAAATTAAATTGATTCATCATACACTTTGTAGATTTAAATTTTTTTTCGCGCCATTGTGTTCTAGATTTAATCGATTTCAATATAATATTTGTTCACTTACACATACATTTACGATGTTACAAAATATTTGTATTACTCTCGATATTTCCATCGCGATCGCATTAAAGGATCAGAGTTGATCTTTAAATATTATTTAAAGATTTGTATAATATATTGTTAAAATGAAAATGATTTCACTCATCGTATATCTGTTGATTTAAAATATGTACATGAGATATATTTTAATTTTACATATATTTATAAAATTACTTACGTTTAGTAATCCGCCAACTGTCATTGCTTCGCATTCGTGCCACTACGAAAATAGATGTCGGGTGTACTCCAAGCCTCTTGAATTGCACAATTTATTTCACAAATTAAACGAAAAAAAAATTATAAATCTACGAAATAATTACTTTTAAATGTAATACTTTTAATATTGCCTGTAAAAACACTCACACAACATGACAGTCTGTTAGAGTAAAAAAACATTTATTTTTTGAGTTGTTGATCATAGCCGTTTTCGAAGATTGAAAATTCGCTCTCACAGAGTAAATTTCATTCTAAATATTTAATAGTATACTCCTCGTGCAATTGCTGTTAGGCAGACACTCGACTTTATAAACGTGTTATCATCGAAATGTACCGATCAGGGAACAATTTTCTCTCTTTCTCTCTCTCTCTCTCTCTCTCTCTTTGCGTTTTCGTCGTTGGCGTCGGCAGACGTCAATTATCAAAGAAGCCTTTGATGATCGAGCGGCGCTACTATGCTGTATAGTAACGTCAAAGTGCATAACGAGTCACTCTCTTGAGCTCTTTCTCCTGGAATATCCGCGCTTTTATCGCTCTTATATCAATTTCCAAAGCAAACTACCAACTCTTCAGCATCGACGGATCATTTCGTGGAATAGAGCAAGTAGGTCGTCCATAGGGGAAGAAGATGTGATGGGAAAAATGTATTACTCGACTACTTCGAGTATTACCTTCTAACTTTTTTTTCATACAATTTTTGCTGCGAATATTGTTCTTAAAAGAATATAAGTTATCGATTCAAAAAAAATTGAAAATTTGAACTGACTTATCAGTGATTCATCACTGTAACATAGAAATAGTGACATAGAAATGTCATTTAAGTGTGTTCTATTTCTTAAATTACTCCTTATCCAAGTGAAACATCAACTGTAATAGAGTGATTTTTAGTGTGAGATTGAAATTTAAAAGTGAGAATTTTTCAGTTTCAAATGTGGAGTGATAATTCACTCCGAAACACAGTTCAACGTGGCATTGAAGGACCAGCTTGTTCAGAATATAAAAAAACAACTTGTAATAAAAAGAATAGTTACAATTTTACAAAAAAAATTGTGAAGAACCAGATAGTTCAGAATTAGCTAGAAAGCAGACGATTCAAAAATTGCTTGAAGAAATTGAACGACGTTCAAAATAGAATTCGACAATTAAACTGCTCGACATCAATATACATCAATTGTCTTTGGTTATCAAATAACTGAAATCTAGAGAATTTAGAACATAATTAAATGAAAAGAAAAACACAAAACTACGAACTGTAAGATTACTAAATTGTATTGTAAATTAAATTTGTATTGTTTAAAAATGTAATTAAGATATTATTTACTAAAGTGGTATGTCGCGTGTATTAGAGTGAATTTAAATTTTCGCGTAGAAACTTAACTCTTGACAGAATATTCTAAAAGTGAATTTTCACTCTTAATACAGTTTTTCACTCGTATAGAGTAATTTTCTAAAATTCATTCTTAAAGTGTACACATTTACTCTAAAAATTTAGGAGTGTAGAATCCTCTTTTTTGCTCAAGAAAACCTCACGCGTCACATCATATCTTACACAGATGATTGCTTATTGTTTTTTTTGTATATCTTTTTGTGTACGTCACACCTCAGACAGCCAGAACAGTCACACCCGATCAACATCCTTCCTCAGTACTGATCATCTTCATCTCCAATGATCCGCAGTCAGCAATGAGACGTAAAGGCACAACGACGTGTCTCGTCACGCACAGAAAAAAAATCGACTTGTAAAAAGACGCAAAAAGCACGCGAACGCGTGGGACTAAGACGAGTCAACGGCAGTCCAGAGAAGTGACAAGTATGAAAATCAAGGAGGGGAATAAAAGCGAGGCATTATGTAGAGAGTAGGTACACTGCCCGAGCAATCCGTCGTCACGCGTTATCGTTTCCGCGCACCTACGCCCGGAAGTCACTTGGGAAGAGAAAAAGAGAGTCGATTAGATTAGATTAAATTTATTTTCTGTGAATTACGTTGTATACAGTAACACAATGTTGTTTCATAAAATTGTGAAAAAAGTAAAGAAAGAAAATTGTCTTAAGTAGGTGCTGGTGTCGGGTATATCGTTGTCGAATAAATTGATGAGATAATTGTGTTTTAAATAATTTGATAGATAATCACGTTTTCATGTTTACCGGTAGTTTTTAATTTACAAGTCATAATTCGATTAGACGCCCCCTAGCGGATAGTACAAAAAGTCAATGAAAATATAATCGCTTCGTACAAAACCGCTTACTTAATTTTAAGTTTTAATTAAAAAGAAATTTGCATCAACGGTATCATTTCTCTCAGTGTACAAAATTAGAAAGATAAATTTCCGCAGCATTTGATGTCAAGGTCCTGTGTCATGTTACAGTAAACTAAAATATAGTAATCGATGCAATTATTTGAAACAAATGAAAGATTGTGTGATGTTAACTGTGAACTTGCAAGTCATCTGCATAAATGAGATGAGATGTTTCAGGATTAAGGTAGATGCTTATGTCATTGATGTACAGTGAACAGCGGAGATCCTAAGGATAGACCTCTGATGTACAACGATGCTAAGAGGTGTAAAGGATCATAATGTGCAATCGTCACCAATGACTTGCTTGGATAAAAGGAAAGTTGCGAGTTCGTTAGAAATTTTCACTACTGCTCAAAAATATTGTTTACATTGTTGTACGATTGAAGTGTCCGTGATTAGGGTGGAGATTCGATGTTTACACGAGTCATTATTTCTATGTACAGAACTTTGTAATTTATTAGTCTGAATCGATAATATTCAAATCTTATACGTTTTCGGCTTCATGCTGATACTGCACTGAAAAATTAAATTGTTAGAATAAAAGAAATTGGTTTGATTAATAAAAAATGATCTTTCCTTATCCTTAAATTACACATAGCAAGGTTCATTTATATTTTATAAAATACATTATTAAATTGTCAGAAATTAACATTCGCGTTAATGTATGCATTAAAATCTTTGAAAATATGTAAAAATACATATAATAGAGAAATAGCGAGTGAAAATGAAAGAGACACGGGTCGTTGTCCATGTCCTTAATCGTCCCATTGTGTCCCGTGAATTTCCTTCTACTGTCTACACACGAGGGAATATCAGTTGACTAATATCGCTCTTTTCGTATATACTCCAGACTCTACTGTTGACGCTATTTTTCATTTTCGCGATGAAGTTCTTTTTTTTCCTCCTTTTTCTAACCTACCGAGTGCGTGTGATCAAAAATTGAAGGTAAGTATATAGCTGTTCTCCGGTACTTGAAAAGTTGGGGAGATTAATACTTCCGCGGTAGTGGAGTGCACAACGTGTAACTTCGTTCAGTAGATGCCTGCAGCACTTGGAGGAGTCCGAACGCACTTTGAGAATTTTTCGGCCGGAGCTTTTCCCTCTATCTGACGTGGGTAGTTAAAGCTGAGAGAGGAGATGTTGCAACTTTGTTACGCATCATGGTTTGAAGGTTAGGAAGATGGAGTTGAGTGTATGAGCTCCGAAAAAGTTGCTTTTACCCATGGGATTATATAGATACTTTTTTCTTTTTTTAAATAATGTGCTACTGGAATTTAAATTATATTCGTGGTTTGCGCTGTACAGTTGAAAATTTGGTATGGACTTTTTACGTTAATTTTCTGAATTTGTGATTTATCAAAAAAATAGGTTTCTTTTCATATTCGTCTCATAAAAATTGGGTTACTGAGTAAGTACTAGATCGATAACGACAGCTTATAGTTAGTACTGAAGTGATAAGAATGATATGTTCTACAATTTTCGAATTAGATTTAATTATAACAAATGTGGTATACCAGTATCGGGATAGTTCTTGCTTACAATTCTGGTTTATTCTTATCATTCCTGTATAGCAACAAAAATTCATAATTATTGGTACACACCGTACATTTGGATAGTATTGGACGAAACTTGTCTCGTTTAAGATAGAGCGAGATAAGGCGACATCTCGGTTCTAAGCTAGATGTTTATGTTTATTAACCTAATCTTGATTCACAGAATTCCTGGTTTCAAAATAATTTTAATCATTTTAGCTTTTTGTGACAAGGTTCTATAAATATTTGTACCGTTGAATCTTTCTTTGATATCTTGTGTGAAGATGAATATTTTTTTATTGTTTTTCCACCATTTAAATCTTATGTATATTAAATGCTTATTCTCGTGAGATGTTCCAACGATATGTCACTTGTTGGAAAGATCGATCGAAAGACGATTACGATGCGAAGTTTATTTCGAGACTAGAAATCTCGGTTTGTGTCGCTGTCTTGCGCATCCTTAATTACACCATATTGTCAGTAATGGCATTTATTAAGGTTTATCTTCAGTTCTGTACAGTACTCAATGCTGTGTGCGAATACATTTTTATAATTCTGGTCCCATATCATCCCGGTATTGTATGTTAAAGAATCACAATTATTGGTAGACAGTATATATATTAGACAGTTCAATAGATTTGACCCACATTATCAGTAATGACAATCATCAGGTTTTATTTCCAATTCAAGTTTGGCGCACCAGCATCAGCCACTTCTGTATAATAATTCGGATTCGTTATTATCATCTTTATACGGAAACAAATATTCACAATTGTTCAGCAGTATTGGCGCATATCATCGATAACTGCGTATATCAAGGTTTATCTCCAGTTTGGTACTGGTACAAACTATGGCTCAGTACAAATACTCAAACACAGATTCACAGTTACTAGTACACAATATACATCTATAAGTTTGGTCCAAACTGTCAGCAAGTGCAATTCTTACAAGATTCTAGTAGATACGTACGCAACATCCACTCCATAAGACTATCAGCATAAGTTCGTTAAAAATTGTTCATAAAAAAACCGAGGACAATGTTTCTGTTTCAGATCACAATTTATCACTATACATTTCTGACAGAATACAACGATAAAATTCAAAGTAAATACCGTTCCGCCAAATATGAAAAAATAAAAGCTTCCACTAAACAAACAACAGCGCAGAGTAAAGAGCCTGAAAAGTTAGACAGACTAATACATATTTCTGCGTACCTTGAGGCCTTGCGAGCATACCAAGACGTCGTAGCTTAGCTCCTGCGGCGCTCGCTCGGTAGAGTCTGAGCGCTCAAAGAATTTTTCAACACATGCCTCGAGCACGCTGACACAGCCTCGGTGCAGTTAGCGTCGTAGACTATATAGCCTGCAAAATGTGCAGCGTTAAATATTTCCAACAGATTAACACAAAATTTTTTCCTCGACGTTTAACATTTTGATCCGACAACCAACAGACTCCAGTCGAACATTTCCAAAGACTCGCGACTGTTATTTTCGCATACATAATTATACGCGGACAAACGAGTTAATTCACACACTTCCAAATGACAGATCGAAGTTCAGGATCAACCCTCGTAATGTGTCTCTCCGTTTCCCTTAATGCGATCAACGGTCGCAAAAGAAAGCTGAAAAAAAGAAAGAAATACGAGAACCCAGCCGTCGACGAATTAAGCGCGTGAAATCGGAAGCTATAGTACTTTGATGGAAGAACGAAATCATTAGAAGGATTATTCGTATAATGGCAAGTGAATTAACGGGCTTTCACGCTTCGATTTCGACAGTGTGGCCCACGACCAGAGTATTCCATTAACGATTCGCGATGCGCGACTGGGCTACTCGCAATGTTGCATTGTGCGACGTGTCGTCCTCTCTCTCCCACACTCGCTTGGTTGTGCTGGCCTGTGTAGTATTTTAATAGGGGGCTTGTACAGCCGACGAAAGGCTCCTTCATGTATAGCGCCTCTCTGAAATTGCAAATCCGCTGGACGGTGGCAATAAAAACAAAGAGAAAGACAGACAAAGGTGTCATTAAATCTCGCTGTCGCAAGTGACCGGTACTGCGATACGGTGTCAGATACACGTGGGATTATATAGCTAATCAAGGGAATGAAATATTCTGAAAAGTAAAAATATTTTTTTAATTTCACATTTTATTTTTAATTTGCGAGGTTTGATTGCTTGTTTTATTGATTATATAATATGTGACGTTTGTAGATAGACAGTTTTGTTTATGGATAGATTAGATCTATGCATCTAATATCAATGTGTCACTGCATTGATAGACATTTTCATTTATTCGTATTACGTACTATAGACTCTCAATCAGGCATTAGCTGTCAATGAATATTTGTTTATATTAATGCTGGATAAAAAAAATATTTTGTGCTTAAACGAATGTGGACAAATATAGTGGTTTGCTAACATTTTTAGTAAAAAGTGCGTTTGTGTATTTAGATTTGAACATGGGTTTATAATTTTTTCTGCTGAAGATGACTTGGTCGATTATAGAATTAGCTAATGAAATTAAATAATATCAAAGTTAATTTACATTTGACAAATTCCATAAACCATTTCATTTTTATCGCTAAGAATAGCAGTGTGTTTGAAAGTGGTACATAGTTTAACTGGGAATAGGTACTTATAAGTTTCTTCGAGATAAGCTCGACTGGAAATAAGCTCGGCTATTAGAATTTCTATATCAAGAAGATATGTATCAAATAAAACTAAAAGCAATAATACACAAATTACTATCAACAAGCGTTTTAAATATCGACAGAATTCGATTCTAGAAGTTATCACAATTGCCGAATTATTAAGTTTATCTATTGGTTATATTTCACGGAAGAATAATCTAAAATTTCCACATAAAACGCAACGATAAAAAGGCATTGAATTACAGTACTAAATCAACCACTGACTTGTCAACATACGAATACTGGTAAACAAAACAACGTTCCCGGCAATGAGTATTGTGTCATTCACGACAGAACAATCTTCAATGGCTACATCGCAATAAATACTTGTTCCTATGTAAATTCCGTAGAAACTGTATGAAATGGAAACACTATAATTTACAGTTTATTATACACAAATATACATTACTTTGTCTTCTATAACACTTTAATACTGAAAAATATTATACAATATCACTACCGAAAATATCTCAATCATCTTCGCAAAAATTCTCGAAACACTTCTCCAACATATCCCGCTGCGATCTCAAATATTTAAACTATCGCGGAACCTCGCATTCGAGAACGCCAAGTTACTCCACGTGGAAAAGCGAGTCCTGTATGGTATACCTATACGATACATATATATACCAACACCAGTACCCACGATATCTCTCTCTCTTGAGTTGCGCCACGAGTTCACCACAATTCCGTACGATTCTAGCTCACGCGAAAGCTACATAGACTCTCTTCTAAACAAACATCCACTGCACCGACAAGAACCAGGACAATGTATTCGCGGTAACAATTAGGAATAAGTAATCGCCTATGGATATTCCGACAATAGCATACGCGGGTTGTCGAAGAGACACGCGCGAATTCACATTGTGCCCGCGAAAGTGCCAACTCGGGTCAGCCTTAATATCTCCAAAGCGAAATTCCTTGGAAAGTCCCTGGAACTACGAGCGAATAACCCTTGGAGCACGAGAGATACGTCTCAGACTTAGAGACCGAGTCATTATGTTAACCCCTAAATGCTGCTGCGTCGGCTTGGAGGTGAGGCGATTTTCTTTTTGGCCGAAGTGTGTAACGAGGAGTCGCTGAATGGCGAGAACCGGCCAAGGAATGTTTTGTTCTGTAATCAAGGCTGTATAAGCTTCTGATTTAAACCTCTGGAGTATCTCCTGAGTTAAGTATATATACGTATACATCGTAAGCAGAGAGATTGCATAGTTTTGGACTGAGGTATGGAGCAGTGGATTTGGACTGGAAAAATTCAGTTTTCTTCTGGACGAAATTTGGCTTCGCGTAGTTTCTGAAGTTCGCCAATCAGATTGCGCTAGACTAGCTCGAATATCATAAGGAAAACAATGTTGGTGTGAGAGGAAGACGCCTTCAAAGTTTTTCTTTGTGAAGGCAAAAGTTATGCCCAGAGACTCTATTTTCTACGAAAAGCGCAGTATGTCGACTTCCTCTCAACAACATCGTAATTGAGAAAGTCACTTGGACGCTATCAGCAAACTAGAAAAAAGTGACCTAGATACAAAGTAAGTTTTAAAAATACGATCGCAGTAGCATTAAATTTTAAAGGAAATTCATTGAACCTTTAAACTATCCTGGTGAGAATTACCGCTACTGATAATGTGGGCCATTACTATAAAACAGGGTATAATCTACTTGTAATGGGAAATCTTTGTTTCAGTAATAGGAAGATAAAAACGGACCAGACTTATAATAAGGCACTAACCTAATTCTGTATATCAGTATTAAACTGGTGATAATCCTTGATATATGCAGTTCCTGATAACATGGGCCCACACTGTTGAACCGTATTGTGTGTACCAGCAATTCCGAATCTTTGTTTCTATATAAGGAAGGATTAATGATTGAACCAGAACTATTAAAGAAGTAGCTAAGGCTGAACAGGAAACAAGCCGTGATAATTGTCATTTCTGATAATGTGGGTCAAATCCGTTGAACTATATACTGTGTACCACAAGTTGAGATTCTTTGTTAATAATAAAATACACAGATGTATGATAATTGAGAACTAGAGATAAACATTCATAAGTATCAATGGCCACTGGTCATGCAGTCCAATTTCTTTCTGCCCAGAATGCACCGAATTTGAATCGGAAATAAAAAATTTTGGTACACCTACGTAAGCAACATACTAACATCACTTAGCTAAGTTTACATCTACAACATTCCACTTTATTCGTTATCACACGTTCAAGTGTATTCTACACCTTTTAGAACTACAACTTGTCATCAATAAATTCATAAATAAATAGTCCTTTATTTCTCCATCACTGCAACTTGCAAGCACCGCTATTGATCCAGTTCTTACTAAGGTAGATATAAAAACGCTTATTTCCCTTATCTGTGTACACAGGCTCGTGATAGAGCTATATATATCCGCGGAATGTCTGTGTAAAAAAGTTCCCAACGAATCGCGATTCAATCACGAGAAACGGGTCAACGTCTTGTATATATAGCTTTTAAATAAATTGATATCCCGATATCCTGAGAAGCTTTGCTATTCACACTATCTACGGCATACAGATGCGATCTTTCTCTTCGATTCGCTGGGAACATCGAGAAAGTATTGTCTTCTGAAATATTGAAATTCACACTGTTTCTGTATCCGAATAAGATGAATCGCTCGTTTACTATAGGAAATTCAAATTCCGAACAAGACGGACAATTTCATATCGACATTCGCTCGCTGAATTTATATACATATTCCGAGTTCGCTCGACGGTATGAAAAGCGACTATTTCGGTGCGTGTGCTCGAGCGACGGTACAGTAGCTGAACATCTCTCTTTCTATCTACGTATGCATAGCTAAAATAACAGAAAAAAAAGAACTTGCCCATTTTTTCTTTATAAAAATCATACTTCGATCGCTACGTCAATCACTTCGAAACATCTTCACAAACGCGAGTTGCGGTCCGATCATCCAAATGAAATATTCAAACGTTCCGCCTCTAAAGAAGACACCTAGACTGGTTATCAGATCGATTCGTCTGCATAACGTCGCATCGAAAATTACTACGTTTGGAAATAGCTCGAGCGTCGATGTGTACTGTGGCGTAGTCGTAAATAAACGATGAGTTCGCGAAATTCTCTCTCTTCGTACAATTCACCAGTTGGAATATTATCCGACGCCGCTTGGCGTTAAAAATTACGCGGGGCTTCAAAGTCAATTATGCTTTGGCGTGAATTATTGAAAACGCTCGTAGAGCGCAATGGCGTCGAGAATATGGAAAAAGCTCGAAACTTTCACTCGATTGTGTAAGAATTTGATTTGGACCAGCAAAATTCCCTGGGAAAATTATACAAAACGCGTTTGCTCCTGTCAATAATTCATCTCACGTAATATTCGGCATAAATGCTACGCCTACGTATACGCTGGGATTGAATAAATAACGTATGTAGAATTCAGAGGTTAAACGGACTTTTGATGTTTTTAGTTTGGAAAATTTCCGAATTTTTCGATGATTTCGCGACCAGATTTTGATAATGCAATTTTCGCGGTTATTCTACTGCCGTTATAATGTGTATCGATCGTTTCGGCTAACTGCAAATTGACGATTATAATAATACGGAGCGGAAAAAATCTTAGTCGTTATTGGCGAACAATTTTAATGTGAATCATTTTGTATTGTACATTTAATTATATGGTGGTTCTTTGGAAAGATAAATTAAATCATGTTTTTTAGCACTGTACCAACCTGTATGAATTTTTTTTTAATTTTTTATTTTTTAACTATAATTCCAAGATATTTTTGTTCTTTGGGAATCTTTTTAAATACTATAGCTATCCAGAAAAGTCTTGTTATATTATTTAAGTAAAGAAAAATAAATTTCAAAATAAAATTATTAATAAAATTTTTAAGTTTATTTTTGAAGTTTGTATCGACTGAGATCTTTTATTAATAAAAACAACATAATGCATTAACACTTGCTGAATGACATAGTAGTCTTCAAAGTTACTTTTTTCCTTAGATTTGAATCGCGTGAAAAATTTATTGCATTTACAGACTACTTGCTTTAAATTAAAATAGAATATTATTAATACGCACTTCTTTTCAAACTGTATATTCTGGTGATATAATTGTAAATTAAAATAATTGTTTCGAAGTATTGATAAGTTTCACTGAACTCTAAGTTTTATCAGTTTTTTTAAATCTAATCGATAATATAGTACAAATTAATATAAAAAAACAGTGAAAGACTCACTACTTTTCCAAATTAACCCTGTATACAAAAAAAAATTGTTCTCCCCTAAAAAGCACTTCTTCGTCTATATAGAAAATACAACTACACCAGAAGCGCGTAAATGCAAAGTTGTATCGGCAAAAAATGCTTCGAGACCCGGAAAACCTTTTCCCCTCCTGCGCGTTCTGTTAAAGAAAGTGTATACGCAGGATTACAAATGTAGCTTCAGATTCACTGCCTCCAAGTTTATGACTTAACTGTTTCTGAAGTGAAAAGTAGAGATACTAACAAAACCAGTGAAAAATTCACAACATCCGAAGTGAAAAGTACGGTCACTAGTAAAACCGGTGAAAAATTCACTGTTCCAGTGTTACACACCAGAAAGTACAGTGCACCATCCGAAAACGTCTCGCGTGACAACTATGTCTTTCCGATAAAACAATGCAAATAAATATTCGTAGAGCTTCGCACAAACGTGCAATACTACTAATAGAATAGCGTGTTATAGAGAGGAAGTCAGGCCTATATTCCCAAAGTATCCAACAATTCCAAAGTGTCCTGGCCTTGCGCCAACCTGAAGATATTACACTCTCTCTCTCTTGCTCTGTATACATATGCAGCTATAGCATCGTTACGTATGCACACGTATATATACCTATACAGACTCATACAGGAGCGACCATTGTCCAAGAGGGAGAAGCCGTCGCTCTCGAGTTTACTGTTAAATTCGGAGCCGCGGAAATAATGGCTTCCTCTCTGCGGCGGCGCAAGGAAGCCCAGACCGTGAATGTTACGGACACAAAGACGCGCCTCGAGACCATTGAGACTACTGGCAAACTGCTGCTTGCTGGTCGAAGGGATATATGCAGACGACGGGGGTATGCATTTTTGAAGGCCAGTCGCGAGATCTCTATGTGCTGCTGCTGATACTGGAGGAAACTGCGAAGAAACTTTTGGGATATGTATGTATTTGTGAATAGGGTTGGTGGGGTTGTTTTTGGATGAGCAGATCTTATTTTTCAAACTTTAGTTATACACGTCTGTTTCTATATACTTAGGAATGTATTCATGTAGGGTTTTTTGAGAAGTGAAGAATTTCGTTGTAAGGGATGAAGAACGAAATATATAAAAGTTACATTAGAATATATTCGTAGACGTCTGGTAATAAAGCGAAAATTTTCGAAGGTTACCTTACAGCTCTCGTCTGACTCGTTTCACCCTTTCTACTTTTCACGCTTTTCCGTGCTATTCCGTTTCTCTAGGGACTCTTTTATCCCATGCCTCTCTTTCTCCGAGTAGCTCTTGTATGTATCTAAATTGTTCTCGTGAAAGTCGTGAAATTTTCAACTGCGAATATATACGAGCTATTATTTTGAAATTATCTCGATTCAAACCACTTATCCCCATTTTATCGAAAAATAACAATGGAGTAGTCCCTGCTGATACTGAAATGCAAAAGTCAGGAGTAATCTCCAAGACGTATATATAAGATCAATAGAGAAATTGATCCGTCATACGAGGACGACACTTTTATCTGCGAATGGGAAAAACTTTCATTTGCCACTCGTCTCTTGGTGTTAACCCACATATTGACTACTGTCTAGGTCAGTTAGACCATCGATCCATCACGAGTCGCTCGAAGTGTGCGACCTTAATTGCAGCGCGAAGTGTTGATATACGTCCCTAAATAAGACGCCTACGAAAGCTGGGTCAATAAGATAAGAAATAAAGTCAATACCCCGAGGAGATTGACTTCACCATTCGGAGTGTAAAAAAAGAATAAGAAATTGTTATTTATTCCAGAAAAGTTTTGATGGAACAACATTCCAAACCAAAAGACCACAAACGCGTAATAAAAACATCCGCCACCCCAATCCTATCTTTTCAATCCCATCGTCAACTTCGCCCCGAAATTCCTCGCAAAAACATTTCCACCTGCGTTATAATACAACTCGTCCACTATGTCCTATGTATGTATATCCCACTTCGTTTTTCGACACTATGTCCTCCCCACAGCATCAACATCCTCCTCCTCCTCCTCTCATCTTTCTCCTCGTCGTAGCCGTCGTCCTAAGCCCAGGCTCTCGGTTCTCTTCCCCCCCACGACGGCGGCGAGCATAATCCAATTTGTGTCCCCTGCTCTACGAGAGGAAGAGAAAGAGAGACAGGACGGAGAAGCCGAACACGGCCACGCGTCACTTTCGCCGACGTGCCAGGACTTACCGATGAAACAACAATATTGTTTTTCTATCTTATACTTGTTCCAGGACAAAGCAGCGACGCGTTTTTTTCTCGCGAGAATGAAGACCGCGCGTTTATCACTATCCGTTTTCTTCGAGGCTTATTAAATTGCGTTTGGCTGTGTTGTATAGAGAATCGGCGAAGAACGAAACTTTGGTCTTTCTTTGGGGAAGTAAGATACACGTTTTTCTAATGTATTATACTTTGGCATGCTTCGGTGATGTTGGGGAGGATTAAGTCAATTAATACGGATGGAATCGAAGTTTTCTTGAGCTGGTTGATGGTATTATTGTTTCTTTTGGAAGGGAGGTTGGAATTGTAAGATGGAAAAGTTAACAGGATGGTGTTTCATTGTTGACGCGGTATGTCCAATTGGAAACATCATGTGTGTCTTGTTTTGGATATTTGCATGGTCAGTGATAACGCGTTGGTAAATGTTTGCGTTAATCGAGCTGTATTCGAAGCATGTGATGTATCATAATAGCAGGATGATTTGGAGAAATGGTAATAGCTGGTTGGAATTCATGGTGTTTGCTGATTAGCAATTATGCAGTCTAACACTTAATTGAATTTGATCACGTTGATTGATTTCATTTCTATTACTTTAACTTATTTAAGCGAACAGACCTTTAAATTCGAATAAATATCCGTTTTTAAATGCCAATAAACAAGTGAGTAAATAATGTTAAGTACAACGAATCAGCTAATTTGGACGTTTAAGCGACGAAGATCCAATCGCGAAATAGTTCAGTAAATCAATGACTTTGTGACGTGTGTTACAATCGTCGTAAGACACGAGTCTTAAAGAGTCGTTCGACAATAAAGGAATCGTAAGGGAATACACGGGCAGTTACTAAAGTCAGTAAAAAGTACAAGATGAGAGGACGATTCGATGTATTTTTTTCCAGACCCACCTCATGCCCTCCTCCCATTATTTCTTCCAACGAATCTATTACTTTCCTTTGTTCCTTTTTCTCATTATTTTTTTCTGATTTGCCTAAATTATTGTTCATTATATGTTCTCTCTACCTTTGGTTTGTTCAATTTTTCTCGTGGGCAATCTCATTACTTCTAATCCCTTGTTATTTTACGTATATACCACGATGCATTTCTGCTTCTCTCGAGCTTATTACCATTGTTTTCAATTTCTGTTCCATTAATCAAAATTCATTTCAAATATAGCAAATTACACTTCACTGAGATGAAAATTTATCATAGTTTTGCTATGCGCGTACAAATAAACCATGTTGTACGGTATGAATAATTAAGAATGAATCTGAACTTTACCTTGGATAGCAGTATGAAATAGGGAGAAATTTATGTGGCCACTATTGTATTGAGTGAATATATTCATTTGTCACGGAATGTTCACTACGGCGAATATTCGCTATTTGAAAACATTAATTTTTGGAATACACTGTAGTACATAAATTCACTGATTTTACAATTAAAATGAACAGTTTCAAATAAAGTACGTTTATTGTTAAAGACTACACGAGTTGATTATTCATATTTTATACGAATATAAATGTTGATATGACTTTAAAAGAATTTTCACAAGTTTATCAACAGTGATTAATGATATTATTTACTATTTCTTAAAAGTTATTTGATAAATAAAAAAAATCGCAGTGAAGAGATATTTACATTTATTGAATAGGCTCTAATTCAACCGTTTAATAACTTTTTAAATTATTGTATACAACATTTTAACAAATAAATTATAACTACCATTTAGATGTAGTAAAAATCCACTTTACTACCACATTTCACTGTTTCAGAGTACAATTCAAGCTTCCGTAGCAATTCATACCAGGACTGGTCATAAACGTCTCTCACTCGGTAAAGTAAGTCCATCTACCAATATTTAATCGCACGTACTGTTATTTACCAAAGCCGTTAATGTTTGTTCTCAACCACGACAAACACTCGTCTTGTGGAAAACAGAAGCCCTTCGTCTTGGAACATACAGGAAAGGGTAGATTCATCGACTATGGAGTCCTGGAATTAGTCGGCCGTTGCTCTCCCTCTCTGCGCAATAGGAGATTTATTCGTAGAATCGCGTCGGACACACTCGGTCTCAATCGATCCTTTGCAACCCCCTGAATTTCTACTTCGTTACCGTAAAGACTTACCGTGCTATCCTTGCGCCTAAGACATTCCGGACAGATCTAGATATTCAAGTGCGTATAAGAAAGCCAGAAAAGCGAGGCTGGATTATCCGAGAGTCGTTCACAGAACGTAAAATAGAGTCGTCGGTGTGGTATATAGCAACGAGGCCAGTGGGAGCTTCAGGCCTTATCCCGCTAATGGCGAAGGCCAAAGTCTCTTGGTTTTGTGGGAAGAGGAGCTTATGTCCAGGGATGTATACGTGGACGAGACTGAGGTTTTCGACAGAGCCACGTGTGGCTTGTAAAGTAGCGAACTAGGGAGGGAAAGAATCGACGGTGGATTTGGATTTTCGGTCCTATGCTGTTGGGAATTCCGAAGTGCATTTTATCTCGTATAATACAGATCAAGGGATATGTCTAGGTAATCACACATCTAAAGTACTCACAAATTGCAATCCAAGTTCTAACATATATTCGACGAAGAATAAAAGCTCCATCCACTCTCTCATTCGAGTTACTTTTTTCTTTCATCCCCCTTCATAGTACTCCCAGTTTCCTCCTCGATACCACCCCTTCGATTCGACGGCTTTTTCCCTTCCAACAACTCGCGCCAGTGTAGAAAAGTAGTCTAAGCGAAAGTGCGCGGGACGGAAAAAAGGAGCAGTCTATTAGCAGTTTCTTAGAGCGCCTCCAAATGGCGTTCCTATTGATGCCCGGCCGAGTGGCTGCACCTTAACGCCCGACGACGGGATGAGGGGAGGACTAAGAGAAAAAGTGATTCGAAGCCCAGTCTACGGTATAGAGGACTAAGGTAGCTACGAGAGCGAGAGTGAACTTTATGGACTGGGTACTCGCCGCCCAAAGGATAGTAGAAGTAGCCCCTCCGATGTAAAGACGAAGAGAGGCAAGGAGGGAAAAGAGAGTTACATTGAGCGAGAGAATTGACTGAAATGCCTTTTCCTTCTTTTTTTCTACTACTTCTCTTATTTTTTCTTTTATATTCCAAGGCTGTGTGTATACGCGTGTAAATTTTCATTTGCCAAGCGGGGAATGCAATCGTTCGGAAGGCTTTCGGACTAAGTGAACGAAAATATCTGGTACAGAAGATTGATTTTGGCTGGACAGTCTATGGGAGGGTTCACTCAATGTTTGGGAATATTAATTTTAGTAATATCCTTTACTAATTATAACTCAATTAAGATAAATAATTACATATTTCGTCGATTTAATTTTGAAAAGTACTTCGAGTATATGTACACTCGGGTGACATATTTAGGATGCTGATTACAAATATTTTACAATATCCACGACTCAAATCCTAACTTTTAATATAAATAGTACAGTATTATTTGTGGTGTTTTTGTTAAAACAGTCATTTATTGCACAGAGATTGTTCAAATATTTCTTTACAGTCTTTTCCCCGAATTGAAGAAAAACAGATTAATATTTGAAATTTTTGTGTTAAATGACCAAGTTACTCAAAATCTTCTATTTTCATATTTTCAAGTGGTTACGCAAAGGTATTATTTTAACGAGTTCATCTCGAACAGTACATTATTAAGTAAACAATAAAAAGTCACTTGTTAAGATGTCCCAATATACATGTATTTCTGACCAATAACCAGACCCATCTACCAACTTGATGAGTTGGTATGGTATATATAGTCTATCAGCACATTTTAAAAGACTCTTAATTCACCATCGTAATCATTCATTATTTTACGAAAAACTAAGCAAAAAATTACCATCCCAGCTCGGCATCGTCTATCGACCCTCCGAAACTACCCTCTCATCAACGTGGCGCCATCTAGAGCCCTCAGTAGCAAGCTTCTAGCAACCCCTGGTCGAAAGACTTTGGCGGTGGAGGAGCAGCCGGTTGGATGTACCTGTGATCGGCTAGAGAACCCGAAGCGCGCGCTATTTCGATTCCCTCGGGTGACTCTTTCCTCGTCCTCTTCGCGATGATTAAGTCAAATCGCTCGGAGACGATGAGCTTTTAATTATACACGCGCGCGGGGCTTTTTAACGATGCGGAAAGTCTGTTACTAAGAGGGAGGAAGAGATCATGCTCGAGATGAACGTCTTTGATGTGTGTATGTGTATGCACGTGCATTTGCACGTGTGTGAGAAAAAGAGAACGGCACCTGGGACCACTTGAAGAGCCATTGATTTACGAGTGTGGCTCGGCTGCTGTTTCTCTGCGGGGGAGTTGTAAATTTTTAAACGGTTAAATTGCTTTTTTAACTCCAGACCATGACGCAAATGTCTATATACGTGTGTATGTGCGAGTGTTGTTGGCGAAATGCTCAATTTTCTTTTGGAGCTTTTCGAAATGAAAGTCAAAAGAAAATAGAAAAAGTTCCTGTTACTCTGTAGGAAGTTGGACAGTTTCTCAGAGTCACGTTCTAGATTACACGCTGTACGAACTCGTTTATTGATAAATGCTTTAGTTTTGGATACTTTCACACAATTTTTACGTATCTGGAGCATTCTTCGTGAAAATAACCTGCGCTTTAATCAACAAATTTGAGAAAACTAGAAAATTAGTCATTTTTTAGCTTTTATTGGCATAAGGCCTTTGACGAACAAGACCAAGCTGCTTGACCATTAACAAGTCATAAACTATTCAATATTTTTCGTCGCCTTAATTTGTCTGGAAGTCATTATCTATTTGAATCATATCGTCGATGTCTTATAATCCACACCCACACACGTATCTACATACATTTACACATATGCCCAATATAGCAATATATCAACATATATTTGTAAATATATGCAGCTAACTTACACTTTGATTTCAATTTTCTACAAATTATACGTTTTTTCGTCCGTTTTCAACTGTCTGTGTCTAAGATTTCAATCAGAGTCGTCTCGTTCTTTTTCGATTCTCAATGGAGAAGTCTGCTTATACAATTTTATTTTTAACATCTGTTTCTTCGAGCAAATGTTAAGTAATCGTGTCTACAATTTTCAAACTAATTGTTAATGTCATTTAGCAATTAGAACACATTTATATAAATTGTAGATTATAATATGGCTAAATTATGAGTTTTGCAATATCGTTTAAATACTCGATAACTACGATGAAAACTTATGGAAAGAAATGAAAAAGCTGAAGATCACCATTGAATTCTTCGTTAAAGTTCACTACCAGAATCATATTGACATATTTAAAAATAACTTACCTTTAGCCTAATTGTTGGGATGATTCCAGACTTTTTGAACACCCTGTATAAATATACATTTAGATATACATACGAAAGTTTCAATAAGTTCAACGCAGCGTATTTAGCGCGTCTCTCGTTACACTTGCTCGGAAGTACATAAAAGAAAAATCGCTAATCCAGTGAGTTTATATACCATCTACGCATCAACTCAGCCATCAAGCTTGCAAAAGCATAGCGCAGAGAAGTCGAAACTCGAGTATACACTTGCTCATCATGTCACGCAAGACATCACCAACTAGCATCTTCGTTACATCTTTTTACGGATGTATCGTTCCAAGCGCATATAATCCAATAAACCGACTTGCATAGGCCGTCGCTTACAGGAACGGGATATAAACAGGGAGAAGACTGAAAACTCGCCAGGCGTAAGATCCATCTCATCTCTCGCGAGCTTAAAGACAGAGATGAGTCTCGGATCTCCTAAATACCAATTAGGGATGGAAACTTCCCCTTTCATGTCGACTCTGTACTAGAGAGAGAGAGAGAGAGAGAGAGAGAGAGAGAATTATCTTTGAGTTTGCATTGTTTCGCATCGATCCAGCTCTTGAAGTAACAGCAACTGACAAGTGCTGCGATGTGCCTACAGTGGCATTAGAGACGTAGGTATGGAAGGGTAATAATTCGAGGAGGTTATGTCGGTACTTTGCAAATATTGCGAGAAGCAGTTTAACAGCTCTGATGTTCTGCTAGAAAGGGCTGCTGTATATATCGTTGATCTGGTACTTGTTTGGTTGGATTCTCGAGAGGATTAAAAATTATACCGCAAGGCCAATTATTCCCCGAGATCGAGGGTTATGTACTTAATGTCTAGTGGTTCTTTCGATGAATTTTAATGCCTATTTTGCGGTGGGACTTTATCTTTTGTTTGCTACTGAGGTTTATCTCTGTCTTGCTCCTGTGTTTGCAAAGGAATAAGAAAAGAGAAGGAACGTTTGATGCTTATATTGTTTTTGACCGATGTTGCGTGAGGTGATTCTTAACGAATTTACTTTTGTTCCCGTTGGGTATTCATGGATTATACTTTCAGATCGAGACAATTATTCAACGGAAGGGATGAGTTACTCCATTGATGAATGAACGTTGAGCGTATTAAAAATTTAAATATATCCATAGAAAATCAATTTTTCACTCTACACTATATACACGATCACTTAACCAAAGACCCTCGCAGCACCTTCTCCGCATATAAATAAGCAGCACGTAGTTCCTTCGGCTATATCGCTTTATTAAAAAAAGAGAAAAAAATATAATTCAACATCCGCCGCGGCTCGCTGCTCCTGGATTTAAAATATCACTTAAGCCAAAGCCGTCCTCATTTCTCAGAGACGAGAGCCACCTCGCCCTCATTAAATTTGCGCGCCCCATTTCGTTCGGGAGGAAGAAAAATAATTTTTCATTGTTTGCTCGTCAAACTCCTGCGTGACTCAAAAGCTCCTTCTTCTTCTATTTTCCTAACTTACTCCTGTCGATGTAACATATATACAAGGTTGGCTGTTTTACGGATCCTAATCAAATTCCTCTGTTTATAACGGAAGGTTGTTGGACAAAACCTGTTCAAGGCAATATCGACGATATGGTCTACAGTTTGATGAGATATTACTTTGATTACTGCACTAACAGCTGCAGAAAACGGATACTGAAATGATTATAAAAACACTTGGAATTGTAAAAATTTTCGAGAAATAGAGCTTAAGTAGTTAAAAGCATTGTCCAGTACTGTGCCAGCATTACGCCTGTATTATTGGAATGTCAGCATTAGGCCAGTATCACACAACTCTAATCCGTTCTTATCATCCGTTTTATAAACGACACCACCCCCTTTAGAGATAAGAAATACTTTTCTCTAATTTTCTATTCTGCCCTCGAATGGGTCACATCAAGGTCAGCCATTAAAAAAGTATCCGCAGAAATCGTTATCTTACTTTTAGCTTTACCCAGAAACAACGACGTGGGCGAGGTAAGTTCTGTTTCCTTTGGGATAACTGTTTATACCGTGAATCCCCTTACCTCTCATTATTATAACAATTATAATTATTAACCACGAAGTACACGTTCTAAGTGTCCTCCATCGATTACCAGACATAAGATTAATTTTGATGGTCTACAGTTGTACTAAATTAGAAAGATGACCCTCATTGCCCTGAAGAAGTTTGAGCTGAAATATTATCCTCTAGCTGTCTTACCGACGGAGAAATTTAGACGAGTCCTGTAAAATGGTTCACCCTGTATATACACCGAAATAGCGCGAATTCCAAATAGACACACACAGTCGATAATTGAAATTCTTAAACGGAAAATTTTGACGGACAAGACTAATGGACGCGCGGTGTACACGGAGACCTTCATTACGTTTATCAAACGAGAAAGGCAACGTATACGTATGCCCCGCGTTGCTTTCGAAGGGTTCGGTCCCCTCTCTCTAAACGTAAGTCCGTTAAACGATTTAATTCAATTGCAGCCCCGACGTGCGATGCTGGGGTGCGCGAATTTAACGCCTCCGCCTAGTTTTGCTAAAAGGAGAGACAGAGATGGAGAGAACGCGGTCGCGGTAATTTTGGACTATGTAAAGGGTTAAAAGTGCTATGGACACGGAGAGATGATTAATTTATGTAAATATATGTATTGATGGTAATGGTAGGTAATGATGATATCTGTTCGTGGTAGACATTCGCGTTTGTAGAGTGATCGAGTTACACTCCGTATTCGAGTGAAAAGCGAAAATTGTAACATTTAATTTTGATAGTGAAATTTCCGGGGATGATCATTTTTTACTCTGAATTAAATCGGAGGTAAATTTGAATACAGTGTAAGGAGTAAACAACGAGATTTGATAAATTTAAAAATTGTAAAAATAAAAATATTAGATACTGGAATATGCTATTTTATAAAGTAGTTTCTTTAATCCACAATTTTCTATTTGATATAGATGAATTTTACCTGAGGTAAAACTTACATTCTATCATTCAAATAAATGCAATGACTATATTCAAGTAATAATATAAATATTTCAGAATCAAACAATATTTTTTAATCTTAACATTTTTCACTCAGTACGTCAACAAATTTTAGCTCAAAAAATCTAATCGTATATTATTCGCAAATATAATAAATAAATCTTTCTTTATTTTTGTTTCTTTAACAATGTTTCTACTTATAAAAATGTAATACAAGCTTGCAAGCTCGACACCTGCGACCATTTTTTTCTTCGTTCTCCTATTCGCAGGTGTAACGCGCACGCCTGAGCTTTTCCCACTGCGTGTAGTACGTACACTCGCTGTATACACGTCGTTTTCTCTTTCTTTCCATTCGCTTTGCCCCGGTAGAGATGCGGCTGGACGATAATAAAAATTCATGCGAAAATCAATAAGCTCGGAACGTCGGACTCGTGTGTCGCCATATCGTAAGCCTGTAGTACTGTACAGTGATAAGCCCTTTTACGACTGATCTCTAGGGCCGACGCGGTGCAAGCTCCGGGAAAAAGTGTTATTATCGAAAAATAAAAATAGACCAGTATTTTTTCGTAAATAGATTTCACTATATATTCTTTGCTTTTCGCGGTACAGACCTTATCAGACCGCGAGCTTTTTACGAGCCTTTACCGTCACGTCGTAAAAGGCCGTAGAAACGTCTGGTTACTTTTTCTCTCTCGGTCTTAGTTGATAAAAATTTGTGCTTGCAAGCTTTTGCTTACTTCGAATTTTCTTCTTCGTGAATTAGCTTTGTTGTGTGTAAAAAGATTTATACGGAAGTTCCTGTTCTGCATATATCCAAACGCATGTAACAACCAAAAGCCTGACGTGTAAACAGAAACACCTCTCTTATGGGTACCCTATTCAGATAGTCCATAAATATGAAGTTTTATCAGGTGATAAACAATGCAATTTGAAACTTGTCTCGTAAAAATAAAATAAGGACTCCTAAATGCCTTCCTGAAAAATCGCTTTCAGTCCCCTCCAGTCTCACTCAACATTCACGAGATAGAAGACAAAAAAACTTCCAAGTCTGAGCTTCTATTAAGAAGGTTACGCGTTACCAAATATACTCCAGAGACAAAGATCGAAATTTATTCCATTCGAAGTTCAGAAAAAATCACCGTCATCCCGTCAACCTTGTGGTGCACTTGGCGAGCTTTAAAAGCGTGGGAGTAAGACCGGCACGCGCCACGTCGTATCTTCCCCTATGCGTGAATTTACGCGTGTGTTATATGCCAAGAGCTTTGACTCTCGCTTCGATTCTCTCCCCTTTGCAACTCACGCTCGAAGATTAAGCTCGAACTCGTCTTTCTTTATTCTCTCCCTCTTGGCGGTACAGATAGGTCGCGTATTTTTTTCTCTTTCTCCTTGATACTCGTCAATGATTTTCACTTTTCTTTATGCGTATGAGGGGTTCACCAAGACCCAAGATTATTATATATATATATCCAAGATTATATATCGTCTTGTCTTGCTATTGAAGACCAATACCAAGATAATATTAAACTAAACGTTTTCCAAGATTTTTCAATACAATCTTTCAGTATTCTTGGTCTTGTCTTGATAAATGAATTATTTGCCCCAAATTCCTCACTACGCCTGGACCACAAATTTTTCATGACATTTAATGCAAGTGGATCGTTAGTATTAATGGAATATTCAATCAAAGTTAATATACAGTCTATAGTAAGTATTAGATATCTTCAGAGTAAAGTAGTCGCTTATCATACTAATAAAAAATTACTAACATCACATGGTTACGTAAAAACTAAAAAGTAGCTTAGGTAGGTTAATTGTGCTGTTCATCATCTCGATATCGTACCAGGTCGGGCTAGTACTGGCAACCAATATGCCGGTCCATTGTTCCAGTACCGGTAATTCTCGCCAGGGATTTGGTTCGTATCAAAGTCATATTCATTAAGTGTACATTCTGTATAACTTTGAATGAAATGAATCTTTCTGTCAGTGCACAAACAAGACAATCCATGACTGCAAAGGAAGTGCAGACAATGAGATGAAACCTTGAAAAATACGAATGCCAAAAATACGGCACCACAACAACGTCTGCCCTATTTTTTTTACTTATTTTTTTGAATTTCTGAATTTTTAAATTACTTTTTATTTTGAATTTCTCAATTTTTAAATTACGTTTAAGAATACTGCTATACCAAATAATTACAATCATTTTATTATCTTTCAACTATAATACCGAATCAAAATGTCAAATCAAGCCCAACATTTCCTTAGATTTTCCGTTAACAATATTTTTCAGGAACATTGTATCACGAAGCCCAATGTGTATCTCTGCGTATCGCAGTTTTTTTTATCATCAAGCAATAGAATCGAAGATTAGAATTTCAATTTATACACTCGAGAAAAATAGCGCAATAAAGAAAGAAACTCTTCCTGTTAAAAAATTCACCAGCTAAACCGTCTACCCTATACGCAATCAAACTCACCTTCTGCAGCCCCATCTCGCTCGTTCCTCACACTTTCCCGTAGTCAGCCCCAACTTCTGCGTAGCTTATATATGTATACGCAGCTGCGGTTTTTTCCTTCCCTCTCACTCGGGTCGAAAATCCACCGACGCATATATTTCAGCCGGTGCTTTCTTTAATGGTCGGCTCTTAATAATATATCAATCCTACGCCGCCTGTATATATTATATATATATATATATATATATATACAATATAAATGTATAAGCAAGGCGGCGATGTAGACTCGGTTATTGAATTCGCCGCGCCGAGAGTTAATGATCTCCCGCCGCGCCCGCGCGCAGTTTAGAAAAAAGGGAAAGCCATATTTCGTTTCCTTTACTCTTCTTGTATTCTTCGTTTCCCATTTCTGATCCACGCGTGAAGCGCTTAGTGTTTAATGCAGGATCATCGTGACTCAAGCGAGGCGTTTTCCAGTTTGGAAATTTTATTCCGGTAATTGATTACGATAGGATTATAATCAATTTTTATATTCGTGAAGACAGCTTTGAAGAATCGTAATCCATAGTTACTTTAACGTTTCACGGGCATTTTTACGTAACGGATGTTCGACGATTTGTGGCTGAGCATTTGATAGCAGTTTGACTAATTGAAAGTCATCGTTTTGGAGAAATTCCTTTTCTAACGTCGCGTGCGAGCTGGTCGTTTCTAATGGCTCAATATATTCTATTAAATGCATGTGTGAGAGTTCAATTTCTACGGACAATGCAAGATCCGTTATAACTTAAATGTAATGATTTCAATACATTCGACGCCTACATTGAGAGAAAAATGTCGTAGTATGTTTCTAACAAACGCATTGTACTCGATTGTAAATGTTCTAAGAATATATTGGATATAAACGATATTTACTAGATAATATCGTTGATTGTTCATTAAATTTAGTATTTACATTTTACTAACACGATACCAATAATATCTGGACCATCAAAGCTGACTCTATCCAATTTAATCAGTACTGCGTACATTTGCTATACTTGAGGGGGCAAGACACCTTTGAAATGTAAATTACTAAATTTTAAATTTTAATAACAATGAAGTTATAATTTTCACATATTTTTAATTGGAGAAGATATGTTTACCTTTAATTTGAAAGGTCTAGCTCTTCTATAAATCCCTTCGACACCACCGTTACAACAGAAACTAAAAAATTCACTCGCTTCAATTCAACCGATGGATGGTTTGAGCCCAAAATAGATAGTCAAACTCTTTGTTGTAATCCTTTAAATATAAATGTAGGAATTTAAAATTAAATGTACAGAAAAATTATGAAAAATAAAAAACCAATTATTAAAAAAATTGACTCAATTTAATCAAAATCCATATATACATACTGAAAGGAGTGTATCAAAGGATCTTACTAGCAAATTCTAGCTCAATCTATCCATTGGTTGACTTTGAGACTTACGGTGAGTGACCTCTCAAATTGAAGGTAAAACTATCTTTTATTAATAGAACAAGTATAAATCATAGCTACATTGTTATAAATAATTCAAAATTGGAATTTAGTAATTTCCATTTCAAATATCATGTCTTGCCCCCTTAATAGTAAAACTACACTGTGTAACCCACTTTTTCCACATTATTTCAGAAATTACTCTAAGACAATTTTCATAACGTTCTTTCTGCACCAACTAAAATTCTTCTTTCCCGTATTTTCGATAGAAAATAATTTACGTTATTATCCCGCTCGACATGCAAAACACTTCTATCTCTATATATCTCTCGCATTCAAAATTAACATTCCCCTGTACATCCCATCGATAACAACGTCGAAAATCCTCGCGTGCCTCGAGCATTTTTTTCACGCAGCCAAGCGATTAGGCGAGGGTCGAAAAAGAAATCATGAGACGACTCGCGAACAAAGAGCGCCGCGCCGACGTCGCTACGGAATGAATTACGTGGATTAGCTGCCATTAGACATTCCGCCTATTGATTTTCGCGCTCGATTCCGTGCGTATAGTTTCTTTGTGACCGGTTGTGCGATTTATCGCGCTGTTACAAGTTTGCTTGTTGTACTTTGGCGCCTGAGAACAATGGCACATGACAAATATAGGATTCATGTGGTGCCGAGATAACGAGCGAAACAACGTTTGATAGCATAGATAGATAAGTGTTCTCAATCTAAGCGAGATTTTTTTTTCTATTATTAGATCGTCGTGAAGACACTGAAGATAAGGCAGGTACGATTGATCGAAGTCATTCTGTTACATTATAATGCTAATTTGTATTATTTGCACTATAACGACGCATTGATAGATAAATAGAAAAGTCATTGATTTTTTGAAAAGAGAAAATCATAACAGCTGTTTACACAGTACCACACTTCTTAAGGGGGGTCTAGACTTATTCCTTCTCCGAATTTTGAATAAGTGTAAAAAAAAACTTAATACAGTGTACAGATATGTTTATTATTTTACGGCTTCGACAGTTGGTGTATTTTTGAGATTTAATTTTTTTGATAAAATAAAATATAATCTTGTTTTCTTTACATTTTGTGAAATGTGCATGTGTGCTTGATATAAGTTAACTATAACGTCGCATATAAGATTTTTTTAGTACAGGTTTATCTTTCTATTAATATTACATTTTTACTTGTATTCATGCAAAGATCAGTTAGGAAAACTATTGTAACCCCCTTAACCAGAAAAGCGAATCAGCTTTAATCATAGGAGCGTCGGTTAAAAAAATTTACAAACCGCAATATACCAACGAAACAATAACTTCCATCGCCCCTTGCAAAACTTATGATAAGCTGATAAAAACACTTTATCCTCGCGGGGCGGATTTAGGGATCAAACTTTTCGACATAGCCGAGAGCGGGAAAAAAGTGAATCTCCCTTCTTGCATTACCATTTCAAGTACTCGAATATTAAATCACCTCGCGCGCGAAAGAATCTAATAAAGTTTATTTTCGACCCTTCCTTCTCTATCTCTCTCTCTCTCTCTGCGCCGACTAATTTGATGGAGGAACGAGAATGTTGCGCGAATTAAAAAAATAAAATGAAACGAGTATTTGGGAAGCGCAGCTTTGGAGTTGAGCCAGACTATGCATGATGGTGGCTGGTAGGGCTTTTTGGAAGTGTGCGTATGTGCAACGAACGGTCTCGGTGTTCAGAAGCGAGACGAGGAGAAAGAGAACAATTCGATTTCCTAAAGCGACCAGGCAAGTGTGTCACGCGGCAGACCTTGTGATCTTGAACTCTTGCCGTGGGTGGAGAACGAGACTGCGAAGCTTATAAATCATGCGTTTTGTACGGGCCTGGCTGAGCGTAGGGTTTTTGCGTTGTTTTCATTTTTTTAGTCGATGTTTGAAGGTATTCTGAGGACGTTAATGATCAAGCATGGCTGACGCTGTTGGTAAATAAGAAAAGGAATTATGGAGCGACGGGGGATAATTGAATTTTTGTTTATAGAACGGGATGAATAATTAGTAAGTTAAGTATACGTATGGCCTCGGTGCAAAGACCTGCGCAGCCCAATGTAAAAACGGACACCGGTGAAAGTCCTTGGAAAATTTGTAGACGAATGTAAATTGTTGTATAATTTAGAAATAAAACAATGTGCCAATTCAAATTACAATGTATATTCGCATAAACGTATTGATTCCTAATTCAGAATTTAGGAATTTAAATTAAATTGACATTGGATATTTGCTTAAATATATTAATTCGTTGCTCATGTTGAGCTTGAATTTATTTTGTATAATTTTAAAAAATTGCGAAACCAGCCATAATTCGCAATAGAATTGCGCTCGATACATACAAATAGCGCAATAAAGATTACAAAAATTCCTAGTAATACAATAATGATGTACTTGGTATAACTGAATTTCACAGAATTAGATAACTCAAAATTCAACAAAGCATCAATTATAAATGAGTTTTGCCAACTGAAGCATGTACTGTAAATAGTTAAAGTATGAATAGTAATTTGATGCGAATCAAAGCATTAAAACGCAAACAAATACAAAATAAATCAAAACTCTGTTCAAAGAAAACACACGTGCAGAATTTCGCAGTGTGATATTCAATTGGGAATAGAGATACCACGTGGAAAATGATGGATAAGATCTTGGATACCTCTGAAATAGAATCAGTTGTTATTAGATCACACAAAGAATTGTAATATATAGGTTATTGAATATTACCCTGACATCATGATGAGTTTGCAGCTCAACAACAGGATCCTCCACACCCGAAGCTAGAATTGTAATGGTAGCAAATGCCGCCAAAAACATAAAAACCAAATATTTCATGACTGATTGGACAGGAGCAATAAAACGCATGTATTTACAAGTGGCACTTCTAATAATCAACCTACATTGTCAACCATCCTGATGATCACTGCTTACAATTTTGCAACATAAGACATATTAAGCAGGCAGCGTTATCCGTACAATGTCAATACAATCGTAAATTGTGTGCAATAATACCATTGTTATCAATATTCTGTGAATCTCCAGTAATTCCAAGCAAATAAGCGACGCAAGTGTGCATTTAATACAAAGTCGGCAGTTACAGTTGGGGCAACAAGCTAGCACAAGCAACATCAAGTACGGAAGATGAAGGTGAAAGAGACGACCGTGGACCAGCAGTGGGATGAGCAGGAGCTAAATGCAACCATCGCAACGCAGCAACTCTCCTGTTTCCGCTTGTTTTCGGCCGACAACAGCAGCTGCCGTGATTATCTTTTGCAAAAAGCGATACGTTGCAGGTCTCTTGCGACTCGCTCTGGCGAGTCCACATTGTTCTGCCAGCTCAGCTTATCAGACTGAGTTGAAGTTTGACTGAGAGCACAGGAGAGAAGGTGCTTTGAGGACTTAGTGTTTAGCCTCCACAATTTTTATTTTATCCAGCAAAATAAAATTCGAGGAGTAAATGCATTTATTCAGAATAAATACATTTACATGGAGCGTGTATTTTTAAATTCTGAACGATTTCTTAGATTGAGTTGTAGAAGTCAACTTTTTTGAGAATTTATTCTTAACAATAGCATACATAGTTTTAGTTTGAGGCATTATTTTCATGGGCTTGGAAAGTACATGAGCCATCGATTGTGTAGTCAATGGCGGAGGCAGTACTGGAGCAAGTTTTCTGTTTCGTCGTCGGATATGACGACGAATGCATTGTCTGAAAGTGGAGGTAGATTTTGCGATAGACAGCCATTTTTTGGAGACCAATGCCGAATTTAACAGTGATTGTGTGTCCAATTTGGAAAGGATGATTTGGGATAGTTCAATGGGCAAGTCACGAATAAAGTCGATTCCTTTATTTGTGACGTCCATTGCTGTCATTAGTTTTCTAAAAGAGTCCATGTTGATAAATTGTTTTTTGTTCTTTCTCGCACAATAAACAGTCAGTGAGTGTGGAGAAGCTATGAAATCCGATTCTATATATACTCATTTAAACGTGGTTAGGGTGTTCCAAATTCGAAAAGGGTGTTTCGGAAGTACACCCTCCTCTTCCTACGTCCGTAACACCCCGTCCAAATTCAAATTTCTGCCGTGTAGTTTTTTTCTTACACTTCGTGCTATTTATCACAATCTTAGTGCAAGTGATCATTGACGAGTAATAAACGCAGTAAAATTTATCATTTAGTTTCTGTGTTCAATGAAGTGCAAACGAAAGCAATGAAGCAAATGCGAAAGCATACGCAGTGAATCACGAAACCACGTAGTTCCATAAGAATATAATTCAAAGTTCAAGTTACATGTTTTCGACAGGTTGATCGTATACTTCCCCACATGTTACGTCACACAACACTGACCATCACGCACGGACCACGTCACAATACAATACAAAGTAACAAAACGACCAATGATCCAAGCTAATCATTCTCAATTAAAAATATGTATTATCCCTCCACACTCGTGATAAATTACAATCTCGCAGCGGAAAAAAAAATTTACCCAAAATAGTTTCTCTCCCAGACTGTACCGCCTCTCGAATTCGTTCCTATCCTTCTGTCGTTTTTTTTTCAAAGACGATTAGCTCCACGATCCTGAAACTGCCCCCTGGAGCGGAACAAGCTTTTGCGATCTCGGTCTGTCTGGGACGCGAAGAAAAAAAATTCTCTCGCGCACCGATACACCTTATATACCTACGCACGCGCGTCATTCATCACCACACGTAACAACCATTAGGCGTCGTCGACACGCACGCATCATCAGTTATCGAGCGATTCGTTTATCCGGGTGTTAATAATAAATTTGCCGCGGACGACGAAAACTAATTTGACAATGAGGTTCTTGCATTTCTATATATTATATGTATATATATATAGCATTTAATATTTTGATCGTAGGGGTAATCTTGCATACTAATGACTTTACTTTGTAGCCGATTGCGCAGTGCCCCGAGGCCATTCGTTTGTTATGTCATGGATTAATAGAAGTTCTTTGATTATTATTAATAAATTGCGCGCTTTCATCCGTTATTATATCGATGGGAAGAAAGATTGTTTACTTTCACGCGTTACAGCAATGGTAGTTTCGTGATTAAATTTATTTTTCATTCGCATCGAAGAGGCAGATGCTGATAAGTTTTTGCGAGATATCGAAGATGTGGAGATGTGGTTTAACCGCTTTTTGCTGCGTAATTAAAAAGTCTCGTTAAGCGCACGCACACACCAACTATATATACATTTTTAATACGACCCGAAGAATTAGCATATAGAAGACGTGCTTCTGGGTGATATTAACGGTTGTCGAAACGAAGAGACTGAAAATTAAATTGATTCGGTAATACGTAGTTTGGAAAATATTTTAATTGAATATATCTCTTTTGCTTTTGCAATTCATGCCGGTAAACGCGTTCTCCATCTGAAATCCGAGTGAAAATCTTCGGAAAAGCCAATGGTTGGCGAACGATTAATAACCAGCGCGGAAAGCATAAAATCAACATGGAAATTTAAATAATAAATTGCCCCGCGCCTCTATACACCGCAACGTAAACACAAACGCTTTGTACTCGTCGTCGTCGTCGTCGCGTCGACATTTTCGCTATGCTAATATAATGTGCGTTCTACCTCACACTCACACATGCATATAAGACCGAGACAGAACGAACGCGCTGACTTAACGGAGGTTATTAAGATTCCCATTGAGATACCCTAAACGGGGGGGGGGGGGCTCTAGCTCTTTCACTGTCATTTCGCTCTCTTTCTCGCGGATACGAGAGCATGCGCAAGCGCACGAGAAAAAGAGTTTAAGTGTGTGCCGGGGAATTCCCGGAATCGCTGGGTTTTGCAAAAAAAAAAACGACGACCTGGCGACGGTTGTGCACATGCGAATTAGGATAACTGCACCAAGGGAAAAAGGTGCCGCGCGAATGTTCGTCGATTTAGATAGAGTGCGCGGTTGTAAATTTTTTTCGCCGAGCTTTATTGCCCGTGTGCTTTCGAAACAATTTTGATAAGAATGCGAAACAGCGAAAGGTTTTTTTTTTGTTTCGTTTTATCGACAACTCGTGGTATTGATAAGATGAGGAGTTTTAACTTGATACCGGTAATTCGTATGTATTTACTGATAAGATAGAGAGAGAGAGAGGGAGCGATTGCGCTTGACTTTCAAATCAAGGTTTAGAGAATAATTAGGGAGTTTTCATTTACTACGTCGGCGACAGGTATTGGGTAGGAATTTCCAATTAAATATTCGGTTAAATATTTACTTTCTTCTAATGATTGGTTAAGCATACGTTTATTATATTGTCTATAAGTGTATCAAATACGAATTTTTAAGAAACCTTATAATATACAAATATGAAAGGTGAGTCACTGACAGATTGATGAATTAAAACATTTGAAATAGATCTCTGGTACTGCGTTTATTAGGACGAATTTTTTTTTAATTTTCACGATGTATTTCTTTGTGGTACAGACTGAAAACTAAAATTTTCAGCAGTTATTGCACTTTATATCCTTTTTCGTGTATTAATTTCTAATTATTCAAAGAAGCATTCCTCAGTGAAATTAAGAGAAACATGAATATTATTAAAAAGACTCGAGAAATATCTTAGCTTACTCTGTGTCTATTTATATGACTATAACGCAATATTCTTTCATTAACTGCAGCTGATATTACTTATAAAATTTAAATTCAATGCAATTTCCATTTTTTACATTTTC
Source organism: Apocrypta bakeri (assembly GCA_018906985.1). Lineage (NCBI taxonomy): Eukaryota > Metazoa > Arthropoda > Insecta > Hymenoptera > Pteromalidae > Apocrypta > Apocrypta bakeri. Next base: position 4,099,924 of record JACCIA010000005.1, read on the forward strand.
AGTAGATTCACAAATTAATAGACGTAGATAGTGTTATAGTTGAAAATAATAAATTTTTATATCGATGCAAAGAATCGAATCTTTTCAAAATTTGAAATCTATATATATATAAATATATATATAAATATGTGTATGTTCAATCGATTTACCAATAACCAAAACTTGCTTCACGATTTCATGAATTATTCACGAGGTGTGTTTGCAACTCACAGATAGTCGTAGAATAGTTCAATATTGTTTAATTTATCATTTCTGATGTATCACTTTTGACGTACATTTTATCCCTTCTATCTTTACAACCCGAAATGTTTATCCACAGAGAAAAGTAAAAAAAAACATGAAAAACACAATTTTGGCTCTCTGTAACATGAAAACCCTTTTTGAAAAATATGAGAATGGTAGATGAAGTGTTTGTGCAAAAAATGTTGTGACAAGTCAATTTGTCAAAAAACTACTTCATATATGAGTAAATCCACAAAATACAGAAAACGGCACATGAAAATCGTAAAATTATTCGCAACGGCACACGCTATTGTTTTTCAAATTAAAATGCCTTTACTCATATTTTATATCTTTGACACTCAGTTTTTACAACCAAAGTTACAAAGTATAGCATTTAAACTAATAATTCCGAATAAATAGGACTTTTTTGCCAAGTGCATACAAGTATACTAATAGCTTGTTGGGCTCAGAACGCATCCCTGGAACGATGGAAAAACTGTCCAGCCTATGTATTTTTTGCGATATTTTATGGATTTACTCATATACACTCTGTCGTTCCCGGCCGAATTCATTTCGCCCTTAACGGTGTCCCTTAGCAAATAGAAGTCGAGGAATCTTCACCGTCGTCGTCGGTATTATCGACCGGGTGGATGCCGCGGCTGGATTACAAGTGGCTTTTCTCAAAGTGGAGTGCAGCACGTAGCGATCGGCGCTGGCCAGATAAACCGGTTATTGATGCTGTCGATATTTCAAAGTCTCCGGTGAAATGGATGACAATCGCGTTGTCCTACGAAGACCATTTTCATTACGACCTGAAAACTGATCTCCCCTTCTATTAAGCTTGTAACGCAGTACATTGGAATTGATAATAAGATATCTTTTTTAAAATATAATACAAGAGACAAAATTCGATTCCCTGTTTGGTGTGGACGATGTTATTTTTATGTTATGTTGGGATATCATTACTTTATCAAATATTTAATTAAAAAAAAAATACAACAAAATAATGCTTTGTTAACAAACATGTTAACGATAATGTTACGTATATGTTAACTACAAAGTTACGTATATATTAACTATAATGTAATATTCATATGGTCAATTTTAATTTGTATATTCTTAAGAATTATCGTAATATATATACAAATACAGATATCAATCCGATTGTTTTAAGAACGACGCGAATACTCACAAAACGAAAGAGTGGAACCGCTGACGATTCACGGTGTATACGCCTACGACCCTCGAAAAAAACATCCCTATTCAATTCGATACATATAAATTTCTGAGCGTGCAGGATTCTATTACACACCCCCGAAGTATCAGCCCTAAAACTTCGCGGAGAAGCTTGCAACCCTCTGCAGTAGGATCTGCGCATAAAGCGAAGAGTCGTCTTTTATATATATATGTGCGTACGTGTATCAAACTCGTCTGTCGGTTTCCCGCGAGTCGATCGAACCGCGAGAGGGTCGTCGAAGATAACGTGCCGTAAACATTCACCCTTTGCAAACGGTTCTGTATAGGTATCGTTGACGCACTCGTAAATCGTCGAGCTTTTGGAGATTCGCTTGACGGTGTTACGGTATATACGGCAGAGTGAAGGACGTTTCTCATATGTTTTGCCGGATGTTCGCAAAACCTGGGTAGGATATACGAACGGGATAGGAAGTGCGTGTATCTCTGTACGTTTTGTATGTTCGAATGGATTTTTTTGTTATTAATACAAATTTAATGTTTCTATAATTGATGTATACAACGAATTTTTATAATTTTAGCGTGAACCAGTACTGGAATAATCTTTGTGCTTGGTCGACTATTTTACAGATTTTTATAGTTTCGGGTCTTTTTATATTAGTTATAGTTTTATTATAGTTTTATTAAATAAGATTTGGTTCGACCTTTTCTGCATATAGCTTGCTTTACTTGAATAGATTTTTATTTTTATTGTCAGCTGCTTTCTCGTGTCCATTCTACTTGGCATTAAAATTGACTGCAGGTAAAAGATTTGTGGAATATGTAATGTTTATTTATTAACAGACACTTACACATACATGTGACCTTATAGTTAACATCCGGATAACATTATGGTTATCTTGTACGTAACATTACTGTATTATAATGAGTATATGTTGCATATGTCGACTATAACAGTCTCAATATGAAAAAAAAATCTTTTTGTTGCCTTTCGTCAATAAAATTAAATGATTTGTACCACAATGCTACTTAAGATACATTTTTAATTCGATAGTCAAGAATGACACAGAAGTAACGTCATGTGAATACTCACATATATATGCAGTTTATCCTAAAATCAAAATTAAAAAAAATCATATTTCTATACAGAATGATAACATATACTTCTTATAGGTCTTATTCAATATTGTTTTTTAATATACATTTCAGAAAAAACAATTTCACTTCACAAGAATATTACATTTTCCGATTGAACCATTCAAAGTTCACGAAGAGAAAAAAGTGTAAATCCCCTTAACATTAACGATTTAATTTTCACCTTTTACATCTCATCCCCATAACTATTACAAAATCCGATAAATTTCAAAATCACAGATCGATTTATTTTATTCGAAAAAGCTTTCAACGCACAGATAACCAATATAATTTTAAAATTCAAACACTACCCTATATCGATTTCATCTTCCCTGAAACACATATACCAACAGCATTTACCACCGCGAATCTCTTGGTCGACATAAACATTAGTCGTTTTCGCGCATAACTGCAAACTGCAACTGCAGCGAGTAGTGCGCTCCATTGGTCGGTAATCAAATAAAATCCTCCGCGTGGAAAACGCACGGCAGCAGCAGTACCAATGCAGGTTTATCGCTCGGTCGAGGGGTGGCAGCACTCGGTGGGCTTGAGAGCAGCCCTCTCGCGCTCTAGTCGCCCTCTCGCGCCACCCTCACGGTACCGTCGATAAGATAAAACTCGCGAGGATTGTCTATGGACCGTTTTTTTTACGATTGATACATCCCTATACTGTCTGTGGCTTTGATTTAACGCGCGGACGTTTTTGTGGTTGTGGGGTTTCCGACTTTGTGGAGGAGGGTTGAAAATGATAAAGGTGGTGAGACGTTGATTGTGGAATTTTGTTTTTGTTCGGAGTTTTGACGAATTTCAGGGATTTTATATAGAATTAAAACCGCACGATACTGAGCTCGGCTGTTTTTCAATATATCGGAAATGTTGGTTTTACTTTTTGGGGTGATGACGGCTGTAAAGCTTGGGAATATGAGAGGGTTTTACAATTTTGATTTTTTTCCTGGTTATAACTTGGAGTAGAGTGACAAAAAATATTTATATTGAAACTATAATAAATTATTCTGGTTTTCAGTATTTACAGTAGACATTTTTTGTTGCCACGTAGTAGCAGTAACATTTTATGTAGGACACTTGGGGCGTCAGTAAGGTAAGGTAACATAAATAGAGATTGGATAAATTGTATTAACTCTGTCAAGGAATTAACAAACCGATAATTTATTTTAGAAACTTAACACTTAATACACTTGTTATTAATAACTAGTAATAACTAGTAATAATAAAATGTGTTATTAGTTATTTCTTGAAAAAATTACATTTCTGTAAATGTAACTAGTCAGTAGATAATTTTTTTAAATTCTACCAATATTTATTGTAGGTTAAATTAATATTTATAATAAAGTTACATACAAGTAAATATAATCATGAAATTTTTTCTTTCGGTATATATGAAAACAGAAATGCCATGTAAAAATTACAAATTTTAGAATAAATAACTAGAAGATATTAATTTTTAATAAAATGTACAAGATTATATTATTCAAATGTAAAATTGTTAAAAAGAGTTTTATAATTAAAATAAAATTATTTATTACAAAATTGTTTTATTGAAAATCAACCAAATTTTCTTGGATAATAATATAATTTCATTAGTTAAAAAAATTTGAGTTATATGTTACTTACTGTGGTATACTGTAGTTTAAACTACTATCTAAACTAAATTTAAAATTATCAAATAAGTATAATATTTAAATTGAAGTATATATTTTTCTAAGAGGATTAAAAGAAATCAAGTTTTTGGATTTAACAAAATTTTTTCAGAATTTTAATCAAACAGATTCTAATACACTTGCTCAATAGTAAATTGTAATACTCAATTTGTCGTTAAAAAATTATTTTAAATTCAAGCATCATAATTATCCATAAATTAAATTTAACTCCAAACTACTATATACCGATTAAAATAATTATCAAAAATTCGAATGAAATAATTATCAAGTCAGTATAATGTAATTCAGCTAAATCGTAGTACCAGTACCTCTTGACTAAGGGAAACTGGTCGAGGCGTGCGCGTTCTCTCAGTAAATAGTGACTCGTCACTTTGCGCCGCCCAGTACACGCTAGCACGACAATTACGCGAATACAACTTAACGCAAGCGAAACAGCAATTTCCAAGCAAGTATCCCTAATTCACGTCCAGAGATTCCCGCCTCCATTCACTCTAACTATCCATTCTTCATAGCGAAACTGCTGTTCAAATATTCGCCTAAAATTTCCTCTCTTTCGTTCTTTCCATCGGTACACACAAGCGGTAATGACAAACGCGTATATCAAAAAGTTGATTTTCCTCCCAAACCCAACGCCATTCAATATCCAACGAAATCTTCCCAATACGGAAGAACGATCTCGAATTCCGTGGTCTGAGAGAAAAAGTAACGCCGATTGTTCAATATCTCTGGCAGGAGAGGAAAGAAGGGGTCGCTTCGTATAAAGAGCCGTCCGGAAAACATTCAATTTGCGGAGTATCGTCTTACGATGGAATTTTAAAGCGCGGAAATAAAAACAGGAGTGTAGTCATTCCCTAGGGACAACAGAGGGTTTGTTCTCAGAAAAGAGAGAGAGAGAGAGAGAGAGAGAGAGAAGAGGTACCTCTTACAAAGTGTAATGTAACACTCGCCCCCACGATGGCGACGAGAGCATTAGCGCCTTGACTCGCTCTTAATCTTCCCGACTCTCAGGCGTTTTCTCTTGGCTTGTGAAAGATGATAGAGTCGCGTGTTTTACAAGGATAATAAAGCATGTGGCGAAGGGTTCGTGTATTTTTTTTCTTTTTTTTTTCGTCGATCCTTGTGGGAGTCAGCTTTATGTAACGGTACGTGCTTTAGGGAATGATGGAAAGAGCTATAATTTTAAAAGATTAGCAAGTGTTTATGTGTTTGAGGAGAGGGAGGCTCTTTTTAAATCGTTTTAATAATTTCAAACTTGCTCGAGTGCATCTAACGATATATCGATGGTTCGAATATTTATAGATGTTGCCCTCGCGTGGTTATCGATTCGAGTAAATAATTAGCGTTAGTTCGAGCCGACCGCGTGTGCGATAATCGATTAGAAAATTGTGTACTAATATTGGAATTCGATATTTGTTACTTTTATTGGTCCACAATAAATAGATATTAAATCAGGTATTTAAAAAAAACTAGAGGAACACGTATATTTTTAGGAAATCGCATATGGTAAAATTTGCCAATTATATAGATCCTAAAAAGTCTTAGACTGATTGTTAAGTTTTTTCGTATTTTTTATCATACCGTTTAGGGGAATTTGTTACAATTATAGAAACAATTCGGTAATTTGACTCACGTACCAACATAACACGTTATATTATAGAATATCCGAGATATAACAGATTCTGCCGCTAGGCGGCTACGAGTAACGAACGTTAATCGTGAACGATTGGAGACAACCTCAATTAAAATACATAAAGCTCCTGAAATATCCGTTAGATTTGATTCAGTAATAGGTCGAATAAAAACAAAAATAGTGAATGTAATGTAAACTATTGGAAATAGCACACGTCGACTTTTAAATTTTATATCGTACGAACCTTGAGGTTGGTGATAAATTGATTTATAAATTAGAATCTCATGCTTTCACGAGATATAGCACCGTTTTGTTTATTTTTCGATTTTTAATTGTTAACAAATTTATATTTTTCTGTTTCAGACCAACAAGTGAGCCGATATCACTTGTGCTAGCATATAATTCCTAAATAATGAAATAAGCATTTTTGAACTTTCATCAAAATATTTTCTCATTCTTTATAATAATATTCTTAACACAACAAAATAAAAAAAGACATCCATTGAATGATATGTAATTTCTGAGAGATATACACAATATATATTTTTATGTGTTCTCTATACTTACAAAATTATTAAGTACATATTGTAATAATAAAAAAATATTTTAATAATTTTTATTAAAAATACAACGTTATTTAACATAAAAATTTACATTTTTTACTAAAAAAATTATGTTATGCTTTCCAGAAATAATTACTCGACATTGGATCTGTCTTACGATTACTATACTTTATAATAAAATGCAGTGAATTTTTCAATATTTTTTCTTATATAATTTGTCTCAGTGCGCGTTTAAACAACAAGGAAAGTATAAAAAAATGAGAGAGTCCCATAACTGCTGCGAAACGGTTTGAGAGAAAAACTCCAGTGCGTGCCTTATGCCATTTCCCAGGATCTGTCTCGTGATGAAAAAGTAGGAACGATAAACTCGACAATGGGGAGAATTATTCCCACTTACACTTGAAATGAGATCGAAAAAATATTATTTATACCGGGATATTAGTGAAAGATACATTAGTCTCGCTTCTCCTGTCGCTCTTTCGCGGAAGCCAGTTGTATATAGTGTGTACATAAATCTCTGATCAACGAGTCATTAATAAAAGTATCTTCCGTAGCTGTCGTTCAGTTGATAAAAGGTATCGTTATTTCATATCAGCGAAATAACGAGTTTTTTTTTTAGATAATATATTAAATCGAATGCAATACCGCACTGCGAGATTTATTCATATATTTTACTAGAATTTATATAAAAAATTATTATTCCATATATCATTAAGGAGCAGACATTTGAGAATTATATATTTTTTGAAACTGTTAATTTCAAATAATTCATGACATTTCACAACCACGTAATATCTTTTGCTTTTGATAATTATGATTTTATTTGCAAAGTTTAAGTTAACATACATCGTATTATTTATCTGTTTCAATATGCTTGGTTCGGATCCTGTTATCCGTCATATCATATGATGACGGATTTGATTGATTACAGTTTAACATAACCAGACGCCCTCTAGCGGTAGATACGATAAATGAATTTTTAGGACTAGTTGATATTTTTTTTGCGCCAAATTCATTAAAACTTTCATTTAACACTTTAAACAAGGCATTCATACATAATAAAAAATTACTGTGCTATATACCGATGAGCGGATACTTAACTTATATTCGCGACGTAGTAAAATAAGAATATTTCAAAATTTTACAAGATCATTAAACTAGCTATTTTTTTAAATTTTAACGGATGTAGAATTGTTTTATTTCGTATCACAGGATGATTGATACGCCATCTAGCGGTAGATACGCTATCAAGAATTTTTCAAATTGGTTGCTATTTTCTTCGCGTCATATTAATCACGACAGCAAACCTCTATTTCCACTGCGTCACCCCTACAAATCATACCATTTCACGAATTTGTCCTTATTTTTTCTACAATTATACTAAATTGTTATTATCCTATGCATGTCCTGAACAGGCTTCTTCGTGCACCACCGTTATAACAAAAATTTTACGAAATTTAATTCAATGTAATACCATACCACTGAGTACACATAATACGATAGTTTTCAGTATCAAAGGATAATCTTACGGATAGCCTAATCACTAGCGCATAGCCGCGTAAGCCTACACCCGAGACTTCCATCAATGAATATCAAAATATATATATATATATATTTAAAGCACTAAAACCCAAGCAACAACATTCAATGAAGATGTCCGTATCGACTGAGCTCAAGACATCACACATCGCGAGGGTATAACAAAAAGGAAAGACAGGCCAGATATCGCATTGTAATGAGTCTAGATATCTATACAACGAAGAACAATAAGCCTCAGACGGCAACGAGGAAATAATAGCCTAGTGGAGAATAATAATAATAAAAGCTTCGCCGAGACTTGATTGGCAATATAATGCCTGCTTGAAACAATTAAGTTTCGCGCGCTACTTCTCACATTACTCAGTCTGATCCGCATATCGAAACAAGTACATGTTCTCGCGCCCTACTGTTGTCGATCAACAATGAACGAGACGAGAGCTTTTTAACGAATCTCTCCCAAACAAGAGATGGAAATTCATCGGGCCAAACAGTACCAGCTGTATATATAGGAGCACATGGCTTATGCAGGTAAATCCGGAAAATGACCAGACGCCCCGGGAGGGGTAGAGCCCCCAATAAAATCCTCCGAGCAGACCGTATACATAAGCCGTCCGACAACCGCAAACGGAAGGGGGATAGAAAATTAAATATTAATTCGAACGAGGAAATCCTCATCAAAAATTCCTGCGTCTAACCGTACGCAGCTTCTATGACTATATACAACTACCCTCTCGCTTATCTACAGGTCTATGTACCTCTATATATGTGTGTGTGTATGTATGTGCATACTGCTAATACGGTATCTCGCATATCACGCGAACGGGTGAAAGGAGGCGTATCAAAAATTTCGGTTGCGAAACTCGTGGGGTATTATATTATACGTGTATTATGAAGACGGAGAATTTCCGCCTTATTCGTTCCGAGACACCTCGAGGGTATATATCCGCGTTGTGTTCCTGTGAATCTCGGATTTAATTAAGCTCGACGCGTGGGCATGAATTATCGCCTCGAGGATATGTGCGGGGAGGTTTTGGAGGCGGTTACATATTGCGTGAGGTTGAAAGTTTTTTTTTTTTTTTTATTTATGTTGCGTTGTCGAAGAGTCGGAAGGACAGGGTAATGAGTTTCGACTGTGAGACGGTAATTAGCGATCGCTCGTTGTAAGTTGAGATGTGTATTTATTAAATTTAATTTATGTTCATTTTCGATATAGATTACATAGTGTCGTACATCGTCAAAGAATATCGAAAATTAGTAAAAATTATTATCGAAACTTTATTTTTCCTATTTTGATAACAATTACGCATCTTAGTAATTTCATTAATTTTGCTCAATGTTGACGATAAAAGATATCGAAAGATGATAAATCAGGTTGGAATAAAAAAATATTTATAAACAGTCTGTATAGACATTAAAAAATATTAAAATAATTTTTGTAAATATGTTCCTAGTGATTTTGTTCTCAGATTTGTTTTTAATTATTGTTATTTTGTAGATTTATGCCATATTATTCAAATCAACAATACCAGATAATTATTTTCAAAAACAGAATCACAATTGATTGTTTAAACAAGATTGGATAAGTGACAATAAAGTTATATATAGGTATACCAATACCTATATAGCATAGCATTATCATAATATACTACTATATACATGTGTATGTACGTATGTATGCGCGCCTGTGAACAGAATTGAAGACAACGGCGGATGGAGTTTCATTTGAGATTTCATTATTTTTTTGCATGCAGCACGATAACTCTTCCATTTTTACCGTTATGTATTTTCTCACACATTGAAAATTTGTATCAAAGCTGTGAACAAACGATGAATTCATTTTCAAAGCATTTAATTATGTTTTGCTAACAATTGAAGCTTCGGAGATTATATTTTCAACCAATAGTTTCAGAATTAACAAATGAAAACAAACGTTATTTCAGAAATGTTATGTCTTAATTAAATATAGATTGTTGTAAATATCACTTTAGTTATATTATTCTATTTTACTATTTTTCTGAAATAAATTAAACCAAAGAAAACATTTTTTTTATTTAAAACTGAAGAGCTAAGCTTTTGATTTGCAGAGTTACATGATATAATTGAAATTGTTTCGACATGGCTGAATTACAATTATTTTTTGTAATTAAACTTTTTCCGGCATTATTTGGAACCCATTATACGGAAATGACATCTATATGTATCTAGTTACTTCAATATTTTCATAATATTAAATTAAATCATTAAATAAAAATTGTTAATAACATACGTCCATTTAATTAACCCTTTAGGTTTTGAAAATCAGTGTAAACAATTGTCAAAGTACGTGCCTTAGTGTAGAAAATAAAAAAATAATTTTCTTTTTCTCTAAATTTTTGTAAATGACGATTTTAAAATATTCGAGAGTTTTCTTTAACTGACTCTAAAATATTTTCGTTCTTTATATATTTTTATAAAAGTATTCGATTCCCGAGAATAGAATCTGATAGATTTGGAAGTGAATTTTTTCGTATCGATCGAAAAATGCTTTTTCCGTTAAGCTTAAACATCGAGGGCATCTTTTTAAAAGATTCAGTTAGATATAAAAATTCTAAGGCAACGCAGTATTAATTTGGAAGAAAATTGCGATTTTTCTTTTTATTACTGACTTTTCATCGGTAAATATAGATCTGATGAACTTTTAAATTAAGATATTTCTTTTCCGAGTAACTCGTCAAATAGGATTTCGAAAAAGAGAGCCCCGATAACTTTGAAGAGTTAAAACACTAATCCAAATTATTATATTCCAGCTAAAATAATTAAATATCAACATAAATATACCATTGATCAAAATTCTAATTACATTATAGTTGAAAACACACTCATTTAATGAATTCTCTAATCTAAAATTATATTCGAATAATTACAGATCTATCACTCGCAACTGCAAAATTTTTACATCTTTCATATCAAGATGAATAGAAAAGGCAAGAGATAAAAGTATACGGCAGAGAAAGCGAGAAAAAGTAGATAAAAAGCGAAAGGATCGTGTGGCGTTGAGTAGCAAAGCATCGATTGTCGACGAGACCATATTGAAAAATTCAGTGTGTGCAGCTTGTCGTGTGTATGTAGGTATAGGTATACGAATACGAGATGCAGAAAAACATCGCTCCATTTTCCAAACCCTCGTACTGGATAATACCGACGACGACGGAAATACAAAAGTTCCCTACCCGCATTACTTTCTCTCGTTATTTTCCTCGTATATTCTTATCTTTCATATTTACGCTTTTTTCATTATTGGATGTAGTTTTTTTGTTTCAATTCTACGGGAAGTTGTTAAATTGTAATCGACCAATTTAATGATCATTATTCAAATAGATTATTTCCTCGATAAAGGCTGTAAAAAAAATTTAATATTGTTACAAAAATCAACTTTTTTTTAAACAAATGAAAACTTGTAATGAGTTAATAAGATATCATTCGTTGGATATTATGGATTGGATATTATCGTATAATGTTTGACCTTGTCAGTTTGGGATATCGAATTAAAGGTTTATATATAATTGAATTTATTTGAAAAAAAATACATTTATAGTTAAGATATTTGACAAACTCCAATGTTGACATTATTTTAACAAATATGTTAACTATAAAGTGACATATATGTTAACTAATATTTAATTTAAACTTTTACACTTGTTTAATAAATATAATTAGAAACATACATCTAAATTCAGCGAAATTTAGCCAGAGATTCAATTTAGCTGTAGCTCATAAAATACAATGATGCCTGTTGTAACAGACAAACTCCAGATGGCAAGGCCCTCCGCGACGTGCAATGTGTCGCAGAATGCAGTATTGAAACACGAGCTAGTGTCGTAAATACATAAATCTTTAATAGATCTTTCTTTAAGTGCTTAACTTCGAATGCTTGTATTCGATATTAAATTACAACAATTTTCGAGCTATCCAGATCCTAAAAGTGTATAAACGAATGAAAAGCCCAGTTAATTTTTGTATGCACCAGTAAACAAATAATAATCGAAACAAATACCTTTTTCCACATCTTAACGCCACCAGGATATATTCTAAATAGAAATACAATGTAAGTTATCTATTGCCGCTCTTTTCCGTAGCAGTAAAAGACTATTAAAATAAGTTTTATCATCTGAAAATCGAAAATAAAATAAAGAATCCGATATTTTTAGAACAAAATTTATTTAACAATTTATATTACTTTAGAGAAAATGGCGTCCAATACGAAAAAGTTTACTTTTCAAATTAAATACATTTTTTCTCGGGAATTGCCAATATGCATAAAATAGTCATAATATGGAATACTTCATAAAATTCCTCAGTTCCCGTGTTAACTGAAATAAATCATTTCCATCGTCATTTTACAGGTTTTGAGTACGTAAAAATATTTTGGGTCATCAAACAACAATTTTATGAACAAATTGATTTTTGATTATAACACAATAGCACACGCGCATACAAATTCAAAAATAATTAAATCAAACCTAATTAAATCATAGCATCTGAAAGACAATTTCCATTCTCAATTGAAATAGTAAATTTAAAATAAAAACATATTTTTAATTTTAAAAAAATGTACATTAAGCCAACCATAGCAACGGGAAAATTGTCCGAAATCATATCGAGTATCAAAAAGTAATTTTTCATCCTGACAAAAATCGTCGGAAAATTTAAAACTAACAAGAAACCTTTCGAAAAGTACGTGTCACTCCATAAATCATCCTTCGCCTGATTTCGTATATTAACCAACCAGATAAGAGATATCAAAGCGATATAGCACCTATAGAAATTAAATCAACCACACTGTCGAAACAAAAAAAAATCTAAAAAAAGTCAGCATAAAAATATACACTCCGCGTATCGATGGGCGGTCGGAAAAGTCCTCTTGATCGCGTAATACATCGCTAGACCAGTGTGACATATATCCCCGCGGTGTATACGTCTGTCTCGTGGCGGAGCTTTCGCATTGAGCATTCATTTATTCGCAGCGGAGATCGAAAGTTTATAAAGTCGGCATTTGTCGCCAGTCCGCGGACAGACGTTCGCTGGTCCGATCGCGTGACGAGTGCGGTATGCTGATGCGACTATCGTGAACGAGAAGGAGAGAAAGAGTATCGATAAGGTTTTTACTGGTGGAGCGACGGGCTATTCATGCCATGGAAAGTGATGGGCTTTTTGATCTGTAATTAATGTCGTTGAGAAAAGTTATATAGTAGACTGTTTGTATTATAATTGCGTTCTAAGTCTGAGGAAGTTCAAGTATATATATTATATACATAAGCAGTAATCTATTGAGGGAAATAATTATCGCTTTTGAGATATAGAAGAATTTAATTTGAAAATGTCAATTTTATCTCTTAATGGGTATGTTACAGCTATTCTAATGATAGATTAAGAAGGTGTATTATTGCTTTTACTTTGATAAAAACTTCGAAAATCCTTTAAGTCGATGTGAGATTATTCGAAAATACTAGTTTAGAAGACATAATTTTAAGATTTTGGCGTGTATAAAAAAATTACATTTTAGACGTTTAATAATTTTTCTAATTTTTTTATTTCGAACATGTTTATACCATTAATCGAAATTTTCAAAATTGAATCAGAAGACTTAGATGACTTTAGAGTTTGTCGTGATACATGTCTACAATTTTTTAAGTATTTTAGTTGTAAAATTTAGCTAATTTTACTATAAAAGTATCTTTTGTGTTTTAGCGAGAAATACTTCCCTGAGTAGTTTTAAAAAAAGGCATTATGCCAAATTTGTTAAAAAATATTCAACCATATGAAAACATAGATGGTCTTTCGATAATTTCCAGATTAACACACATATTCAAACTTCAAAGACATGAAAAGTCAAATAGAATAAAAGCACACAGAAATATCATTCGAACTTTCAATTTTAAAAATCCACCAAGTTGTTCAGGCTCTAACTTAAAAATTAAAAAAAAATCATGTCTCTACACATAATGATCACATCAACTTCTAACAGGTCTTATTAAATAACCTTTGGAAATATACATATATATACTTTAACGAAAAAAGGTAAGCTTTTTAATAATGTTATGTTTCAGACTTTCAAAGTTTAGGGACGTAATAAGAGTAAATAATGTTGATACGTACCAGTAGCTTACGTAAAACTCAAAACGGAAAAGTTGCGATCACCCAAGACGATCCAGATCTCTCCATCTACACTCCAGCCAATTAGCCACTCGAATAAGCCCAACTACTTCTTCCCAGCCATCGTCAACATCTCCTCAATCCGAATATTCATGAACACACCTTCGGCAGGTCACTCCCGAAAAGAAGACTAAAACTCGCTACTCCAAAGCCCACCTAGCTCTTTCCATGCATATACCTATATATATAAATATATGTATATAACTATCCCTAACGAGGAACCATCGTAAAGTTTTTCGCGAGATATCCTCGTTATTTATGTTACAACCCTTATAGCTTTGATGCAGAGTTATGGACGAGGGATGTTTGGCTAGAAAGTCTAATAACGATGACAGCCACGGTTTCATGTGTTCTTTTTTACTTTTCTCCGGACAGTCGTCGAGTTTTATGGAGTTTCGAGAGACTTTTATTGGCGATACGAAAATATTGTGGCTTGAGGAATTAGCGTTGGCTGACTTTTATGTACTGGATTATTATGCACGGATGAGACTTCTCTGTCGGTAAAGGTGGAATAAAACAAAAAACATAAATGTTATGAGTAGTATATTTAGCATCTATATACGTAGTATGTAAGTTTTGAAATTTTAACACAGTCGCCTGATGTATGAACCATAGGACAATAAAATGCAATTTCTTTGACGTTTGGTGTTTGTAAAACTGATTTGCAATACACATATTTTTCTATTAGTGATTATTTATTCATACATGTCTGTCTGACTGGATATGGTTGACTCAATCAGCTTACTTCTTTGGTAAATCAAGAGCCAAACCTTTGGCTTTAAGATATTCAAATCCGTACGAGCTTTTATCGGGAAAAATTGATTTAACAGATATATTGAATCATGTTTTATTAAATACTCTTTGGTACACTAAGCTTCTGCATTATAGTCACTGCATTCCGTAACTAAATCAGCCGTACGATGTTAGCTGGGAGATATTTGATCGATTCCATACAACTCCTCCTCGGTTTATTGCACGATCCAGTGATTTACAATAAAAATTATCAATTGCCATGTTGAAAGAACAGGACGCCTTGTAATATAGATTAAGTGGACAAAATTAAAATTCCTTCAAATAGTATTAATTCTACAACGTACCTACACTGAATAAAAGATCTTGTAATATATTAAAGGTAATTTATTTTCTTTTTTGAAAGAAGAGAATATTAACTTTGACTAAAATAACTGCACGCGAATGAATAATTATAAATTTTTTAAATTTGTGTTTTTTATTTTTATTTAAATGTGATTTCATATTAAACGTCTAGCATTTTAAAATGAAAAAATCTATTGTTGGAATAAAGAAAAATTTTTCAAAAGCCCTAGGGCTCACTAAGCTCCTTCGATAGCCAGTTACAGTGAAAAATTCAATTGACAAATTGAAATTACTAACCGCAAAATTCTAAAAGAGACGATTGATGGATTGACTTTAATCTTGGTATTAGTAATCCTCTTTAAAACACTCCTTTTGACACGAATAAAGAGATTTATCATTTGACATTTATTAAAAATAAAAAAAATTTTTTAAATTTTTTAAAACTAATTTTATAATGTCGATTTAATCTACTCTTTTATTCTAGTAATTTTTTACATCAAGAGTATTATTGTACCAACATAGAACTCGATCCATCTATCGATTCTTCTCGTATCTTAGAGAATAAAGGAATATTCCTTTGGGAGAAACTTAAAGAGGTCCTAGACCTCTTGAATTACGGATAAAGTTACCTATACAGGTATATATATATTAAAATTCTTAACACTTTTCCATAATTTCGAATATCTATTTTAATTTTCTCTTCCATAAAAACAATGTGTAAAGGCGTTGTGTCCCCTTGAAAACTAGCAGGCTTAAAAGAAAATGATTAAATTGATTCTCACCTTTTTAACCAATTAAAACGCTTCAACGGATAGTCTTTAACTAAATCCTAAATGCGTTTTTCTTAAAATGACATTGTTGCACCTGGTGCAGGTGATTTCTCAAAGATGAACTAGCGGATCGACTTCAAATTTTAACACGAAATTCAGCAACTATCATTACGTTGATATTTTGATATTTTTCGTTCTCTTTCGTTAAAGACACCGGTTTTTCGATTAAATAAAAAAGTGAAAGTTCAGTTCAATTAAATGAACCTAATTTTGAACAATAGTTACCAAGACAAGGAATGATTAAATACGCGTTCATATTGAAATATCCCCTTACAGAACCTATACTTCATAACGAACTTCTTATATTATTTTATCAATCATTACGTCCATACACACACAATATCGTATAACCAATTAATTTACTATCCGTCAAAACAATCCTATCATAATTGAATTCCGCATCAATATATCGGCAAATTAATCCGTGTAGTATGAAAATACCATTATCGGTTCAAACCCACAATAAAATCCCGCGAGCGCATTTTAAATAAAATAGGTAATCACGCCTTGCAGCTCTGAAATTCGCTCCCGCATACACACAACAAAAAAAAGAACACACGATCAGACAGAAAGAGAGTAAGAGAGAGAGAGAGAGAAAAAAAAATCTGCACAGCTCGACTGCAGCACACATCCCGCGCACAACAATGCATTCATCAATGAAACTGCACTGTTCGCGTTGACGTGCGCAATTGAGGGGTTGATCCGCCGCCACTGCTGCTGTCGCTTACAGCCTTTTTCATTCTCGAATATATAAACTGTCAGACGTGACAGTGCGCTTTAAACAGACAATCCGAGACAAGCCTCGAGTCGTATCGTGTGTCGTCGCGTCGAAGAGAAAGACTCAGCGAATCCTTCAATTCTCCCGCCGTGTTGTAAACCAGAATCTTTTTTTTTATTATTAAATTGCATAATGAGATTACGAGGCCCCACGTCGACGGTAGTAGCGTTACAAAGCCGGCCAACGACTAAATTTCGTTGTCGCGTTGAGTTAGAACCGAAGCTCCAATCGGTGTTCGTTAAGTTGATGTCTGACACTTACAAATTTGATTTTTATTCTGGATTCGTCTTTGTTGTTACGATTTTTTTCATTTAGAATTTGGTTGGATCGTTTGATTTGGATGTTAATAGTATATATAAGGCGTTGAATGATTTAATTGAAGTTTATTATTTGATATTGCATTTGTTTACTGTTGTATAACCTCATCGATCAGAAAATTTTCTTTGTCGAGCTTTGTAAATGGACTGTGACGTACCAATCATGACTTATTAAATTGATGCAATGCTCGTTCAGTCAATTATTACATCCGTTAGGCGCTAATACACATTGCTCTGGCTACCGTTTCACCAAGCAATTCTGAGTATATTGTGTTAAATCGAAATTAATATTTGAATTGCGAAACTGTCAAATGTACGGAAAATTTCGGAAAATAAACTCATTTTAATGTAACTCCAGTCGAATAATTAATATTTAGTCCCTGGATGACGAGCTAATTTACATCTCTTGAGATGTAACCTGATGGGAGTATGTTGTTATTTTTAGATGGATTATTATTTCTTTGTAGGTGACATTCGAATTCTTTGAAATAAGAACATATTTACTTATATTATAAAAATGCATTTGAATGTAATATTATCTACGGTAAAACATTACTTACTGTGTTTAAATAAAAATGTACTTTAATTTGTTATTTAAAATCTATGAACATTTTGTGGGAGTCGGAAAGATTCAGATCAATAACTTATTAGTCTGTCCTAACAAATATTTATTGAAAAAACAATTAAATGATGATTATATAACCAACGGAGTTAGAGTGTCTAAATGAAATGTGAGGACAAAATAGTAAATGAGTTATTAAAAATCATTTTTAAAAGTTAATAAAGAATAAAACCGGTTGTTAAAATCAAATCTTCTAACATCGTCTGCGAATGAGAAATATAAATTATACATGTTGATCTATTGTATTTAAGACATTAAACATAATTTATATTTAATGTTTACGTTTGTATAAAAATATCTCTGAAATAAAAAAAAATTTTTTCAAATAATTATTTTAACTTTATTTCCAGCTATAGCTCTTCATTCCCAACTTCTAATCTTCATGGACACTTATGAATTTGTAGATACAGTGCCAAACTAGTTCAAAAATGTTGAAAAAAAAAAATGTTTTTGTTCGGTCAATATATCAGAGAATGATTCACATATATATACACACACACACATACACACACACCTGTATACATATAGCGATTAGATTGACGGGCAAGTTGAGTTACGCACGAAAGGCAGCCTCTGCGTGAGATAACAATACGCGGCGTTGCGACGCTTTCTCAAATCCATACAGTCCCTCGTATCCGAGTTGGTGTGAGCTTCGCGGTAAGACGTACAAAGCGGGCTTTATATTATTATACGCTGGAGCTATCGTGATAAGAAATGCGAGCGTTAGTCGCCGACTCGCGTGCGCTGCAAAGATTTTTTTTATTCCTCCGCCTTTGTCTTCGATTAATATTTATGAGGGTTACATATCGATCATTCGGAAAGGCGTATTACAGACGAGTTTTTAATTTCCTTTCGTTTTCCTTGGGGTTCGGATTGTGATTTTGTTTAATTTAATATTCACAGAATTTTTTTGATAAATCGTTCTGGTTGACACGCGGAGAGTTCTGGACGAAATTTTTTGGAAGTGACTGGAGGTAAAATTAAAAAAAAAAGGTCAATTCCAAAAAGTTAGTCCTTTGGCTAATCGTTATATTTATTTGAATGTGAATTTTCCAACGATTTTAATAATATATTGATAACAAATTTGTTTATATCGATAGAGTTTCCTCAACCCGCATTATGAGTTACAACATTTTAGAGCCGTATTC
The DNA here is from genome assembly GCA_018906985.1 of Apocrypta bakeri. Lineage (NCBI taxonomy): Eukaryota > Metazoa > Arthropoda > Insecta > Hymenoptera > Pteromalidae > Apocrypta > Apocrypta bakeri. The sequence continues at coordinate 4,118,867 of JACCIA010000005.1, forward strand.
GCTGTATCGAGTGTTTCACCATGGACACTCGGTATATGGGTATACCTATACATTCATATACACATACATACATATACAAATATAGATATCTATGTATATATATATATATATATATATATATATTTACGAATCTCGTAGCTGATGGACGTTGACTTAATTTCCAGATCGATGCGGGAAGTGGTGGGTGTGTACCGGCGAGTGGGAGAGAAGAGCCAGGCTATGCATGCGCCGCGATAATCTCGTTAAGGTCGACATTGTTTGCTTGATAGAGCTAAAGCGCTGCCGATTGAGTGTATACCGCAGGTTTTGAAATTGCGAGAGTCTGAAGCTGCTGACGTGCTGTAGTTCGTGAAATGCGTTATTTTTTAAGATTACAATTTTAATAACTTTCTATAAAATATGGTTGAGATCGAAAAAAAATGCTGAATTCGGACTACTTTTGGATTGGATTAAAAAATATACGATAAGACATAACAATGATAGTAAAAGACTTTTGCATAACTTTTGTGCTCATTTTATTTATACGTTAGTTAAATGAATTCTTAGTGTTTAATTTGTTGAATGTTTGTTTCAGAGTACAGCAAACTTATGGTATCTTTAACTGAAGATTTGTTTAAAAAGATTAAAAATAAAATAATACAAACATACATGTAATATGTATTTGTTTAATACATTTTTTTCTTGATTCTACAAATATTTAATGCAAGAGTGGAAATGTTTCCTATTAATATCGAATTCGTCTTGATATTTATACCAATTTTAACTCTAATAAATAATAAATATTTACTAGAATTTGAATTAATAACAATTAAGATTCAAATAAATAATTTCCAAACTAAACATTTTTTAGATCCAAACAGAATTCTTTTAAATCCTAATTTATTTTTTCGCTGCATATATCTACAAACACTACATTTTCAATAAAAACTCAGTAAATCCAATTGTGAAATTCTGTTATCTCCTACCGCGAAGGTTTCAAATATAATATCACAATATTTTCGCTAATCCAACCGTCAACGCCTTGCAGCTCTCCGAAAAACCTATTAACAGAAGGCCCTTCGTCACCGATAACACCACATTGCGCCGCGTCCACTTCTCTCGCCGCGCAATTTTCCACAAAACGCGTTATCCCAAAGCAAACAGAAATTCTATACTATATTCTCGTAAAAAATAAGAAAAAATACACGTCCATCCTTCTCCATCGCATTGCCTAGAATCACCAAGTTGTTACAGACGAAGCAATAAAGTTACGGGTCAACGGACGAGCTTTGAAAATAGATCGCGAATTATGTCCTTGCCGCGCTCGCGGTTATTTTCTTTGAAAACGAGATACAAGTCAGTGGCGCTGCGATTTTTCGCAAGATTATGGTGAGATATATACAAGACGTATAAGAAGCGCGAAAAAACTTAGACGACGCTGACAAAGCTATAGAGATGTTCTTTGATACCGAGAAAATTGGAGGGAGACGTATGACGGGAAGTGAACGCACGAGGTAATTCAAAAAGTTGTTAATTGAGCCCGGGTAATTGGGCTGGAAACTTAAATTGACAGCTAGCCTTGATGTTTTCGTACTAGGAGCGGTAGCGTTGATAAATTAATTGTTAGCTGGGTGACATGTCGGAGGCATATTTTAACGCGGAGGACTCTTGAGATCTGCTGTTGTGCTTTCTTTTCCCTTGGTGTAGTTTCGCGTTGTTTTTTTTTTGTAAATTGAGCGAAAACTTTTGGCTAAGCCTGATTTTCGAAATAACGAGCAACTAAAGTTTTCTTTTTTAAATTTTGTATTACAATTTTTAATTAAAATTTTGTTGGTGCTCTGGCACGCGCGCGAAGTCGCTCAACTGGAGCTTGAAATTTGAAAGAGAAGCAGCGTTTTGTTGCACAGGGATGAAATGCATTGGATACACTTGACACGCGTGACAAAAGATCGGTGGTGAAAAAAAAATATATCTAATTCTCCTTTAGTAACGCTGTATAGGAAGGGCGTGGATCATTGCACGTGTAGTCGTAAATTCAATGAATGGAGTCTAAATTACCCGCGATTCCCATTTACCGGCTCATCAATCCCACCTCGCTTCACTTGTCCTCTCGTGTTACCCCCATGGGGTTGCGTTTATGTTATGTAAAGTTTTAATTGTATACGTACTTTCATTTATTTAAGTAAGAATTTTCGATACGAGGGTGTGTCAATATTATACACTTGAGTACCATATGTATTGGGATAAAGAGACATCGTTCGTCATAATTATTCACGGTCACGATATGTTATGATGTTTGAGTGGGGTTGAGACTTATTCTCTCTTTGAACTTTTAATGTCTAGAAGAAAAAATTTTGTATTCTTATAAAGATAACATTTTTTTCTAAAAGTACATTAAAAACGTTTTTAAAAGACTAGAAATTGATGCCATCAATATGTGTAGAGATATCGTTTTTAGGCACAATAGGCTACAGCTTAATAGATTTTTAAAATTCTTAGATCAAATGATTTAAATTGTCTATAACGTCCACGTGATTGTTACCGTGATGATACCTATTAGGTTACATATAAGTTAACTATAAGGTTACGTATAAGTTAATTACAAGGTTACATATAGGTACATATATAAGTAACAATACACGACACATTCGACAAAGACAATTTTAATTTAACGACAGAACATTTATTAATTATAACTACTATTTACATTTTTACAAGTCTAAGAGTGAAAAAGTATTGTTTTGTTATTTAATTAAACAATGCTTAGAAAAAGAATATTATATTATATCTACGAGTACTTTTAAATCATTAAATGTAAAAAATGTTATCAAAATTCTCTTAATCTCTTGGCTGTAAGTTAGTAAGTCATTTTTCCCGGATATAGGCTGACCTGCTACTGTTTCCCAGCCGATATCTAAAGAACAGCTGTGAATTTTCAATTTTTTTTTATTTTGAAAATGAAATGCTTGTTCAATGTAAATTATTCAGACATGAAAATTATATGTTCAACCAACGGTTATTTGAGAATTAAAGAATGTAAACAGATGAGATATCAGCCGTTTTAATTATACGTAGAAGATACGATAATAATAAATATGATGAATTTCCCAAGCTGTTCAAACTGTAGACTACACCAAAGCTAACATTTAAATTAATAAAATCAGTCTCTGGTAAATTTAAAATATTATTAAATAATGTTTTTTAGTGTACTTTTAAGAAAAAAGTTTAATTTTGTAATTATATAAAATTTGTTTGTTAAAGACACTCAAAATTTAGAATGAATAAGGGAGAAACCGATAATATTTCACTAGTTTGCTTATATTATTCTCTAGTAATATTATTTTCTATTTTTGAAGCTGTGAATCTGAACTTTACATTTTTCATTTAATTAATAACTTTACCTTTGATTAGTCCCTATTTACATTTATTATTTATTCTTGGCGGAATTTACATGGCCACTTTTGTATCTGTTGAATATTCATTACTTACAAAGAGCCGAGAATGTTGGGAGTAAGCTGTGAATTTAGAGAAAAGTCACGATTTCAAAACAATGTTTTTTGGTAATATATACTATAATACAAAAATGACTGATTTACTATAGTGTAACGAACAGCACTGAGTGCAAAATTAATTAAATTTAAATCGTCTCTTCTAAAAATGGTTTTCCTTTGTATTTTAGATAGGTTTCGTTAACATTTCCACAGATTTCTATGGATTTTATTGGAATTCAGCAAATGTCCATAGCACTGTAAACATTTTGAGGGCAATAATTAAAAAAATTAATTCATATAAGTATGCCATTAGCTTGAAAATAATATGTTTGATAAGTTTTAAAAATAATTACAAAAACTACTGACCCGAATACTGTAATCAGAAATTATTTTTGCATCTTAAGCCAAAATATTATATTTTAATTAAGTTTTATTATAAAAAATGTCTGATCATAGCAAACTTTTTGTTCAGTCTCCTATTCTTAGAATAGTGAAAATAAATTACCGAAATTAATTGCATTGGATCAGTATGAAAGCTCAGAATGTACGAAAAGTGATTTATCCCATAAACGAAGAAAATCGAGGCAGAATATAATTCGACATAATAAACACTTGGGTGTATAATAAATTGCAGCTTTAATTTTCACTCGATCACTCAATAGTACAACGTCAAACGCGTCGTTTCCTCCAGAGTGCAAGCATACGTTATTTCACCATCTCCTTCATCCATGACGAAAAAGGGGGCGATAACGCATTCTCCCCCCCCTTTCTCGTGCCGCATACTGCGAGAAGTGATTAAATTCCCGTCTCTGTGGTACACACATGTAAACCTATACAGATATACACAACATAGTGTAGCTATTAGCTTGGGATGCAAGCGTTGCGTTGGCCGATTGCGCGTTTTTTTTTTTCGCGATCGTGCCCAACCCTCGGAGGGAAGATCAGCAAAGAGAATCGTTACGCGATGCAGCAGGGGACGCGTAATTCCTCTCTGTTTTTTCCCTCTGATTCTCACATTTTCCTCGCGCTCAACGTTTTTTAATTGATTGTCTGTCTTTGTTCCCGTGTTTTGCCTACACGCGCACTGCGATACATTGTCCAGGGTTTTATATTGTTTTGCACATATGTATGTATATGCGTGATTCTCCGACAGATTGACTAGTCATCGAATTTTTTTTTTCTTCTAAGTATTTTTAAACTGCTCTTTGGTACTCTATTTACCTTCGTGAATTTTTTTAGATTTTTCACACGAAGGTTCTTTAAGTTACAGGATGCCGACGTTGGCATTTTATGCCTATTGTCCAGAAACTGTGACTCGTCAGGGAAAAAATGTAAAACAATTCACGAAGGTGAAAACAGCACCAAAAAACAGTTTAAATACATTTAGAAGAAAAACTATTTCTGTGACTGGTCAGTCTGTCAGAGAATGACCCCTATACTTTCGTCTATACACAACTCGCAGTTCGTCAATTATCTATCCTTTTACAGCTACTGCTGTTGCAGGACAACGTGACGTCGCATACGGTGAAAGGGTTAATATTCGGAATACTGGGATAAGTGATTAATTATCCCGTGTCAAAAATGAATTATACGTTTGTTCATATATAAATAGATTGTTTTGTGCCTTCTGATGATGCATGAGTTTTTCGTTCGAGTTTCAAATTGCGATCGACGAGACTTTTTACTGAGAATGAGCTGATTATTTAAACGATTGTTTAAGTGCTGCTTATACTAGTCGGATATTGCAATGTAATCTTAAGTGTGTTAGAGGTAGAATGAATAGCGCAAATAAAAAAATCGCTCACGTATATATAACATATATAAGCTGTTGCAATATTTTACTTTGACAAAAAGAACTGATGCGATAGTCTTAAGAAAATTAATTAATCTAAAAATTGTTTTTTTAATCAATTTTGTTTCAGAACGATTATTTATGTATAAATACTTATTGTGAATCGACATTTTTTTGTTAAATTCTATAAATATTTCTCGGGAGTTGTCAAATATCGTACGAATAAACAATTATTACAGTATATTTAAATAAATGTTGGACTATACATGAAATTAATATTAAATGTAAATTTATTTTTTTTAAACAAATATATTACTTAAATGAATATTTACACTAAATTCGCATTTAACTAAATGTAACGATTAGATTCGAATAAACATTTTTGTATGATTATCCATAATTTTTTGAAACTAAATTGAACAAAGAATCTGCAAACAAATTTTCAGACTTCAAATTCGATCTGATATTCAATATTGAAAAAGTATGAATACATGAATTTTTCAACAGTATCCCTGTAAAATAATCGGAACCAATGTTTGAAGATTTAATATTGAGGAACGAATTAAATTTCACTTGTATACATAGCATAATTTGTTCCTCAACTTCAACTGTCCATAACCGTCTATTATTTAATTATACAAAAGGTCATGGACCCTTCTAATCATCTACAACTCATCGAAACGAAATTATCTTAATATAATGTAAAAAATTATTTACTTGGGAATTTATTTCCGTATTTCCAAACTTTTTAGATACCCTCAATATAAGCGTTATTAAAATAAAAATAACTACTAATTAATACTAATGTTATAAATAGCTAATGCAATCGATTACAATGTGCTTAACGCTCAATGTTTTGTTGCGTATTGTATTGTAGAGGCGGTAGGCGCTGTTTTTAGGAGGTATTGATAAATAAGTCTAATTTGCTTTCTAATTAGTACTCAATGTTCTCTCCTGCTAAATTTCATTTTATTTTAAATGCGTTTTTACAATCTTACATTTCGCGTTTATTTGAATTTCTTTGTTTAGCTCTATACGTGGATCTGTGATGAGATCGTTTATAATCAGTTAAAATGATTATTCGGTTTTTTAGTCTAAATCTAATTTTATTAAATGCTTTTATTAGTTTTTCTCGGATTTCGTTTTAATAAATCGCTTTTATTCATAGAATATATTGAAAGGTATTCATACCAAATGAATAGCGAATTAATTGCGTTTTATTCATGTATTTTAGTTATTTATATAACAATGATTCAAATTATAAATTGTTTCAATAGAGCTTTTATTCTTAAAAATCAGGGATGGAATAAGCGTGAATCCTTAAATTTTTAAATATTTACTATAATTAATTTATTTATAATTTTCACTTATTCCAATAATAGGAGGTAATTGTATCCTGTATCCACTTCGGCATCCAAGACGTTGTAAGCAGCTCTTATACAGTAAGAATCTTGTTTTTTTTTTTCGAGACCATAGAGATCGATTTTATTAATTGTTGGCTCTCTAAAACTAAATTATTAATATTAAATAAAACAAATAATATTAACTAATGGTCGCTGTAAGGTAATACTTACATTAATGGGTTTGTGAGTAGGGAAAGTCGGACCCGTGCTCGGTCGGGGTTTCGTGTCTATGCGACGGTATGGTTCAGCAGTTACGGCAACCATGAGGGCCATAGCGAGAAACAAGAAACCGAGAAGAAACTTCATTGTTGCGTTTGTGTTTTTCCTGTAAAATAAATATTTCTATTATTTTATATCTATACTATTCTAGTAAAAACACATAATAATTTGACCAGCTCCTACGTTCGATTATGGTCAAATTGTAGTCTATTTTATATTCGGATAATAATTTTCTTTTAAATTCGCGAGAATCTAAAAGTGAACTTTCATTGAAACACAAGAATTTGGTCAACCAAGAGCAACCGTTGGCCAAATTATGGTATAATTTTGACTAGGGATATACAGTTACGTATAAAAATACTTACTTTTCGAAAACTTTCGAATCAGAGATTAAGAACTGAATGATGCCAGCAGAGCCCGCACTCTGCTTTATATAGAATAATATTGTTTTCTGTTTTAGCGCGTTGCCGGAGTGGAAAAAATAATAGCTTGTTTACGTATTGCCTAAGAAAATGCGGAGTTCGCTGTTTATCCCAGATTTTCAATTACAATACGGAAGTATTAGTTAATACGTATGCACTATGTATGATAATAACTGCATACATAGTCATCTGCCTTATCGGTGAATCCCTAGGCTATATTTGTCAGCTTTAGAGCTATCAATGCAGGCATATCGGTAATTCCCCGTTTGTAAATGAACTTTGTATATTTCTATTATTCACTTGTTTATTTTGAAATCAAATTTATTTTTAAGCAATTACTTTTATGAAAAAAGATATTTACATATACTTTTAATAGAACGCGAAGAGATTAAAATCGATCAAAAGTAAACAGAAACTGAAAAATGTGTCTCAACCAAGAAATAGCTAAGGAATAAATAATTCAAATCCTTAATGAATAAAAAATAGTACATCAAACATCTACCTAAACCTGGAATATATTCTTAAAAAGCTATTAAATCTTATTTGTAATCAGGGAATTTTGGCTACGTTCATATATACTATACCAAAACCAGGCAAAGACTAATTTTCATGCCAAAACTACAAACTCATTTCTCTGACGAACAATCTGTGTAAACCTTTAGGATCATTATTAAATAAAAAAACTAAAGGCATTTCATAAATCAAAAGAGTATTTTATTTCTCATCATAGTCGTTTTCGTCAAATCGATCGACTTATGACCATCTGATTTTACAAAACATTGATTTAATATGAAGCTCTCCTAGGCAGCACAATAGACCTAATCGCGGACGTTCGTCACTGAGCCGTTGTGGTGAGACTACCAACCGCTAAACTTGCTGAAAACGGTAGTGTCAACTGGACACGTTAGTTAGAAGGTATTGTGATATAGAGTAAATACCTATATAAAGGGAAAGCCAGAAGATACACGTTGAAGAGTCAAAGAGTGGCAGGTCGGCATACCTTGGAAGAGCGACGAAGTCAACTTGTAGGGTGGCCGAGCAACAGCCTTACGTAGGTTAATGTTATTAGAAAAGAAATTAGTTCGCGACATGACATACGGGAAGATGTATTACCGCTAGACGGCTCGACTATTTGAAAAGGGATTCATCATAATAGCCACTTCAGTGACATGCGGCAAACGGGTGCATTACTTGTTTCATTTCGTGGCTCGGAATGTCAACAAACTAAGGAAGTTACGTTTAGTGGGTGATGTGGTAGCAGAAGAGAACGGAATTAGTTTTAACGTCTTTTATTATTTATCAGGACCAGAATTATTAAACTCGAAAAAAATTTTCATTATTTACAATATATTAATTTATTTATAATTTTCGCTTATATTCTAATAGTACAAGTGTACCCTGTATCCAATACAAGTAAAATAAAGTGCACAAACGAATTTCATTACAGGAGGTTAATAATTTTATTAAATACTGATATTTCTTTGAAAAATAAAGTTTTGTATAATTCACATACAAAGGATAATATATATTCAATTCTGTATCCAAGACGTTGCAAGTAGCTCTCATACAATAAGAATCTTTTTTTTAATCGATACCATAAAGATGAATTTGATTAATGTCCAATTGGTTTCTGCAAAAATCGTTAATATTTAATACAAATAAATGATATTAATACATCATTGCTGTTAGGTAGTACTTACGCCACTAAAAGTTCCATGACCAGGAAAAGTCGGAAGTTTGTATGGTGGAGGTCTGTTGGGCTGGTGTTTGTCGTGAAATGGTTCAGCCGTTACGGCAACCATGAGGGCCACAACGAGCAACAAGAAACCGAGAAGAAACTTCATTGTTGAGTTAATTTTTTCCCTGTAAAGTAAATATTTCTATTATTTTATATCTATATGACTCTAGTACGAGTATGGTCAAATTATGGTCTATTTTATATTCAGATAATAATTTTGTTTATAGAATGCGTGAGAATCTAAAAGTAAACTTTCGTTACAAAATTAGGATTTAAAATTCACCAGAAATTGGTCTACCATGAGCAACCGTTGGCCAAATTATGGCATAATTTTGACTAGGGATATACAGTTACGCACAAAAATACTTACTTTTCGAAATCTTTCGAGTCAAAGATTAAGAACTGAATGATGCCAGGAGAGCCCGCACTGTGCTTTATATAGAATAATATTGTTTCCTGCTTTAGCGCGCTGCTGGAGGGGAAAAACAATAGCTTGTTTTTGTATTGCGTAAGAAAATGCAAAGATTTTTGTTTATCCCGAAGTTTCAAATGCAATACACAAGTATGAGTCAATACGTCTGCATTACGTATGATAATAACTGCATACACAGTCGTCTGTCTTCTCGGTGAATCCCCAGGCTATATTTGTCAGCTTTAGAGCTATCAATGCAGGCAAATCGGTAATTCCCCGTTTGTAAACGAGCTTTGTTTACACTAGTTTATTTTGAAATCAATTTAATTTTTAAAAATAGGCTTTTGAGGTAGTGTGGTATTGTTGTCTTAAGAAATTATATTTATTAAAAAAGATAATATTTACCTATACTTTTAATAAATCGCGAAGTGATTCAAAACAATCAAGAGCAAGCAGAAACTGAAAAAGGTCCTCAATCAAGAAATAGCTAAGGAAGAAATAATCCAAAACCTCAACGAATAAAAAAAAAATAGTCAATTAGGTTCAGACCAATCATCTACCTAAATCTGGAATAGGTACTATAAAAAGCTATTAAGGGGGTATCATATTCAACCTTTACCGACTGAGTTGATATGCTTGAAACTTAATAAGTCCTCTGAATAACACAAATCTAAGAGTTAGTTGCCCTCTGCAATTACTTCCTCCATTATTGTGTCAAATATGCAACAACTATATTCATATATTTCAGAAAATAGCTTGAATTTAATTGTCAATAACAACATGTGGCTATCAATTTTCGTTCAAGCTTTTCTAAGTGCTAAGGCAGAGGGCAACTAACTAACTCTTGGCTTTATGTAATTCAGCGGACTTATTAAGATTCAAGCATTTTTCTGTCGTTCTGCTGCTTTATCGACTCAGTCGGTAAAAGTTGAGTATGCCACCCCCTTAAATCTGATTTGGAGTGTCTGCATTCTCCCTAATTAACCAAGCAAAGAGCAATTTTCAAACAATCTGTAAAAAAATTATGAACAATATTAAATACAAAATTAAAGGCATTTCAAGAAATAAAAGCGTATTTTCTTTCTCACCAAAGTGACTTTCGTTAAATTGATCAACTTCTGACCATCTGATTATACTACAAAGGGTTATCAAGCTCCTCAAGCAAGCTACGATAAATGGAAACATGTTTAAATTTATCATAAATTTCTTAAATGATAACAAAACGCAAAAACGGAGTACCACGAGGCTACGTGTTAAGCGTAATACTATAGGGATCAACTAATTTATCAATGAAACAACACGTGTCCAAGAATGAATCACAACAAAATATACTCAAGAAAGAACTCTTTGCCGAATTTCCGAACACTTGTAGGTGCTTATATAAATATTGACAAAATTTTAAATGTCTGAAAAACAGCAACCTCATTAAGAACTTGTAAATTAAATGTAGTAATATCATATAGATTGTTATGTTTTATATAGATATGTACGTCAAATTTTCTAAACGTTTAACTTGCTACCAATATTATTGTAGTCGATAATGACTCAGTTACCGATGCAACGATGAATAATTTACATCAATATTTTATTTTTTTTTCATCCAGAATAAATACAGTTATTACAAATAGTAATAATTGTCCATAAAAAAGTAATTTAAAAGAGAAAAATCAGTTTTTAAAAACTAAAAAATGTTTATTTTATTCGAACAATTTTATTCCACAGTGTCTTTATTAATAAATAGAGCAATGGAACGTACATACAAAATTTATAAAGATCGAGAATATAAAATTGAATAGTTAATTCTATGTATTTATTTATAATAGTACAAAAGAATTTCCGACAAGAGAAATTCGATATTTACAATGTCCCACTTCTTAGACCATAAGCGTTAAAAATAAAATAAAACGCTAATTAATTTAATTGATATTCAGAACTATAAGAAAGGTATACATTTATTTAATCAGCGGAACGGACATTCACTTTATAGATTCAGTCCGAAAACTGTCATTTGACAGCAACATTAATATATTTTATGTCGTCGTCATTTTATCATTCACTTATAACCATTATATAATCGTGTGTAGTTGATTAGCCGTATTTGCTCGAATCGCACCAATTACGATAAAGATTTAATGCTTACAAAATAATAATTGCCAGTTTTTGAATGAAATGATCAATATATTCCATAATGTAGTCAGATCATTTACATAGAATAATGTGCGATAATAATCATAAAATTTTAAAAGACGTCAACTGTTGCCATTTTGCGGTATTAATTTTCAATATTATAACAATTTAAAAAATAATATTCATCGGTATAATCTAACTATCTTCCAGAACGTTAATTAATTAATTCGCGGCAGATAATAGAGCCAAAGTGACGAGAATAGAAAAAGTGAACAAATAAATTTTTCCCCCAGAAATTGGTTAAATTCTGTTGCAATATTTAACAGGCAATGTCAATAATGATTTACCGGTTACACATTGATATGGCACACACATACATTCTTTATCCATGAAAATTGGCATAAAAAATGAGGAAAATATATAAAATATTTATATTTCTAATATACTTTATTAAAAATTCAAATTAAACGATACAACATTGTATTTTAACATTGAGATATATACACGAAATACATTACGAACTTATTAAACTCGAACTCGAATTACAGTCATTTTTGTGTTTACTCGAATTTCATATTTGCTCTGAGTCCATAAGAATTTGTCATTTTATGAATTTAGCCATTATGTTTTTACAAGTGTTTGCGACGTGTTTTTGAAGTTCTATTAAATCAGTTTACCGTGAAAACTGTTAAAACGTATAAATTCGATACGATAAAGTATCAGTTACTTGGCAACATCCAACTATTCAGGATCCAGCAACTGTACTCTAAGGTATGAAAAGTTACTAATTCAAGTCGAAACGTAATTATTGAAAAAAAAGTTTGTTATATTTAAGAACATCTAATTATACAAAAGTTGCTTGTTTGAAAGAAGAATTTACAATATACATACTTGATTTGAAAAAAAAAATTTTTTTTGCTTTAAAAATATTTATTTCAAAGTAAAATTATTCTCAAGAAGACGTTACTAAACAAATTTGTATTGGGACACAGTTGATAATTTTTTCATAATTTAAAAGTACATTTTTTTTAAATATAATTTGTAACAATTTAGAAAATGTTTTTTTTTGTAATCTGATTTCAATAACATATTCTTAACTATTATTTATAATTTAAATGAGTATTTAATGGTTAGATTCAAATGAGTACTATGACTATCAAAGAAATCATTTATAAGCATAGAAATTTTTTTTTATAAAAAAATGTGTTTATTCAGTGTAAAGCTTACCAAAATTCATTAAGATATATAGATAAATGATTGCTAATTTTTAATAAACAATTTTATCCTAATTTCTTAAAAATTATTTTCATATAAACTAAAATATCTTTGAGACATACTAATCAATAGATTCTGATCAAACGTTTTCTAATCACTGAGTGAAGTATTTTTTGGAATCGAACTTCTTTGCTATTTCTTTTTAACTTCATAAACTGTAATTAATTGTCATATATTCTACTGTACATAAGTATTTCATTTTATAGATTTTAATCATTTTATTTTAATGAATAACTTTGTGCTAAAAATAAAAAAAAATTTCCAAGTCAAAAGTGTTTTTGCATGAAACTAATTAAATAAATTTACATGTTACTTTTTTCGAATCTCTGATCGAGTTACATTTTAAATCTAACAACATTTTTTTAGTTTGCCATTTATCTCTACGTATAATATTTAACTAATTTTTTATTTTTTTTTAGAATCGTCATGAAGGGCTTTTCATTCGTTTTGATGCTTGCTTTAGTAGCGCTTTCAACAGCGGCAAGCATTGACGATTCCAAAAAACAAACCGTTTTAATCGACGGTGTTTCGGTCAATGATCTCGTTCTCGTGAGTACTAATTGCACACTATCGACAATAACGTCACATATAAAGTTCTTTCATAATAATAACAATAATTTTCTTGTTTATTTTAGGACACTTTACGGTCTGGAAAAGGAAAACTGACTTTCGAAGTGAAAAATGACGGTGGAAAAACCACATTTGTTGTAAATGGAGAAGGTATGGTTTGGAGTGGCAAAAATGGTTTCGTTAGTGTGGAAGCTGGTATGACGCAACCCAAAGGAGGCAGCGCTTCCGGACATATTGGAGTTAAGGGTGAAATTAATTGGAAAAAATAAAATGTTTGATTCAGTTTTGTTCTATTTATTCTATGACTATAGTTTTAATAAATATATTTTTTAATTAAATTTTGTTTGTACCTATTTCATTTTTTTATGTAAGAAAGTATTTAACGATTTAGCAATGAAAATATTCTTTTGAATGTAAATTTCGTATAAACATTTCCGACTTCAAATAAATATTTATACAATTTAAAAGAATGATTACATAATGTAATAATAATTCCAGCTAACTACTCTATGTTAAAAAAAAAATTTTTTTTTAACAAAGAATACTAGTTCAACCAATAACGACAGTAAATTTTTTTTATCATAACAATCCATTTTTACATTCACTCAGTGATAAAGGACACATTAAATCATTTCGCGTCTCTTTTGATGCATTTAGAACGCACACATTGTTCGCAGCCTTGCTTTAGCACAACCTATTTGCAGAATAGGACGTCTATTTACCAAAGCCGTTATTCGAGTTCTCATCCCGAAACCTAAGAGCTCACAAGAGTAAGGTGAAAGACGCGAGGTATTTAGCATCATTTAGTAACCGTCTGCAAACCGAGATGAGAATCGTACAAAGGGACTATACAAGAGATCTGTTGTTTCACGTCAGCAAAACTGACTACGTGTTTAATCTCACTCTCTAAAGCTACACATGGACTAAAGAAATGAATCGTGTTAAAAAAATAAATACAAAAAAATGTTCCCAATTGTAAGAGGTCTTTTTTCTATTGTTATATTTTTAAAATTAATATTCAATATGGATATTGTACATGATAAAAATAATAAAAATGAAAAATATAGCTAAATGGAAATTTACTATAGGTAATCTATATCTGGACACGGACGATTGATTATACGTATTATTTATTAAAAAGGTGAAGAATTTATTATAAGTTTTCTATTATTATACTCGATATTAGATTGAGTACAGGAAGAGAATAATTTTATTAAATTATCTAATATAATGAATATAAATTGTTAAAATGAAAATAAATTATTTGGTTTAAATGGTTACTTTGGATAGTCATAAGAAAGCATTTATTTGTATCTAGTCATTACATTTATTGTTGACGCTTCTTTAATAAAGCAATTTCTTAAGAAACATATTTTCTTAAATACAGAAAAACTTTCTTGTCGGTGTTCAATAAATATGTAAAGTTCGTTAGTTTAGTTTACGTAGTTACAACTCTCAGAATGAAAAATCACTTGTTAGAAAGGTTATGGTGTACTTTTTAACAGGCAGAATTTGGTCAACAATTGACTAATTTCTGGTGAAATTTTTACCTGAGCACATACGGTTGGCCAACTGTTGGCTAATTTTGAGTGTCCAATATAATAATTATATTTATTTGAATGTAAATTTACTTTAAATGTTAATTTAAATTAAATTAAATATTTACTATGTATATTCAAATATAATAAACAATTAGCAACCATTCCTATCAGTATTTTTTTTTGTTTACATAAATGGTATATTAGTGGCTCGAAATCCACTGCAATACCACTATAACTGACAACATTCTGACGGGACCCTGTTAAAAATAGCATCAGCTTCTTATGAAATCCAAGTACTTTTACGAAAGTTTCATCATTTAATTCTGACGAAATATTCGTTCACAATCAAATCTCAACAGAATTGGCTAATGATTCGCCAACTGATAAAGTTTTTCTTCGCAGTAAGGACTTTATGAAATTTCGACGTAAATTATAATTCAAACCATAAAACAACTTATGCGATTCTCACTTTATACGTCGCATCAAACATAAATTCTCCGATAAAATCATAATCCACTTCGTCGCTCACACGTAGAACCTCTAAAATCGAGAGACTCAACACCGTCCCTCATTCAAATTGCACGACGGTAATAAACCAATGCAAACTAAGGAAATTGGCTAATAAACACGCGGTTCTTCTCGCAAAGATGGACTCTCCAAAGCGACAACCGACCAAAGGGGGAATTGACGCTATGAGAGTTAGTATATAATATATATATATATATATATATATATATATATATACATATATATATGTACAGTAGAGACGAGACCGATATCTCGGCTCGCGTTTTGAATAATTCACAGACGAGAGCAATGCTAATTGTGTTCATGCAAATATCCAAGGGAGAAAGGGTCGTCGCTGCAGCAGCAGTGGTAGCCTTGATTTCTGAAGGATTCACGATCGGATAAAGTCAGAGATGAAAAGTCGATATATATATATATATATATATATATGTGTGTGTGTGTGTGTGTGTGTGTGTGTGTGATATACAGCATACGCGTATATCCGTCAAGAGCACAAAACCAATGTGGAATTGGTCAAGAGAGTGGAGTCGTTTAGAGTCGGTTTCGCACGCCCTGAATTTTGATTATTTAGAGATACGATTTATTGTCATTTTAGCGACGCGACTCCCGCGGTAACGCACAAGAGGAACCTATATTCTCGGGCATTAGCATTTTGAATAGTTTTTATTGTTCGGTGATTGATCTCGGGCAAGGTTAAAGCACTTTTTAATGCATCGTAAATTAGAATTTTTACTGGCTTCATATACGTCGCTTTATATTAATAGGCTCCGCGATAAAGACTTGATTATAATATAATATAAATTCTTTCGCACAAAATAGACTTTGTTTTATTGATTTTTCTACGCAAATTTCAGTGAAAATTTCAGTGAAAATTTCAGTTCTTAAAAGAAAGTTCTCCGTTACTGTAATTTAAAAAATAATATTACTGTTTCAATGAGGTCATTTCTTACTTAGAAAATATAATAAGCAAATGTTATTCAATATTTTTATTGTCAGAGGTCATTTCGACTTCGACTTTAGAAATTCATCCGTGACGATTGGTGTAGGTTTTAGAATACAGACTATATCTAAAGTCTTAACATTTAGAAATATTTGAGTATATCTTAAGATATACTATCAATATTTACAAATATTAACTATAAATATTTATAAATATTTTCAAGTGAAGATATAGTCGTTCTTAAAATTCACAATAACTTTAATCTCCCGTGTATCGGAGGGACATTTCATCCTTTACTCCAACTTGGAGTGAATCGATCACTCTAAAATTTGAAAAATGACCACTCTTAAACTTTAACGTGAAAATATTCCATTATAAATACTCTCACTCTTAAAATTCACAATAACTCTAAGAATCTCTACTCCAGCGGGATATTTTGCAAAGTCGGAAAAGAGTGAAAATATCACTCTATATACTGAAAATCGCGCCATCAAACGTCCAAGACTGGAAACGTCATAATTCACTCAAGTGAATCTCCTAAATCGAATCGATCATTCTAAAATTTTAAAAGTTTCTAAACTCAAAAGTCCCACTTTAATTACTCCATCACTAACGAAACTCTCATCATTACCGCAGTGTGAGGCGGGGGGTGGGGGGGGGGGGTAGCATCATTTGCCGCACATGCACACGTATACGAGCTTCCGCGCGTAAATTACCCACCGAATTTAACAAAGCCATCGTAATTACCGCGTTGCCCTCCCACCTCCACCCCTCAAAACCGTCTCTCCGGTACTCGCGCACACGTACACACACACACACACGTACATACGCGGACTCTCGGTACGAAATTCATCGGTCATCAATCATATTACCTAATCTCCGAAGACTTGACCTTTTTTGTGAGCGCAACGCTCGTATATGCAAAATACAGCGCCGGGGAACATATGCACCTCTCGGCCCCTTCTGTTTTCCATGCCGAGAGCGAGATTCTCCCCCTACGATTAAATCCAAACACAACCTCCGTGGGATTATCTAAATTGCTTCGCGAAATGAATTAACGCCGCTGATCGGCTGCTGCTGCTGCTGCTCCTGCTATTGCTCTGCGGCGTATCAAAGAGAGGGAGCTGGAGTAGCCGAGTAGCAGCACTGGACTTATATGACAGGCTTGCTTATATGTGCTTGATATGGATATACAGATATATATATGTGGCTTGCTTATAATCTAACTGGGATCCAAGTTCATATGTATATATATATATATATATATATATATATATATGCTACGTATGTATACATACGCGAGCCCGAGGGTGGGTCTGAATTCTGTTTTATTTTCTGTTATAGGGTTGCTTCGGGGGAACGTCGTATAAAGTTTTCAATTAAAATTACTCGCCATGGATATTTACATATTTTAAAGCTGCTATACTTCAAATTTTGTCATGATCCTTTGGATCGTGCATTTGTATAGCGTGGAGCGATTAGCTTATGACTAGTATTTATAGATATGATTCTATGCTACGATTAGAATTTAATGCCTGTGGGAATTAATTATGCGTAGAGTGAAAAAAAAAAATTTAACGTTATGATGATATATCGAGCTGATTGTAAGCATTCAATGAATACCATTTACCGATACGAACCCGATATAAAATCGGTTACGCTTATCACGTAATTGAAGGGAATAAAAAAAATGTGAAATAAAAGTGATTTCCTTTGATGAGTGAAAAATTTAAAAATCTTCTTGGTAATAACATATTACATTTGTTGCTACAGACATTTGAACTCGAGGGAGAAGTGTAAACGCTCCCAAGTAATTCATATGTGCATCTGGTATTTTTTTTTTAATTTCAGTTAGTAGTTAGAAATCGATTCTTTTGTAAATTAATTTTGCATAAAACGAAAACAAAATTAAAAGATATAATATATGGTGTCCAGAGTATCCACTCAATGAGTGTGACAATATATAACATGTAATTATTTTACGCGTATTATCGATGAGCTCGATATAATCGTTTATCAACTAATTCAAAGGAGTATTTTTTAATTACTTAAAAATAAAAGAGAAATTTGCCCAAGTGAATATTCATTAAAAAACCAATTCTCATACATTATTTTCAAAATTCTGATAGAAAATCATATACATCACGTTTTTCTTAATTTGTATTAATTGGCTAAGACTTTAATCATCATAAATTTCACAAAAAGCTCGCGACTGATAAAAAATGTATAAATTAACAGTTTTCCGTTCTAGCGTTTCAAAATAATCTAGTATATTCATGCTTACCAAAAAATAAATTATAATTTGTTTTCAGCTTATTTAAATTTATCATTGCTATTAAGATTTTTAAAAGAATTATAAGATAAATTTAATCCCAACGTGACTCATCCGTTAATTCCTAAATAAGCAGTCTCACATATCGCAATATTAAAACGACAACATTAAAAAATACATTTTCTAGAAGCAGCTTTATCGAGCGCTAAAAAAACAGTCAGTCCTTAAGAATTCATTAACAGCCTAAATTAAAAATTCGTTCAATTTCATTCCTATCGACGTGCAAGCTTTCAATTATCCCTCATCTACAAGCTCCTCGTAATTCGACACATGAAGATTTTCAATAATTCCCGCTTCTCACCCCCATCCAAGAACCAACTGTCAGTTTAAATCCATGTAACCCTCCTCACCCCTTCTTAACTTGCATTATTTCGTTGCCGAAGCTTTTATCCTATGCAAGCCGACGACAGGAGCTTTTCTCCGATATATTTTATCGAGATATCGTAACCTGTGCCTTACTTCATTTTTTTTCCAACTCATTCTCGTAATAATTTCGTAACTTTCTCGGTGGTATTTATCGAATTTTTTTCCGTCCGTCGATGCGGTATGCGCGAAAGCTCTTCGACAAACGAAAGGGGGTGAGGTATAATGATGAGCGCGAGCTTGCGCCCAAAATTAATTACAATCGAGGCATGACGGGCTGCTAAAGCTTTGTGAGTCGTGGCGCGTCTGTGGCTGTACCGCCGCTCAATGGTTGGACATGACGAAAAACAGTTGTTGTTTTTTTTTATTTAATATGTACGGAAAGTTTGGCAAGTGCGGTGGAGGCGCGAGGCGGATGTGCTTTTTAACGGGATCGCTATTTTTTAATTAACGTTCCGAGTTGAGGTTTTATTGTTTGATTTTGAATTATTGAGGATTGAAATTTTTTCTATGCTTGCCTTGTGCTTGAGATTAATTGCAAACTACGGAAGTTTTGGTAATAAAAAACTTGTCGTGTGAATTTTATGATGAATTTTAAGTTTGAACGAAATTGCGAAGAGTCTCATTAAAAAGTAGTGAGATTTTCATATGTAATTTTTCACTGCAATTACAATTTTTTTTTCTGTATAATATATGATTTTTTTTTAAATTACTGATTTCAATTTTTCGTTAGAAGAGATTGCATTGATGCAAAAATTTTCTAAATGTGTTTTGTTATAGTAAGTACAGGAGTATCGCTATATTATTACACTGTATTTTAATTTTTGAAAATTTTACTTAAAATTAAAAAACAATCTTTTGTTTTAAAGAATGATTGAGGGTAAGTAAATAAAAATTTACTAGATTAAATTATGAATTACTTCAATATATTAAATGATTTTATGCGAGTAAAAAAGTGTGATTTTGCATTTTCTTTATTCAAATAAATATAATTTTTAACAATTTTTTCTTTCAATCTGGTGATAAATAATTATATAATTATATCAGAAAATTATAATAGATCATAAATTTCATTAATAAATTAAAATTTTAATATAAATCTTAAATATTTTGTTTAATACAAAAAAATATTAAATCTGAATCAAAGGCTAAACTGACAAAAAAGGCTGTACATTGTAGAAAAAGATATTGAATTAAAAACGAATATTTTGTCTTTAAAAAATATTTATTTGAATCTGTAATTATTTTCAGCAACACGTTATTAACTATATAAAAAAAAACTAACTTAATTACTATTAAATAATATTTTTATTAAAAAAAGGATTTTTTTTTAAATCTAATGTGTAACTAAATTAGTAAATAATTCTTTTTTAAATTCTATAAATAATTATTGGGATTCATATTGTATATTACATTTATTTACAAATAATAATTTAGATATTTACAGCTTCGAGCAAATTTACCTATATATATATATATCGAAAACTATATATAAAGCCTTCACGTCGAATCGAATCACACACACTGAACCAATCGGTCATTGGCCGATCGACTTCGATTTGGGACCAAGAAACCCTCCTACCTCTAGCAGGTATAAAAGGTCATCTTTCGTCAGGTTCTCAGTGCAGCTGCAATTGACTTTCTGCCTCAGTCGTCCTTCTGCCGTTACAGAGTGCAGATCAGTGCGTCTATGTGAAGTTGTCTCGTGAAAATGTCCGAAATGAACTCTGAGAAACTCGAAACGAAACTCGAACTTTTTATCGAGAATATGCGTCAAATCAACATTATGGTAGCAGATTTTCAACCTCAAGCCCAAAGTGTCCTCAATCAGAAGATTCAAAAAATCACAACAGATTTGCGGGATATCGAGAAATTAAAGAACGAAATGAACGACGTGCAAATACCAATGGAAGTGTTCGAATGCATCGATCAGGGTCGGAATCCACAGATATATACCAAGGATTGCATGCGTAATGCCCTTGCTAAAAATGAAGAAGTGAAGGGTAAGATCGAATCGTTCAAAAGACTGAAGGCTCATATGCTTGTGGAGCTTAGCCAACGCTTCCCGAAGGAAATCAATAGATATCGTGCCCTCCGAGAGGAAGACTGATTTGGATATATAAATTCAGTTTATTTTTGCAATCGGAATAGTATTATATGCATTTTTGGACATCAATAAACGTATTTCTGAAAATAATCATTCTCTTGTTTTAATTTTTTTTCGCGATACCTTTTATTTCGTCTCCATGTCCTGAAGGATTTTTGCAAGTATTGCTTGTAATGTATATTATTCGCAAGTGTAGTTTTAATGCTATTTAAATACATCAATTTGAATGGAATCTTTTTGACTTTGTATTTATTTATTTACCAGACATTAATATTACTTGCCATTCAATATACAACACTACTTAAAATTACCAAAATAACAAAAATATGGATACAAAACAAAAGTTCTATTTAGTAGTATTTATTAATTTACTAAATAATATTTTTGTATCTTAAAAATCAAACAACTATTTCACTTTAATTTTTTTACGAAATTATACCGATATGCATTGTTTATTCTTTTAAGAAAACTCTCACTCCATGAGTAAATTCCAAAACTGCGCAAAACATTAAAAAAAATATTAGAAAGAATGCTAATAATTTATTTTCTTCTCGTAGACTCAATCCATATAAATCTAAAATTATAAAACACCGAATAACGCCAATTTTTTCAAATAATTGCTTAATCCAGATTTTTAATTACAAAGAACCATTATGGAATCAAAAACAGACGTATAAAAAAATGCCATTATCTTTTGAACCATGAATATATTTCGACATTGAAGAAAAATTGTAGTTTCTTAAAAACAGCCATATATTCGAAGTAATTTACGCCAATAGAGCTTAGCGTGTATATAGCGATGTTGTATGCAAAAGTGAGACATGACCTCAAGACGCTACGCAAGTGAAAGAGAAAGCGGCGCGAATAAAGTAAGAGAGAAAGCAAGAACACGAAACTACAATATAAACCTTTGGGTCCAAGGAATGAGCTGGAGCGAAAGAGACGAGAAAACGAGAAAACGCCATCCCTATATGTATACCCAGCAAAAGTGCGTATTTTATCGAATCGGTTAAAAATTTGTTTTAAACTGTTTTTTTGCCCCTGTATCTTTATTCGCGAATTTTTTAAGATTCCTATCTTGTAGGGGTTTTAAATTATAGGAAGTAAAAGTTGGTATTTTGAAACAATTTAAAAAAAATAGATTATCTCGCTGAGAACAAATAAATATTGTTTATAAATGTTGAAAGTGTTTGTAAGGCCAGGGAAATTAATGCAGACCTGATTATTACCATATATATGTTTTATTTAATTTGTATGATCAGGAAAAAAGATATTTCTGATGTAAAGATTATATTACGAGTATACCGAAGAGTACTTTAAAATAAATGATATTTAAAAAATCACAATTAAACTTTTTGTTATAGGCTGATAAGTCAATTAACATATAGTTTTTGAACTTTTTTTTGAGAAAATAAATCAAAAAGCTGATTCATTTACAAAGAAAATTTTTTCAAAATCCTCTCAGTTTGATAATTATATAAACATATTGTTATTTAAAATATAACTCTATTTATTAGCATGAAAATGTGCGTTTAATATTTTTCCAAACGGAAAAATTATTTTAAGATTTATAACAATGATTTGGTAAATAGTTACGTAATTACACTTTTTTACTTTCACAAAATGATTCAATTTATTGAAGTAATTTACATTTGTAACTAGTTAAATTTTTACTTAATTTCATTAACAGACAACAATTACAGTTTCCAATAAACATTGTTTCTTTAACTCGTGTAAAACTTTCTTCTTTGAATAAAATAAATTTTTTTAATAAATAAATGTTCCGAAAATAATCAAACTTTCTTTTCAGTGTAATAAATTAGTATATTAATTTTCTTACCATTTACGTTCTATTATTCTTTTGTAAAAGACAAAACCAAGTACACTACAAACTATCTTTTAGTATCAAATAAATATTGTCTTCCGTCAAAAAATCAATTCTTCAATAAATCAATTTCCCAATTAATGAATCTTGGCTATTATTTCACATGTATTGATTGCAAAAGCTCCAGAATGAAAAATTCTCAAAAATCTTAATAACCGTTACTCTACTATCCAAAGCTAATTTCCCTTCCTACTCTCCGTATACTACACAAGTATACACTTGAGACAAAAAATTTCAAAGTATATTGTATTATTATTATTCTTAATACCATTAATGTGTATACGACGTTAAACTTGTACCCCATCAAACGATCCGCGTAAAATCCAATACCTCCACGGTCTAATATTAGCCGATCTCCCAACGCGTATCTAACGCGCACGTCGCGTTCCATACAAAGCGACTGTCTCCGTTGCAAGTGAATAAAAGTGATTTGCGACCGAAAACACTTGCGTCGAGCCAGGGGTCATTCTGCCGGCTCAAAATCATAGTCCGTCGTTTCAACCATAAATTACCCGAGTAAGGGGCAAAGAGACGGTAAGAAACTGTCAGCCGGAGTGTATTGGCCATATGGAATAGTGAAAGAGAGAGAGAGAGAGAGAGAGAGAGAGAGAGCGAGACAGAGAACCGATTGGCAACTGCTGGAGATTGTCGGGAAGAGGTGTTCTCCTCCCATCGATTGCAATGTTTATTACGGGAATGTAGCTATAATCGTAATTTAACTTTTCATCAATTATATACGGTTAACAATAATGCGTTACTGCGTTCCTTGTTAGGCTTTTGTCGCTCGAATAAGTTCTCCTGCCTGTGGTCGTAGTTTGTTGCATTTTATGGCTGAGGTGAATGAACAAGGTGTAAATGTATTTGCTAGAGAATTGCTTCGTTGCAGGATGGATGTATTTGATTGAATTAACAAAAGATAAAGGTGTTGTGGAGCAGAAAATTATTTATTTTGTTGCAAAATTTTTTTCTAAGAACAATTTGTAATTTTTTTTCGAATCGAAATGTGCATTTATTCAAATTACTAGTTGGTAGGCGATTGTTTTAAATACTGTAAATATCTATTGGAACGTAAAAAATATCATTGTTACTTGATTTTTATTAGAATAAAAATATAGTCGATAAAATACTGTTAGTCGGTATTTTTATGGCTTCTGTGAAATATTTTTAATATTGTAATAATATAATCTTCTTATGAGATTTGTAAAATGTAGCTACAGCAATCGATGCGTTTTTATTCAATAATTATAATACAATAAAATATTCTGGCTGAGTTATTACAATTGAAGACATTTGGTTACTGCAAAGGATGAATTTTTAAAAATAATTAAAATACGATGATAATTCAATTTTACTTCATTTCCATATAAATATCGATTGTTACTAAAAATACATTTATTCGATATACGTAAGGGATTGCGAAAATAAAAATGTGATTTTAAAAAACCTGCACTGTAAAGTAAAAAATTTAATTAGCTATTCGGATGAAATTTTTGAACTTCCAATTATTTATTTATGTGTTTAAATTAAATTATTCACGAAATAGCCTTCGCAAATACAAACTGTTTTTTAATATAAAATTAACTCAATTGTTCCATTTATTAATCTTGAACCTTACGAAGAGTGAGTTGTCATGGCAGAGACTAAAAATCGGACAACAAAGCGCAAATTAATAAACAGGTACACAAGCAATATAAATAATACAACTAATTAAAGTTTGGTTTTTTATTCCATCAACTCCCATATTCCCACATCCAAGAACAGTTGTACAACAGTAGTCCATCTAATCCCTCGAAGCAAGTCATGGAATTATACGAGTTATACACGCGCGCTCTTTCGTCGATTTCGAGTGTCGAAAATGAAAATTGAGTGCGGTACAGCAGACACACTTGGACCATACAGCGACCGATCGCTTCTCTCTTGTCCTAAGTGAATTAAGTGACTCGCGAGAGTAGTGCCGTATCATTAGTGCTAGCCCCGGACCAGCCATTACCTTCGAACCACCTCCTACTACATCTCTCAGCCTTTACCACGCCATAGCTTGGTCGTTGCTCTAATTTCCTATATAGCCTTGAACAGATACCCCCGTAGTGAATTAACCCCCCGCGTATATGTAGAGAAAGATGACGCAATCGCGTCTTTTTCTTCGATTGAACGGATCGGACTCGGTGGAGTGTGAACTCGGTGTGTTTCGGCAGATGGTGCTGGGATTGAATATGCTTTCCATGGATTTAAGTGCAGGCGGTTTATTGGAAAAGTGAGTGGAGAATCGCATTATTGCGAGGCAGGGGTTCGATGTTTGGACGAATTATTATTAAAAACAATAATTATTTATTAACAGACTATTGCGAGGAGGAAGGTAGGGTTTGTTGCCTCGACCACTGATTATGTGAAACATAATAATTATTTTGAAGTAAAAATTATTATTACATATTATTAAATAATCATTCAATAAGATCTACCAGAGTTTCATGTTATCATCATTAATACCCAGAGAGATAAGATTTTTTTGGATGTTCAAAGTGTCCACAATAGAAAAGGGTTATTAGTTAATTTGTATTATTTTTAATGAAATTAAATCGTTAACACCACAATAACTCCGACACCAATCTCATTATAAAATTTTAACAATTCTCAAAAATATCTTCACTTCTGTTTACCAACTTCAGTATACCTACCATACGACGCGTACAAATCTCGAAACAGATGTGTACCTAATTTCCCTGTCAAATGTAGCCAACAGCGATCTCTCGTTCTCTCGATCGCTTATTCCTAGACAAAAGCTCAATCAAAAAGATTAGTCCGCAACAGCACTATGCACACTTACGACGCACTCGATAAACTTCAGGCCACCACTGTTTATGCACACGCGCAGTTCCATAATGAAATTAGCACCGCGTCGCACTCGAACCCTCGGACAGCCTCCTATAAAAACACACCGATCGAGCCCCAACAGTCGAACAAAAAAAAAATAAAATAAAATAAAAGTCGAGCGAAGAGTCAATTCGCAACAGAGACACATGAATGCCTAGTGAAAGGCCCAACGCGTGTTTGCTCATGTGCGCGAGTGTTTTCCTACCAAGTCCCTTGGAAAAGCATAGCGCTGAGTAAGAGATAAAACTCATCGTATATATATATATATATATATATATATATATATATATATATATAGACCACTCAATGCAATTGCTCTGGAGTATCGGAAACGCGAATTTCTGGCGTCCTTTTATCGACGATAATATAATTATGAGCTTCGATGCGATTTCAAAGGACTTGTATATACAGTGTCTCTGGCATATTTACAGGTCAAGTTATGTGAAGAGAGAGACGGAGACACGTCTATTTGCAATAATTTCTGGATCATCAGGGAGGTTTTTTTTTACTAATAAATACGAGGAGGAATCTTACGTGAAAATACTTTAAATATCGTATGTATAAGATACAATTAATTTCTATACCGTCTTTGAGTTGAATTCAAATTTTAAAAAGCACAGAACAGAGCAAAACAATTTATGAATACCATTATTTTATTGAAATTTTAATTAGATATAATAATTGTATTGTTTATATATTTAATTCTCAAGTTTTAGATAGTTATATCTTTAATTTAAGCTTTGTTACACGTCATTAAGACTCTTCGATGACCACTAGTATATCATTATTAAAAACTCGCTCTATGTAAGGTTCAAATTGAATACATATTTTTATACATTCATTAAACCGTGAATTTCAGTCAATTTGAAAAATTTCAGGATTTAAGTTGGCATAAAATGCATAAAATGCCAACGTAATAAAAAATGTTGACTCTTCGAGGAAGCATTTGTCACTAAAGATTCAAAGGATCCTTAAGAAAGTGTCTACGAAGACCACAACTTTTATTTCCGACTGGAAATCTGGATAAGTCTTAAGAAACTCTTATTTTATGATACTATAGCTTCAGAAATACGACTGGATTTCTGAAAAAATCGAGACTTGCCTTTTTAAAAAATAGTTTGTCATTTAAGTAAATATTTTCAAAATAGAGGTATTCTTAAGAAAGCTGCTCGTGAATTCTCGAAAGCGCAAACATTTTCAACATTGGAAAATTCGTATAAATGGGCGAAACCGAAAGTACGCACCTGTTGTTGAATTTAAAGAAAAATATTGAATGAAATTTTTTTAATAGATTCTCTTTCTGTTAAATGTATTAAATTTTACGAATAATCAAACGCTGATAAACAGAAAAACAGTTTAATCTTGAGGCATTGTTGCACTAACAAATCTAAAAATTTTGTTAAAAGATCTTTCTAAAAATTTTACTCGGTTCAGTTATTTAACAAATCATACGTTTGAGAAAAATGGATTTTTAAAAATTAAAAATAATTAAATTAGGATCCAAGAGCTGCGGAATATATTATACAATCTATGGACCGTCCTTTTGCAAAATCTTCTACAAAATGATTAAATTCAGCATGCAAGGTTATTATACAGAAATTTACTTTGGATTCATCATGTGACCTAATAATTGGTTTTTATAACTTTTAAGTCACGATAAGTTGAGAATTTGCTTTATATATGTATATTCATCAGTAATAGATTTGAACAAGATATTTCCGGTACAAGCTATTTTGGAGCTTGTATTGTCGAGCAAGGACGCGGCGGTGGTGGTTATCAGATAAGGGCGGTTACGGCGGTGTAACATTTGCTGCTTACGAAATAGCACATCGCTAAGTAATCCTGATCAACATAAAGTACATATAACTATCAGCCGACCTAAAACGTTACTACTTCGTCAATTGTGGGCTTGGTGTGCCACATATAGATAAAATGTTATATAACGTTTCAAAAATATTTTTTTTTTCTTAGATGTATATTAAAAAACGTTATTTAATAAGATATACCAGAGGATGATATTGTCAAGCTGTGCATAGATATGGTTTTATTTTTTATATTTTTCCTCCCTAATTCTGAAAAAATTATTGGTTGAAAGTATCATTTTCAAAGCCCAATTAAAAATTCGACTGGAATTTAGTATAAATATTGAATGAAATGACAGTAAATGTTTGTTTCATTTAAAATTTATTTACTCAATTGAACTATATGTATTTATTGAATTAAAAAAAATTATTTGCCTAATAGTTACATGTTAAATTTGAATAAATAATCACTATAATTTTGAAAGACACAACACAGTGTAAGAAACAATACAGTGTAAGAAATATTTTTAAAATAACTTTAGTTGCAAATAAATATCATTTAAAACAAAAAAAAAAACATTTTTTAGCAGTAGATATTATAAAATCAAGTGTACAATAGTTGTATCGTAATCCCTAGGACAATCTGACAAAGAAAAGCACGAACCCTGTCTAAGCAGAATATAATTTTTTTTATTATTCCCTAATCACTGATCCTCACAGCACCTTATCATCGATCAATTCGCGTATTGCACACGTTCTGATAAAATATTGCCTCCTAAATAATAAAGAAAAAAATCATATTTCTATATTTTAGCAAAGCGTGAAAACGCAATAGTGTATTTAGAAGTGCCACGGCACAGCGAATGAATACTCTACAATTTCACCGACAATATAGCCAAACTAAAACTATCCTCTATTCTAGAACAATGCCAGTATCTTCTCATTCCTCTATAGTTTCCGACCAGTATTCCAGCTCGGTCATCAGTCTCTATACTGTTATTTGGAGAATTCACCGGCTACCTACACGTATACACACATGCACGTAGAGTACAAATGAATTAGACGCGTTCGTAAAGCTGTATACATCATTTCCGCTACTTTGGCACTTGTTCTTCTATGCCTATACAGAATAATATACCTATACCTATATATATGGGTTATTCTCCGACAGATTGACTGGTCAACGATTTTTTTTTCTTCGCTGTATGTTTAAATGACTCTTTGGTACTGTATCCACATTCACGAATTTTTTTAGATTTTTTTGCACGAAGGTCCATTAAGTTACAGGCATTTTTACTATTTTTGGAGTTTCTCAAGTCCAGTCCAAATTTCCAGTTAGAAATAAAGCTTTTCAGATCTTCGAAGGCATTATACTTTAAAAAAACACTTAACTTTGTAATAATATTATTTTTTACAGATATTTAAAGTCAGGGTAGAAATAAGAGTAAATTTACCGTAAAAATTTTCCGTTTGTAACTTCAGTAATTTTGTAGCTAAAGACATTTTAATCATGACATAATTTGACCATATCAATTTGACACTGATATAGATAGTTTTGTAGTTAATAAAGGCAAAATATTAGCGAACAGTGTTGAAAAAGGATTTAAAATTATTTACAAGAATGAAAATATTTGACATATATATTGATAGCATGTCGCTTTAGGATATATATACACACAGACGTAAGAGTACAAGAGTCACGCGCAAAAAAATCTGACAATGGCGTATCAGCGGCAAACTCGACGAATCAACGGATGCAAATGTTGTTTTCCAAAAATTAAACGAACTTTGTCAGGACTGAAATAGACGTCCAATTCGAATCATTCTTCCGTGACAATGAGAAGTTAATTTTCTGCGTTACCGTTGATTTATTAAAATGTGAAACAAACGCGACTGTGGTTATAAACGAAATGAATTTTCATTTCGTATAAGTTAAAGACACCGAGTACAATGAAGGGGTTACTCTATCCAGAAGCTCAATTATTTGACGGCACCGCACGTAAACACGAACATCGAGTGAAAAGAGGACAGTTTAACTTACGCATATTCGATGTAGGGTGAGCCCGAACAAAGGATTATTTTCTCCTGATAATTTCTATTTTAGAATCTGACGTTGAATTGGGTACTTGAATGGTGTTTACTCAAAAAGGAGGCCGATCGATTTCATCATATTCGCAGGAGCTCTTTTCGTGTCAAAAATTTAATGATACTTAGCTCGGTTTGTATTTTCGCGCCACGAAAGAGCTGTAATTCAATAACACGTAACGAGCACGTCTTGAATAACAACAAATTTTAACCTTTTCAATGATGATTATAGATATGAAACGGTTGAATATTAAAATCTCACGAACTATGACAGGATGGAAATCAACTTTTTTCGATTTAGTTTTGAGAACTTAGTTTACGAAACTTCTTAGGAATATATGTTTACTAGTGGTAAGTGAAATTGATTTTGAAAATTATAACCGATTAATCATATTTAAAACTGAGATATTGGTGTTAACAGATTTCTCGACAGTGTACTCAGACTGGATGTGAATGTAACTTACACAGCAATAGAATTTTTTTCTGAATATAAAATAATATAATACGAAAATGTACAAATCTGTACAAATACCAACGTAATACAACAAAAAACGTTTGGGAATACATAATGGAAAGCAACATTTATTTTGTATTTTTGCATGTCTAACGCTAAAGTAATACGATAATTTCACTGAGACCAACTTTATTAACAATGCACTTCCACAATACAGAATTTATTTCCACAATTTTCAACGGAACATTAGTCAAAAGTGAAATCCACTTGTCAGAACAAAAAAATCTTCGTCATTTGACGCGTCACCGTGACTCCCAACGCTCTAATTACTGTCACAATGAAAAGAACAAGGTGTGTAACATCATACGCTGTCCAGCGATCTCGTCTCTCTTCTCTTCTTTTTCTTGAAAAAAAAAAGAAAAAAAAAGTCATCTCATTAGGTCGACGAGCATATATACACGTGTGTGTACGTGCGCGAAAAAAGACGCATGGCTACACAGAGCTCGCGCGTAATGTAACTCCATTTACGTCTCTTAATCACGACGCTTGCGAGCGCATTACGTATACTCTCGTGCTTAATACCAAACATTTTATTTAAGCTTGCGAGGGAGCATCGTAGGGTCAGCAGCTTTTAGTATAAAATAATGTAAGGGCATTACGAGTCCCGAGAGAGAAAGACACCTTACCCTTCTCCACCTCTTCCTTCTCGCGAAGCCGAGAGTCTCCGGCTTTGTTTTCTCTTTTTCGCCCCCTTCCAGGGCTGAATTATCGCCGTAATTATGCCGTACATCATAAACATCACGTCTCGCAGGCGCCGCCGAGGAATTAGTCGGGTTATGAGATTTTCCCGCTTGTGCGCGTATGATGGAGTTATTTATTAGGATAACAAAGGGGCTTTGCGTGCAACGCCGAAGAGGTGTATATAAGGGAAGAAAGCTTGCTAGTCGGAGGTGTCTCTCGCGCAGTTCAGTCAATGGAAATCTTATAGCAGATACTTTGTTTTAATAATTCTTATGCGTTTGAACGGTTGGGATTAGTTTTTTGACGAAGTGCGCGATTTCGATCTTGTTGTCTCGGAATTGTTCTCGTGAATAATTAATGCACCGAGGCGAGATGTTTATTCTAGTGTATTATAATAGTGAAAGAGCTGGTTTTGCGTATGAAATTTCAATTTAGAAGATTTCTTTCTTTACTGTCTCTACCTCCGTCGGATCATTATCTGAGACTTTACTGACTTAACGTTTTAAGTTCTGAAATATTACGGAAGTATATCATGGCTTTACACTGTTTTTTTCGTTGAGAAATTATAATATGTCTGCGATCCTAGCGGACGGTGAGAGAGTTAAAAAACATGGCGTCTGTTCATTGTTTGTCACGCGTATAATGCATTACAAAAAAACGTTTGCTGTACTTAATAAGAAAATTTGTGAATTAAAAAATAAAATTTTGATTTCAAAATATTTGGATGGATCTAAAAATATGTATAACCCGTCAAAAAATTGTAACTTCTTTTAGAGTCACCATGCGTTACTATCATTTGAATATTTCGGTCTTCAATCATCGCCCGAATTCATGGAATTACAATGTTACAGTTTCAAAGAAACATTTTTTTTTCAAAACCATATTATTTAAAGATCAGTTTCATAAATCTATAAAAATACTATAAATACGATATACTTCGCAAATCTTCTATTAAATATCCAAATTTTTTGCTCACATAAAATCTCGATTTTTTCCGACGTAAAAAACAATTACGATGCCATTATCACTCGCTATTACATCCAAAAATAACCTCGCACATAAGAGCCCTTTCATGTAGCATTAAAAATTACACTAGTGAATACGATGGGGGTATAGAGTTTCGTAATCGCGTAGATGCGCGCGTTAACCCTTGACGAGTAACCCGAGACAGTCTAACAGTATTTCTCCTCCCGAACAATGCTTAATGACGAGTCGAATTTGAATCCATATAGAGCACGCCTATAGCCGAGTTATTCACATCAATGTCCGACTCATTACCGAGAAGAGGAACCTAAGCGGATAGAGAGAAGCTTATCCATCCATCATATCTCTCTCAGATGTATTGTTATTTCAAAAGTTGGCTTCATTTCATATTTTGAGAATGTTTAAGGTGTGTAATGCACCTTATAGAAGATAGAACATAATTTCACTATTCAGAACTCGATTGGACCAAGAAAAATCAAGGTTGTCCATTAAGGTGCAAGATGCCATTAAGTGCGGGTAGCTAAAATTAAAATTTCTCAGTATATTACTACTAAGTTTGAGCTTAACTCATCAATCGGTTGTTTTTGAATATTGCCGTTAGTGACATTTATATTTGTTAAGTCAGTGAAGGAACGAAACTCTAGATCTCTTCAATCACAGTTAAATCTTAATAGTGACCTAGCAGGAATTGCTGGTACTGGAATAACTGGCCCAATGTTTGTGTGCCAGATTTGAACCAGAGATAAAACTGTGCAACGGTTGAATAGTGCACACCAATACTGGCACAGTACTGATACAATATTGGAAAATGACTGGTTTCTAAGTATGGTCCAATCTTATCATTCCAGTATTGGCAGCCATATATCAATGCTGGGCCATTGGTTAATTGCTATTAAGGTAGAGTAATCGTTAATTGGAACAACATTATTAAACATATTTTTGGATAAACATTTTATTCACGTGTGACAAGATACCTTAATGTGAGGAAATTACAAATTTTAATTAGTTTATTGCATTCTTAATATACTCAATATACACATTGAGGTTGTAGATATGTACACCTTAGATTGGAGATTAGCTTTACAGTTCCTAAGATTGTGGATTACTCACTCTCAGTAAGATTCAAAGTGAATTCGCAATAATACTTGTTGTTAATAATAAATAATATTTTTTATAAAATAGAAAAATGATTTAAGATCTTTTTTTTCAAAAATCTTGGTAGACGGCATAGTTATAAAGTAGTATAACATTTTTTTAAATGAACTATCTAAAGATTACAATGAATCTATATATAAAAAATGTTGAATTCTAATTAGTCTCATCAAAAGTCTCTCGCTTCCTTAAGCATCAGGGTTGACATTTGCCAATGAAAAATTATCACCATAATTTCCTTTTAATTCAATTAAAATTATTTGATTAAAAATTCTTCAACAACCACCTTTTAATAGTCTTATAATACTACTTACTGTTACATTTCATAGAAATTTTTTTGTTATCATAGGTTTCAACATTACATAGACACGAAGCAGGTAGTGTAAGCACTGTACATTCTGTACAATAGAAGCAATAAAAGTATTTTTTTTTATCCAACCACACCGATGCGCAAAATCAACGGTGTATCAGATCCGCAGCAACACTGGCAATTTCAACTTAAACGTTGTACGCAAGAATCCTTTTTTTTTCTATTCCAACTGTTATTCCGCCTTATCTATGATTACGGATACGTACTACTTTCGCGCTCTCTTGATTGCAGAGTCTATACGCAGGGAACGAAAAAAAAATGCGGAGGCACATAAATTGCGATGAAATTAGATGGAGAGAGAGAAAGAGAGTTTGTACTGTGTAGCGGTGTGTATATAAAAGAAGAGAAGGCGCGCGCACATGTCGAAACGAAAATCAATGTTTGCACGCGCGCGGTGAGTTCCGTAAAGTGGACTCTGACGAATCGAGTGTTTTCTTTGCGGACACGCGAATATGTGGAATAGAATCGAGTATCCATTGAGAAAAGGGTTGAGGAAGGATAGCGAAATGAATGTTGTGTATCTTTTTTTTTGTTACTAATTATTTTTCTGAGATACAGGAAGAAGTGGTGGTCTTCTTGTGAAAGATAAGTATCTGTTAATTCCAGCGAAGTTTTTGTGTACAAAGCATATTTTTAATAACTTTTTTAGTTTTATTTCTACGTCGGTATAAATTCTTTTTCGACTTGTAATACGCATGATGCGCTACACACGTGCGAGGCAGAAAAGACACGTTGGTTTAAAATAAAATAAAATTTACAAAAAAGGCATAACAAGTCTATGGTTTTCCTTTAATTGACATTTGGCATCATTAGTTTAACCAATGAATATACATTTTATTGGTCTAAAGAATTTGTTGTAATATAGACAAATCTCAGTTTTGATCAACCGTTGCTAAACGGTCAAAATGAATAACATCATACGTCTGCAGAAGACGATAACATCAACTTCTGGTAACTCAGATAAAATAATGTTTTTTAATACTCGTTCAAAAAAATGTATCATCCTAAAAACAAAAAAAAAGCATTTCGTACAAGAACAAGCTTATATCTGCTTGGAACAAAACGTTAATCCAGCCGTCAACCCATTACATTTATCGGAGCCTAACAATCAACTCAGAATCCCAAAACAATGCTCAATCACCTCTAAGCTCGCAATGGTCTCTCTTCCCCAAGCTCTTAATCTCCTCCACGTAAAGAAACCACGAGTATATGCACTGAACTCACGCAGTTCTCAATGGAGTAAGAAAAGTGAAAAAATGCCAGGAACACAC
The DNA here is from genome assembly GCA_018906985.1 of Apocrypta bakeri. Lineage (NCBI taxonomy): Eukaryota > Metazoa > Arthropoda > Insecta > Hymenoptera > Pteromalidae > Apocrypta > Apocrypta bakeri. The sequence continues at coordinate 4,153,721 of JACCIA010000005.1, forward strand.
GTGTGTATATATGGGGTATTCTATGTTAAGAGAAAAAATTCTGATAAATCTTTGGTAAAAATTCCGTTGTTCAATCATTGACCAAATTCTCGTGAAATGTTACAGGTACGTTTTTAAGAAACATGAGAAACTCATATTTTATGATATAATAGCTGATACGATAACGTTATTTCTAGTTGATTACGATAGTCGATTCGTAGATATAGACCTTCATGATACTATTGTATTGAAACAAGGCATTTTCATGAATTTTTTTATGTTGATCGAGACACCCGATCAAACCTTGTCAAAACTAAATTTCAAGACATTGAAGGAACAAGAGATTACTATAACTACAGCTTTGAAAATATTTGATCAGTATGATTGAATAATTTTAGAACAAAAGTCCTCAAAAAAAAAAAAACAAATAGAAGATCATGCCTTGCATCATTATAAAAGTGTCAACAAAGGTCTCGATTTTCGCAAGAATCAAGTTATATTTCTAGATAGAAATAAATCTATCGTATCATAAAATATGAGTTTTTCAAGAATAGTCCAGTATTCCAGTTAGAAATAAAGCTTGAGATCTTCGTAGACACTTTTATAATGATCCTTTGTGTTTTTAGTCAGAAATATGTTCCTGAAAAGGTAGAATTTTTCAAAAATAAGCATAAAATACCAACTTTATCATCCTGTACCTTAAGAAAACTTCATGAAAAAAATCCACAAAGGTAGATACAGCTCCGAAGAACAGTTTAAAAATATTTGGTAGAAAAATAAATGTTTGACCGGTCGATCTGTCAGAGAATCACCCATATATAGATATACCTATTCCAGATATATAGAGTGAAAAAAGCACATCGTCTATGCATATATCGCAGCCACAAGGGAGTCGCTCGCTCAACACAATGGACACATTGGTAAGTGGGCATAAGAAAAGAGTAAGAGAGAGAGAGAGAGAGAGAGAGAGAGAGAGACAGACGCTCTATGACCGTAAAAGTTAGCTGGTAGTAGAGCTTTTTGCACGAACGTCATCTGAAGGGTTTGCAAGGCTTCGAGAAAGATATACGTGCATTATGCAGCAGCCGACCGTTTGAAGTCCCACTTTCGCGCCCTGGACGCTAAAATCCCCTCTACACTTCGGCTATAGTATCGTGAGTATTATGCAGCTAGTGTGCCTTTATATCCTTTGTCTTTGCCGAAGTCGCGTAAACAAGTGCGTTTCTGTGTCGGGATCTTTCACTTTTTTCTTTCTATCCTTGGCAGTTTTAATGTCTTTTTGCTTTTAGTCGGATGTGAAGATTTTTTTGTACTTTTTTTATAACGCAGAGGGTCGAATTCATAGGGAACTACTTTGATTCGTACACGACGGCCTTTTCGTAAGAGTTTGGAATTTTTTTTAATATTCCCGTGAGGTTTCTCGAATTTTTTTTACACTTTTCTGTAAGTAATCTACTTATTTAGAAGGTAGATTTTTTTTCTTATAGAATAAGGTAAATTAAAAAATTAATTACCGCTCTGAAACAAATTAATCATTACTTCTGTAATATGATCATAGTGTTATATATTTTTTTTAAATTCTTTTAATAAAAGCAATTTTAAAAAAATGAATTTGGTGCAGAAGAACCAACGTCAATTTTATATTTATCAGTACATAATTTAAATAATAATAAAACGAGAAGGACTCGCAGACATAGTATTGTAAAAAATTTTAATGCGATAACAATTTTAAAGCGAGTTAAAAAAAACTTATTTGACAGTCACGACAATGTAGATAAAGCTGTATTCAGTTTGTGTAAAAACGGTTGAACATAAGAATTTAAGATTAGTATGTTTAACATCACTGACAGTTATGTTCGCTTTCTCGTAAATAAACTATTATTTAGCAACTTTTAATTCCTAAAATCATTGGACTTTAACTTCTATTGAATATTGACAGTTTTTGAATTACATATAATAAAGGAAATTAAAATACACACTCTATAATTTTATAATATTTTTCGTAGGTATGCAAATCCCTTACTATCTTCATATCTGCATTGGGGACTAGTAATTTTGTTAACAATATCGATAAGAAATTCTAATACTCATGAAATAGGTATGATACTCCCTGATACATATTTAACCAGAAATTGGCCAACCGTTGGTCAGCTGTATACAACAGTTGGCCAAATTATGGCGTACTTTATATCAGAGTTGTTTATATTCCATTTGTTACAGATAATCAGAATGTTTGTTCATCGCCGAAATGTCTGGATGCAGGTAATTATGTATAATCGATTCGATCAGGATCTATACCATTTCTATAATCAATACTGATTCAAATATTTCAGCATCTTTAATCAGAGAAAATATAGATGAAAGTTACAACCCTTGCAATGATTTTTACAAATTTGCGTGTGGTGGGTACAGCAAAAACGATACTGTTTCCACGAGTAAGCACCGATTGACGGCACTTACCAAACTGAATTTTAAAGTTGAGATAGCTATCAGAAAGCTTGTCGAAGAACCAATCAAGTCAAATGATCAAAAGATTGCTAAATTAGTAAAAAATTATTATTATTCTTGTTTGCATGAAAGTAAGTTTTAAATGTTTAAACTTTTTATATAATTGATCTATGTACATGTACAGTAATGTTTTTTGTGGTCTTTACTCTAGATGAGGAATCAAAAAATAAAAGCTTAACATTTCTAAATGACATCATTACAAAATTTGGAGGATGGCCAGTATTAGTTGGTGACAAGTGGAATGCCAGCAAATTTGATGCTTTTACAGTCGATGCCAAACTTCGTCAATTCGGATACAGACCAACAAGTATTTTTGTTATATCTGTGTTTCAAGACATCTTCAATTCTTCGAGACGTGTGTTGCAAGTAATGAGAATCATAAATTTTAATCTCTTATTGATTGTTTAATCAAGTATTTATAATATATTTTCTTATTGAAAGATTGATCCACCTGATTCAAAACTCGGTCCTGTGTATTTGGAATCTAAGTTTAACGATTCTGGTATTGAATCTTACTATCAGTATATGATCGATGTCGCCGTAATTCTTGGCGCTGACAGAAATCGCGCGACAACAGAATTGAGATCTGTTGTTGAATTTGAAAAACGAATTTCCAACGTAAGTAATATCAGAATGAATATTCATTTAACTAGAAAATTGATCAATACTCGTTTTGGTGATGTTGACGAAAGACAGAACATGGATCGTCCTTTCGAAACAATCGAAACAGGGACCAGAGTTGCATAGACCAGTAGAAAAAAAATTTAATTAGTAAAAAAAATTCCTGCTTAATTATTTCAATAAATTATGGTATAATTTTTTGCCAAATGTTCGCCAATGAGTTGGTCGAATTGTGGTATGATTCTTTTCATGAAGTACATTTTCGAAATAACTTTTATCAATTCAGATTATACCCAACTCTCCAGTGCCTGCACATAGTCTCATCATTCTGACAATTAAGGAACTACAAGAAAAGCTACCGATCGTCTCTTGGCTGGACTACATCAACCACATAACAGAGTCTACAGTTCACTTTACAGCTTCCGATAGCATAGGCATCTCTAGCGTGAAGTACGTGGAATCTCTCATACATTTGCTTCGCGATACACCAAAAAAGATAATTGCCAACTACATGATTTGGAATATGATCGAGGAATCAGGTCCCTACTTGACGGATGTAATCCGCGAACGTACTTTGGACTACCAGTGGGGAGTATCATTCGCGGCTGTGCAAAAAATATCAAAGTCCATGTAAGCAATTCAAATTATTTACAATTTCGCATAATTTGTATGGAATAACAATACCTGATTCGTATGTTTGCAGTAACTGGCGCTATTGCGTCATGGGGTTGTTAACCGAGAACTCTGGTTTAATGGTAGGAGTTAGTTCCATGTACATTAGGAAACACTTTAATAATCACACAAAAGAAGTTGTCGAAAATATGGTTACTTCCATTGCTGATGGACTCGGCGATGTCTTAAAAAATGTATAATTATACTTTGCTTACAAAACCTTAATAAGTGAATTAAAACTTCATCTGCATTTACAGATCACGTGGATAGACTCAGCCACGAAAGCCGTGGCATATCAAAAAAAAAATATGATGAAACACATCGTGGGTTATCCTGATGAATTACTCAACAACGAAGTCTTAGACAACTACGTAAATTCTCTTTCTCTAGATCCGAACGAATATTATCAAAATTATTTGAGGCTGCAACGTTTCCATTTCGATTTCGATTTGAAAAGTCTGATGAATTCGTCGGCAGTTAGCTGGGTCTATTTCTCGGATTCGACTATCGTGAATGCATACTATTTAACCATAAAAAACAGTATAAGTAAGCTTTTTTAAATCCAAATGTAAGATCCATTATATATATATATTTTTTTTTAATTGGTATTTTACAAACAGACATACCAGCTGGATTACTTCAACCTCCATTATTCGACCCTGGATGGCCGGCTTACATTAAGTACGGGAGTATAGGCAGCATCATTGGCCACGAGATAATGCATGCTTACGATAAAATCGGGATCGCATTTGACGAGACGGGTACCATAAAATCTTGGTTGTCCGACAGCAGCAAAGAAGAATACAATGTTCGGGCTCAATGTTTTATTTGGCAGTACAGCCACTTCAAGAATGAAGAGTTGGGATTAGAGGTGATAATTTTTTATTAACGTACTGTATATCGCCACGATCTTAGGAACTCTTCATGAAATTGGAAAAAAAACAATTATGTTAACTTACAAAAGGACTTACAAAAGTGATTGACCCCCTTAATATTTGGACGCTTAAAAAGAACAAGCCAATTAAAGAGTAAAAGACGTACTATTTAATAATAATTTAAACTGCCTGAATTGACTGATCGTTGAATTGTTTTTTTTTTCGAATTACATTTTATTATTTAAAATTAAAAATAAAATAATAAATTCACAAGACAGGATTTTTTTATATACTTTTAAGAACAAAGGTCAGCTTTGTAATGATATTATATGGTTTCATACATGAGTTACAGGTGGTCCCTTCATATTACCAAATATAAATAAAAAATCTCAAAAAGATACAAACGAAATAAATTTCTACAGGTTCATGGCGCTGCTACGTTAGCAGAAAACTTGGCAGACAATTTCGGTGCGTTGATAGCCTATCGCGCCTATGAAAATTGGGTAGAACGTCACGGTGAAGAAGCATCACTGCCCAACCTGAAATATAACCCGAAACAGTTGTTCTGGATTAGCGCAATGAATTCGTTGTGTAACAACGATATGGTTATTCCTGATTATGCGCACACGGCGGATGTATTCAGGGTTCAAGGCATAGCGATAAATTCTCGCGAATTTGCAACAGCTTTTAATTGTCCAGTTGGTACACCTATGAATCCCAATAAAAAGTGCGAAATTTGGTGATGTGTAAATGTTGGATTGTTAAAAAGATTGTATATTTCGTACACTTTGTTCAATTTGCCGACATGGTAGAAATTTTTAAATTTTAAATTTGTCTCAATAAGTTGAATTTTTATTTAAAAAAAAGATCTTTATTTGATTGAATATTCTCGGAATTTTACACTTGAAGAAGAAAAATTTCTTTCAATTTCCATTTATTTTTGAAGTATTGAGGCTTTTTTTCTTTTTTAAAATTCCTACTGCGTTTACCAATTTTGTATGAGCCATTCCAAAAAGATAGAGCTCGCTTAATAAATCAATAATAATAATTTGATAAAATAGACATATTTTCTTTAAAAGAAATTTCACTCGTCGATATCTTTTTACCCCGTTATGAAGCTTGCTCTCGATTGATATCTACATTTTAATCACATCTCAATTTTTCCTACAAGTTAAAAGATTCAAATTAATCATTCTCTGATAGATTGAATAAAGCTATCATTTGACGTGAAGTTAATTCACAAATTGTTGAGATTTTTGTTGTTACTTTCTTTATGATGAAATGAATCTTGATTTTTTTATGTTGACACCAATGATCGAACCTTTATGAAACTGAATTTGAACACTTGGATGACTTTGGTGTTATTATTGTCAAATAGTATAGTGATTGATTAGTTTGGACAAACTGCTCAGTTTCAAAGAAGATATAATAATGTCCTTGTATTTGTAGCAGTTTAGGTCATTAAGTATTAGTCATATCAATTACTAGATAAATTTATTTGTAATTAGAAAAAAAACTTCTTTCTCAAGCTAAGACTTTCACAGATACTTTTTTAATGATACAAGCATCTTCATCGTCATCGAACCATCTCAAAAATGAATTTGAAGACCTTAATGATTTAGGTGATTGGTATAATCTACACCTACAGGTTTGTAAATATTTCGTCTGTAAAATTAAATAATTTCCTGAGGACTTAGAATGTTTCAAAAATAGGTATCATTCTTTATCCCAACTAATATCCCAACTAATATCCCAACTAATATCCCAACTTTGATGTCCTGTAGCTTAAAGAACCTTTATGAGAATTCAGCAATGTAGAAGTACAGTTCAAAGAAAAGTTAAAAATTTTCTAGAAAAAAAATTTAACAGAGAATGGCCCATACATATACTTCTATAGTAATATATATAAAACCTATTCATACATCTATGGATCATCGCAATCCGTTGAAAATTTTTACGAGAAAATGAAGAATTAACATTTAAAATTATTTTTATTTTAAAATTTTTTTATAATAAGCATAATCCACTTCATTCACATAAAAAAATTCTATTCAGTTCCCGAATTTCACGCAAATACATCCTCACTTTTTCCTTCTTTTCAGAATTCACATCGGCACGGAAAATAAATATATACATATACACGTTCACTTACTCGAATAAACGTATATAGGTATATAAGGACAACCGTGTTGCAACTGAATGGGCATCGCTACGCTCCAGATTCACTACTCTTCGAACCAATAGGACTTCCCTTTACTTTTGTTGAACTATTTGGATTAAGCTTCCTTCTCTTCTACACTTCGTCGAAGAGTCGTTTGAGTGTACAAGTAATTTAGATCGTTTATGGGATTCGAAATTTTGTAATCGAGCTTGCAGGATCGAGAAATTGAGTAACTTATGAATTTGAATTTTTACCAAATTTGATGAGTAATGATGTTATCACACATATTATAATATGCATATTAAGTTTGTAGGCACATAATATAAGCAACTATTTGAATTAAATTGCATATTGCTTTTTTACTATTTATCATTTTTTAACTGATTGGTTCATCGAAACATGTTTTAATTAGCTGGTTTTGAATCCCCTTTTGGAACTGACTGGTTCTTTAAATCGATTTTTAACTGATTGGTTCTTTAGATCTTTTTTGAACTCTGGTTCTTCAAACATTTTTGAACTGGTTGGTTTTCAACCCTTTTTTGAATTGACTGGCTCTACAAGATTTTTTATACTGGTTGGTTCGTCCTCAAGGGGTCGATAGTGTTTACACGAGGAACAGGTACAGATTGCGTTAAATAAAGCTCAACAGAATGTATTTAAGTCCACAGTATAAAGCGTAATCTTGTAGTCGCTAAACTAAACATCCAAGGCTGTAAATGTACAATCAATTGTTTCAGATTAAGCTAAAAACAAATATTGTTAAAATAGACCAAAATTTATTAAATTTCAAATACTCATTTGTTTGGATAATCCTAGAAAAATATTGTTTAAAAAGAATTTGATTGATGTAAATCAATACAGTAATGTAATGAGTATCTATAGAATCAAAGAAAAATTCGTTTTCTTTAAATAATTAACCATCCGTTAAAGATAAATAAATCCCCCTTTTGGTATTTAATAAAAATGATGTCATGTTTATGTAATTAGATTCTTAGGATTATCCATAGAAACGACTTTTCGTAATCAAATACATGTTCAGTGTACAAAATCCAAATACATCTTTTCCGTAATCAGGCTTCTCAAAAACTAATCACTATTACCTTCCTAATCGATGGCATACATTGGCATAAAATAAAATAAAATGAAAACATCATCGCATAAGCAGTCTTTAAAGTAACTCGTACACCTACATAAAAAAGTGCCCCCCGCACAGAAGTGTCCATTCATAAAACAAGCTGAACAGGAAGACGACCATAGACACACTTCTCTTTCTCTCATCATCTAACCCCTTCAGATGATGTCCTTCATAAAGCAGCAACAACAGCAGCCCAACAACTCGCATCCGTAGACGCATCTACCCAATAGCCGTATAGAGCTACTGCAGACCATAAAAACACGCGTACAAGGCGTCTACCACACTACCCACCCATAGAGAGAGAGAGAAAGAGCACCGAACGTTATATACCTTACATGCAAAGCCTTACACGATCCTCGCATTACGCGCACGGCTGGCAATTACTTAACGAGCTTCGGGACCATCTCCTGTTTATTCCTCTTTCCTATGTATATGTATACATTCTATATATATATATATAGATAGATAGATCCACCGTCGACCTCACGTGTGTTATATTCTCACTGCGGATATATATTATAATACGACGATGGAGCACAATGGCTGAGAGGGAGGGCAGTTGGTGCGAAAACAAAAGGCGCACACGTGTGTTATAAAAAGGTAGATCAGCGCGTGGCCGAACGCGAAGCTTGTCTTTTTTTTGGTACAGGGCTTTGTTTGGCACGGACAACTTGGCCTTGCCAAGTATACCTGCGCGCATTTTTTTTTTCTTTTTGATCGAGTGGATGTAATGTTTCGTTGTCGCAGAGAAGTATTATTGTTTTATTTTAATTGGGACGATGAGTGATGAAGTGTCGTGAGTTGTGGGGATTTTGAATTGGTTGCTGAAACATTTCTCGAAGCCAAGATGCAAATTACTGTAAAACTTACTTGCTGTACTTTCTTATCTCGAGTTAGCTGCTGGAAAATGTCCAAGTTTGGAGAAAATATTTCGGGGTAAACCATAGGGCTTCACGAAAAATATTGCCTTGGACTTGAATTGAAATTTTTGATCAGAATAAAAATTAAACTATAAATAATTGATTGACACACTGATAAAAGCGAGTCGCAGTGCGTGATTTACTTCCCTGACGGTTGATGTACGGTTCGCGTCAGTTTGAGTCCGAAAGAGCCGTTGACTTACAAGCAAAAATCGACACAAGTAAAACTAGAATAGACTTTGTTGTAGACATTCGTATTCAATCAATCGTTTTTCGACATCGCATCTCATTGTCAATGTGTCCTTTTCAGTCATGACTTATGCTTATGGTTAATTTCGCCATGGCAATCGTATTAATAAATCTTGGCCTTGAAGATCAAGGTATTAAGACATGTAGAGAATGAAGAAAGTCAAAAGTGGGATAAAAGTCAATTTGAAAATGGTTCGAATGCACTGGAGCTTAGAGTTAATCGAATAATAAAGGCAACACGAAATTCGTTCAGCTGTTTATAAACGTGTTAGTTTACATGTTTGTGAAAACAGACTCTATGCGCAACATTGTAGAGCTGCTGAGTGTCACCTAGTTTTAAGTTTGACCACAATTGAATTGACGCCTCGTGTTCACCGCACACTCACACACGCCATTCTTGTACACGTATACATGAGCATTTTGACTTTCGTATTATGTTTTGACATCGAAATGCTTTGACTTAGTGAACAATAGCTGTGACCGGTAGTGGCCTCGTATTACTACGAGTTGAAGCAGAAAATCAATTTCTTTTTATTTGATAGGGTGAATCATAAAATTCTACGAGAATATCTGTAAGGATTACACAATAGTGTAAGATGTAAGTTTTAAATCTGACCACTTGTTATTTATAAAATAGAAAGTCCAAATACAAAGTTGTAAAAATGAATGTCAAGACTTTAAAGCAGAGTTGTATTGAAACTCTATTTAATCCAAGGCCACTTTATCGCAGCCTTCTTTTGACGAGTCATTCTGAACAGAAAAATTCGTGCACTTCTATTCTACTAGTTTGAAAGTCGTTCATTTGGATAATCTTATTTAAAAGTGCATCGAATCAGGAGTAAAAAATAAATAATCAAATTATTTTTTATCGATCCAACACCATTTCAAAAGTTTCCTCGATGTCAACATCTCAAAATAGCTCTGGTAGCTGGAAAAATCATTTTCAAACGAATTTATTATTAAACTATTAATTAAACTATATAAATTTGATGCTTCCATTGAAAAGTGCGGCCTTGAAAATAGTGGAATAGGTACTGCGCGATTTTTGCTGAGATCTTTTCTAACCGGAATAATCAATCAAAAGAGGATTTCGAAAAAGGCTCTTTGTAACGTTAAAGGGTTACGCAACGTTGACAGATAAAAAAGACTGTACTGAAAAAAAAATTTTCCTATATTTTAGAGAAAAGCAGAATTTTTATTTTAGCATAAAAAATATTTATTTAAAGCTAAAACTATTTTCCATTCGTGAAATTTCTTTTTAAATTCAACAAACAAGTAGACATAACAATTAGATTCGAGAAAATATTATTTTCGAGTCGAACCAAAATTTCCACTTCTATCGTATACCTGTAAATTTTTCTTTCATAACAAAACAAATAAATCAATAAATAAATACATTCGATAGAAAGAAAAGAAAAAAAAAATACGAAAAACTCTCCGAATATTGCCACCCCGAGAAGCAGCTTGCATTTCCCGCTGCAAAAAGTTCCGCATATCGAATCGGTATTCAAGCCTCGTTCGATAAATACCACTAGCACATTTCTACATATATATATATAGACATACGAATATACATATACTCCTTCATTCAATACGCATCGAAATTTACCTTGAGCAAATTTATTTTCGCGATCACTCGCTCCATACACATCGAATTACAAATGGCTCTCGAAGCTACGTCGAGGCAATATAATAATACATCGATTATGCCTAACGTCTCTTGAGTCTCTCTCTCTCTCTCTCTCTCTCGCGAACTCGATAGGCTTTCAGGGACTGCACTCGATGAAAGCACCTGCCGCTCGATATTTGACGTCGCGGCTTTTAGCCACTACCGCGAACGAGCTTTTTCTCTCTTTATAAGAAACTTATCCAGCCGGAGCTCGCATACACTTTATATACATAAGGCTTCTTTTCTCTTTTCCTCGGTAACGCGCGTCTGGAGGTTGAAAAATAGAATCGATAGGTTGCGTGAGATGACAAAGAGGCCCGCGAGACTCGGAGACAGTCAAGCATTGGAAATAGGGAATACTCCTGCAAAAAGGAGAATAAATATATACGTATATATATATATAAGGAATAAGGAGCGGTGTAACCCTTCGATAGAGTCCGACGATAGCGTATATGTGTAAGGGGGTTCGCTCAGACTCTCCGGGGAGTGCTAGAGACGCCCGGACCCTCGGCATCGCAAATGTATTGAATATAAAAGTATCTAAGTAGATAGTTTTTCGAATAACGTACTGCAACGACGCGGGGGGTGGGTTTATAAGACCACGCGAACGCCATCCGAGTGGGTACTGTCTGCCCCTTCTTTCGTTTTTTTTTCTCTTAAGGGGTGCGTTTTCTGTCTGGACGAGCTTTTCTCGTTTTGCGAACGATAGATCTTTGGTACAATTTTTTTTCCTGGTGGAAGACTTGGATTTTAATAAGTTATGTGTGCGAAGGGTTTTTCCTTATATTGAATTTCGTATAGGCGCGAGATTTAGGGTTTTGTTAATGGGGCGTTGGGGAAATGAGGTGTTAGCGGGTGGCGGGACTAACCGAGCTTGCGTAATAGGTTTTTGAAAAAAAGGGAATGTGTATTGTTAGTCTTGATGTGGAAGTCAAGTGTGTTATTTTACTTTGGGTTTGTTGGTTTTTGTGCTCTGAAATAAAAATTCTAAAAAAATATATAAAAATAGTTTGAGTAAAACGTTGCTTACTCTATGTTAAAGAAAATTTGCGCAAATAGATTAAATAATATTTTTTTAAATCTAAAAATATTTGTTAGGAGCAATTAATGTAAATTTAACCCAATATTATTACCGTCAAATTTTTAAATTCAAGCAAATATAATGATTAATTTGAAGTAAATATTTTCCTGAGATTATCCAAAGAATATTTATTTAAATACAAAATTTAAAATGTAAAATTTAAATAAATCCTTTTTTTTAATTCTATAAATATTATTTATTAAGAGTCAAAAAGTTTCATATGAATAACAATTTAGTGTATTTTATCCTTTAATGTCATCAGGACACTCTTTGGTAGTCCTCTTTTGACGGTTTTTTTCTGGTCAAAAATAATCTTGGAAAAATGAGTGCAGTACCAATTCCATTATTTTTCAGGTCGCTCTAATCAATGGTAGCATGTAAAATTTCATAAAATAAACATTTACCTTGAAGAAAAATCGCAGTAGTTCATACAAATATTTGATTCAAAATTGTTCTTGTAACTATATTATCCAAAACTTTTTCAATAGTTTTCTTCTCGGATAATATACAATTTCATAATAATATTTAAGGAACAAAAATATCTTATATTTACCTTAGAATTAGTCAAAGAACGCTTTTTTTAGTGACATCAGTCGCAATTTTTTATCACTTTTGTTTTCGGTATACGATATCATCAGTCTACCGAACTAGGGTAGATTAAAAATTGTTTAATTATTCTTGATCAACAATCATTTAAATAATTCTCAGGAGGATTTACTATTACAAAACTAAACTTTTTTCTTAAAAATGCATTAAAAAATATTATCTAATAAGACCTACAAGAAGTTGATGTTATCATCCTGTGAAGATATATGATATTTTAAATTTTGAATTTGACATAGGCTACAGCTTGCAGAACTTAATAAATTATCAAATTATATTTTATAAATTGATGCCTATTTGTATATTCAATAACTCATTCAAGCATAATTTTATGTTTGATTATTGTTATAACATGAATAAAACGATCTATTTCGTAAGAAATCAAAATATTATAAATTAAGAATGTACATTATTCAACAAACAAAGACAACGTTACGACTTTGAAATTACACCAATCCTTTCCACAATCCAAATTATGGACTATATCGCAATTATAAACAATACGCTTTTCCACCTCGCATCAACACCCAGGGGCCAGACGTTCCCACCCCTTTAAATACTCCCCCAAAACACCCTCGTCGCAAGCCATCAACTCCACCCCCTGGAACCAACTCCTTTTGTCCTCTGTCCCTTCCCGTAAACGAATAATAACCTCGAATTACGAACAACAACACGCGCCTCTATATACAAGGGTCTCTCTCCTCCGCGATCAGCGCCTCGAAAATCATGCGTGCAGAAGCTTTCCATCCAAAGGGGCTGAAAATGCATCGCATACGGATTCCTTCAGCCTTTTACGCGAGGGTGACGAACGCAAACAACGAAAGACCATTCGTAACAGCAAGTGTATATATAGATCTGATCGTCTTTTCGCTGCGGGATTATGAGTCCGTTGATATATATCGTTTTATGGCTGTATATATATGCACACGTGTACGGATACGAAGAGTTGACTTCTTGGACTCTCTCGGATTTCTCGTTTTCGATGGATTTAATGGTGTTGGGGTTGCGACACGTGTCATTCGAGTTTTTCTGTTTTTCCAGATATTCACTGGATTACGCCTGTCCAATTTCCCAGTTTTGGGGTAGTGTTGCGAGAAATGCGAACTATAATGCTTTTCATTGGACATTAAACGTATGTTTCCAGTCGTCAAAAGATTAAATCAATTTAATAGGTGCACAGGCTCGCGGAGCATTAACGTTCCACACAACAACATTTCAAAAGCTCACATACATAGTTTATCCAAACATCTCCACAAACGCGTACTTCATACGAATCGAGTACTTCATCGCGCAATTCGCCTTGCCATTAAAAGCCTAGATCCCACGTAACGTAAACCTCCATTACCTCAAAGAATGTCATGTCATTTCTGGGTAGACATCTAAGCAACACCTACCTCTATATATAATAGCTCTTCTCTAACATCCAGCCAAAAGTAAGAACCCCATCGTAACAAACCCCCGTATATGAATTAATCACCTTCATAAACCTCAAATCCACAACTAAAATCTTGTGTACGAACGGGGTTTCTCTCTGTGCTTATGAGCAGTGAAAGCATCTTATATATACTTATACACAGACACTTTGCTGTGTACATCGCACAGCCATACGTTGAAACGGAAATTATCCGCAAACGCAGCGAGATATCCTGTACTACGTTGCACGCAAAACTACTCAGAGTCGCGCGTAACGCGGCATAAGTGCTAGAGCACACACAGAGCGATAGTATAGAACAGCAGCAGTACGCGCATTGATAAGTGGCATCTGTTACGTAACTACGGCAGCCCATAGGCTTTATGGCAATTTGAAACATTAATTGCAGATTAAACAGAGGACCCCGATGCTACCTCTCACTCTCTCTCTCTCGCTCTCTCTCACTCGGTCAGTAATTACGCGCGCGGCCGGTAATCTCCGCTCGGCCACTCAGAGCTCGCGCTAAACGCTTCTATGAGGGTATATACTCCACCTCTCTGTCTCTGTCTCTACCCTCGTCCTCTCTGCACGCGTATGGCGAATCGCCTGTCCATCCGTAGTTTATGCGCCCAGCCGGCCTATACGAGTGCAGTTATATAGCTCGTGCAGGCTATATACAGACTTGCACGCGTACACACACACACACACACACACATATATATATATATATATATATATATATATATTCAATACGCGTGTACACAACGGACCACCTGCAAACGCGAGAGACAATAATCCACGCTGTGGACGCTGCGATTGACACTGGCATCAGAGAGAAATCTCTCTCTCCATCTCTCTCTCTCGTTCTGGCTGCTCTGCGTTTTACGGACAAATATGTGAGCCCGTGGGCACACGCCAGATCACGTTGTAATAATCTTTTATGTTTTTGGATACCTACTACTGGCGAATACGAGGCGCGCGCGCGCGGTTACCCCGAGATATACGCACACGTTGAGTAATCAAGGATTTTATGGGAAAGGCACTGCTGCTGCTGCTGCTGGAATTCGACGAGCGAACGATTTTACAACTTATTGGGTGCGAGAGAGAACCGATGGCTCGCTGGCTGATACGGTTATGCGCCCGATTCGAAGGGGGTAGGAGTTTTGGTGTTGTTATATGACCAAGGCTGGATTTGATTTATGGGGTTTCTGTTGCGGGTTTTAAGAGTCGAGTGCGATACGCGTTCGAGGATTCATTTTACCCTGTCGCTGCGTTATTAAATTTTCGAGTGGGAAGAGGTTTTCGCGCTTTCCGACAGAGAACGCGATGATACGGGCAGTTTTCTTTCGACCATTTGGGAAATATCATACTCGATGGCCTTAACGAGGATGAGGGGATTGCGCGTGGCCCCTATCGAATTTCGTACGGTAATTTGGATTTTAGAGCAAATTTTTTCTTTGTGGTGTGGTATCGATAGCAAGAGCTATAGTGCGATGTCATAGAGATGAGTGAATTTCATTGATTGATAATAAATGTTTTCTTTTCTTTATGATTTCGGAATAGAAGAGGAGGTGTTGCATTGGCGGAGACTCTTGAAATTGTTAAATATTTCAGAAGCTTGTACTGTTAGCTTACGTGAATTAATTACGTAAATAACGACTTATAATTTAAGGTTATGTAATATATTCAAATTAATTTCGAGCTTGAACTTTCAATTGTTAATATACACTTTTTATAGGTACATTTAATTGTAACTGTTGAGCTTCGGCATATAAATAAAAACTGGTAGTTGTACAAATTTACTTTTTGTAAGTAACCTAACCTCAAAAACATACAAACAGTACTGTAATGTATTAAATTGTAATACAAAATAATAATAAATAAATAGTTATTATTGTAAATAAAAACGTCGAAGTATTGCAATTAATTAAAATAGTTCATAATGGATGATTCTCTAACAGACTAACCGTCTAAAAAATTTTGTGTCTTTTTATAATAATTTTAAACTATTCTTCGGTTTTGATTCTATCTTTATGTGTTTTTCGTAAATTTGGCATTTTGAGCATTTTTTAATTTTATACCCATTTCCAATAATTTGAACCTGATTGTATTTTTCACTAAATTTCAAGGTCACACATATATATATATACACCAACTTTATAAGCCGTTTAAGATTAAAAATTAAATTTTAAAAGGTTTGATCTTTCGAAGCGGCATTAAAAATACTTTAGTTTTCACTCGAAAACTTGAACTCGATTCACAGATAATATAAATATAAAGTTATCAGCTAAATCATTCATAGTAAGAAATTAATTGTAAATTAAAAAAAATCAAAATTATATTTAATTAATAAAATATTTAATAAACAAAAAAAAATAGTTTTATTGCGAAGCTAAATTTTGTTTCTTAAAAGTACCTTAAACGACATGATTTAATATGATCTTCCGGTAGTCGAGGTTATCATCCTTAACAGAGATTTGATCTTCTTTTAATTTTGGGATATCGAATTGAAAATTGATCGTGTGTATAAGTGTACTTTAGTTTGTTTTTAAAAAACTACATAATTATGACTTTTGCTTGATTTTAACGAACAGAAACTATTTTAATAAATAATTGTTTGTCAAAATTGTTAATACATAATTAAAAAAATATTGAATCAAAATTGCAGACCTTCCAAACGTCAATTTCAGTCATCCTCTCATACACCATTCCATTTTTAACTTCATCTACTCAAGAATCTCACCCCTTCCCATCCCTGCAGTAGTAAACCCATCCCAAATCACCGGCTTGTTCCCTAACAAAACTTCCCAGAATTCCTCATACCTCATCCAAGGACAACATCCATAAAACATTAATTAATCGTCACCCGTTAAACTGGCCATCAAGCCTACGCGCATTATATCCTAAATCCAAGGGTCCAGCCTCTAGATTCTCCATCTCTCTCTCTCTCTCTCTTTCAAGCTCACAGAGGAGATTTCGCGCGAAGATAATTTCCCGGCGAACGAACGACGCGCCTCGTAGCATCGTCCTGCCTCTCGTATAAGCTTTACGGGATGAGCCCGAGCATTAACGGCCAGTCGATATTTTTAATCCAG
This sequence comes from Apocrypta bakeri, assembly GCA_018906985.1. NCBI lineage: Eukaryota > Metazoa > Arthropoda > Insecta > Hymenoptera > Pteromalidae > Apocrypta > Apocrypta bakeri. The sequence continues at coordinate 4,170,700 of JACCIA010000005.1, forward strand.
ACCTATATACAGCTCGATTTAGCCTTTCGCGAGTGTCTCTTGCTGAATTACAGCTGGCTGTCGTCTCGTGAAAACGACATCTCGTATTAACGGATTCCATTAGAGGCTGACGCCGTTATCGTTACACTCCGGAGCTAGGTGCTGCTGCAGGTGGATCTTGTTAACAATATAGACTAGGAGGAAGTTAAAAAATTTATCTGGCTTTTAGTGCTCGTCGAGAATGCACCTTTGAGCCATTGGAAAATCTATAGTAGGCAATGTGAGCTCGATGTATATTTCTGTGAGGGCATGCGGTTTGCGGAGGGTTGGGTAATGACGGGACAATTCGCGCGTGACAAGAGAGTTATTACTTTACTTTGAAAGAGCTTTTTTGAATGGCTGATGGGATGCTGGTCGTTAACATGCTGGGGTTTGAATTTCCGTTGAAGTTATTACGCTGTTGTTAATTCACTGTAGTTAAAATTGACGTTAATTTATGGACCTATATTGTCAAAAAATATTCTGTCTACCAGTAATGGCGAATCTTTGTTTCAATATTAAAAATGTATACTGCCCTGATACTGGTATCTCAGATTTGGATAGAAAATTAAATGACAGTAACTGAACAATGTACAACATATCAGGTTCAATCAGATCTCAATTGTCATCTTCTGAGGATTTGATATAAATATAATAAGTAAATACGGTTTATTTATTCAAAGTTAAGAAGAATTTTAGCACAACACTGGTATGGAGTACTTAACTAATACAGAATTGGTACCGTAATACCGTCAAGCATTTGCGCAATACATATTTCAGTATATGGCCTGTTCTTATCGCTACAGAATTGATTGAATACTGGGCACGTATCGGCTTACAGTATTGAGGATCAGCTGAAATTATTGATCCAGCATTGGGTCGCTGATCCATTCTTCCTAAGGCTATAGAGCTGCTCTGTGTTGATAGTCGAGTTTATAGTTTTTATTAATACTCAATGGTTTACCGGAAACCAAAATTGCTGGTCTTTTAAAAACAAAGTCTCTGCAATATCATATATAAATTACTTAAAATTGCTTATATAAACATTCACAACATACATGCTAGTTAGGATTCCCTGATTTAAATTAATATTAACTGCAGTAAATCAATACTATACAAATTATAATAATATATCATTCCAACTGGTACATCAGATCTTAATAGAACCTAACTTCATAGCTACAAAATGACGTACTAAAGAGTCTTCAAAGTTGCTTCAACTTTTGGACACAAAGGGTGGCTTTTTAGCCAATGAATGCCTGATATGTATAAATATTCTTAACTTTTGTGATGCTTATACTCACAACAAGCTCTTACATAACTTTTCGATCTCGTTACGACTGTAATCTAACGTTGTGATAAAAAAAATGTTTTCCTTGTACAACCACATCGCAGTTTGACCCAATTTGATAACTTAATATTTATAGATATTGCTGCACACGACGACGCTTCGCAACGCCGCAGTCATTAGAAAAGTTTTCCCGTATAAACGGGGATGTGTACACTCGTTCGAAATGCTGTCGTAGAGGAAGAGAACGCATTTGTATATATATCGGAGGCTCGCGAAAACCAGCACGGTGAGATATCCTCTGGGAGCCCAGTGCACACCTGCGCCCGTGTCATACCTAGAGCCCGATGTCACTCGTAAAATCCCCTGGCTTCTGAACAATTTTAGCTTTGCACTGTGAACGAAAATCAATAGGAGAACGTGCGACTGTAGAGTGATGACGTTTGATTTTTTTTTCAACTTTTCACGTGGTTAGTTTTTTCAAAAGTATTGTAGTATGTGCTTTAATCGTGATTTCTGGTATTAGATTCATTCGTGAAAGCAAATATGTAACGAATGAAACGTGCATGATTTACGTTAACGTTCTATCGCAACAGTTATTAACATTTCAACATGAAATTCTGTGGTTGAAATTTGTATTTTTTAAAACACAATACATCAATAGTCCATTATTTTACGTAACGTTCGGTTCAAAATCTAACTAATATTTCGAATTTTCAGTTGTACGAACAATATAATCCGATTGGCATGTTGTGGTAAACACTGCCTTCGCTTTGGTCACTATTTCGTAGCTGTAGATTTTAAGAGATGACCCAGATTCACAAGCATTCCAGCAATTTTTGGCACGAGTTCCGATTGCACTGTCCAATTTGTCATTTGATGATTCCGTGAAATATATACGTACACTTCGTCATACCTTTCCAAAAATGTCGTATGTTACTGGATACAATAGGTGTCGTTTACACTTTCGAAATATTATATATTCCCGAACGATGAACAATTTCCAATATCGCAGATGAACAAAGTCACAACATCTTGTCCAGAAAACAATAAGAGTCAAAGGTTACGTGTGCAAGAAAAGATCAATAACAGCAGCAGTAGTAACCTAAATAAGAAATCCATTTTGTCCACTTGATAATTTCCAATCTCGCAGATGAACAAAGAAGAGACAGCATCTGGTCCGGAAAACGATACGAGTCAATGGTTACGTATGCAAGAAACGATCAATACCAGCAGTAGTGGCCAGACTGGACTACTAAATAAGAAATCCACTTTCTCCACTTGATAAATCGACACATCGCGAGAATAAGAGCTTTCCGTAAATAACCCAATTCAATGGCAACGTATCCTTAGGCCAACCTCATACCCTTTCTATCCAAAGACCCCAAGGGTCCAATAAAACCATTGCCACACGACTCGTCGCGTGTTATACCTATACAGACCTTACACACTATTCGCGAGCGAAAAACAGGGCGAAAAGCCATTCGCGACGTCGCTATACCGAGACAGAGCGGAATATCCCTGGTCGGATTAAGCTCTGAGCCCTGGCTCTTTTTCAATCTCTTTCAATCTCCCGCGATTCTCTCGCAGCGGATGTCACGCTTCCGTATAATCGGCGCGGGAGAAAAGTCATTGCTGCAGTAGCGTGTTTTTCTCGCTGTGTATACAGATACACACATAGCCAAGAAAAAAACAGAAAAGTAGACGTGTGCGGTCAGAGAGATAAGGTTTTCGTTCCGGAGAGGTTTGAGGACGAATTCTAATCCCCTTTTCAGACGTACCGCGGATGGGGATGAGAGATACTCTGGAACAGAGGGGAAGGGAAGGTTGGACGGTTAGGGTGAAAGTCAGGAAAAAAGGTGGATGATTGAAATGTGGAAAAGTCAACGGTGAGCTAAAAGAAAGCGGTCTGTCACGTGCAGTGAAATAGCATAATTTATTTTGCTTTGATTCTCTTTCAAGTTGTTGTATATCTAGGTATATGTAAGTCCCTAATAAGACACGTAGAAAAATATAGGCGTAAAAATTAGTATAGGGGTATACATTGGATTTATAGTGGAAATTTAGTATATTTGTTGAGTAAATTATATTAAACAAATCTTGATGTAAAGTTTATTCAATAAGAATGTAAATAGTTCTGCAAATATGATGGTGCATTGTAGCGATTTGTATAAACGAGTGTTCTATTTTTTTAATTGTGTTTATATTGCAAATAAAAATAAATAGCGCTATATGAGATTATGGAATAGCGAAAACTAAAGCGACATTTCAAGCATTTTATTAAATCGCTTTGGAAAAGGTTTTTTTTTCATTTTTTTTAAAATTGTTGTATTATCTACTACTTAATTGTTTAACAATGCTCAAAAATAAGAATCCAGTAGTAAGTCGATAGAACTGGAAAAGCATGAAAATCTTTCTAGAACACTAGTAATACGAATTCTAATACAAAAAATTATGGTTAAATAAGTATTCTTTTTTCTTGAATCAAAGTGTCTTTTTTAAATACAATAAAAAATAATTCACAAAAAATACCCTTAAAGATGACATCCTTTGAAAAAGCGTAAGTGACGTACACACCAACTAAAACAGTTTCATTCTCGCCATATAACACAAAGACACAATCTAAATTGGTTCTTCAGGTAAAAAAAAAATTCAATTCTCATGGCTATCGCACTACAAAGCGACATCAACTCATTTCGTTTTCCCTTTCGGGATTAAGCGAGAGGAAAACACAAGATCAAACGTCGTCCTGTCTACACGACAGGGACGTGCGTATAATATGTTTGGTCCAGTCGGAACAGCAGCTGACGGACACACAAAAGTCGAGTGAGAGATAGAAAGAGAAAGAGATAGAACGTTAGCTCATCAGAATGACGACTTTGTGCGCAATTCGCCAAGGGGCGTCGGTCGACTATAACGACGAACAAAAAGCGTCAGTTATACTTTTGTATAAGTGAGCGCTGTTGCTGCTTTAGACAATTGATTGGCGACGTGTTATACGCCGTCGTCACTTTTCGAAAAGATTGACGTCTTGCACACGCGCTAGTGCGTAAGGGGGATAAGTATAATAGCGGTAACGAAATTTCGTGCTCCACATTCGAGGCTGATATCAATGGGATGGGGTAGTTTTGTTATGAGAATCGCTAAATGTGACTATAGGGATTTATTGGAATGGAAATTACGAAAATTTAGGCGTCGATGAATGAGTGTTACTGCGTGAGTGACAGACGCGTTGTGTAAAATTAAAAATGGATTTTTTTTTTTTTAATTTATTTGTTGAATGTCACATCTCCTAGAAGGTATTGGTGTCCTGTGAGTTTTGCATAAATAAGTGATGCGAGTGAGTTTGTTTCTATATTGCACTATATTGTGTTTACAACCAGCATTGTTACATCTAATTACAAAAGTGAGTTTTTTATAAACAAACAAAATTATAAACAATCGTCTTGCTCCTCGTCAGTATTTTCTGGGGTACTTATTGGTGATTGACTCATTATAGTTTTCTAGAAGTTAAGTAGTAACAAACTGGATATTTGTTTATTAATACTTTAACATTAACACATCATTTTTTTTCTTCTAACGGGTTATCTGGAATAGCAACGATTTCGAAGCTCGTATTTTTTAATGTTGGCGTGTTTAAAAGTTCGTACAATTTAAAAATCCAAAATAAAAAGAAAAACCGCGATTGGACGCACTGATATTCTTCAAAGTAATTTTTCGTTGGTTTAGAATGTTTTTTTTTTCTATCCAAAACTTTTCATACAGGTATCCTCGATGTTTGAACTTAAAGTTAAAAATATTTTTAACCTCTAGGGATTTTTTTAATCAAGCCGATACGAAACAATTTACTTTTAAATTTAACAGATTCTAATCTCGGCGAATATATAAACTTTTGTAAAAGTATACGAAGAACGAAATTAGTCGAAGAATATTCGCAAATTTTTTAAAAATCATTTTATTAAAATTCCTAAAATTCTATTCGAAACAATTTTTTAAGTATTCTATGATGAATTTTGAGACACTTTTTTTCTTCGAAAGTCAAAAAGAAACAAATAAAACAGTAGCTACTTTTTTTTATTCGTAAACAAAGAATTTTACTATTTCGTAGAAAAAAATAAATTTCTTTGGAAAATTCTATCGAGAACCGCTGAAAAAAATGAATCAGTACTAGTATATTACTTTTATAAGAATATTAGAAACAAAATTACTTTAAATTTAGATAAATTTACTTTACAGTTAAGAAACTGTTTTCCGAATTGAATAAATAAATAAATGACCAATTAAACTTTATTTTACACTTTAACGTTACTCGAACGATTTTTCGACGCTGTTTATTTTATTCTTTATATTTGTTCGATATCCTATTTTGAACCAAAAGATTTAAAAAAAATATATGTACAGTATTTTCAAGGTCGCTCCTTTCAACGTTTGGAATACAAAGTTCATTGAAATAAAAACTACCGTTCAAAAAGCGACAATAAAAAACGCAGTTTTTTTATTGTCGCTACACAAACATATACACACATTCCATCGAAATAAGAAATTACAATTATTTTCCGGTTACATACGTACTACAATTTCAGAGTTTTCATTCTGCAGAATATCAATGTTTGAATTCTTCGCCAAAGTGAACGTTGCTCGTTCATTTATTCACAGCGTAAAAAGAGGCATACATATTGTATATTGTCTCGATTGATAAACTCTTTCATTATGCACAAAGCATACATACATATATACATAACGTTTGTCGATTCGACGACTGATTTACACGTTTTCGCTGGAAAAATACGATGGAAATCGAAGCTTATATTCCAGGCCATCGATGCAAAGGCTCGTTAATAACTGTCCTCCTCCCCGAGTTTTTCGCGTACGACACACAAATTCCGAAATCCGTTCACCTCTCACTACTGCTACTTCTACATAAAGTATATGCAATCGCGTAAAAATATCATCCGCACGAGCTTACATAACGGATGTAACCTCCTTATAAATTCACCGAGTCTCTTCTCCACAGATACGTGTGTGTGTGTGTGTGTTTGAGTGTGTATGTATATACAGATAGATATAAAGAAGTGTTAGCCCGAAGCTATAGAAGATAGCTATATGCGTCGTGTAACCGCTCACGGACAGGCTTGCTTGGCTCGTACCGGAAGTAGGACAGTTGGCGGCGATCCAGCTTCTCCACTTCTGAAGCGAAAGGGGTTAATAATCGTGAGGGATAGAGAACGCAAAAAATAGAGTCCCTTCCCTTTTCGATAGATATACGTATATACCTGTGAGAACACGTGGATTATTCATGTGATTGTAAAGTGGTTCAAATGCTGAGTCGATCGTTGAGCAAAAAAAGTCATTCTGCGAAGTGTGATTTCTATAGATGAGTGTATTAACATGTATTACCTTACTTCCTGAAGTTTGACTGTCTGTAAGTAATACTATGTATGGCAAAACTTAGGAATATTAAAAAAATATTATTTAATATGACCTTAACAGAAGTTGACGTTATCACCCTCTGCTGAATTTTGAGATTTAAATTGAAGATTCATAGATGAAAGGAAGTCGTGGATTGTAGTGAACTAAAAAAGTATATTGATTATTAATATAATTGAAAAATGTTTTCATAATGTATATAATTGATTCAAGCCATCGGTCAGTCACTGCCATCTCGATGTGAACGATACCATCAGTCGCAGCTAAAAATTTCGGGCGTATCGACCAGAACTAGAGTAGATTTAAAAGTAGAACTAGGGTAATTTTTTTTTGTTTATTTTTCTGTCTATTAAAATTGATTTAAAAAATGTGAAACACGCATTCGTCCTCCCGTGGAGTTTAAATTTCTGGAACAATAAATGTAATATTATTACAAAGTTAAACTTTTTTCTTGAAAGTACTTTAACATACATTATTTAATAAGACCTACCGAAAGTTTTAGCCCAAAATAACATAGTAACATCATTTCAGCTTTGAATCTTAAAAATCCACCAGTTAGTCAATCTGTAACGAACATCAAATAAAAAATTAAAAAAAAAATGATACCTTTGCCCCGGGATGTAACATCGTCTTTTGGAATATCATATTAAATACGGTTTTTGATGTAATTTTACATATTTTACATTCTGTATATAGCTTTGTAATTATATTACATTTCGTGTTACGTACACTCAAAGTTCACGAAAGGAATATAGTCGGAAAACTCCCTTCAAATGAATTTAAAAATAAATTAATGACAAAGGTTACTTAAAATATTCTTTTACCCTGACATGACTGTGGAACAGAAATATTTAAATAATTTAAAATCTGCACTGCTAAAATTAAATCAACCAAAAATTGTACAAATCCCGTTTAAAGGCGATTTCTAACACTGTATACTAACCCCTTTAATTTGCGTGAATTTCTGTCATACATCGACGATCGATTACTTCGTATGCAAGATAAATGTTATAGTTTTACGATGGAAAATACGATCGAAGAAGGGACAGCGAAGAAATTCAATTAAAAACTAGTTCCCGAATACAAAGCGGCGTATTTGTTTTTAATTTTCCGCGGAGAAAAATCCATCTCGAGGACGTTTGTCTTAGTATTTTGCCGTGAAAAACTACACCGGTAAGAGTTTCTCAGGGAGAATTGAATTTCAAAATGAAATTCAAACACTCTTGCGAAAAAAATCTGGTATAAAACACTTCCGAGGAACACGAGGGAGAGAGAGACAAACGAGTTCATTCGAATGAGCTTTAATATAGCTAAAACTTCATTTTTTAAATCCACATGTAAATTACATTTATATTTTTAAGCGAAAATTTCATACGAAAAGGCTTTACTTTTCTCATCGTCGGGATATGTGTGACATGTAATATTCATCCAATCGCTTAAACTTTTCAGAAAACTCTCCTTTTACACATTCAAAGGACCAGTTGTATTCTTTGGCAGTAATGTATTATATAAATATATAGGCTAGCTTTTTAAATAAAAACTCTCGATGTTTATTTTCAGGAATGGTTTAAATGAATTTTCGTTTACACGTCAATCTCGCGAAAAATATCTTGAGCTTTCTTCTTTCAGACGAAGTCAGGTTATCTCACTTCATTTGGAGTACAAGATAATTTATATTTCAATGTATCCCCGTTATCCATTAGTAGCAATATCACAAGTATATTAAGACAGTTAAATTTCTGACATCACGTCTATTTTCATTTTTTAAATCTGGAAAACTCTTGGTTGAAAATATAATTTTCACAGACTCGATTGGAGAAGAAAAATTGAAAATTCTGAGCCGTCCCTTAGGTGACGATTGGCAAGCAATGGACATATCAGTGTTGTTTTGTTATATTGACTTCAAATCTAGTCACTAACGGGTAGTTTAAAAGTTGTAAGGAAATTTGTTTTTAAAAATACAATTTGACAGTTAAATAACATATTTAAATTCATATTATCGTATTCAAAAAGGTATGCATAATGTATGAAATCTATGAATGCGATGGTATAATAATGTATACTTTAAAATTACGTCAATGCAATTTCAATATTACATTTAATATTGTACTTATCGATTTTCAGTCATTGTTCGAGCCACGTTATATCCTAATAATACGAGTCAGAGTACATCGTTTAAAAAGTCTGTATATTGATGCAATTTTAATCATTTTACCTCTGTGTAAAATTCACTTCAAGAATATTCCACATTCGTTTTATCCGTGAAGTAAGTTGACAGCATTCGCAGCCGCATTGATGTACAAACCTCGCAGTCGCGAGTCACTAACTCTGAACTACAGGATCCGCGGAATCAATGTTCTGGGTAATCGGACGCCGTCACGAGCGAGGTGTTTGAAGCCCTCTGACCAATTGAAGCGTCTGCGCGTAAGGCGTCAGATGAGTGAACTAGCAGTTTGTTTACCTGACGCCTCAAATTCCATTGGCACGACACCAGGGAAACAAGTCTGTTCATCTAATGGGGTGTTAGCCTGACCAGGAGTTTCGAAACCCACACGAGTCCATCTGACTTCATGTCTGACGCACATTCGAGCACTTCAGACTTCAGCTTTCGCGATGACGGTAGCATTTTACTAGTTGTAAAATTCCTTACAACATTTTTACAAATTTTTATTTCCGACGTGTCTATAAAAAGTCTACGCTGCATCACACCCAGAACAAACATGCAAATTTTTAGGTCGAACGCACAATTATAGTGTTCGAGTTTTCATCCAATTCGATGATAATTTAAACAAAGGATATGTTTCACAGTCGTACCAATTTCTATTTCACGTGCTTCACACTTTTTGAACATTCTCGATTACTTAGAAGTGTTTGAACACAATAACCACAAAGAACAATGGTGTGCCTAGGCGCTGATTATTTTTTCAAGTATGCGATATATTCTTTATACATACCATCGTACGCTTGATCGGCATCCGATATTACTCTATGTGTAGTACACATGAGCATATATACCGTTGAAAGGTATATAGCGTTATCAAATGTCTGAATATCGTTCAAATTGTCAAATCAATAATATAATTTGCTTTTACCCGTTTTGGGCACGTCACTTTCATTGAATAATGTCATAGGAAATGGAGGCAATTAAAGTAATCAAAACAATCGTCCATCTGTGTATGTGTTATTCAACAATCAAAACCGCCGAAACAAAGTTATAGCATCAATTTGCATTTTAATATTCGGATTTTTTGCATGAGCTTATGGTAAAATCATAACTCGATTCTTTCGAGTGAATTTGACATTTTACATATTCATACCTACGATTCTTTATACAGACTCACATTGAATGTTGTATAAATTGGATGTGAGCGTATATTACATTCAATTACAGCAGCTGTCGTGCATTACTTGATTAGGGATCGAGCACATTATACGTAAAAGTGCATAAAAGCCATTAAAGTCATTTCCCTCAGCATAGTAATCCGCATTTAGTAAAACAGCTATTTCATACCAACTTATATTCTTTGTCATACTGCTATCGACACATCGCAGTGTCGCAATATTTCGTTAAATCACTTCATTCCCAATCACGCATACAATAAATACAGGCAATTTTATCGCCCGAATATGTTGACAAAAAATAGTTTTTTTCGTCAACGCATTCACCAAATACCATGAAGATATTCACCTTCAACAAATTTATTCCGCAATTATAATCTCCTACCCGTTTAAAGAAAAAAACAAATCATCATCACTTTCCCCTCAAGCACACAGTCATAAACCAGCCAAGTTTTGTTGCAACATCCACCACTAAATATCTCAACTATGACACATAGACACCTCTCAATCTTTTGCAAAGTTGACTTTCGCTTACATCTTGTCGCTCTGAAGATCCTGTAGTTTCGCGTAAATAATGAGCGAGTTTTGGTATTTGTTTATTTAGCGAGCACTCAGCGTTTGCCGGCAGTTTTCGCACCAAGTTATATCTTCCTCTCGTTCGCTCGGAGAGGGAGAGAGAAATATAACGTCTGCGCACCTTCGGCCCCATTATTTACGGGTTTGCAATTAGCTGGAGCTACGGCAGCTATCCTTCACGCCCGAGTAAATTTAATAATTCAATTAAGCGAGACGCGCGGCGGCTTTACCATCGGTGAGTATATATATGTACATACTGTTGCTGCAGGTGAACTAAGCTCTCCGTTGACGCGTTTCTCTATGTGTGCGAGTCAGATGCCGTGTGTAGGTTCTCTATTGTATCGTATCGAGGGTGTAGGAGAGGTAAATGCGCGATGAGCGTTTCTTTGGCGTTGTGTGAGCTGCTTTCGGGATTAGCTGTGTTTTTGGAGGGTAAACACAAAATGTGTGCGATTTGAAAGGTATTTCTGTATTTTGGGACTTCCGTAGACGGATTATTGTTGATATATTTATTTTTCTTTTCGAATTTAATGCAGAAAGTTCGCATTAAATTTGTTTTGGATAAATCATCTCTATTGTCAGAACCCTTTAACAAGTAAAACAAAACATCGGTGTTATACCTGATAATCAAACAGAGCAACCTACCAAAAACAATGAAGCTAAAATTAATTTTAACAATGTTCGCATGACATTTGGAGAGATGAACTATTCAGGATCAAATTAAGTTGTATTATATTTCGAAAGTGGCTAACAGGGAAAACAAATTGTTAAAAATTCCAATGATCTACTAGAAAGGCAATCAAAATATAATGATATAATTATCCAAAATAAACTATATTACCTATTGTAAAATAAGTGATATTGTTTTTGCATCATCGTGCAAATGTGATCCCATCAAACAGTACAGGGACATGTTCCGCACCTCACATGTCCGACAAAAATGAACAAACATAAAAGAATAAGCTGTGCTAAAAGTAAAATTGCAAGATCACTGATATTGATCATATTTGCTGAATTACTATTTTATATTAATTAGTAGTACAATTACTGTATTATTGTAAATTTCCCTGATTGAATAATAAAAATAAATTTCGTCAGGATAGTAATCATAATAAAAGCTTTAGTATATAAGGCATTATCTTTTAAATTTTGAAAAAAATATAATATCTTCACTTTTACAACATCGATCTTTATGGAAAGTTTTAAAACCGGGAAAATGAAAATTTATTTGATCAGAAAGCCAAGATTTTTTGTATATGTTGTAAGTTTGTAAAGTTCTCCTTTTCATTTCTTAATACTTTGGCTGTTCCAGAACATTATCTGGAGGTTCTTGTTACGTAATTTACCCATTAGTAAAAACCGTGATTTTTATGTGATTCCTTAGAATTTTCAGTTTTTTTTTTACTAATTTACAGTTTATTCGCATTGAAAGTTCAAAAATAGACGTTGATACTACATAGTTGACATGAATACAGATAGAGAAAACTGTCCTTGATATATAAATTTAACATAGTTCTACTATAGATTTGACCCTGGATATTTGTATATATAGTCGAACCAGTATTATACAGAAGTAATAGGGATTCCGTTGCCCTATTATTACCAGTATATGCTTATATACACAATATATATGCATAGAGAGTCACGCGACTGCAAACTTCTTTAATACGCGCGTTCTTACATTCACTATATCTCATTTTTCGCTCTGCGCCGAGAGATAGCCCTTAGGAAAGTAATAGGACCTACTTTTGATATCGCAAAGGGGTAACTCGGATTCGTTTGTAAATTCAACGAGCAAGTCCGCAATTCTTTACATTATAAAACTCATCTCTGGACGACAGCATAAGTATACTGCGAGATGTAATATATAGGTATATACATCTCTCAGCTTAGATGTATATATATGGACGATTTATCTACATTCTTTATCTACTTTTTATATTTTAAAATGAATTTTCTAACTTATCCAGGAAGCAGTTGTCGCTAAAAATATATAGAAGCTTTACTTAGTAAAATTTACAAAATTTTAAGAATAACATATTTTGAAAATATATGGATGATTCTCTGACAGATTCAACAATTTCTATCTAGCTTCATGAATTTTTGAGAGGCTTTTAATGTTACAAGAAGGTCAAAGTTTGTGTTGGAAATCATGTCATGTTACTTGTCCCGTTATGTTTGTTGGTCCAGATTTCCAGTTAGTAAAAAGGCTAACTTTGATATACTGAAACTTAGAGAACCTTCGTGAAAAAAATCTAAAAAGATTCATGAAGGTAGACACAGCGCCAAAAAAAAGATTAAACATATTTTAAAAAAGAACAAATCTTTGACCGGTCAATCTTTCAAAGAATGAGATCCATAAATACATCAAATTTTTCCAAAACAAATATACAATAAAATACATAAAAACGCCTTGAACCTCCGTGGCAAAACTTGCCCATCAGAAACTATAAGCCAAAATTAATTTCATGTTTTCAAACTGGCCAATTTTAATGAATTTTATAGCCATGAGAGTTATTTATTATCATTGTGAGAGAAACGGATTCCTATATCTTAGTCCAAGAGGAAAATTCGAGATTTAGAATCATTCAAATCGGTAAATAACTCGAGAGAGTCCATAATTGTTTCCGTTTTTTTCAATCGGAATCACTGTGCATCGCTGCGCGAATCGAAATTGTTCAATTTAACTCCAGAATAAATTTCTCCGAAAAACACTATTATTTCACGGATTAAGAGATCGGATCGATTCATACATATGTTTATACGGAGCCATTCGTTGAGATTTGCGCAGTATTCGTTCGAGGACTTATAAACGCGCGGACTGCATAAATACCGTTCCCTCGACGTGGAAAAACTCTCAGATACAATATTTACCCGCGCGCACTTTTTTTTCACAGCTTACCCATACACACAGATTACCAACTTTAGCCACATAAATATCGCCTTCGCTAAACATCCACACACATGCACGTCACTTTTTTCGGTCTACTCGCTTTTTTAGCCAAAGATTTCACAAGCGCTTTTCATACGTACATCTAAATACCTTCGTGTAAGAACTGAAACTGCACACTCTGCCACCTTTCGGTATACATATATATATATATATATATATATATATATATATATATATAGACACACGGCTACTATACATACCTCGGTCCTTAATAAATCCTCGTCGTAACTTCGCATTTGCCGTGGCGTGATTTTAATTCCCTCGTGGCTTTCGCGAGCGCGTTAATTCATGATTATTATTAACGACTTGGAGGAAGAGACACAAGTTAGCATTGGTCTATGTGTGAGTGTGTCGAGTTATGCATATAAGCTTGGACTCTCTGTAGCTCCTTGTTCTTTGTCTTTGGCTACTGTTCTTCTTTTTCTTAATATTATTAATCATATACTTTGTCTCTGTGTACGCGTGGTATGTACACTCTAATTGGACACACATATGTAATATATATATAAAGCATTCTCGGACAGATTAACCAGTCAAAAAATTTATTTTCTTCAAAATATTATTAAACTGCGTTCTTTGACACAGTATCTACCTTCGTGATTTTTTTAGATTTTTGTGCGAAATGTTAAAAGATGAAAGATTCCATCATTGGTACAAACATAAAAAAATTCGCTAAGATTAATTGCATTCTTATAAAAGTGTCTACGAAGGTCTTCACACCAAAAGCACAAAAGGGACTTTTGATGTAAATTAAACTTTACAAATGAAATATTTTCAAACCTGTAGACGTAAGTCATAACAATCTCCTAAGTAAGCAAAGTCTTTAGATTCCATTTTGAAATGGTTCGATCATTGGGACCAATATTAAAAAGTACGTCACGCTGGGAATCAATTGACATTTGTAGATATAAATATCACATTATAAAATATGAGTTTCTCAAGCTTGGTCCAGATTTCCAATTAGAAATAGAGCTTTCTCTTCTAAATAATTATAAACCATGTTTGTATCTACCTTCGTGTCTTTCTTTAGATTTTTTCATCATCCGTATCCAATTTATAGAGAGTCAAAGATGGCATTTTCAATTATTTGTGAGAATGCTATCTTTGACTTTTAATGGAAGTATTTTTCAAACAAAATACTTTCAAACCTGTAAACATAAGTCATGACAATCTATTAAGTAATAAAATTCAACACGAAAAAAATCATAGAAATGCCTTTTATGAATACAAAAATGTTCTCAAAAGACTCACATAAACATGATTCATCTCGTACATAACGACTGAAACTGCACTCAATACACTTATAAGTCACTTACGAGAGTTTGTTCAAATTAACGCTGAACAAAACTAATTTCACTACTCTATTTCGTAACAATAACACCAAAATCATTCTGGTCATTAAAGTCAGTTTTGATAACGTTCGATCATTGGTACCAATATGAAAAAATATGTCTCGGAAGGTTGCTTGTTCGAAAAATTTTCTTTTTAATTCAACAGACGCCCCACTCGAGATCTAAAAACATTAGTCAAAATTTTATGAAAAAATGCCCTATAAACATAAATCGATTTGACTTACACATCAATTTACAACAAGTACCCGCGATAATCCTTCAATAAACCCTAACAGGAAAAGATCGCGATAGCATTTGTGATTCAATCAAACGCTGCTGGCTTTTCTTTTCGCGAAATCAATTATACCACGCTCGCGGAGGACGAGCTCTTTTTAATTTCGGAATCCTCGCAGCCTCTAGCGTTTTTTCCCAAAGCTCCGTGTCGCCTGGCATTTGCATGAGAAAGAGCGGCGCAAGAATATCACCTGAGCTCTCTCTCTCTTTCTCTTTCTAGTCTGTGGAGGGAAAAAATCAATTTGTAATTCAAATAACGCTTGCGGCGCCTGTTGCAAGAGGCCGAAAAAGGACTTGCGACGTACCGACAAAGGAGCAATGCAGCTTGGCTCCCGAGAATGTAAATCATTTCGAATTATCGAGTTCGCGCCGATGACGAGGTGCGGGAAGAGCTTTATAATACACGCGCAGTTTATTTGCCTTAGTAGATATGTATGTGTGTGTGTTTGAATATATATACATGTAGACATGGAGTATTCCGTGTGAGAAAACCCACCCCTTTATACGCGATTCGTCGTTGTGTAAGTATAAATGTGTAATTGTTATTATAAGATAACGTTATTTTGAAGAAAAAAAATGTTTTTTTTTAAACTGGTCAATCTCTCTGAGAATGATCCATATAAACACACTTCATTGTCTGTACTTGATATAAGAGTACGACTATTTGGTCTTCATTTGTATGAGATGATTGCGATAACAGCTACCATAAACTTACTCTGAAATGATAATAAATGTACGTAGAAACGT
This sequence comes from Apocrypta bakeri, assembly GCA_018906985.1. Classification (NCBI taxonomy): domain Eukaryota; kingdom Metazoa; phylum Arthropoda; class Insecta; order Hymenoptera; family Pteromalidae; genus Apocrypta; species Apocrypta bakeri. The sequence goes on from JACCIA010000005.1 coordinate 4,186,673, forward strand.
GAAAATTCTTGTAATCAAATGTGTAAGTAGTATTGACGTACAGTATTCAACTGTAACACAATTTTAACTGCTATCAGGTTTCTGGTTCAAATCTGTCACACCAGCACTCGGCAAATACAATATTACAACTCTGGCTAGTTCTTATCATTCCGATATCGAACCAAGGTTGACCCAGTACTGGTCCATTGGTTCCAGTACCGGCGATTCCTTAGTAAAACTAACGACATTGTGTGTTCCTTGGCCGTTAGTTTAACAACAGTATTATATCGAATTAATAATGGGGGTATTTGAGTCGACGATGGATTTTCTCAGTATATACATAACGAAGGACCTTGGCCAATTATAGCCAATGTCTCGAACACTCCCAACACGTCACTCGAATGTTCTTCTGACACAATAATTTTTCCTTACGACCGAGTGTCTCCCTTTTATACGTTATAAAACAAACCCTTCTATGTTTATCGCACAGAAGCAGACCACTTAAAAGATACGCACAGACAATACAAAGACTGCTTCCATCTTATTAGTGCCATTCTTCCTCTCTTACTCTCTTGTACATTTATATATATATTATATATACATGTAAACATCCGAGTTCCTTCATCGGTATCCTGCGAGTGACGTTGTAAAGACATGATCAATGGCAAAGGTATGTATACACAAGGGCCAGTGTTAGAGAAAGAGAAACTTGGCCAAGTGAAACTTCCGAAAGCTTGCAGAGCTTCAACGGCACCTGACTCAGCTGCGTAATAGCTCCTCATAATGCCGTACCGCGCGCTCTTGCAATTTGTCTCCATAATAGATACGACCCAGGCAGCGAAAGATGCTCGCTTGCTATATTCGGACTTGGAATCTTATTAAGGGGTTGCTATTGCTGCCATACTTATATTATATATATGTATATATATATAAATATATATTAGGGTTACGTTGAATGGCTAACCTGCCGAGTTTAGATTAAGTGATTGATTGATTTACTCATGTGTATAAATTATTTAATTGTTTAACAGATCGTATGTTCAGATTTTGATTAGTTGCATTCGCAATAAAACTTCCTCTTGTCTTGTACTGAAAAATGCTTCTTTGAGGAGCTACAAATTATTGAAAATACCAAGTTTGACTCTCTATAATTTAGAAACGGATGATGAAAAAATTTAAAAAAAGACACGAAGGTAGATACAAAAAGGGTTTTCAATTATTTAGAAGAGAAAGGTTCCATTTCTCATTGGAAATCTGGACCAAGCTTGAGAAACTCATATTTTATAATGCGATATTTCTATCTACAAATGTAACTCGATTCCCAGCGTGACGAATTTTTGTATGTTGGCATCAGTGATCGAACCTTTTCAAAACAGAATTTAAAAACTTTGATTACTCAGGAAAATGTTGAGAGTTATTTCTACAGGTTTGAAAGTACTAAGTAAGCTTGATCAATTTAAAAATATTCGGAAGAAAAAAAAAATAAGTGTGTAACTGTAAACATCATAAGCGTGTATATTTGCTGCAATTTTTTTACGAGAAATAGAAGCGATAATCTGTGAAATGTAGAGGAGTATTATATTATAATGTGCAGCGTTTGTTCGGCTCCATTGACTCCAGTGATCTCGCTTTAGATCGGAAAATAGGATAAGTGGACACTTCCATGGTGGACGTAAGTATACTTCTGTACTGTATGTGCAATCTCTTGTGTCTTTGATAATACGGTTTGATGTGTGCTATGGCGAGTTAATCGTCTGACGAGTATATAACTGTAAGCAGCTTAGTGATAATATATGTATATATATGTATAAACGAGGTGATTGGCTCGACGTTTGAATTTTCAATTTGTCGAGTAACTCGCGTCAAATATTTTTACAGGAGGTCTGCATTACATCGGAATTGACTCGTTTAAATATTGAAATTTTATGTCGATAAAAATAACGGCGAGTTAGAAATACAAACTTGGTTAATCTGGTACATGACTAGACTCTCAGCTTTTTTTCTCTACGCGTCGGCGCAACATTTTTAAAACTGCTATAACCTGTTATAAAGTCGACGGCCAGACGATGTAATTATATTAGCGAAACGTGTCAGAGGTATACATAACAATACGGAGGATTATTTTATAAATAACCACGCGGAGATTGAAGGTGAGACTGTATAAACATGTAAAGACTCTTTATGTGGGTATATCCAACAGGATAATGTATCTAGGGCTCGTAATGCATAAATTTCTGTATAGTCAAAGGATTTAATTGTATATACGCGTTGTATGCATTTCGCTATTATTTAAATAGCTGAATTTCCAACGCGTGACTTAAAAGCTTCAATATTTCCTTATGTTTGTTTAAGAATCACATTATTTTTTCTTGAAATAAATTTTACTTTAGTTATGCAAAATTTTGGTTTTATGCGCATAGATGTGCGCATTCGAATAGCGGCAATTCGGGCCAGTGGACGAGTCCATTTTTAAAACGAGGGATGGACGTTATTAACAGTTAATACATAATACATAATACTTTAATGTGAACCAAATACATTTGTAAAACTGACTTCTTAACGATCAGAACATAATGCATTAAGGATTGATGCACATACTTTTGAATTTATGATGTTCCTTTTTTTAATACATAAATCATCTAGTAAAGCACAGTTAGATGCACGAATTTCGAAGATTCTAGAATAATGTCCATTTGGAATTAATGTGACAGCTGTGTGACGTTTGTCACTTTCTATTCTATTCTTTTTAATACTAAAAATTTGTGGCTCAAACGAACGAGGACTTCGAGGTAATTTATTCTTTCTATTGCGTTCTAATTATGTCCAATGCGTGCAACGAAATGATAATTATTTGAATGGGTCGAGTTAGCTATTCGAATGAGATAAACGGTTTTTCTGCACTTCAAATACAAATATATGTTGAGTGTGAATAATCTGACAACCAACAGAAGATTAGAGTGAAATAAACAGCTAAACCATTGAATTGACTGCATGATAATGACAATTGCCATATGTATGATGAAACGGTATGAGATTAGCATGGAAAATTGTCGTATGTACCAAATCTAGCAACTGCGAAAAGTGGGATATCTATTTAGATATATTCATTAGAAATAAGTAACATCGCCAATTAATTGTGTTTGGGAATTCCTCTAATATTTAAGATTCGGCACGTTCAGACAGTGAAAAGCATAATATAAAAAAAGAATGACCATCCTTTCATTAAACTTTGAACATCTACATTTTCATTTACCTGATTTATTTCAATACATTTATTAAAGAACATAGCAGTACATTTTTAATTTGCTATGTACACAAAGTGTATCGAGGTCATTTCATTTAGAGATTAGAAATAGCCAAAAATCATTATTATATCATACGAAAAGAACAGACATAAGTATGTAATTAGTACATTATGAAAGGAACAAAGTCACTAATTCATCTTAAAGATAGAAACGAGTAATTGAAGAATTAGGTTATTAGTTAGTTATTCAAGATTTTTTTGTTTAGTTATTCCAGACTTTTTTGAATTTGCTAGTTGTCCGAGACTCTTCGAAATTTACTGGTTATTAAAAATTGTCCTTTATCTAACTAGTTCCTCACTCCACCGATACCACAGTAACGAATACACATCCCTGCACCATCTAAACGCAAGAAAATCGATATTTTCATTATCCCAACAACCTAACAAAAAGAGAAATCCTTGTGGGTTCGTGCGTGTTATATCTCTCGAGTCCCCTCAGCCTCGCCGAAATCTCCGAGTGGTGTGCTAGCGCGAAGTTTAAATCGAAAGCGGAAAAGGCGGAATATTAAAAGCGCTAAGAAACTTGCTTATACTCATGCTTCAGCCCACCTCTCGTTCGGGAAAAGAGATGCCGAGAAGGAGAAAAAAAAGCGTCAAACAAAAGAAAAAGAAAGTGTATAGGGAGCTTTTCTCTCATTCCGCCACGATGGGAATTCGGAATGTAACGCTCGCAGCCGTCCCGAACTTGAGTTCAAAAGCTCCGGGTCATCTCGAGGCAGCGTTTTCCTGCGGAAACACGAAAAGTCCATTAATAATTTAATACCTCCAGACGAGTTGGCGCTGTTGCAACAGTCGAAAGCTATATACAATCGTCGTTACGCCGGTCGAATATCAAAAATATATATATGTATATATATATATATATATATACGTCGCATGGATGAATATGGCTCTTTGCGAGTATTCGTTTATTCGTGGAATTTAATGCTTCTGTCATTATACCATGTGTGTTGCACTGCCGCTGTCCTTTCGCGATGTGCTTTTATTGCGACTGTGTTATTTCTTTTTTTTTTCTTTTTTTACTGTAGGATGCATTGCAGGTGCGAAAATGCGGAAATTGTGTATGTTTTATGGACGATTTGTGGATATACTAATTAATTTTATTTGAGAGAAAATGAAATGAAATTACGCAGCTTTGCAATCAGTTTTATTGCGGAGTGTGAAATTTCCAAGTACTCAATACTCGATAATTAAATAATTATTTTTAACGAAATTTCCCCGTAATATTAACGATGACGAGTTTTCATTGCCAAAGAATATTAATTGTGGTTCGATTTTCATTTTATTTACAGATTTTACAACGTATTATTATATTATATTCTCATGAGCAAGTGAAGTGAAGTGAAGAGAATTTCCGAGCTAAAAAATATTTATTTTCTTATCACAATTTTGAGATGCTTTACAAAGAGTGGGTCGACAATCCTCATTATCATTTATCGTCTAATTCGCTCTCAAAAGCTTCTTTGAGTCATCGAAACCACGACAGATAAGAACGAACATATATATGTCCAGCTTCTACTCTGGACTTATTTACTCAAGGCACATACCACTCACCCATACATACAGACTGCACGTATTCAAAATACATACACACATTTCAGCTCATATCCGACATTCCTCCCTCAGCGTCAGGTTTCCTCGCGATGATCTTCTGACCAACACTTTGAGAATGTAAGCGTCAGTCGAAGGTCCATTTTGGTATATAGATATAGCGAAACGAAATAAAGAGCAGCAGTCGCCTGGCAGATAGCTGTCATCGCCTGAAGTGTGTGTCTCTTCTCACCCTCGTCGTCGACGTCGTCGTCGAGAGAGAGACGCTTCTCTCATGTGTATATGTATGTATACGTTTGTATTGCTGGCGAGAGCTTGTATAAACTACGGCTCAAAGATAATATTGGCCTATGTCTTTCGGAGAATTTGAATCGTCGATCTGTCTGTTCTCTCTTCTGCTCGTTGAGCTTTTCATTTTTTCTTTTTTTTCGAACTTGTTTTTTAAACTCTTGCTCGCTTTGACGCTGTTTTTGAATGCGCGGCATAGTTGTGGGAAAATTTGTGTTTATGCTGATGCTTATTTTGTCTTTTATGGTTCTTTACAAAGATCGACTACATTCCTTTGAAATTTCGTGCAAATTATGCAAGTTTCTGCAGTGGACTAGAGTCGAGTAATCGGATATGTTGCGATAGAATTGGATAGAAAATTTACATTTTTTATTTAAATTTCGATTATGTAAATAGTATTATTTATTGACCAGAAAAAATGTGTTACCTGTCCAGAGGCTGTTAAGATAATTAAAATAACAAGATAATATTTGTAAAAAATACTAATATTTTGAAGACAGCGTGAAATTCGTTGCGTTTTAAAACGTTTTTCTATTTTTTCAGCATTTATTCGTAGACAAATCGTTATTACTCACTGTACTTTAGCTTTTCGTGCCAGACCAGCGAACAGTAATGTATTTTTTCTGCTGAGTTACTTTTGTATTGTGACATTAATGTACAATTATTTTGTAAATTATTGTATAATTTTCTCTGGTAATACATGAACTATTTAATTAATTAACACATTTTACTCGCCAGTTTATCACGACGATTATATCATCTCAAATTCTTAACTTCCAACTATTTGGTCAGGAGTTAAGCATAAGTGTACATGTCTGAAATAAGTTCGACTGAGCGGCATATTTGAAACATGTTCAGGGTTAATCCAAAAAGTCACTCTTGTAGTAAATTTTGATGAGAAATCAAGGGTGACCTTTACATCTGATATTGACCAAAATGTTGACACTAAATTAAAGGAAGCGATATTTTTTTTAAATGGATATCGATAAGTAGTTCCAAATCCAAATCATCGTCCACTTGAAAAAAACGTCTCCACGAAAATCAATCCAAATTCCTCGATCGCCAGTTCTATCTCACTCCCTGCATACATCGAGTTCCGACTACAACAGACTTCACGTCTCGCCATCATCTGAAATTTTTTACACATTCTATTCTTTCCTTTCTCGTATACGGATACGCCCCAGACTACCGTTACAAGATACCATAAGGTCCTCTGAGCAGAAAATTTGCGCAGAATGTTGCGAGAGGGATATAGAGGAAGCGAGGGGACGTCGTATGGAGCATTGAAAAATAAATCCCCGTAAGATGATGCTCACGCAGCACCGCGTCGATACTATACAGTACAGCCCTGCGTTATGCAATATTTTTTCCCCTAAGTACATACGAGGGAAAGTGGCGCCAGAAAAGAATAACGGACGCAATATTTTGGATGGACTTTTACGTCCGTTTCGGATGCTTAGGTAAGCTCTACGGGTGTACGCGAAGTTTATTCGACGGAAGTGTATGAATCTTTGGGTATTATATAATGTATAGTAGGTATGTGTATTTCTCTTATTCGGCATCAACAAATTTTTGAAATATGGACCACATGTGATACGATCCTTGTTTTAGAAGTGTGTAAATAAAATAATTAATTGTAATAATTAATTGGTTTGGATTTAGATACTTGTTCATCATTGTAGAATAGATCAGATGTTAACGTATGTTCTATAATTGAGATCCACAATTCGAAACAAGAATTGAATAGCCAACCAATTCAGAAAAATACTTCAGAATCCAGTACAGGAAAAGATTTCAAGAACTAACTAACTCAGAAACAGTTTTCAAAAGACCAGTTAATTAAAATAATAAAAGATGGAAAAATTCATACTCCAAAATTCCTTAACATATTAATTTATATTTATAAAGAAAATATAATTATATTATCAGTTGATAGTGATACTTAAAACAATAACTAGCAACACCACCAGGAATGAAAAAAAACTTGTTACCTGACTTGATGACTGAATGTCCGTGACCAGAAGGATATAAATACTTGTCAATAGCTTCTGACGCAATCAGTGCTGAATCATGAAAGCTTTCGTTCGAAAGATATTTCTATTTTCTCTTCCACCACAGCTTAAGCCGGATATACGTATGATATAAATATTTTAAACGTAGTCTAAATTCCAGCTGAGGATTAGAATATCCAATATCAATTTATTTAAGGATCGCACATAGCTTCCCAAAGCACTAGATGTACACTGCGCATCAGCTGTTGCATCTTTGAAATTATTATTTAAATCGTTTGAATAATCAAAATTCTCACGTTGTAATTTGCACGTAAGTTGATAAGATAAAATAAAGTGTCATAATTTAGAATAAAATTGAATTTTGAATTGGCGACTGAATTTGGCTGTAGTGGCACGTGACATATAGGTAGTTTAAAAAAGGTTTCGTTATTTATACGTATATTTTATCCTCTTTTAATATGACAAAATATATAAATATCGTATTTTTCCACATTTATTCGAATATGGTTCTTTGTGTAAAAGGAATATTCTGATAATTTCAGTAATTATATAACATTTCAGTTGATTATAGGTATGTGAATGAATTACAAAAGTTTAAAAATAATATCATGAAATTTGCGTACGTAATTTTTTTCTGCAATTTTCAAATACACCCATGATATGAACAATTCAAAATTCGAACGTTATTAAGTTACTTTAAGACGTTATTGACAACATTTTTTTATTTTCAGGTACCAAATCGTTACTTGTATTTTGTGAATTGATCGTAAAAAATATACGAAAATCATCTAACGTTTACAGTCAAGTACACAAATTTCGTCGATCAAGAAAATGAGCTTACCTCAGTATTCGAAAACTGGAGTGAAGAAATGAATTAAAAATGAAACTGTATCAATACAACTGTTACGCTTATATGTAGAGAAGAAGAATAACATTAAATAAACACGAAACGAACGAGTTGATTGTGAAGCATGTCGTAATACAGTCTTAGAACTTACGTTGTTTATACAAACGTTCTTCATACGTTGATTTGTACAATATTAAAAAAAAATTAAATTTACTGTCTGCCAAAAAAGTAAAGGGCCAGTATTGGCCGATTATTCCAGTACTGGCCATTACTACTACATTTGGCGTTTAACATTTCGTCTGCTAATATGATAAAAAGTTCCTGTATTCATGCTTTAAAAAATGTTTCAAAGTGTACTTATGCCAATTTTTATTGTAAACCTTACGGACAGCGAGTTTTAAACCACCTACTATAAGTGGTCAACGAAGGGATTCTTAAAGGCCCCTTGCCCCTTATTTTCTGTTCTATGTATAATACTTTTATCGATATACCCAGTATATATAGGTCCTTTTTATCCTTCCTGTAAAAGTGAATAAGAATCTCATTCGGCGAGTGTTTCAGTGCATTTACGATGCCCTCGATACTCGTTTATCAAACGCACCTTTTCAAATCCATATTTATCTCTATTACCCTGTCTGGTTATCTTTCTTCTGTACTGATCCCTCATTATCCCCCTTCGTTGTACCTCCTCCAAACACCCCCTTTTATCCCTCGTCCGTATCTCTGAATCGGTTCCTCTTTCATTTTTTTTACTTATGTATTGACTGCAGTCGAGGTCTATACTCACCCCCAACCACTGTCTGCCTTACCCTCTTAGTGTACGAGGCTTATTTGGTTTGGGATACGAGAAGCTCGAGGGAGTACGCAGTGTATTATTGTTGCATGCGAAACCATATATATGTATACATAACTTGCATGGCTATAGAAAATATATGTGCGGCTGTGGGGAAAGCCTTCGAACTTTCTGCTTAATAACCTGCGTTATTTATCGCATCTACGTGTGTTTCGTTTTAATAACTGTCGGGTGAAATCCGTTTAACAAAGCGACTGGAAAAATGTCGAAGGGTAATTTTTATGCATTGAAAATATAAGCTGTTAGAAAAGAAAAAACATTCGTTCGAATCCAAAAATATAATTCTTTGGATAACCCTCGGAAATTGTATACTTCAATCTAATCATTATATTTGCTCGTAGATTTATTTTAAAAATGTATGTGATTGATATATTAATTGTTCCTAATGAATATTTATAGAATTTAATATTCCAACTTTTCTTTATATGTAGTAACGGTAAGCTGAAAATAATTTTACTCTCAACATAAACAAATTTTTTAAAAATAAAATTTATCATACTCAGAAAGTCATTTAATACTCAAAAAGAGAATAATGTGAACCTCCTTTAGTAGAATTAAAATCACATTTAAGGCTAAAATCAATCCACATGTTATCGAGATGACGACAAAACGCAATCAATTCCAATCTAAAAAAAGTAAGCTTTATAAAAATCTATTGAATTTGGAGAACAACGAAAGGTGCGATACTTAGCGGAGGGAGCTTCGAAATATTACAGAGTCGTCTGGATACCTCAAACAAACACACAAACTATTTTAAAAGTACACATACAATTCGATATTTCAATAATCATAGATGAAGCCATAGAATAATGTAATAAATATGTTATAATAATAATATAACATAATAATATGTTGTCGAATTGATCAATACGTAATTGCGGAGAAATTGATCAATATATCAACCTTGTCGTTTACCAATGATCATTATACAATGGCGCAAAGAACCAAATTAAATAAAATTAAAATGACTCTTGCTCGGAATATACACATCATAATAGCATCAATAAATATACAAATATATGTAAACACATGTTGGAACAATGTACCTTACTCATGTAAATGTAGAGATTATAATCATTCCTGGCAGAAATGCAGCAAAATCCAGGATCTGATATCCCGTCAGAAGTAATGTAAGCCAGCACTTGTCCAATATTGAATCAGTTCTGGAGTGATTAATACGTCATACTTTAAATCCAGAACTTAAAAGCAGTATTGGCATGTTTAGTGATTAAAATTAGTACTGGTCAAGTACTGGTATTCAGTACTTAACCAGTTTAAAACTAGTACGCCAGTACTGAAACCGTATATTCTTAAAAATCTAGACTGTTATGCAAAATCTCTAATTTCATATAATAAAAAACCATATCGTAAACGAGATGTGGTAAAGCTTGACTACGTCTGATAGTAAGCATCTGGATTAAAGTACGAGTGGAGATGGTTTATACGTGGAAAAGTGATTCCCGAGATGAATAGCGGACGTGAGAGGAAGAGAGAAACAGAAACAGAGGAAAGATTTGTCATTTAAAGTAATTGTTCTGTCCTTCTCTCTCTCTTCCTCTCTCTCTCTCCCTCTGCCTCCGTGGACAGAAATGTTTGGCCCGTTTTAATGGTGTATCTTGGGGGAGTGAAGTTGTTTTACACTTGGGATATCTCTCGTACAGAGAATTTTCATTTTAATTAGAAATTCCAACACTTTAATTGTCACGTTTACTTACTTGACTAATTATAAGTTTAGTAATCGTCAGAAAAACTTTCTCCTGAGAGTCTTTTTACGCATAGAAATGCTAACAATGATTCCCAAAGAATTAATTCGCAACAGCCTTTTCTCCAGCTTCCATATACTACTGAATACACAAATTTACTTTGCAAGTAAAAATAATATCGAGACATTTGACACTCGTGCTAAACTACGAAATTCGCTTCGGTTGCCAATCGAATTTCCGCGAATCAGAAGTGCATTTCACCGACTGAAGCTTCCATCCTCTACCTGATACATTCAACTCTCTCTCTCTCTCTCTCTTTCTCTCTTTCTCGGCGTCAGACTAAGGTTGGAATTTACGACTGCAGAAGTCAGTTCGCTTCGCGAAGGAACGAGAGCGTCTCGAGCTCTCAATCAATGGTCTGATCTCCGCATCGCGGCCGTCGGGTCATTTACCATTGACGGTACCCGCGGGAAATCACGTGATCGAGTCGTCCTCTCACTAATGCCACGATGTGATTGCCACTTGCGGCGCTATCCGCAGCGCGATCGATTCCGATGCACAATGCGCTATATTCTAAGTATTGGATGGGGTATATACGTACGTAGTATAAGTATAAGGTAGGGGCTAAATTAACGACGCTAATCGATCGCGGAAAGACAGTCGTCAAATTACTGTAGTTCAGGAATTAAAAGGTAAGGTACGTATTCTTTTATATTTGTAAGTGAGGGGTTCGTAAGGTTCGTGTATTGATTCGGAGGAGAAAGAAGGGCAGTTATGGTATAGGTGAGGAGACGATAAACCAATTTTCTTGACTGACGGGAAATTAACTAGTCTGACTAGTTAAGACGTTAAGGGTTGATTCATTTAATGACATAAGTGTTAATTTATGGTTACAGTAATCATGGTAAGAATGAAACTACGATGGCGACTGGATTACAATTAGGGTCAGTATTACTGCAAGCCAGTCTTTGACAGCATTGCAACAACATTATAAAAATTAAATTCAGTTCTGTTAAAGAACATGATGCTACTACTGTGTCAAAGTTACACTACTGTGTTGTGGTACCTATACCAATATTATGCAATCAACGTTTTGGCTTACTTTACTAACTCTTTGATTTATCTCTGGTTCAAATCTGTGAGTGCGTTGCCACAATTACGGTTTGTTTTTATCAATCCTATATCGAACCAAGGTTCGGATCAGGATTGGTAACCAGTCAGTTTACAATTCCGACCAGAAAAATATGAGTCAAATTCCGCTAAATTATATAGTTGTAATCATGAAAATTATCTTGGTGATTGTCTTGTATGATTTGTATCTGCTAATGTTGACTAAATAATTCATGAAGACAATTGCTCATTAATATTATCAATGTTAGAGGAGGAACTAGATTATTATTACATAACGAGTTTAATGAAATTGGTTTGTTACATCATGATAACATAGGCTAGAGAAAATACATTTCAATAACAATTTGATTCAAATAAGAAATAGATTGAACCGAGTAAGCTTCATATCAAAAGCTTAACTCATGTAAAATGAATTTATATTCAAAAATGAATTCCAGTTCATTCACAGTATCTAAAGGAAAAGCCTTGCCAGACACTGAGGTTCTTATCTATTTCATTAAGAACATATCTGCAAATAGATTGAGAATTTGTTGTTGTATTAAAAATCGTTAATACTTTTATCATAGTACAGGTGTATTTGGGAAATACTGGATAGTTAATAAAAAAGGAAGCTTTGTAATACTGATTACTGAATAATATTGCTTTAAAGATATAGTTTGATAATAATGATTTGACCCAAGTCGCGCGTGTGAATATTCAATTTTGAATGTAGAAGAGATATTGGGTTTGAAACACAGGGATGTGGAAGATAGAACAATTGAATGGAAATGTTTTATGACAAAGCTTCTATTTGGGTCAGTCAACGGCGATTCGACGGAAATCGATTCTTTAGCTTCTCTCTAATGCGTTGGAGCAGTTCCAAATGTGACGTCGGACAAGAAGATAAGCCGCATTAATACTATTGCGGTGTGCATTATTATGCACACTTTGTTTATTTTATCTCTTTTATTCTGGTATATTTGACAGGTTGTATAAGAGTTTTATGCTTTTTTATGTAGATTTAAAATGTTAACTTCGTAAAAGATTCATTGATGATCTAGTTTCTAATTCAGATTGAATTTTAAAAAATCTATACTGTACAATTATTCGAAGATAATACAATTATCGTGATTCTTTCAATGGACCTATTTATAAACTGTTGTTCGAGAAAAAATTAAACACCCGATAGCACTTAAATACTTTATTAACCAACGATAGAATTCGTTATCATAATTTCTTCAGTAAGTAATTATACAAATGCGAATATTAGCTAATCCGGAATAAAAATGATTGAACTATACACGGTTCACTGGATTGAATTAAGGGTCAAAATATTGTAATTTACTAATTTGAAGATTACGACCTTTCAAAATGCAATTAAATTAGCCAAATTACCCTAACAAACTTTGGACAAGTCTACAATTACAATGTAATTATCCGCCCGATTCCACAGACATAAAACAGAATTCAAATTCAACATAAAGAGATTGAAAAGGTGTAAATCCCAATATGACCAATCGATAAAGTAAAGTATCTTCGAACTAGCCCTTCTTTCACGCATTTAACCCTGTAGGAAAGCAACACATCCCACATAGCCATTCAATTTGTTCGCCAGATGAGTATTACAGCTTAGCCGGCCGTTAAGTTAGCCACAGCAAAGCGCATCCTCCCCCTGTACTTGTAACACACAAAGTCCGCTGGAATCGCACTCGTAAAATCGGCACTTAACCGATGTCCTTCCCTCTCTTTCTACTCCTCGCTTTCCAAGCTTGTTTCCAGCCAGACACACTCGGGTGTACCTACAAGTAGCTCGTCGCTCGAGGAAAAGAGCCGGTGGTGGCCTTTGGGCTATAAAGTCACGGGAGACCGGGCAATTCCGAACTACTTAGAGGGAGTAGCTAGTCGTATAACGCCAAAAAGGTCCTCCGGACCATCTTTCCTGAATCGCTCGCTGCAAATTTATCACTCCAGCTCACCTACACGTACACTCACTCACGCACATATATAGACGCACATGGGCGAGCGTGGAAAACGCGAGTTTAATAATTCATCTGTGTGCCAAGAGCGAGCGAGCGAATTGAAACTTTATCGACTTTGCTGGGGCGCCTAGTCTCGGGAGTTCAGAGAGAGAGAGAGAGAGAGAGAGAGAGAGAAATGATTATACGATCGCGACTTGGTTCACGGTTTTTTAATTCAAGAGGGGAAGACTTTATTTACCTATTTCAGTGTGTTTTTTATAGATGATGCTGATGCTTTCCAGTGAGAGCGACGTATTTTTGATGATGTCGCATGGGAGTTTATGATAATCGCTCGAGGAGTTTTTCTCGATTCATGGTGCTTTTACTTGTTTATGGTTATTTTTAGGATCGTCGTTGGTGCATTGTTTTTAAATGCCGTTCAGTTTCGGGGTTGTACCTTTCTAACACTGTAGATTTACCAGACCAGTCAGTTTGTCTGCTTGTACAATTTCAATACAATTTCAATTAATATTTTTTTTTAACTGATTTTGTCATTTTTAAGGTTGAATAGTGGTAAATAATGAGATTGGAAAGCTGAATAATGATTTTTTTTCTTATACAGCAGTCATTCAGACTGATTTTGGTAGATATAGGTATATTTTAAAGGCTGGTCATTGAATCGACACGTTAATTATTATTTGCACATGAGCAATCAAGGGATGCGACGTTGAAGGTAAGTACGTGTATATTCTGCATTCAGTATATATATTTATATCAATTGCATATCTGGATCCGGTGCTGTATATAAAAACATTACTTATAGAAAGTCACATTTTGACTGATATTTTTCAAATGATTCTCAATCACGATAGCTCAGGATCATTGACACAGTTAGCATTCAGACAAATCTAAAAATAACAAAAGAGCAGAGATCATCACCAATATCTGGTTTTCGGTGAAGATATATATATACATATATATATAAATAAATATCTTACAGTTCCATTACCACACGGCGTGCCTTCAGCAGGTGGCCGATTAGTATGGGACGCTATCTGAACCCATTTCGATTTACTCTTTGCACACCATAATAATGCACAGTTTTTTTCGTTTTTCTGTAAAAAATATGAGAAATGCTTTTTAATTTATTTAAGGGTCACCTTCAATTTACCAATGAAACTTCATATACCTTGTGCGACTTCCACTCATGACCCATTACTATTCTGCATTGTTGGTCTCTACTTTGCAATCTTCCTGGAAGAATTTTTGTAAATGGGTGTCCAACATCAGGTTTGTTTCGTAAGCATTGCGTTTGCGGTAGCCTACGAAAACATTTCACTACTCGTGTATTTGTTAAATAATAAAAATAATTTACGAATATATAGATATAAAACACACGTGAAAAATTCTTGCATAGCTCGAATACTGCAATTAGAAAAATGAAATCCCTTCTCATCTCTTCTGTTGTAACTCATCAAGTAACCATCTTGCCAAGGACATGGTCCTCCAGCATCATTATTGGTTTCGTTCCCATCGTGTAGTGCACTAAAACTAGAATCGAAGGAACAGCAATATTTCAGACATATTGACAATTATAACAAGTAATGTTGATTAAAATAGCTTACGAGTGCGCAAGTTCGTGGGCAGCAGTTGTTATGCCTTTAAAACCACCCACATCTCTGATTATTACTGCTGATTTTCCTTCTTCAAGTTTGCAAACTCCTTTAAAAACAGATATACCCATTGTTGTAAAACTCAGATTTCCATTCTTTTCAATGCTACCTATTTTATTACTAAAAAATAATTAAAATCATTATCATATAGTTTGTCGTGCAGAATTTCAGTTAAATGTATAATTTTTTGTGTACATACTGAGTAATACTAACTACAACGTCGTACGTGTCATGAGAAAATTGGCTTGAGAATTTGGAAAAATACTTTCCCAATTGTTTTAAAGTGTTTATATCATGAATTGCTAGAGGAGCGACCATATGACGAGTCATATATATAGCAGCGTTTCGTTGCTGAAACAATCGTTGCATTTTTTTTAATATTGCTTAAATAAATGTAACGACATATTAAATAAACTATAAATCCGAGTTTTATGTTTCTAAATTAACGTATACAATTGTTAATGGGGTATATATCGTGTAGGTGCACTCCAACTGTTTTCCTGATAATCAACAATTTGGTGCGTACAAAGAACTCTGTTAGCAAACTCATGTGACCATATTTATAGAATTAGTTAGTAAAATTTCTGCGAGAAACTCCTATTAAAATAAATCGTAAAATATGCCCACCATGGGAATAATAAGACCAGCGATATTCAATCGCACTTTTGGATTGGTCATTTCTCTGAATCTTAAGTCAACTGCGTTCCAGAATGCAGCCATGTATTTTGCCGTTTCTTCAACGTTGCTATTGTGAGCCCTTGAAATAAAATAAATTTCCATTAAATGTGCACAATGTAAAGACCAGATCTCTGAAATATATTCACGTGTAGGTTTCATAATCCATGGTAATTAAAAGCTCAGGATAAACAGTGTCTTTGGACGTGGAAACTGAAGATGAAGAGTCTTCTGGTGATTTAGTTTCAGTGTCTGAAAGAGGATATTCCGTTGATTCACCGTTTAAATTGTTAGACTCGTATAATTTTGTTGTGTATTTATTAATACTATGGGTACTAACCTGAGTTTACATCTATTGTCTCATTATGTAATCCGTTGGGGTGCAGGTTTTCGAACGTGTTTCGTTTTATCAATACATGAGGTGTAGAAATACCTCCAGAATCGGTCGAATTTTCGCTCAAGATGTCATCGTGCACACGTTTGGGCAAAGAGCGAATGGCGATATCGGTTCCTATAACACCATTCTACGATAGAAATGGTGTTGTTGTAAAAATACGCATAAAATACTGAGATAAGACCTTAATACAATACAATTGAACTTACAACATGGAACCTGTTATCATCTTCATATTCTAATGAAACAGCAGCTTTATTTTCCACATCATGATACAACTTGAAGCTTTTCAGTGATGACTATTACAAAGAATAAATGAATTAATCAAACTTAATGTATTTGAGATATTACCCAAACGTTTATTTATCATTGATTTTCCTACGTATGTTATTTGATCGTAAACAATGTGCACATCACTTGAATTTGTTGAATTAGTTTCTGCTATGATAATTGGAGTTTTGTCTCCCCATAGTACGTTATTATTTTCCTCCAAATATAACTTGTAATCTTGATTGAAGGCAGTTAGATGTAACTCAGGGTCTGCTGAACGAGTTTTACGTGTGTGCAGCCGATTATTTGGATCTATATGTAAAATGTCTGCGACTTCGTAGTCTAACTTATGTACTGGAATTGAAATAGAAAATAAAACAATGTTTAAATTTTATTTAAGATATAACAATATCAGAACAAAATGTCCTTACCATCATCGTGGTGTACGTTAAATATTGAGCGGATCTCATCCTTTGTCAAGTGTTCGTGAAGCTATAAAAATTGAAATGTTCATTGACTGTAAATTTACATTTAAAAATACGTTCTGGTACCTTTTTACCATGGATCGATGAACTTAAAAATAACGTTAGTATTATATATAAGCACATTGTTGGTTTTACAAATCAACCAAATATTAAATTAAAAGCTATAGTGATGCTTCACACAAAAGGTGAAACCAATAGTTGACAGCGAAAATTTAAATTTATATTGAAAAATGTATATATTGGATATTAGTCACCTATTGATAAAGAAAACGTGAAGCTCACAAATTATAGCCAAATACTTATCGCCAAAAGGCAAAATAATGTCATAAGAATTTTTTTCAACAATGTCTTTGAGATTGGTGTAGAACAAAAATTTTGTTTAAAATAAAATTAATTTTCCATACGGATGAAAAAGACAATTTTGAAAAAGATTATTTTATGTAATATACTAAAATCTGCAATCTCATAAATGTATAATAAAATTAATTATTACTTATTACATATTCATAATACCACGACTTTACTGATTTCATACCTACTCGCATTTTCATGGTTAATAAATGCGTAAAATGTATTTTCAAAATTTGAATTAAATACTTCGATGGTTTGTACAGATGTAATAAACTATATAATAATCATATAAAAATTTCGCACATTTCACAAAAAAACTCCTTGTATTTCTATTGAACAATCTACGAAAAACGCTGCAAATGCCAAGTTCGATTTTCTGTACTTTGGAAATGGTTAATTAAACGTGTTTAAAAAATTTCATGAAGAAAGATTCAATGAATGATTTAAAATTATTAAATAGAAACAAATTTTTTTTACCAGTCAATCTGACAGAGAATCACGCACATATGCATATATTTTATTTAGAATTTTCATTAAGGAAAAAAAAAATTCAATTATCATCTATTATTTGCTAAAATCATACTTATCAATTACTAACTAATTAGTACTGACATATACTATACTGGTGTGCCAGCTATTTCCAATGAAAAAAGGTAATTTCAGGACGAGGATAATCGAGATATATGTTATTCATCGGTATAATTAATATTTTTTTAAATAGTGTTATGTATTTAATTCTATATAGCAATAGTTTACATTATTAAATTAAATTGATAAATAATTTTTTCTTTATTATCACAATGGTGAATTTGATATAATTTTCTGCATGATATTGTTAAAAACATTCGCAGGAAATTAATTAACAATTTAATAATTTAAACGTAATTGTTTAGAGTCACGTGATTTAAATTATCATGTTTCGCAATTCTTGATTTTGTCACAAGCATACGAGCAGAGAATCAGCGATAATTGTCCTTGTTTCTATTGAGATCAGTTAGAAGGAGCAGCAGACGTGAGTCAGACCAATGTAGATATAATACAATCTGTCCAACGCTTTCGGTAAATTTAGCACTTTATTTCTATTTTCCAATAATAACAATTACCAAAACAAAATTAGATGATCTGAATTTTATAAGATAATTGACATAGGAATGTTCTTAATTAATTATTACATTTTTGCCAAAAAAGTGTACAAAAATGTCGTGGCAATAAGTATAGAGGTGTCGTATTTAATTACAACAAACTTCGAAAAATGTCCCTGAAAAACGACGAGGAGAAGAATTCACAAGTTGCAATTGACGGTTATTATTCCTGTCCAAAGAATAATTTTTCGAACCGATTGTAAATAGCGATTAATAGATCGATAGGTTGTAAATAAAAATATTCTATTCATAAAAAAGATATTGTTATAATTGATGAATATTTATGTTTCATATTGCTATGATAAATTGTAAACATTACATGTTCAAATAAGTTACATTTTCTTCAAGTGATAACTTAATCAAGAAACTATTTTATATAATCAATTCCAGAATGTACTTCTTTAAGGTAGTTCAGGATCTTTAACACATGCAGCGTTTAGGCAGATCTGAAATACAAATAGAAGATAGGACAATCGATAACATCCACATAAATTTGATCGGATATAAAACTCTTACAAGTCCTTCACCACACGATGTTCCCTCAGCAGGTGGACGCATGAGCACTTGAGACAGACTTTTAACAAGAGACATACACCACAATATCCCACAGTTGTGGAGCTCTTTCTATAAAAATTTTAACAACTGTAAGTAATAGAGTTACTCATAATGTATTTAACAATAATATATAATTCACATTGTAGGAAAACCATCCATCACCCATAGATCTTCTACATTGCTCATCTCTGCTCTGTAGTCTTCCAGGAAGAATTTTTCGATATGGCCTACCAACATATGGGACGTTGCGTAAGCATTGTGTCCGTGGATGTCTACGGAAACATGTCACTCGTATATTTGTTAGGAAATATAAGGAACCAATAAATTGATATAATCAACACCTTAAAAATTCTTGCATCGCTCGGTGACTGCATCTGGAGAAAAACATTGCCCTTTCATCTTTTTTGTCATAACTCATCATATGACCCTCTTCCTGAGGGCATGGTCCTCCAGGAACATATATGGATTCAGGACCATCGTGTACTGCACCAAGACTGGAATTGAAGAAGCAGTAATGTTTCAATTTTACTGAAAATTGTATCCACCTTACGTTGATCAGGATTGCTTACGAATGAGCTATTTCATGGGCAGCAGTTATTATGCCGCTGAAATCTCCCTTATCTACCACAATGGCTACTGCGATTCCCTCTGAGACATTGCAAATCCCTTGATATGTGCTTGCACCGAGAAGTTGATTCACCTGACCATTTTGACCATAGTCCCCCAAAACTTTACTGAAAAATATTTAAATTTATCGTGTATTGTATTAAGCATTACCATTATATTGTGTTTATTACCTAGAAAGCCCAACAATCAGGTCATACGTGTTCAAAGGAAATTCGTTTCTATGCGTAGAAAAATATGCTCCCGTGTCATGTACACTCCTCGTAGAGTAAACTGTATCATACGTGATCATATGATGCCTCAGGTATGTTGCAGTGTTTTGTTCCTAATATTAATATGAGTTATCAAGAAATACATTTTTATATAATACATTTCCAGAATGCATACCGTACAGGTATAGAATTAAATTGTTATTTTTTGCTTATGGACGTTTTCGTGCTTCCAAAGATCTTCACCAGAAAACGGGAATTACTGTTCTATAGAATAATTTAGTAAAATTCGAATGCAAAACAAATTATTAACACACCATGGGAATGATAAGTCCAGCGATGTTTAGTCGTATTTTTGGGTAACTCATTGTTCTGAATCTCAAATCAACAGCGTTCCAGAATGCAGCCATGTATTTTGCCGTTTCTTCAATGTTCCGATTATGAGCCCTTGAAATAAAAAAGATTTCCATTATATGTGCACGCGTAATGATTATTTCAAATGTAAAGACCGGATCTCTGAAATATATTCACTCAAAGTTTTCGTAATCCGTGGTAACTAAAAGCTCAGGATAAACTATATCTTCAGTAGTTTTGTAAGGATAATAACCATTTTCTGCAAGTAAAAGGGATAAATTTTTATTTAATTTTCTGATATAGTGAAGATTGTTAAGAAATTGAAAATAATACAATAATAAATAGGATGTAATTGTAAATGTAAGTAGGATTGTAACTTTAACGTCAGGTACTTACGATTGTAATTCCACAATCCATAGGGATTTTGGTTTGTACCCGATTGTATGGCTACATGAGGAGTAAAATCTCTCTTAGATCGTGTTAAATTTTTATTTAATACTTCCTCGAGAACACGAGTGGGTAAAGAACGAATGACGATATTGTGCCCTATAACACCATTCTAAAACAGCAATAATGCAGATGTAAAAGCAGTCATAAAGCATTCAGATAAGAAGACGTTAATAACTTACAACATAATATCCGTTAGGGTTTGCTTGGTCTAATGATATAGCAGCATTATTTGCCACATCCTGATACAACTTAAAATTCTGAAGTGGAGGCTATAATGAAGATACACGAATCAAAATGTATTCAAAATATTTCAAAGGCTAATTTATCATTCCTTTTCTTACAAATGTGGTTTTAGAATAAACGATGTTATATCCGTCACCTACTGAACCGTATCTCTGAATTTGTGCTATGAAAACTGGAGTATTTTCTCCTAAAAGTATATTATTATTTTCTTCCAGGTATAAACTGTAATCTTGATTGAAAGCCCTTACAGCTAATTGAGGATTCGCCATTCGAGCTTTACGTTTGCGCAAACCATTGTTTGGGTTTTTATGTAAAATGTTTACTACTTCGTAATCTAACTTGTGCACTGGAATTATAGAAACAGAAGAGAAAGATTCATGTTTAAGAAAAAGTGAAATAATAATTCTACAATATCATGAAGTTACCATCATCGTGGTGTACATTAAATATCGAGTGGATCTCATCCTTTGTCAGGTGTTCGTGAAGCTAGAAAAATCGAAACAGTCAATAAATCCATGGCTGTAATTGCAATTGCAATATCTGATTGTACCTTTTTACCCTGGATTAAAGTGATTAAAAATAAATAATGGAATACATATAACAACATTTTAAAGATATGTAGCGATGGAATTGTTATAGTGTCAAAGTAAAATATGTAAGATGTTATCTGAAACTTTATTTAAGTACTTTTAACACTGGCCGACGCAATAGCTACAACTAAAAGTTTGAAAGCTAACATTTCTTATGTTTAACAAATATTATTCGATAATTTCGAAATGTGCATGCACTTGCTGCATAAAATTGTTAATGTATACGTCGTCACCTTTTGATAAGAAAATCGTGAAGCTCAAATATTGTAGTAAGCTTTGTAAATATACTTATTCTAAGGTAACGAAAAGTCGAGGATCAACAATACCTTCGGAAGTGAGAACCGAAGATGGGCAGTGTGGTATTCTGTTTTAGAGATCGAAAATATCTCACATTTGATTGAAAGAGATTTTTGTGTCGTTGATTGAATATTCGATTTGGTTTTATATCTTAATGGACTTTTACGGGACAGATTTTGAAATATTAATACAATCCGCGGAGCAAGAAATTAAGATCCTTTTAAATATATATTATTTATATTATATTTGGGCTTTAAAACATTTCTATTTGAAAGTAAAATTATTTACAGTAAGCCGTGACTAACTGAATGATAAGTCGTCGGTATTATTAAAGAAAATTATGTTTTATTAATTAATATGAATTTAGAACTATATTATTTTTCTAAAAAAATAATAGTATACTATGTCTATTCATATAATAATCTTGAAATAAACTAGAATATTATGGAACTTCTGGTATCACAGTTCACTTACTGATAGTCTTGTATCTACGATATTCAAACTATTTTATTAGTCTTTTAGATAGTCTCGTATCTACAATCTTGAGAGTCAAACTTACTGAATTAGGAAGATAAATAATATTAAAAGTCAGCTATTGGGGATTTTTACTTGTTTGCTCCCTGAAATTTGAATATCTGTGATTAATTTTAAATTATCGAATTGAAAATTTATCTTGTGTAGTATAGATGCAATTTGTAAATCGTGTTTTGATTTAGAAAAAAAATAAATTTTTCATTCAAATTGTCTCATATTATGATAAAAATACTTGTTTACACCTGAAATCAATACTGTCGACTGATGATGGTTTCTCATATTATACATTACTCAAGTATTAAAAATGCGTTTTGTTTTAAAATATTCAATTGTTTCTCATACTTTATATTATACATTATTTTATACATTATAATTATTATTTTATAAATAATACTATACATTGTATTTTATATTAAAAAAGTGTCTGAAAAATCTTACAAGCGATTACACGGTGAACGAGCATATCAATGAAAAAAAACAACGCTATGACGTTTTTTTCATTCTAAGAAATATGTATGTTGTAGGTAATATATGTAACGTATATGTTAGCTCTATATTAACTATAATGTTACCTATAAAGTCACATATATGTTAACTATAGTATGGTACAAAAATTACTTTAACTTCATAAATTTTAATCGGATTCCGGCAGCTGGACCAAGTAAAAATCTTCGTCGATTGCTGACGTACGGTATAGGAGTCTCGTCACAAATATCAACCTCGTAATTTTTCAAAATCGTTATGAGACCAATTTTCGTCTGATAATTTCCAAAACGTGCACCTAAGTAACACATAATTTGATTAATTAATTAACAAAAATAAGCCAAGAAAAATTATAAAATTCAGAAAATATATATTAACCTAAACAATTTCGCGGACCAGCGCCGAATGGTAAGTAATACGACGGATGTCTGTCTTGTACATTATCCTCGTTAAATCGCTCTGGATCAAACTTCTCTGGATTTGGATAAATCTTGGGATCTCGATGGATTCCATAAACGGGTATCCAAACTCTCGTATCTTTAGGAATAGTGAGATCCGTCCCATCAAACGTATACGATTCCATTGCTTGTCTAGTTAAAATAGTCGTTACTGGATACTTCCTCAGAGTCTCTGAAATTAAATTTAAATATCACATTGGTGAAATCCAAAATGCGGGTGTTCCTATAGTGATATAGTGATATATCAATTACCGTTAAAAATCTTATCTAAATATTTCATATTTTTTAAACTTTCCAACATTAATTTTCCATTAGTTTTCACGAGCTCCTCTTTTATTTCCTCTCGAAGTTTGTTTTGTATCGATCGATTTAGTGCAAGTTCGTATAAAGCATGGCTCATAGTTGTAGCAGACGTATCGAAACCAGCGAAGAAAAAGGCAAACGCTTGCGCGGTAAGTAAAGTATCAGTCAATTCTGGAATGAAATGAAGATTAAAAAATTAAAAAATGAAGATTCGCTGGTACAATTACAGTTGCAATTTTTACCAGGGATTAGTTGTAATAAAAATATTATCAAAGTTACCAATGCCGTCTAATTTCTCAGGATTCTCTTTCAAGTCATTTAACAAGTCTACAAAATCACCTCTCCTCAAGTTATTTTCCTTCCTGTGCTTCATCGTTTCGATCATGGTATTGATGAAGAAATCATTAATCTGGTGATCGTACATTATGGGACCAAGAAGATTATACAAAGAAGGAAAGATTTGTTTAAATCTCAGTTTGAAAGCCCTCCATTTGTCCGCGTGAATAAATTTTCGACCAACCCTTCGGAATTGACTGTTTTCATCATCCAAAGCTTTCATATCAATACCGAAAACACAAGCACCTATGACATCGGTGGTATACCTCGCGGACACTTCACAGCATTCGACCACGTCATTTTTCACGACAATTCCAGATAAAATTTTTTCCAAATTTTCAGCACATTCCGAAACGATGTAGAACATCTCTTTGAGCTTGGAAAAAGTAAACATCGTTATTTGTTTGGCTCGAAGTGGCCTCCATCTTTTGGCTTCGAGATTCACCAGATTAGCTGATAGAGGTTCAACCTTTTCAAATAATCGAACTCCTCTGTTGGCAAATGTTGAAAAGTTCCGGATCAGAATGTCCTTTATTAATTCTGGATCGTTTATTATCAGGACAGGTGTTCGAATGGCAAATATTCCAAACATGCGTTCATCGCTGAACTTGTCGTATTCTCTCTTTACAAAATCACCTACCGACATTTTACCAAACATCATTTCCTTCAAGTTGCCATAAATAGGTACCGGCTTTGGACCGGGAATTCCACGACTTTCCCAGTAATCGAATGTCGATGTAAAGTAATAGTAGCAAGTTAGAAACAGCAGTACGATGCCAGCTAAAATCTCCAAAATTCCAATTCCCATTTTGTTGTATTAAAACTGAAATTGATGTGTAAAATAGTGAGTTTACAAAAAATGATAAGTAATTTTTTTAACAGTTAATGTTTAACAATTTTTAAACTGTTATGAAACGAATAAGTTGACGTAGAGAATATTTTAAAAATATTACTAAATAAATTTAATTCCTTTTATTCCAATCATTTCAAATTTATTTAAATCTTTGAAATCATATATAATCTTAATGGAGGTTTAAAGCTCAAATGATGTAATTTCCATTCCATTTTTGACTTTTCAATTGAAAATTTATCATATGTACAATTATAATTTAATTTCTTTTACCAATAGAATAAGAGAATACTTTTTTTATTCTAAAAAATTTGTATGATATAGATGACACAAGTGATATGTACATTTACTGTACATTAACAATAATGTTACATAAATGTTAACTGTAAAAGTAAAATACAATTCGATACCCTTAAATATCCTTTGTCTCGATCTCGTTAAATAATGTTTTTAATATACTTTTAAAAAAATCTTAAGCTTAGCTTCATAATAGTATTAAATTTGTTATTACATAATTAAAAGTTCTGGAAGGGAATAAGTGTACCCCCACCCCATAATGTATAAAAAAATGTTGTTTAAAAAAAAAATTAATGTTTACAAACCTTTCAAAAGAATAACTCAATAATGTCTTCTTTAGTGTCTCATGAGTTCTTCAAATGCAGCAAGTAGTACTGAACAGCTGCGACTGATAACATAAAGCTTGCAATCTGAAATCGTCAAAGTTATCTTATCAACTAACTATTTCAATGAGGTGAATAATTTTTTAAAGATAAAGCAATAGGAACATTTATATTTTTGCTTCAAATACTTCATGTCGAGTGTCTGCAATTCCGTAAAAGAAAATTGACTATAACGACTACAGGGCCAGATGTCTCAAAATCCAAGGCTTACCGGAGATCAATGTCCGCACCCGAGGTATCAAGCGTTTGATATTAGAAAACACTCCCCTCATCTTGACCGAAATCCATCTAGCAGATGGCCGATGCCCATTTTTGGTATTGAGTAATGACTCGTCTAAAAACGTAAATTTCAATCGTAAAAATCGTAATCCCAAAAAGATTCAATACAAAGACACGTCATCGACTTAAACAAACATCGATAATCGGCGCGATTCGAATTTATTCGAACCTTTTAAGAACTGCCCGCGATTCTCGATTCGAAAAATTAAAAGCGAGAAATGAAAAACAACAAATAGAAAAGTAATACGTTATTTTATAACAATCGTCGTTTCGTAATAGATAGTTTTTTATTTTCAATTCTTTTATATATTTTTCATCTGACACTTGTATTTAGTTGTCATCGTAGACCATGTCGTAAAAAAATATTTGGTACAAAATATTCATGTACGTAGTTGTTTATAATACTCGTGTATTACAGAAGCTAATAAATAATTTGTTATTTTCTCAAAAATGTTTTTTAGCTAATGACTTTTTTCGGTACTTCATTTTTGGATGCTTGTATCTATTGCGAATCTCGATGGAAAAATTTGTTCGTTAATTGTTATTAAAAATTTTCGGGAAATTTTAATTAAAAAATTACACTCTTTCCAAAAAAATTAGAAACAATGAAAATAGCTCTGAAAATTAATAAATTAATAAACTTCTTATCTCTGATCATATTTTTAGATTTAAATAGTTTATTTATTAAATATTTCTATATATTATAGTTCAATAAATATACTTTTTGACATGTACACAATAATTTAATGTATTTACCTAATTTATATTTCCATCTAGTCAATTTTTACTTGTGTTTAATGAGAAACGTAATAATGAAAACAATTATATTATCAAAAGAATATTAAAATAAAAATAAATTTAAGCTACTTTATTCTTCGAAAAGACTCAATCTATTTTATTGAATAATTTTTCTTAGCGAATAAAGATGTTCTTCTCTAAAATTCTCTAACGGACAATAAAAAAAAACATATTTTTCGTAATCAATTAAAATTTGTTGTTTAACGGATTCTAAACAAACATCGTTATCAATGCGATTTCACGCGTATTACAATCCATATAATTCAAATTTATACGAAGCCTATAATAAGCTTCTTTTCTCTCAAAGCTCATATCTAAATCCGAAACCGCGACGTTCCAACGCGTATACGGCTGAGACTCGTTGCGAAACTCAACGAGGCTATTCATTACTGTCGTCGAGTACATTATACCTATATATACGTATATCGGTGTATATATATATATATAGAAATCGCGAAAGAGCCAATATATAACATAGAGAGCACGAATAATACGCAATCGAAAACAAAACTCGGCCGATCGTGATCCCGGCATTAAGGACTTATCCCGAGCGTTCGCGCAAGAGATGTATATGACTATTGCTGCATTCGCGAGACGACAGCCCGGCGAAATAATGGATTATACGAGCGGCGCCGTCGCGCGCCTGCACACGTGCTCTTTCTCTCCGAGTGGTAGTATAGAAACAGTCGATGGGTGTGAGCCCCCCTTTGCGGTCTTGGCATTATGCGCAATATGACGGCGCGAGGATAAGCCTCAGGAATAAGACTTTATGATTCGAGACGGCCAACAAAGAAGGATAAAGCAGCGGTGGCTCTGTTTAGACGCGTGTGGTCCGGGGAGGAAAAGGGGGATAAGATATGTGCAAGTGCATGTGGGTAGAACGTATTGTTGCGAGTTGCGTTGCTATAATGACTTTTTTCCTTTTTTTTGACGGATTTACCTTGCTTTTTGGATTTTTCATCGTTTCTTTTTCGTTTTGGAGGTGTTGATTGGAGATGATTTTGTTTTCAGGCAATGTTCATCGATTCATTGGTTTGTAATTTGGCTGGTTAATCTAATTTTCACTTTATTGGTATCGGGTAGACTGTGAATTCGAACTTCGATGTCCAGTATGTAACGAAGAAGCTTAAAAGTAAACAAATTTTCAATAACCGATTCGTCAACACGATTGATGCTTTTTATTTTTTTTATCTCATGATAACTTTAGAGTAAAGCGTTTGAAATTGGTAATCAGATATTTACAGTCAAAATGATAAACTGATCATATTTATCTGTCTAAAATTTCAAAAAAAATAATTTCCTGTTTAAATATCCGGCGTAATTATGAGTGACGAATTGACGAAATTTGTGAACTGCTATGAAAACTAAAACAGTGAAAAATGTAAATGCGATTTTTAAAATTGATAATATAATTAACTGATTCATAAAATAGAATGATAAATTAGGTATTTTTAACACTTACTATATTCAATTGTAATATTATAGAAAAATGACTGATTCATTTGGCTCTTACGTACTGTCTAGGTCTTTAATATCCGAAGTTTGTTAAAAAACTTGATACTGCCGACTGACAAACCTTACATTGGTAAGTTCAAAGTTATGATTTCAATGTTTATTAGTGTAAACTAGATATTAGATTTACAAAAGAAAATCGCAAAAAAATAATTATTCACTAACTATTGTATATTTAACAAAGTATATTGAAAGTTCAAAATTCCCGCTATGATTAGTCTACGATGTTAATAATCGCACGAGAATGTCTGTCGACACTCCCTCGCTGATATCCTCTGATTTATATAGTACCCGTTAAAAGCAATTTTGTGGACTGGAGGAATTTAATAAACATCAAAAGTTCATAAAAGTGAGTGTGCAGACTATATATATATATATATATGTATACTCAGCCCACAGTCCAAATGGATGAAACGGAGATTGACGAAATAACTACTCGAGATATATATGGATCATTCTCTGACAGAAGGACCGATCAAGAAATAGTTTTAAACTGCATTTTGTACTGTCTACACCTTCGTGAGTTTTCTCACGAAAGGTTTTTAAGTTACCGGAAGTAAAAGTCAGAATTATGAACAATTATTTAAAAAAAATTGTAATTCATCTGGGAAGAATTTTTCGCTAATAACACAAGAGAGACATTTGTTACTAACGAAGTTAAAATTTACAGATAAAATACTTTGGTCACTTAGGGCATTATTATAATATATATTGAAATATTTTATATTTGAAAGTATTTTCTCTTCAAATTAGTCTTCAAATTTAGTTTTGAGAAGGTCCCATCATAGGTATCAACATCAAAATATTCATGAAGATGCCTTGTATCGCTACAAAAGTATTAGACGTTTTCAACTTATGAAACAAGCTCTATGTCTAAATGGAAATCTGGACGAATTTCGACAAATTCATATTTTACATAATGGTCGGTCGTACGTTCATTTTATTTCTATCTTGAAATACCAGTTGATTCCCATGTTCAGACCTTCGTAGACACTTTGATTTTCATGAATTTTTGGACGTTGAAGCTCATCATCACACCTTTTCAGAACTAAATTTATAGACCATGATCACTTAGGAGATTGTAATGACGTATAATTACATCTTTAAAATTATTTTTATCGTAAAGTTTAACTAATATTATAACAAACATCCCAGATACAGTACCAAAGAACAGTTTAAAAATATATAGAAAAAAAAAACTTTCACCGTTCATTCTGCCACAGAATGACTCGTATATATATTCAATTCTACAATAACTCAGTGTCGAAAACTATAGAGCAACGGCTCATGTCGGTACACATGCACCCGTGGTGCAACTGATCCTTTCGCATTTTCCGATATTTCTACTGCAAAGGGGGGCTCGACTTTATGCGCTGCAATATGAGCGCTAGATTTGGCTGTATCGTCACGTGTACCGTGTATTATTATATGTGTATCGGGAAATATTCGCGCATGTGGATGATTCGTGGGCGTTGGGGCGCGATTGGCGTTTATTAAGTTGCCCGCAGAGCGAGAGATGACGAGGCGCTTAACCGCTCGACGAAATTGTCTAAAGTTGGGGAATTGATATACTGAGAGCAGCTGTTACTCACATTTGTTTTTGCTTGGATGAGGGTATCGTTTGGTGGATTTTTTTTTTCATTTGTTTAATGATTTCTTAGTAGTATCGTAAAAGGTGACCACTAATTTATTTGTTTCTTTAATATTTACAGAATTTCTTTATTTACTGTAATTATTTGAAGAATTGGAACAGAATAATGTCAGATTTTAATGTTCAACAAATAATTATGTATTAACTAGTAATACATTTTTTATAGGTACAATGACAATAAATTTGTTTCGGTCCAAATCGTGGTCGTAGGAAAATATTTACTTGAATCTAATATTCATTAATTTACGAAAAAATATTTACTGTGTTCAAAAAAATTATGTTTTATAAAACAAGTAATGTTTTACTAAAAAGAATTTGATATTCAAATGGATAGTTTTTCAATATAAAAACCTTAGCGTTAAAAATAATAAAAAATGTCAACCAAAAATCTAGTGTATTTCGGAAAAATATTTTTTGAGTAAATATCGTTTTAAAAATGATAAAGTGCAAAAAAATTGTTCTAAATCGAACAAGAAATTTTAGATATTTAAAATAAATAGTTATATAATGCGTAAGTACATTTAAATAAATTAATTTAGCAAACCTTTTGTTACGAAATTGTATCCAATCCCACGAGTTCGATCAATTAACTGATACTTTATTATTTAAACATTTATTTTTTAAACTAATTATTATATAAATATTTTAATAATTTTATATATATACAAGATTTTATATCGACATAATTATCGCACATCTTGTTTGTTACAAACACTTACATATTTAACAAGTGTAAATATAAGATTAAAATAATTTTGTTTGTTGTGATACTTTAAAAAAAATCGAAATAATAGAAAAATGAAAATTATGTATAATAAACTGAAAATACACTTATCTGCGCCTATTATTCGCTTATCAACGTTTTTATGTATTCAACTGATAAGTATTTAAATTCGACTTAACAAAAATCTAAAAATAAAATTACAAATATATTCATATAGAATTTTATTCCTTTTATTATAAAAGTTGTATTTATTAAAAAGATTTAAAAAACTCAGTTTCAAACAATAATTTCGTTGAATTTCGTTTCAACTTTCAATCTTAAAAACTATTATTTTAAATTGACTTTCAGCCGAATAAATTAAATGACCAAAAATAAAACCTGAATTTGATTTTACATAATCGGAGTAAAATTTTTTTTACATCTGTTTGCAACGACCGTATTTTTATACAAAACTTTCCAGGCTTACAATTCCGCTGCAATCGTTTTATTACAAGTTAAGCCATCGAAATATATTTGTTTCTTTGTGTCAGCGTTGATACCACCTATACAATGCATTATTTTATTTGTTTACATTAAAACTTAAAAGCAACGCTAATGACGAAATTTATGAAATCGTCATCTATCTCTCTCATGCCCAAATCCCCTCCCCCCTGAATCGGAACACATAAAACAGCCGTCCAACAAAGGGAAACATACTGTACAGGAAAATAAAATCGTATATGTAAATGTATACGTAAATTTATCCCGTTGTATACAACTGCGCTGATTCCGACATACATATGCTACTGAAGAACACAAAATAACATTGCGGTCTTTGTACAGCATCGATCAAATTCCGACCATCACCCCCCTACCAATTACAGGGAAAAATCTCCCCTAAAAACACACGGTTTCCGCTCGGTCATCTTAATAAAGCATATAGCTTTTCCAAAAACTGCATATACGACTCGGATTACTCGCGTCGATGACTACTGTATCCCGTGGATATGGTTCTCCATACGGACACACCTGCGCCGTTTCACCCCTCGAGATGAAGGGAGGGGAACGCCAAAGCCTCTCATCCCTTGATCTCGAAGGTCCAGATGTGACTTTTCTACACGAGTCGATGCGGACTATTTGCCGTCGGGGAAGGGATTGAACCTTTTGCTTTTTTTTGCGCGAGAAAAGCAATTTTTTAGATGAATTTTTTATGAATTCGAGCGTGAAGGAGATTTTAGGTAAACTGGAAAAAGTACGGGGGTGAATAATTGATTTTTCGCCTTTTCGACTTCGACTTGGGGCGAGTTCGCGTGTGTCCCTTTGTTTGGAGATACTTGTGTTGTATTATGATCTGAGGTGTTCTATGTACTTGACTTTTTTTGTATTTAATGATTTGAGTGAATTTTCCGATTCTTTTTTTATCAAAGAGGGAAGACACTTGGAGTTCGAAAAATTTTGATTCGTTAGTAAGAGACTAGTGACTGGTCAATGACTTGCATCAATGTATGAAAACATTTTTTAATTTTCTAATTTATAATCCATCAGAAGATTAAAAGATATTTGAAAGAGTTTATGCTTGTAAAGAATAGAAATAACATAAACCCCAAAAATCCATAAAGCTGTTACAGCTGTAGTTTACGCCAGAGTCAAAATAAAAAAATAATCATTCCTCTTCACAAGATGCCAACTTCTGGTAGATCTAGTTGAATAATATTTTAAAATATACTTCTGAATAAAAAGTTTAACTTTGTAACGATTGCACATTTATTGTCACAAACATTAAATGTTCTGGTCAATAACAAGTGCACACCACCCACCCCTTAAAAAAACATCATCAGGATTATCAGATAAAAAATAGTAAAAAATCATATTTCCAAATTAATCTTTCGTCGAACAAAAAAATCACAAATATAACATAACATAAATTATAGTATCAAATAAATGAAGATATGTACACTGTATGTGCACGTGTACAATAGAATACCTACCAATAACGAAGGTTAATCCTAAACCAGAATAAGTGAAATTATTCGAGAATGGGTTACAATCTAAGCTTTAACTCTCTTCTTACAACTTTCATCTTTATTGTCTTAGCAGCAGATTTAAAGAAAAAAGAAACAACGACTTCCAGGTGCAGAGGGAATGACCTCTGCCAGACTGGCCAATTTTTATTGCCCTACTGCTGTTTCTCTCGACATTCCAAGTGCGCGTCCCTTTTTCGAATCTTTATTACGCTCTGCTTGTCACGTTCTTTGCGAGCATAAAATAAAGGCTGAGTCTGCGAGAGGCTTGACTAATAAACCAATCTAACGAACTGGATAGTGCTTTTACGAGTAGAAAAAAAAGTATTTTCGAACAAAACTATATATTTATCTGTCGGATGTTATTATATCGTGTAGTCTGGATAATTTAGAATCTTCGATTCACTTTACGTCCGAATGAATGGTAAAATGACCAGCATCAAGTCGATGGTAGAAACGTAAGGTGACGGTTAACGAAACGGTATAGTCAATGGTTTGACTAATCCGGTAACTTTGTCGCGTTAGAGAGGTAAGACTATTTAAAATTGAAAATTTTAATTAAATATATTAATGGCAATTTTTGTGTATTTAATACATAAAAATTTAAAAAACGACTTTACAATTTGTTCAGCTAATTTGATTAAAAATCCCTATATTCATGCTTTAAAAAGTGTATCAAAGAGTATTTATGTCAATTTTCAGATTAATTGCTCCATTAATTCACTTTGAAACTTATGGAAAGTGAGTTTTCAACAAGCTACTATAAGTAGTCTTCGAAGAGACTTAAAGATGTGAGACAAAGTTCGAGGTATGAACTATCTACAACTTCAGTATTAAATATATAAAGAATGCAATTAATTTAACTAATTAAAATTTAGAACCTTAGGAATTAATAATTTTATGATCGTGAAGCGTTATTCTAATAATTGTAGACACAGTGAAACTAATATATTCAATTAATTAAACTACAAATAGGTATAGTCCTAATTTGCAGAAATTATTTCATATTTTCTTTTTATTTGTCATTTGATTATTATTATTTTTTTCATTTTTAAATTATTTACTGCATCTACTGAATACAAATATAAATAATTTAACAATATTTTGAATTTCGATAAGTAACTTATTCAATTAATCGTTATTCATAGCAGCAAAGAATCGTCCGTTTTAATAGTAAATTTTAAACTTGCAGTAATTACCAAACGATTGAGTTTTGTTTGTCAATCATATTCACAAGTATTTCAAGACGAGCCAACTAAATCTGAATTTTTATATCATTCAATTTAGAATTTTAAAATGTCATTAAGGAACGGAAGAGGTTAATTCATGTACAGTCGAGTACTTAACTTTTGGCTTGGAAAAATTCTAATTTCATTAATAGTCCCTAAATAATTTCTGTGAAAAATGTTCCTTTCGATTTATGAATAGAATTCAAAATATAGACACTGGAATATAGTAATTAGTTTAATAAACTAAAAATTATTCTTAATAAATTTTTACTTCCATACAGTTTTGTAAAAACGAATACTTAACACTCGTTACTTAAAAATTTCTCTCTTACATAATAATTTTCACTTTGAAAATTTAAGACACAATTTTTACTGTAGTGTATTTTTTACTAAATGGGTCAGTAGAATTAGCTCAGTAATGCGATATCCTTGACAAAATTGAATCATTTTTTCTTGAATTACTTCGGCGTACAAATTATGCATAAACCCACTGAGAGCACTCTAGGGAATCAAGCAAAAGTAGTTCAATCGGTTTGTCCCCAAAAAATGCTATTTTTCTAATTCCTAAAATGTTCACAATGCAAAGTACACTACCGTACTCCAGTAAAATATATTCATATTAACCCTTTAACGTTATCAGGGCACTTTTTCGAAATTCTCTTTTGACAGATTGCCCTGAACTGAAATGGTCTCAAAAAATAATTCACTATATTGCAGGTCGTTCTTTTTGAGTGACACTTCAAAGTTCATCAAACTGAGAATTACCGTTCCAAAATTAAAAAGAAAAAAAGAAAAATCATCAATTTTGCAATAGGGTGTCTTCGGTGAATTTAACGGAAAAAATTTTAAAGAACGAAAATGACATGAAATTACTCAAATAAGGCTCTCAAATTTTGTTCACAATTATTCAGTACAATTTTTCAAAAATTTCGAAAATTACATTTCATTTTGGTTCTTATAGCGAGGTTTTTTACATTCACGAGTCTTAATTCAAAATTGTTACCAGCAACGAATTTTTGTCCCCAATGACAATTTTCAATATTATGATATCTCGAATGGACTTCGACAAAGTGTGAAAAATATATCCATTGTACCACTTCTACTTTAAACCACTCCACTTGATTTCCTATCGCATTTTATCTTTGTATGCAAAAACGCAAATACGCCGAATTTTCCTCCATACACTCGATAGATCCTCTACATGCCCTCCAAAGAAGAAAAAGAAAAAGAAAAAAAAAAGACAGATCCACCGATAGAAAAAGCGCATAACTATTTGACCGCTTTCGAGCCACTGAGGGCCGAATTGAATTTCTGGGACGCGATAGTAGCGTCGGGATGCATCATAAAATTCAAAGTCCATATACGTCTTTTGCGCTGGGTCTCGGGGCAAAGTGACGACGAGAGTTAGTCTATATATTATCTTGAAAGCGGGTCGACCGCAGCCTGCAAAAGGGACAGACGTACATACATGCATACATACTGCACAGCGAAGATGACGCTCCTCGTCAGAGACCCTTCTACAATTTCTTCCTCTTTCCTCACATGAATTCACCTTAAGAGACTGCTTCATGCTTCGATAAGCCATATATATATATACATATATGGATCTTTCTGTGACATATTGACCGGTCTAAAGTTTTTTTTTTTGAATATTTTTTTAAGTGTTCTTTGGCACTGTACCTATCTTTATTATTACATTAATATTTTTCACGAAGGGGTTTGAAATTACAGAAAGTCACTGATTGCCATTAACACCAATTATGGCATTTTCATGTCTATTCTAAAAAATTGTAACTCGTAAGTTAAGAATAAAAATAATTTTAAAGATGTTGAGGTTTTTAGATCTCCTAAGTGGTCATAGTCTACAAATTTAGTTTTGTAAAGATTCGATCATGAGCTTCAACAACCTGTATTTCAAGATAAAATTAACGTTTGAGCGATCATATCATAAAATATGAATTTGTCGATATTCGTCCAGATTTTCAGTTAAAAATAGAACTTGGTTCGCAAGTCGAGACCGTCTAATACTTTTGTAATGATACAAGGCGACTTCGTGAAATTTTTGGTGTTAAAACTTGTCATTGAACCTTCTCAGAACAAAATTTGAAGACTACGATCACCTAGGAGATTATAATGACGCGTATCTTCAGCTTTTAAAGTATTTTATCTGTAAATTTCAACTAATTTAGTAACAAAACTTTAGTAGAAAGATACAAGTTTATGAAAATAACTGGTGAAATGTCAAATTTGACTTCCTGTAACTAAGAAAAAAAATCTAAAAAACGTTTAGAAGAAAAAAAAGATATCTACCTGTCAATCTGTCACAGAATGACCCAGATATATATAGAGAAAGATAGGTAGATAGAAAAATCGACATCAAGTAGCAAAAGAGATATATGTGGAAGTCGGACAGAATGTTGCAGACAGCGAAATCGCGCAAGGCGTAAGGGAAAAGGTCGTAAATCCACGAAGATTCTAGGATAGTCGGTGTTAGATATGAGATGGACGTCTGGATTTGCGACAATTCATCCAGTCACGCGTTTCGTCCGATGTATAGGTTTATGCGATAGAACGTTTTTTTCCAAAGGATGGTTATTTGCAGGTATGAACTCCTTGTGGTTGCTATGCTATTGGCGTTGTTTCCGAGTACTTCTTTGTATTTTATATGTTAGATGTATATAATTTACGGTATTTAGAAGATGCGTAGTTTGTATTTCGAAAAATATTAATATTATTGTTTATTAGTCAATTTGCCAGATAAGATGTTTGAAAATAAAAACAAATAAATAATGCAAAAGGATTAAATATTTATTTTTATAGCTTCCTTTATTACGAAGAGCTGCACAGCTGCAGTCTTAATTTACACAAATTATTTAATATTTAAAAATTTTTTATACGCAATATTTTCATGTAATAAAAATACAACATAATATTCATTAAATTTTTTTCAATTCTAAATCTATCGAAAAATAATAAGCAAAAATAGCTATAGTCCTAATTCCCCCAAATTATTTAATATTTTTTAATTCAATATTCCATAATAATTTCGTTAATTAAATAACATTACTCTACTCATTCGCGTCTTATAACAGCACCAACACCTCTTTAAAACACGATTCTAACCTACAATAACAAAACAATCCAAGTTAGCAAAAATACCTGGACGAGACACACTCTATTAATATAGTTCTACAAACAAAACAAAATAAAATAAAATCAGACAATACGCGTGAACATAGGAATACATTTTGATACTCACATCCGATTTAACTTGAAAATGAATACTTCACTCAGTAATGACAATCAAACTCAACGTGACTAACGCACTGTACAGCACACATTTTGCGATCAGCTGTTGCGAAGGTCGTGTCGTCGAGTCTCCAACTCGTAGTTTGCTACACAGATATGCGCCTACTGTATTTCGTTCTGCTGTCGCGCTGCTATCTCAACTAACAGTTGGTAAAGTTGAGATTTATCCGTCGGTAAATACAACTTAGCGAAGTAATAATATTATTTACGTTTTCTTCTACACGATCTAGTAGCTATTTCATTTCATAGCTGTTTATGGGGATTTTTTTTGCCATTTCTTATTTAAAGTTGTATTCCTGTTGTTGCGTTTTGCCGAAAAATTAATATATATTACAATGTGTTATTTTGTATTTTAGAATATTTTTGAATACGTTGCTGAATTACAATCAATAATGGAATACATTATATTTGCCTGGAAATATGCGAATTTATTTATAAATTTATAAATTATTTCTCTTGGGCTAGAAGCATTAAGCGCATTTGAAAGATTAAATTACAATTTAAAAAATGTATATGTTTTTTACTTGTATATTTTCATGTAATGTAAAGATTATTTATTTTTCATGTAATCAATTTATTTATTTTAACATTATTTACTGAATATGATTAAAATAGTTAACACCAAATTGAAAAAAAGTTTGTTTTATATAATAATATGGGTTTATTAAGTAATTATTTATTTGGATGAAAAACAATATTTTGGCTTTAAAAATATATATCTGACACTAAAGTACAAAAAATATTAAGTAATACTTTGTAAATACCGAAGTGTATTTATTTCAATACAACTATAAATTTAGAAAATTATTTATTTTAAAAGAATATGCTTTTAGTTTCCATAAATATTAATGGGGAGTTGTCCTACTATTGTCCAGGACTATTTAAAGAAATTATTTTGAGGTAAAAAATATTAAGCCGACTGCTTTGACTATATCGTCAAAAGAGACATGTATTTTATCTAGTTCTCAACTGTTTAAACAACTTTTAACGATTCAAACATTTACTTTACGAGAGACTTTTTTTTACTTCTCATTAATAAAGGGCTGCAATCCACTTGTGAATGTAATTTAAATGTAAGAGGCTTGCATCTGTTAATTTATACATGAAACCCTCTGGTATAGAAATAAAAATATTTTACCTTAATTATAACTCGATTTATTCATCAATGCTGAGAAAAAAATTTAATTAAGATCTCATTGGTTTACTCTTGAATTCAAAGCAACTGCAGCTATATCCAATCAATAATTCGACGTTAAATATTAATAAGACGTTATATTATAATTTCAAATAGCAGATATGATAAAATTAAAATTTAATCCTCCTGAATCTCTACTTTTTGATTCTGTAATAGTAGTGCAAAATTCACTATTTAGTTTATTTACTATTTGGAAAAGTGAAGATCGTCCGACTATGAAAATAACGAATATTCATTGTTAAAATGCGTGAAAATAAACAGGTGCATATTTATTATTAAAGTTAATGTTTATCACATTTATAATTGATAAATATACCAAGATAAAAAAAAATTGTACTTAGTAAATTTTTCACTATTTACAGTATACAATTCCATTTATACACCGAGAAAAATGTCAAAAGGCATTTTTTTTTATTTCTAATAAAATTGACTATAAATCAACTAATAAAAATTATTACAATGCAATAACAAAATTTGTTAAATGTATGCGTTAGGTTATGTAGCAAAATTTACTATATAAATTAGTAATTTTTCTTATACATTGATTATATCCCACTGTTCTTATGTAATATAGTAATTTTTACTACAATTTAGTAAATTATCGTACACCAAATTCCCCAGTGAACATAATTTCACTATTCTAAATAGTACATTTCTCATGATTAATCGAAAATTACACGTTACATAAAGAATCCTAGCAAAATCAAATTCTCAAACTTGTCCGTTGACCATACGAGACCCGACAAAGTGATTAAAGCATAATACATATCGTACGAAACGAGATTCATTTCCCACGGCATGAATCTTGCATTTATGTTCGCGTCCGTGGCGTCGAGGGATGGACCGATCTCGTACGATGTTGATGGATCGGTTATGGCTTTA
Organism: Apocrypta bakeri; assembly: GCA_018906985.1. NCBI lineage: Eukaryota > Metazoa > Arthropoda > Insecta > Hymenoptera > Pteromalidae > Apocrypta > Apocrypta bakeri. The sequence goes on from JACCIA010000005.1 coordinate 4,225,813, forward strand.
TAGTCACGCGCGTGTGCCGCACACGCGCGTTTTCTTCTTTCTTCGCTTTGGCATTATCGTTCTTTCTCTCCCTTAGTCTTCTTTATCTTTTCGAACTGGGCTGGACCGGAGCCACCTCTCGCTTTCTTTCTTCCCCTCGGACTTTGACTGCGAAGTCGCGGGGGAATATATATATGATGAATTACCGGTCATTATGCAGTAATATTGGTTGGTTTAAATGGCTGCTGCGTTTGTGTAGTAGAAGCGTTGAAATGTTTTAATGGGTTGATGCTTAGTGCGATAGATTTAATGGATGTTGTTGAAATAAGTATATTTTGCTGCTTCTAATATTTTTATTAAATGATGTTTTTTAATATACTTTTAATATAAAAAGTTTCGATTTGTAACAATATAATGATTTCTGTTACAAACATTCAAAGTTCGGAGATGGAAAAAGTGTTATCCCCTTAAATTAATTCAAATTAACTGTGACTTATATTATAGCTTATCTATGAAAGTAATGTACGTAATCACTAATATATTATATAGCTTACCCCGCCTAATAAATTTCTCACTAGATTAAATTAATAAAATAAAATCTCTCACGCTAAAAGTAACAATACAGTGAAAATAACGACTTCGATAAATTAGCGGAAAGAAAATAATTCACTCAATCTCTTAAACTCTCCTTCCCGATGCGAAGTTTAGCGCATAAAATTTAGGGTGCCAGCTCAGTTCAGTCGACATCTTTGTTCGGATCTGAGCGCGTGCGAGCTCGAAGCTAATTGCCCGTCGCGGTCATGCGTGAGAGATGACTGAACCCGATTATTACATTATATGCACGTGCACTGGCGCGACTTCATATTATAACCAGCCATGTATGCATATGTATATATACAGAGCATAAGATCTCCTACGACATACATATATATATATATATGGGTCATTCTCAGGCAGATTCAGGAGTAAAAAATTAGTTTTCTTTTAAAAATGTATTTCAATTATTTTTTGGCGTGATATCAACAATCATGAATTTTTTCAAATTTGTTTCATGAAAGATTTTTAAGTTACAGGATATAAAAGTTGGAATTTTCAACAATTATTACCAAAAATTGTATCTCCACAAGAATGCCTTTTTAATTAAATATACTATAGGAACTTTTGTTAAAATAAATGAAATTAACGTATGAGCTATCAAATCGTAAAAATTGTTTTCTCATGATTGCTCCAGATTTCTAGCTGTAAATAGAGCTTGATCATAAGGTAAGACCATCATGGACACTTTTACAGCGATGCAAGGCATTTTTATGAATATTTGATGTTAAAATTCATGATCGAACCTTCTCAGCATCTACATCTACAGGTTTAAAAGTATTTTAATTGTAAAGTGTAATTAATTTTACAACAAAAGTCTCTTTTATGTATTCAAAAAGAAAAGACTTGATTCAAATTTCACCAAAGATTAGCCAATATACAGTTGACCATTTGTTTGCCAATTTCTGGTGAAATTTTGACCACAGGGTGCTCCTTCCTGGGAAGTAAAATGACCAATATTGGTAAAACTTCCAAATTTGATATCCTTCACGAAAAAAATCTAAAGAACGGCTTAAATATATATTTAGAAGAAAATTCATGTTTTAACGATTCAATCTGTCGGAGAATGACCCATGTATATGTACACCTTGGTCGGTCAATGCGCTTTTACACTTGGGACTTTAAAAGTCTAGCTGGGAAAATTCGAAAACGCCCATTTAAGATTGCCATCGAGATTTATCGCAAGTGAGAGAAGAAAGAGACGATGTGTTGCTCACAGCATTGACATTTACGCGCTAATTCGATTATAATAATGCTCGTGAGCGACGTCGCAGCTCGTTATTGTTAATGGATTTTCGGTGTTTTATATACGTTTGCACGCGAGAAAGATAATGAAAATGGGAGGCGCGTGTCATTGCGCGACGATTGTATAACTATACTGACCATCGTTAAATTGTCGACTTTTCTGCTAGTCCGTCGACGCTCTGCTGATTTATGAAAATGAATATCTTTCTTCGTGGGTTATAAACACGCTTTAAATTTTTAAACTTATCGGATTCACTCTATGTACGAGTGAATTATCAAATTTATAACTGGCTGGTAAATGATATTAAGTCTAATAGATGAATTTTCTTAGAATTTATTGTTCAATTGAGATGGTGATAATTTTTCAATTTTAAAATTGCAGTGATTCGTCATTCCGCAGCTTTATGTTTGTTAAGTCGTTACATTAAATGGCTTACATTTTTAGAGGGAAAATTACCATTTAGGAGTAAATTTACTCTGAGAGGAAAAGGCAATGGTCAACTTCACTATAGTATAATGTTAAGATTGGTTTGAATGAATGTCACAAAAGATTTAATTTTACTATAAAGCTACAGTTCTATTCTTGAAAGTATATTAAAAACGTTATTCATTAAGACCTACGAGAAATTGATGTTGTCATCCTCCGTAGAGATATGATTTTTTTCTAAATTTCGTAGTCTAGAGCTTGAATGATTTAATAGGTTTATAGTTATTTTATTAATTTGTAACTATTTGTATTCTTAATGAATCTTGGAATGAAAGAAAGCATTATTCTGTTGTTTTTTATTTAAATGTAATACATTATATACTAGCAGAACATACTCGCTTCAGTTAACAATATTGCGGCTATGTGACTATAATGTTAACATATATGTAACATTTTAGTCAACAAATATGTCTTTTAATTTTTATTCGTTTCGACGTATCTGTTGTAGAGATGCTATTTATTATGAAATTATTTAAATTTAGTTGAAATTAAATGTACTGATTCCTTACACATTAGCAATTTTTAACTTCCAATACAGAATCTGAAAGAATATTTTGGATTTAAAGAAATCATTTATTACGTACTTTAACGGTACTCTTACGTAAATGTACTTTTCGATTTTAAAAAAATTATTTTAATGTGACAACTTATGATAATGTTCTAACTCTATATAACAGGATTAATCGTTGCTCTTTTCTAAAAATAAAATTCACCCGCGTAAAGTAATTTTTACTCTAAAAATTTAAACGTATAAAATTTTCTGACATTAGCCACTCCACAAAAACTATATAATATGCAAATACTATATATTACGTTCAATTCGAGCATACGTTCCGCCCGAAACTTGAAAAACGAGCGTAAGCCCCGTATTAAATAAAGTTTCGGAAGAGAAATGAAAAAAAAAACCTCTAGGCGTATCAAAAGAAGAAGCAGCAGCGGTATCTTCCTCGGTCCCACAAAGCGCGGAAGGAAGGAAGGCAAGTTACGCGGGAAAACTTCCGGACGGCAAATCGCGCGCGCCACCTCCACTATATACCTAAAGGTGAAGTTATATACATATGTATACGGGCGATTCTCTGACAGATTGACCGGTAAAAAGATAGTAATTCTTTTAAATATTTTTAAAATTTCTTTAACACTGTATCTACGTTTATGATGCTTATTTTTAAAAACTTGTAACTCCTTCGGGATGCATTGCTCACTAAAAATACAAAAGGGACTGTTTTGTAAAATTTAGTTAATCTTTACAAATAAAATATTTTCAAAGCTGTATTTTCAAATATATATATTATAATAAACTATAAAGTCTTCAAATTCAGTTTTGAGAAGGTTCGATCACGAGTTTCAATATAACAAAATGCATAAAAATGCCTTGTATCGATATCAAAGTGTCCCTGAAGGTCTTACTTTATGAACAAGCTTTATTTCCAGCTAGAAATCTGGACCAATCCTGAGAAACTCATTTTTATGATTTGATAATTCATACGCTAATTTTATTTAGAACTTAAAATCTAAGTTGATTCCCAAGTTCAGACCTTCGTACATATACTTTTGTAACGATACAAGGCATTTTTAGAAATTGTTTAATGTTAAGACTAAAGATCTAATCTTGTCAAAACTGAATTTGAAGACTTTGATGATCTAAATCGACAGGTTTGAAAGTATGTTATTGGTAAATTTTAACTTGTCTTACAACAATAGACTCTCTTGTGCTTTCAGTGAGAACTGATTGTTAGAATGCAAAGAAAGAATTTTTTGAAAATAGATATAAAATTGGTGAACATACCAACTTCGACAATCTGTACCTTAAAGAACCTTAGTGACAAAAATCTTGGAATTTAAAAATATTTAGAAGAAAAAAATCAATCTGTCGCAGAATTATCCATGTACTTATACATACATATATACCATATATGGTTGTATACAAGGATACGAGAGAAGTTGCTCTTTCTCCCCGGAGAAGGAGAATTTTCCGGAAGTCGGCGATTAAAATTCAGTTCGCCGGACCACCGCCTTATTTTGGCGTTATGTTACAGTATCAACGAGAGAGCGAGAGTAGGATCGTAATTTACGCGGCTTTTAATCGAATCATTTAATTTGCGCCCTTGTAGCGTCGCCTAGTCGAAAGTTAACTGACAGCCCAGACCGACCGCGCATTAGATTGAATTATTTCTTGAATATTGGGTTAGCGGGTCCGACGAAAAGTTCAGATTTTGGTAAACTATATATATATATATATATATATATATATATAATAAAACTGCGTGTGCGAAGCTTTCATCTTTCATTTGACATCGTTGCAGAAAAAAAGGAAGCAAAACACATACTCCAGTCGATCCGATAGTAATATAGCGTTGAAAAAAGGAATATATATATCATATGCTGCGTCGAGATACGCAATGTATACGCGACTGCCGAAGTCGCCTCACGGATCGTTAACCATTCCGCTTGGATAATCGCGAGCTAGAGAGGGCAGAGAGATTCGACCGGTAATAGCGTCGATAAGTTTTTCAACCCTCGCGAGCTGCTTGACACTTTTCCTTTGACTTGGCCGAAGAGTTTTTGGGGGATTACTTTTTTTTTCTTGCTCGTTTGTCTTGGCTTCTACGCGATGACAGCCAAGCGACCATATGCGCGCGTATACCGGGGGATGAGAGCTTTCCCAAATCGTTTGCTTTCTCTTTTCCAATTTTCTCGGGGATCTTAGGATTTTTTTTCTCAAAGAACTTCTTTAACGGCAGTAGTCACTTTCCATTTTTGAGGTGTTTCTAATTTACGCGATATAACGAAGTATGGCGATGTCAAACCGAAAGAGCGATTTTTTTTTGTTAACTGAAAAAAATTATATTTGTTCGAATGAAAATATATCAATTGAAATGCAGTGATTCGTTATTTGTACGAAATTGTCGGACTCTCAATGAATACAATGAATAATGGAATTAAAATAGAAGAATAAAAATTGAATGATAGAAAAAAAAATTAAGATTAAACAAATTGATGTTTGTTAAATTGTAGCGTAAATACACTTTTTTATTTTTAAAACATTACTTTTTGTAAAGTCGATCTAGTTTTTGCTCCCAAATCACGTTCTTGTGAAACGAATCAAGCAATTATTCACGTTTTTTATCCAAAATTCTGAGTTTTGTTTAAAATTTATCCAGAACAAAATTGCCTTCTTTCTCAAAATTACAACTCCACGACTTTTTGATTAATTGAAAATTTGAATGGATCATGCTGCTATTATTACGATATACTGTAATATAGAAAATTTCATTGAAGTACGGAAAACATTAAAAATGTACATTTATTTACATGAAGAGACTATTAGATAAATAAGATTTAAAATTTTTTAATTCTCTTTGTAATTCATCAGAATAACTAATTAACGTTTAATTAAGTCTATTCTTAGGACTATATAAAAAATCAAACAATTTTTTTTCAGTATAGAATGAAAATACGTATAATAATATTTAATAACAGTATTTTATAATTCATAATTTCTCTGTTTCTATAAAGAAAAAAAAGAGGGTCACTTAACGAAATCCGTGAAAAAGTCAGCGTTTCAGTTTTTACAAAGCATAAAGTTCGAAAGTTAAGAAAATAGAAGAGAAATTCTTCGGAAAATATAGTCAACTGGGCACAAAGGTGTTGTAGAAAAACGACGATATCCCGATCCCATTATCTACTCGGGCTACTTTTAATCAGAGCGGTATAATTAACGAGTACCTTTTTAATTAGAAATTCGCGCAAGTAGCAGACTCAAACACTCTTTCTCACTCTCGCTTGCGCATGCGCCTATATGTACCTCCTCTTCGTCATCCCTAGATTGTAAAAAGCCATAGCCAGGATCGACGAGTCGTTCCAGCGGAAGGTAATGTTTTAATTTCCCATGACACTCTCTTTCTCTTCGCTTCGTCCTTTTTTATTTTCTCTGTCGGCGATTAAGGGGGGAAATACCCATCGACAAAATCATCTCTATAGCTTTTTCAATTTTAGTTTATTGATATATATGTATATCAATATAATTAAGTTCTGACACGTATACAATCTGATAGATTGACCTGTCGAAAAAAATTTTTTTCTGAAATGAATAATTTGGAACTAGTCTTCGGCACTGGATCAATTTTCATGGATTTTTTAGAATTTTTCAGTGAAGGTTCTTTAAGTTAGAGCATTTTCAAGTCGGCACTTTTACCGATTATTTTTAAGGCTGTCACCTCTCCGAGGAGGCTGTTTTTCATTGAAAATATAAGATATAAATGAAACGGGAAGTTTTGTTGTAAAATTAGTTAAAATTTGTAAATAAATTACTTTCATAGTTATAGATATGAATCACAATGATCTTTAAAGTCTTAAAATTCAATTTTGAGGTTTTTTTTAGTGAATCAAAAAATATTAACTGTATGTTGACTATAATGTTACATATATGTTAGCGTTATCGATCTATATATATCTAAAATGTATATAATCAAAGCGAGCACGATCTGCTAGAAAAGAAATTTAAAAATCACATCTCTCGCGTAGGATGACATTCAGACATTCAGAGTTCTGGGAGGGAATTAACGGAAATTCCCCTTAAATAAGCAAAATCACAAACTGTCAATATTTACATCTCAGTTACATAGAGATAGCAGTCTAATTCTCATTTACATCTGGTTACATTGAAACAATTTATGTAATCTATCAATCAAAACACATCGATACACATGTTCATACCGTGAGTATTGCGAGTGTATGAAATGACGAACCATACGTGTACCTGCATACAACTAAACCAAAATTAGTTTCTCTTCCCTTAAACGCTGCATTACTATAGTCTCTTGAATCGGCAAATGGATGGTAAATTATACCACACATTAACATCTCAAATAGAAAATGACTCGATTCTAGTCTCAGTTCGCATATCTGGAACAAACAGGTAATTACAATCACCGCTGGCAGGTGGATCAAACAAGGTCAGAGATACGCAGGCCTTTATAGCCTAATAGATTTAACAGAAATGCAGGTTTTATGCCAATTTTCAATAATTTTTAGCTGATCTGAATTTTTTTTTTTATAAAATTAGTTAAATTTTTTAAATAAAACCTCATCAAGACGGTACGTATCAGTGCAATAAATTTATAAGCCAAATAAGTCTGGAATCAGATTTCGATACGGTTCGAGACTGGATAAAATATTTTATTAACCTTTATTAACTACAAAACTATGGACATCGTTGCAACTGGTGAATGGAGCTCTGTTTCTAACTAGAAATAAAGATACAGGTCAAACGATCTCATATTCTGACTGAAATGCCTGACTGTATCTGGTATCACCAACATTTACAAAGAGGTAGCTTATATTCCTGAGATTACTCTGAGAAGTATAAGTCTCGAGGTATTTGTGAATCTACAATTCTTGCTAAAATAGAAATTTAAAAAAAATCCAAATTACATTGAATTTCATATTTTTAAATATCAGACAGTGCAATAAATTATACTAATTGTACAGAGACGACATTGACAAGTCATTGCTTGTCCACGTTGTTGATAAAATATTTCTCGTGTTTTACACATTACCGCTACTCGTATTGTCCTGTAAGTGTAACACCTCGCACAACATAAATATATACACTTCTACATAGAGAACAATTATGAGTCGTGGTTTTCAGTTATCGAAGGTACAAATGGATTTTATCCACGTATACATCGCGGACTGTCCAGTTGCTAATTGAGTCGGAATTCCGAAATTCAACGGTGTACGTGTCCCAGCGTGAAAATTACGCGTCACGCAGTATATAGGCTCCAGTTTTACACGGCTGTTCTTCGGGCGGTCGGCTGTACTAATGAATTTCGTTTTTACCGAGTTAAAGTGTATGTACACTTTTCCTTAATAATATACCTATAGATGAAAAAACTTTTCGACAAATATCTGTAATTTTATCGAAAACGGACACACGTGTATATAAATAAAATTACATGTAGCAAAATATGAAATACGTTGAATCGACGTATTTACCAAGCGCCGAACATCGCAAAGCATTACACTATTTGCGCGATATATTACATTCTTTCAGAATTCAATAACCGCGTTATTTGTCAGTCTTGCTACGCGGAACATTTCACTCTAAAGCCGTATATACCTGAGTAAAAAAAAAAGAAAAAAAAGACCAAACAAACGCGCACGAGCGCGTATCGACCACAGCATACTTTGCCAACGCTGTATATGTACCGCAGAAAAAGCGCACCTGAGCCCCTTTGCCTCTGCATTTTCCGTTTATACCCTCCCCCTCGACTTTTTCACTCAGTATTGCGGGAGACACGTACTATTCTTTCCTCTTTTTTTTTATGTAATTTTTTTTTTCGCTTACACGGCACACCTCGATTGTTTTTAAAGAAAGGGACATCGTTATGACGTAAAAAAATATTTCCCCGTCCCTGTAATAGCATCAGTTTTACTTTTCATCCCTTACGCATCATCGGGTATTGTAGTGCCAAGTGTTGGACACGCTTAAGCTCCAAAATAATGCTTTACAGTTTAGTATTTAATGAAGCGAAGTACCGACTTAAGCCGGTGCTAAGTCTGGACTTCAAAAGCAAAACCTCTTATCTTCGTTGTATATACATACACATATATATATATATAGAGAGAGAGAGAGAAAAAGCGAAATGCCCAGCGAGTTGCGCGAAAGTTTGCGAGAAACAAAGGTGGTTACTTTGTGGAGCTGAGGATATTGTATATATATATATACAATATCCTCATATTGTATATATATATGTATATATATATAAATATATACATGTAGACGTGTGCGGTATGTACAGGACGGGGAAAAGTTTTTATCCGAGGCAAACGAGATATCGCGGTGAAATTATTTAAAAAGTTCGTGTTTGCTTGAGGGGGAGGGGGAACTTTATTAATACTTTGTATTTTTATTTTATATATATATATATATATTTATTCAAGAATAATTATACGTTTATATAAGAGAAAATATCAAATTATTATTATCGTTTGTTAAGCAAGTATAAATTATAACGAGGTTGTGTTTTCTAAAAGAGGGGGGGGGGGGATTTTGTTAATATTTTAAATACATATATTTTTTTTTATATTGATATAAAAATCGCGTATATATACATATATAAAAGAGATCATTGCATTCTTATTGGTCGTGAAGTAAGTATAAACAGACTATGATAGTTTCGTGTTTGGTGGAAGGGGAAGGGGAACTTTATTAATACTTTACATACAGATACTTGTATGAAAATAGTTATAAATGTATTTAAAAGTGAATATTGTAGTCTTATTATTGTTCGTCAATTAAGCATAAACTATAACAAGTAATTTGTGTTGGCTCATAGGGGAGGCTGCAACTTTATTAATAATTTACACTTTTTTTAATATTTACACAAGAATATATATATATAAAAGTGAATATTGAGTTCTTACTGGTCGTCAAGAAAGTATAAACTATAACAATGTTTATATATACAATTCGTTTTATAATACACACAAAGTACAGTCGGTAAATTTATATTATATAATAGCGTATAAGAATAAAAAAAATCGATTACTAGGCTGCAAGAGAGCACTTAAAAACGCATAAAACCCATATTTCCTTTAACAACGTTCGTCTCTTTTTTCGCTCTCTCTCTCTCTCTCTCTCTCTTTCTCCTTATTTCCAAGTGAGGCGCGCGTATAAAATTCTCACATAATATTCATGACCTATTTCCCGACGGATCATTATCCCGGTAAGCTCACCGCCTCATAGATGTACATATATATCCCGTGACTCGCTTGCACATGCGTTAGTGTAGAGAAGCGCCTACTCTTTTGCAGCCCATGTCAATTGCATAAAAATCTCAAATATCTCGTCGGTCGTACGTGATGCGCGATGCTTTAGGTCATGAAGCGCATCATCGTACGCAGTGCATAAAGAAGTTCTCCTTGCATTCGAGCCTCGAGTATGATCAAATTCAAGTGGATCTAGAAAGAAAAGACTAAGCATAAATGGATTTGATTTTACGAATAAAATTTGTAATTATTTGGTTAAATAAATTTGCTCCCTACTTTACCGTCCTACTTTTTAGATTTCCCCCTATTTTAGCAATAAATATTAATTGTGTGCAGCGAACGATTAAGGTTAGGAATTGATGTGTTTGTTAAAAATTACTACGAGCATAGTTTTATGTACGCGTGTAGTGCTCATAATATAATCTTACACATAACCTTGTTTTGAGTTACCGACGGAGCGGTTCAGGTGTGTATCGAGTGTAACTGTATAATGTGATTGCTGAAGCTATTGTTGAACTACTAGATCATTTGGGAGAACTTATGAGACTAAGTATGTTAATTAATAATCTGATTATTTATAAATTAATCAATTTATTAATGTTACTAGTTAGGGGGCAATATATCGTCACAAAAGTTATATAAAAATGGAGTAAGTTTACTAAATATAATTATGTAACAGCAGCTGTTCAGTTCCTTTAAATAAGCAATTGCTTAACCATTGAACGATCAACATTGCTTCTATATTTAGAATTTGCGTATACGGATTACCGACCTTTTCGCTGTAATCAAATTCGTTCATAACGTTTTCGCAGTCCTTGTAGCTCACTCGTTCTGGATAGCACACGGCGTTTTTAATGAAGGTTTTGAGATTACGTTCAAGAAGCTGATTCACTTCGTTGTAATCATAATCGTCGTGTCTGATGCCATAGAGACACTGGATGTAATTCCAAACTGCAAGTCTGAACCGAGATGTGTCAACTGACTTGTGAGGGCCCATAGTATTGTAGGTGAGGTTGACAGCGATCTTGAATTTTTCATCAACGTAGTTGCCGATTTCGTTGTAGAGACTATTGACCAATGAAAATCCGTGATCGTCCCAGGAGTAGTCTTGGATGCGGAACGTCGGCGCATCGTTCGATTGACCGCGCTTTATATATGGATGTGCAAAGAAATGGATGTTTGAAATGAAATCATTGTAATTTATATAACATCGTGTATACCTTGATGAAATCTTGATAAATATAGGCTGGATCGTCGATAAAATCATTCACGTCTGTCTTGAGCTCTCGCCGTCTTTTGGGAGCGACTATTATCTCCGCTGATTGCTCTTCAATTGTCTGGAATCTTTTTGACAATTCTTCTTGAGTAATTTCGACGAACTTCTCTGTGATATTTCTCATCCTTTCCATTAGCGTCTCGACTTTGACCTCTTGTTCGCCGACTATACCTGGTGGAGTGCAAGACGATAACGGCACTTTTTGATCTGAACATTGTTAGCTACATTACAGGAATGATTTTAGCAAGTAAAATTTTTTATACGTACCTTCGAATAAAGTGCTGTCAGGTGACTTTAAAATTTCAATGGGATTTGAACGATTAGCTTCAATCAATATATTTTGTATTTTGTTATCCAGAAATTTATGTTCGCATTCGTGATTAGCAGAGTCGGACATGACTCTGTGTACACCACAAGCATAAACGAATGACGACAACGAGTGAAAGTGAACCAATATGATAATGGCGTGAACTAGTTCCGATAACGACCAGTTGTCTTCTCCTGTTGTCAGTTCCTACAAATGCACATAAAGGTCGTAATGTGATTCTAACAGATGTTCCAAGAAAATAAATATCATGGAATACTTAATAGATCCTAACCTGAAAATGTCGTGGTTCAAGACGCCAAGGTCTGTGTGCCAAAATTTTGTTCACCGTATAAATCTTTTGAAGCTTTCGAGGAATAGACTTTAAGCCGTTTAACCAATCTCTATTGCCTTGGAAATGGATATATTCGTACTTTATGAAGCTTAACATGCAGCAACATTGATGTCTGCCCAAAGCCTGTAAAATAATAATTGTTTTAACCAATTTTTCAATTAATCTCATTTAACTGATAAATATAAGATTTATATCCAAAGACAACATCGTTTAGTTACTAAACATCACCTGATACTTGTTTACAAAAACAAGAGATCGAGGTGAGCAGGTGTTCAAATCTAGAAAGTGTTATTGTATATAATTTTGGAAAACAAACGTCTGCAAAGTGTTAACCAACCATCATCGCAATTATGTAACGAGAATCGAATGGCAATGGTCCGTCTCCGCGTAAAATAAAATTGTGGGTTCTTAAAAAGATATCCATGTAAGTTGTGTGGTGAGACAAGTCAGTTATCACTTGATCCATTGCTTGACTTTTCATTTGATCGGTCTAAAAATTAACAGAAGACATAGTCATAATATAATGCAATTAATTTTTATTCGTTTATTCTCTTAATTAACGGTAATTTATGAATTATAAACATTTACACTGGACGATGTTGACGTCTCGTTCTCACTATCGGATGAATTACTCCGTAACATGATTGTTTAAATAAATTGATAGAAAAGAAAATTTTTCGTTTAAAATCACATTAATAATTCAGGATTTTATTTACCACACGAACAAATACGATTTATGGACACTGTCGCAAACAAATACACTGATATATAATCATTCGTTAGCTCGACTGTCACGATTCCAAGAAGTTATGTGTATCGATACGACACCTAAAGTCTTCTATTATTATAAAATCAATCGCAATTGGATACGCCATCTACCAATGAATTCCTACCTATTCATCAATTTAAAACCATTGATCATTTCATAACGACGTATTAAACGCGTGAAAAATTAAAAAAAGTATGTGAAAAATTTTAAAGTAATTTTTCATTTTTATTTCTCACAAAATTCCCAGACAGCTTTAATAATTTCGCCTTCTCTTCAAAGTTCCATCGAAACCCACCAAAACGCTCGCCCTAGCGTGAAAACGGCGAGACGGAAGATAAGCCCGCGCGTATCCTTGCTCCAACGATACACAACCTTGTCGCACATATACATGTATATGGGCGAGTCTCTGACAGATTGAGCGGTGAAAATCTGTCAAAGTCAGCTTTTTTAATGTTTTTCGATCGTTATGCAGATTTTTAATAATTCGTTTAAAAAAATATTGAGAAAATAAAAATTTGGAAGATTAATTATTTTACATTTGTGAAAACGTCAATAATCAATTATAACAGTTATTTATTATCGTGATGTGAATTAGACACGAAAATAATCTTTGACTAATATCCATTTATCTGAAATTCGTCGATAAATAAATTAGAGGAAGCATGTTTCAATAATACAAGAGGGAATTTTGTTTTTGTGAAATTTGCTAAATTTTATATACAAGTAACAATACATTTTTAAACCATTTAGATAACAGCATTGACTACAAAACTATAGCTATAAATTAATAGTGATTTGACAATCAAAATAGCGTTTTTACTGTAAATTTTGTTTGAAAAATTTTCAAGATTTTTTGGATTAAAAACATTTAGATACAAGTACCAAAAGTAAATAGTTCTTAGAAATAGCTAAGTAATATATATCTGAATTTTTTAAGAACATTTGGAGGAATTACTTCAATTTTTCTAATTCTCATTGTATGGAAAATGCTATAATCGTCGAAACGATTTACTCGTTCGTGTTATTCTAAAAATTATTTATTTTTTCGAAAAAAAATCTAAAAATATTCATAAACGTAGATACAGTGCCGAAGAACAATTTTAAACAATTCGTAAGAAACACAAATTTTTCACTGGTCAATCAGCCAGAGAATCACTCATATAGATATATTTATATATATATACATTCACGTACAAGCTTGAAACAAAAAGACACTGAGCGACAAAAACATTTTGGAGTCCATTTTCCGGACAGCGGAATACATAACGTGGAGTTTTCTTGCTTTCTCTTTCTCTCCCGGGAAAATCATTCGCCAAGCGCGAAAAAAACCGCGAAAAAGCGCCGAAGGCCAAGAGCTGTGTCCCAAGAGTGAAACTCGTCCAGCAAACAATGGCGCTTAAGTAGTGGCGACAGGGACACGAAGAAAAATATTTTAATCCGAAACTCTGACATTCACTCGGGCTGATGCTTTTCCGGGTTGTCCGTTGTATTTTTTTCTTCTACCACCACCACCACGTTTTATTATTCTACAAGCTGTTAGCAAAGCTCGGCAATGCAGTTCAAGGTGTCGTTGGAATTTTTTAAAAGGATAGCGCTGAGCTTTTGTTGTTCTGTTTTAGGAATAACGTGAATTTTATATAATTATTCGATTATAAATTAAGAATAAATATTAATTGAAATTACAGTAAATATTTTTTTAATCAAGCGTATTCGTTATCTATAAATACATTTTCGATTTACTTACAACGATTGAACTTAAATCTAATTATTATATTTATTTGTAAGTGAATCTAATGTAAATATTTTTTTGTAGTACAAAAATAATAATAAAGTATGTTTTGTCATATTATTTTTCATTTCTTGGTTAACGAACTAAGTAGAAAAATGTACTAGAAACTTGTTGATTTTAGTTGCGAATGAGTTAAATTATAAGTAATATATATTTAATACCTTGACTCATTATTAAATGACAATGATAAGTTAACGTGTCATTTTCTCCCCAGTACTTTATCATTAAAATTAATGACGAAATATATAACAATACACACATTCAATGATGTGTTATTGAAAAGACTAAATGATACGTTATCAAGTACGATTTGAAAATAATGAGAATTTATAGTTCCCGCCTAAACAATAATGATTTTTCGTACACAAAACTTCAATTTGTCATTGAACAAATTGCTAATAAAACGTTCACCGCATCTTCGACAAAGAGTCTGTTCTCACCTTTGTTCGCTTTTCGATCTCCGACGGATTGCGCATTAAGCTTGTTCCCCACAATACAATGACACACGCACACTCATTACTCTCCATTATTCCAGTCGTCGATGCTTCAGAAAACTCAGTCGTGCGATTTCCCGGTTCACCAAAAAGAAAAAAAAATTATACAAATGATTCTATTCCCACACGTGAGTTTCCCCATAAAATCCATTGAATCGCCACGATTCAGTCCATTAGTATCACGCCGCGTCAAAATAATTTCGGCTTTCACGAGCGCCAACGTATAATAATTCATAAACCTACCTTGAATTATACACGTATGGTAGGAACGTCGGTCGAGGGAAAAAATACATTAGCGTGAAAAGAGAAGAAATCCACGGCATCGTTCCTTTTTAAAAAAATCTTTCTGCTAGTTGGTCCGTTCATTAATTTCCTGACGACGCCGATCGAGCGTCTTTTCCCTCGATGCTCCAAGAGGATATACTTTTGTAAGCCTGTATATAGATTTCTGTAGTATAGGAAAGGGATGAACCCTACGGAAAGTAGGGATCAATCGATGGATATATATCACCGACTAGCCAGCAACCGGAGAAAAAGAACAGAGGATAGAAGACACAAGAGAGTATTGTAATAGATATTTACCGAGAATGGGAACAGGTAGATTCGGATACAAATCGATGAAAGTGGACGCTTTTTGGGGATCTTGCGTAATAATACTGAATTTGAAATATAAATGGGTATATGTCCCGAATTAAATCAATACTGGTACGAAAATATGTATTTGGCAAGTAGTTGTTAGTATAAAATTCTGAACCTGCATTCACTTAGTGTATTTACACCAAACTCTTGTAAAGTGCAGTTTCTAAGTTTTAATTTATTATAGGTTTGTAATTATCGCATGTGATTAGCTGTTGTACAATTTTATCTGCACCTCTAATTTGGTATAATACCAAACTTAGGACATTGCATTATTATAATTTTGACCCATTCATATCATCCCGATATTACAGCAAACATTTATCATCATTGATAGTCAGTATAAACTAGGATTACCTGTATTAGCAACAGCAACCATTACTTTAAAATTCTGAACCATATTTGTCATCTCAAGGTCTGTAATGGAAACAATACCAGTTATCGGCAATTATTATTATCCATATTTAAAGATACAAAAGTATGTCGTTTTTGGTGACCAAATTGGTCGATAATTATGTCGATAACCAAACTTAGGACATTGCATTATTATAATTTTGACTCATTCGTAACATCCCGATATTACAGCAAATATTTATCATCATTGATAGTCAGTATAAACTTGGATTACCAGTATTAGCAACAGCAACCATTACTTTAAAATTCTGAACCATATTTATCATCTCAAGACTAAAACAAAGATTCACCATTAAGGGAGATAAGTAACAGCAATTCGTATTTATAACAGATCACGACAAAAAACCAATTAGCTAAGCAATTAGTAATATTAAATTTTCATCTTTACTGCTAGACAACATACTGTTTAGTGGTATTATCTCATATTATCATCAGTAATTGCAATTCTTATCTAGGAAACTGTGGTCGGTTTCAGATATAGTTTATGTTCGGCAAACCTTATTGTGACAAAATTGTAATGAACAATTCAGTCTACTAGTACATACTATCATTGGTACAGTATGTTATTATAATTCTGGTCCAGTTTTATCTTCCCATTACTGAAACAAAGATTCCCCATTACTGGTACATATACTATCCGTACCGTCAATTCTTACTAGGAACAGAGGGTCAGATTTGAGAATTTGTGAAATTTTAAAACAGTTAATAATTTTTATGGATCGGCGAGGGGGGTCTATATATCTAAAGTGAATAGTAAATCGATATATGCATAGGGAAAGAATCGCTGATGTCTATAATAACGAATATGTACATCTTATTAAATAGCAATACCGTAACTCTTTCTGATAAAATGAGGCCATATGGCCTCTACCCCTATATATTTTCTATTGGCTATAAAAAATTATGACCAGTTTTTACACTCCCCTACTGTCCAACGATGTCCGTAATAGCTCCGTTATATATTACAAAGAAAATTTCAAATCGCAAGATTTTCTACTTTCCATTTGGAATCATTACGTGCATAATTAAGTTAACACCATACTATCTAAACACAATACACTATAAAATACATTGAATTATAAAAAAATAAAATAAAAATAAATCAATTACACGCCTAGGTCGACCCTACCTCTGCATCTGCCATTTCAATTACTCCACATGTCCATACGCGCACAAAAGCACAAAAACTTCAGCCCCACCATATACCTATATATATAGAGGTCTATATATATATACGCACACAAACTTCATACGTACATCCAAGAGTCAGCCAAGTAAAAAAGAATATAAGGAAAACGGCAGCGGAGGCCCTCTATCGCTTAAACGAACGTTATTTTTCTACATTAAACCGAGAAAGAGAGAGAGAGAGAGATCCTGGGGTCGCGTAGTAGGGGAATCCCCGGGAGTGCCTGCACCGTCTGGCGCGCGCTAGAGAGAGAAAATCCCCGCGCCTCGTAAAACGGGGTAGCTGCAGCAACGTTAAGCTGGGACGGGAGATGCGCCGCCTGAGGTCTCCATAAACAGCGCTTATACGGCCCGCGGCATCATCCCCTTATGTTTCCTACATGTCTCCAGGTATAGGCGTCGCGGATCTGCGGTAGACTGCAAAGGCAAAAGCGCGCGACACGTCGAATACGACGAAATGGCCGGTTTTCTCGTCGTCGAGATATTTTCTTTTTTTGTTGTTTTTTTTCACGTTTTCTTACTTTACGCGCGCTTAAGGGGGTGTCATACTCAACTTTTACCGACTGAGTCGATACTGCGGTAGACGGGAGAAAAATGCTAGAATCTTAATAAAACCAGTGAATTGCTCGAAATCAAGATTTAGTTACTGTTTTAGAAAAGAAAATATTCATATGTTTTTGAGAAAGGCTTGATCAAAATTTTCTGGAAGGAAATGTTGTGGTTACCAAGTTTTTTTAGAAAACATATAAGTATTTTCGTTTCAAACTTACCGTAGTGATAGATAGAGGCAAGGCAGAGGAAAACTCTTGGTTCTGCGTAATTCAGAAGATTTATTAAGATTCAAGCATTTTTCTGTCGTTCTATCGCTGTACCGACTCAGTCGGTAAAAGTTGAGTATGACACCCCCTTATTCTTCGAAGGAGATAATATACGCCTTGGAGAGCGAGAGAATTATAGATTGTGTTTGGAGTCGACTATAAAGTATGATAAGAAGAAGAAGAAGAATATTTTCAAAATTTTCATGCCGAGCAAGGTATATAGAATAAAAATTATAGTTTGCGAAGTAAAATTATTTTATCAGAAGTTCCGAGCGAGCAACTTGGATGAAGGAGATTCCGTATGGAGCTTATTGTCGGAAGCAGTACAAGACTTTGCGAAATATAAACAGAAGAAATTTTATCCGCTGATTTTACACGAAAAAAGATGCGCAACGAGGAGAAACTTACTATATTTCAAACTCTTCATCGTTCTCGAGCCCCTTTAGAAGTTTGTAAATTTTACGAGAAACGCGTCGGTGTATACGTTGCTCAAACCCGCGCCAACCCTCTCGATTATTTATCTCTTCAACTCCTGTAAATCTATGAAAATGCAAAGAAAAAAATTATTACAATTCAAATTAAATTTTAGTTTTATTCGAAAAAAATTTCTTTTTGTAGTCCTTGAAACATTAAATAATTTTCAAAATTATTATTAACAATTCTAGTTACATTTTTCAAGTTAATTTTCATTTTTTGTTTTACTTATCAAGCTCGAAAATAAGCTGGTAATTCATGATTTCGGCAGTGTAACTCTACTCATAAATAAATATTTTTAATTCAAGTAAATATTTTCTACTTTCAAAAAAGCAATTTTCTTGTAAATTCCAAACTTTTTTCAGTAAATCCATATTACAATTTTATATTAAATATAATTTCTTTACAAAATTGACCAACTTTTTAGTAGTAACACTAAAAAGAAAAGTAAATACCAAATTTTATCTTACAAGGCTTATAGAAGAAATACCATACAATTTTCAAGCTAAAATCGATAAGTGGACACATTGAAAATCTTTATTTTTCTAAAATTTATCATCACAACCCCAAATAAAATATATACACAATTTTGCTTCAAACTTGATAAAACCCCCTTAATTTACCTAAAAATATTAGAAAATACATTTGTCTGCCTCTACAGCATTTAAAATTTAAAAAATCACCGAACGTTACTTTAATACTATTCAAAATTACGATACAAATTCTCAAAGTAAATATATTCCTCGTTCAGGAAAGGAGTTTTTGACAAACAAATAATATTTTCAGTGTACACATTGCATGTACTCAACGAGGCGTAATACCGTATTTTTTTAAACCCCAATCAAGCCATACAACCGATCGTCGATAAAAATACAAAAGCCTTTTATCGTACCACACCTGACTTATCGTCTCTTCTTTCGACGGAGAAAATGTACTCGGCCGTGACTCGTGGAACTTTATGTTCATACGCGCGCGTGAGTGTGTTGGGGAAATTTGCAAAGTTGCGACTGGCGCGTGGAGTTGCGAACTACTTGGTGGGGGTGGAGGGTGGATTTTTCATCGTAATTTTACGGTTGAATTTTCACGGACGATCGCATTATTACTGATGCTCTCTTATTCTGAGTTATACACTTGAGCCGACCGTAATTGCTCGTGTCACCTATTTTTTCTCGTTGCGAGAGAGAGATATATATACATATATATATATATAGAGGAAAAACGGTGAGACGTAGGCAAGATCGTTAAATTCTTGTGTAGAGTTTTCGCGGTGAGTAACTGATACGTTTAAGCTCTTAGGTGGTATATTTTACACTGGCTTTTCTGATAGATTTTCGAGATAATCGCTGCAGCGTTTAAGCTGGCAAACCACTTAGGTAGCGGTTGAAGATCCGCTGATTGTCTTTCTCTTGAATTATGGTGATATATATCTATGTATAACAGAGATACTTCATTATTGGGTATAGTGGATTTTTATTATTTCAAAATTTTAGAAGGATTGAAGCTCAAATTTGTTTACGACTATTTATTCATATTTGATGGAAAATATTTATATGATTTACAGATTCTTTACAGAGCCTACTGGTATTCCCCTAATATGGCAAGATACCTTTTGAGTGGGGATACCTAAAATTACAAATTTTAATAAAGTATATTAATTTTATGTAAAATTAATATTCTAAATATGTATAGCTTTTATTTATGATTTGTTTCGCATCTCTAAACCCATCATTGAACACTTATCAAGACACTCAAGACTTTTTACCTCTGAACCTTGGTACACCCTTAAGAGTAATTTTTTAAATAATGCATAATAATATCGTTTTTTATTATTTATTGGATATAAGACACTCAAGACTTTTTACCTCTGAACCACAGTGTGAAAAACTTATATTCAAATTTCTGATTGAAAAATTAGTATTTTTCAGAAATAGTATATACACTTGGATAATATTTCTATGCTACTTGAGCTTGGAGTAATGTAACAATTAGACTATAGACTCTAAACTCCAGAATGAAAAATAATTCAAATTTTTCCATTGCAAAATTCACCGGAACTCAGAGTAAATCGAGTTTTCTAAAATTTTAAGTACTCAAAACTCCAGAGCTTTAATTTTACCGAGCAAACGTTATCATATCTATCTATACCTTAATCACAATCACCAGTTCATAAATGAACCACAACAACCAAAAACTAGCTTGACACGTATATCAGAAATAAGCTCCAATGATTTTCACGGATCAGCGACGTAAATTAAGCTCTTCTCCGTCACTTTTCCATCTCACTGGGAGCAGATATCGCACGAGAGCGCGCGCGAAATGACAAACGTCTCGCAAGCTCTTGGAAGTAAAGCAGCTATTAAACGCGCGGCATCACAGGGGAACCAACGTCACGCGTCTCGACGCTCCACATCAGAGACGGAACAAACGACGCAACGCGGCTAACTTTCGCGCGTATATAGCTTACAGTGAAAGCTCGAAATACCCCGTCACCTGCGGTTCTCTAGCAAGCTTATCGAAATCCACGCTAGCCTTTGTTTCATTGAGACTCTACCTCGTGCTTTACTGGATATAATAACAGATTTCTAAGAAGTATGCTTAATGTATATGTATATATGTATAGATATGTGGTTGGCTAGATATATGTATGGGCATACCGGGTGTCCAATATGTAACGAGACACCTGAATAGTTTCGTAGGTAAATTTATTTATTCATTTGTTACGTATATAACAGTTTGTTACCGGAGTAAATTACTAGCTGAGTATATGGATAAATATATGTGTATATCGGGTGTCCAATAAATATGAAAACATCTGTTTAATTCACCAGACAAATGTATTCATTAATTATTTATTGGCAGAGTAGTACACTTATAAAAACATTGTTTCATACAAAATTACGGAATTCATGGTTCATGAATACGACTTGTAATAATGAAAGCTCAAGGAGGAAAAAGTGTAAAATTAATATATACCAATTGATTTTAAAGGGGGTTGAAATATAATAGTTACTTAAAATACACAAATATTTAAATAATTTAAAATCCAGTCTGGTATTAAGTATATAAACTGTTCTGGCCGGTACGTCCGGCATCTTCGGTGTGAACCTCCCTTAAAAAGAATTTCCAAACTATACTAATCTCTTTAATTTGCGTTAAAATAGATAATTGGCATTGATAATTTAACATTTAGACAGAAAAAAAATAGATTAGGAAGATAGAAAGAACAATGACTTAAAGTTTATACACTAACTAACTACTAGAGGAAATACATGCAAATAAAAAATATTAAAGTCACTCTATTTTGAGGTCAAATTTCATTTTCTTTAACTAAATGAACACTTTGATTTCTTCCTCAACTTTAAATCTCCGAAATTTCGATCAGATTCCTTTTTCATACTTGTTTATTTTAGTTAAATTCACGAAATTGTAACGATTATAAGACCGTCATAGTGAGGGCATTGACCCGTCGATTGACGATACCAAAGTACGATATTTCCATTTTAAAAAATTTTTCAAAAATAATTTACCTGGAAAATTATTCAAGAGGTTTAGGACACCCTATACACGTATAAGCTGAGGTGCCTAAGGAATGTAACGAAGGTCGACCGCGTTACACGCGGATTTCAGCTGGAATGAGCTTGTGGCTAGGTGTTACACGTTGGATTTGAAAACGTATTTAATTTTAATTTGTACACAGCATTTGGCCGAAAAATTATTAATCATAGCTTATATCTCGTAAAGCTCGTTTCTATTAAAGCTACTTTCAATTGCAGTACTTTATTAGGCAGTCCAAAGGTTGAAATGAAGTTCAGTAAAGCTCGGTAATAGGTAAGTAGGATAAGCTTAACTGATGAGAATCAGCTAATTCTTGAATGCATGTGGCGCTTTCGCATACATTTTGGGTCAGTGCGCACAACTCTCCGGGTATAACTTTGTTTCTCGAGTCATCTTTTATTAATCGTCAGTTAGCTCACTTCTTGAAATTCGTAAAGGGGATTAGCATCGAAAGAAAAAGCAATCCCCTCGTGCAATAATAAATTTCACTTCGCTTTGGATTTCCAGAATAAACGAGAACACGTTTCGCAGTAGAATCAGGCGATTACAACGATTTCCAGCTCGTATATAGATATTTTAGATATACGTATATACTCAACGGAAAAAAGGGTCAAGTGCTTAAACTCCAGTATAGCCAAGCGTGGAGCTTCCACGAGGAAAAGAAGTGAGAAAAGTCGCTCTAAGCTTAGGATAGAGCTTACAGAGGAGCGAAATCTAAATTTAATATGCCCAAGGAAATGTAGGTCGTCGGAGAGCAGAACATCCTCAGTCAGCTGCAAAGGGTTCTTCTCACTCTCGATGTTACTATTCACTCGAGCCGTGCACCTATATGTGTATATATACAAATCTATAGACATATATGTAGTCTAAGTGCGAGCACGAGAGGGTTCGAGACTGAATACTGGGATAGAGGAAAACATTGCCTCACGTACGATGAGAGGGAAAACGGAGTCAGCTGTGCTGCTTTGGAGATTATACTATATATGCGTTGGTGCATCGTTTTATCAAGTGTTTTTAACATATAGCACTGCGTACTTCGGGACAATCGTCGTCGCTGACCTATGAGTTGGATTTTCGCTTCCTTAACGGTAGATTTACCAGACCAGTCATTTTGACCGGTGGGACAAGTTCAATTCCAAATGTGTACTGAAAGTAACATTTTATTTCTTGTAAGTAAAGAATACATTTAATGAATTTTGTGTTACTTTGATTCTTACACCAGCACCGGAGTGTAAATAATTACAGCATACTTCTATGGGCAAGTTCTATGATGAAATGACATTGGGACAGCTGTAACAATTGATGGGTACTGCATTGCATAGCAGCCCATGTGTCTTTCGATCGTCTTTCGTGTCATTTATAGGACACAAGCTCAGATTTGGGAGCGACCGTAGAATATCATACATTTTAACGAGATTTTTACGAGTCCTTACAAATCTCAAACGAACCTACGAGACAATCCCTGACACTCCAGATCGGAATTCGACTGTACCATTACGCAAATCAACTGAAGGCGTTTTTGCAATATTTCATGCACGTGGAGCACGTGAAGAAAATACTTTGAGGCTTAGTTATTTGTGTGATTATTGTTCAGCTATTTTTGTCGTTAATAATGAATAAGCAGTATATAAATACCACTTATTCTGACTGGTTTTGATAGAAATAGGTACATTTAAATATCTGGTAAATATGCTTATGAGGAATCATTGAAAAGGTAACATTTTAAGTTCTTTACTGAAGGTATGAGTAGAAGATCCAATCTACACCTGTTAGAAATGTAAGTGTGCAAATGTACTTTTTAATCCTTTGGTATACTCTGCGAAACATATACATAGATTTAATTTAGTATTTTATGATATTAGATCGGTATTGGCAGATTGTGAAGAAAAAAAATTTTAATATGATTTGGAGTGTTGATTTCTGATTAAAATTTTTTCGAAACGATGGGTTCAGTGGAATCTCCGAGATAATCAAGTATCTAAAAAAATCACGATTTTATCATTTTAACAATGGATCCATGACCTGATGTTGGTATCTCAAATGGAACTCCAGTAGTTAATCAATACTGGAGTGATACTAACACGGTATAGTTTAAAGTGTATATCGATGAAGTACTTAAAGAAAGTTCCAATTTTGTAATTTATACATCGATCGAGCAGGTCAGGAGACTTCAATGTTAATACTTCAAAATTCTAATTAGACTTAAATCAATTACATTTATTGACTTATCAACTTATCAGAAAACGAAATTTAAGTTGTACAAGGTTTAATATACGCATAAAAACTGCGCAACTTTTGCTTCAGTTTGAAACTGGCAATATTTTAAATCTGGACCATTTTTATCATCTAAATACTGCCAGAAAGATTCACCATTAATGGGAGATAGCATAACTACCTGTAATGGCAACATATAAGTAACGGCAGTACTTTTTTACAGTTGACCATGAAAATAAATCAAAGTATGCCTTTTTAGTTACAAAATTAACCGATAATTAGTATATAGGACTATACAAATTTCATCATTGATTGCAAAACGGCTGAAGCTGCGGTCAGTTTCTGATGTGGTTTTAGCCCGACAAACCTTATTGAAGCAGAACTGTAGTATGATATACTGCTTGGTGGTATTATCTCGAATTACCATCAGTAATTACAATTCTTACTTCATGGAAGTTGCAAATGGATCTCGAGTTCGGCAGACCTTATTGCCCGTTACATTGCATACTAATGAAAGATTTCTGATGAAAAATCAAGTGATTTATCGCGGGTATACAGTATTTAATAGCAATACATTTCAACCAGAATAAATTAAAAATTGAATACGAACTTCAAACCAAATTAGTAACTCAATCAAGTATATCATAATGATATCATCTATAACATTAATTCAATATTTAATGTACGTCTCCTCTTAACAACATTTAGATCCGAAAGAATTTCATCATGCATTAAAATCTAGAATACCAAATAGGACCACTACATTATAAAAATTCTGATATTTTCTGATCATCCCGATACGGAAACAAAGATTCACCATAACTGGTACAATGCTTAGTATTTGTCGATGTCGGTTCCTTGCTGTCATTCGGAGACCAGCTGCAGCAACGCACCTCTTCATCTCACCTAACAATACACCTTTTATCTCAGTTGATCACATGTCATTACAAAAATCCAAATCCCACCAGCAGACAAAATTATATTTTCTTTATAGGAAAATCTTTGTTCTTTGCAGATAACTAATTGCCAGTATATTATCTATGTTCCAGCAATAGGTTATTTAACTGAATTTTCCACTTCGCCAGGGCTGACGTTTAATTGCTCAAAGGCGACACCGAGAGATGAAAAATGGAACGATACGGCTGGTGTCGTTCACGTACTTTTTTCATTTCGGCACGGATAAAAAATACTTGAAACTGTATTTTTATTCGGTGCTCGAGGTCTTTTGTATCCCGGAAAAATGTCGTCTCGTTAAGCTAACACGACTGTTATATTTTTTATTTTTGCTTGGCGAACTTTTTTTCGAATTTAGAAAATTTCCAGGTCGTTACATTGCTCTTCTACGGTAAAGTGCCGCCTGACCAATGTATCGTGAACATTATACTTACATATTGTTATTATACCTTTTTCGAACCCATTCCTCTCTCGGACCAACGAATTTCGTAATTGACACGTTTAGTCAGCATCTGCTGATGCATCGATCAAAATACACGCATCGGTCAGGGTGTGTTTTACAAAATTGAAAAACGATGAGTCATACAATATGTATTTCGAATACAAAACACGCGGCTATTTCTCTACCTGGGCTTTCCTTTATTCATATTCGATGAAAGATTTATATATTCCGTGAGTAAAAGCGGTGTGATGAAAAATATTATTCCTAAATATTCATGCCTGTACGAACGCATGTCGGAAATTTAATTCTTTAAAATGAAAGGGGGCCACCTCAACCCAATCGCCGCTTCATGATTGTTTAAGGGGGATAGACACTTTTATAATAAAAATACGTAAAATTTAAAATATTCACAAAAATGTAGTAATTATTTAGACTCGTTCCGATAATAAGAGATTCAGATTTAAAATTTTAAAATTATCACTGCCAATTTTGAACTCGATCAATCCACTCGATTCTTACGGACAAGTACTTATATTTTTAGAAGATCCATTTGCCAACTGTCTGTGAAAGTCAAATAATTAATAGCAGATATCAAAGAACATAATTTAATTTTTTAAAAATGGATATCTGCATGAATTTTCATCGGTAAATGTTGATTCACTGATCTGTCAAAGCCACAATTAAAAAGAGCGACCTACTTTAAAATAGTAAAAAAAGTACGATTTTTCTGCAATCGTTTCTATTCGAGATAACCCATCAAAAACTGGACCAGGACCTTGATGCTAAAATTGGTACCGTACTTTGAACCAGTTTTGACCAAATTATTCATCAGTCTTTCATTTTTAATAATTTTTCTGTACATTTAATCAAGGTTGCTAAATGGCTGATCAACATCGTTGACTAAAAAAAGATAAACGGTAGACTAAGAAATCATTTTGGTCGATTAAATGTCTACCAGAGTTGTAATTGCTATGATCCAAGGTTGGGCCAATACTGGCAACCAGTATATTGGCTGGCAATATTCCAGTACCGTCAATTCTTACTGCAAGAGGAATTTGAAAAGACGTTGTTAACCTCAAATGATTAAACGTGATGTTCCACTATAATTAGATCAAAAGATACACTTTACACCTGATATATACTACTACAAAACAGAGTCTTTCGTGACACGTGTATTGGGCGTCGTAGACTACACTTCCTGATGTGTACGTAAATCAACATTGGGATGTCCAATGCGACATGTCGCCCGCCTATTTCCGTCTCTCGATTCTATCAGATGCGCGCCTGGGTCAGTTCTCTCAGGTTAGCTATATAAATGGATATGTGGGTGGGTATACATAGACGAGCGGTAAATATGCAGATTTCGTATGTAGGTGGCAGCGGACGGATGAATCTTGGGAAATGGGTGCACACCTGGATATTTTCGGAAATGGAAATGCTTTCGTTCCGGCGCTCAAGGAATACGATCGAAACTTGCGGTTTTTGTTGCATGGAGAAGTTCGAATTTAGACATGAGTGCAGTTTTCATCGATGCATCTCGAGCGTTTGTTAATATTGTACTCGATGAAAATATATTTTTAATCTGAAACGATTGTGATTACTGATCTATGTTATAGGTAAATAAAGTTATAGGTGTATCGAGGTCATTATGTCTCTCAGGCATATTTTTATTTTATCAAACTTCGAAAGCTGTATTATAGGATGAAATATAACGTCAGTGTTGAACTGCGCCAAATTACTATCGAACCAGATTCGACAGCTTCCCAACACCTACAACTCTCTGATTATTCACTATAAGTTGATTATCTCGTGAAAGTTTGTATAAATTCACAAATCTTCCTTAAGTAATAAATCCTGAAAATGGGTTTACACTTATTCACTCCCTGAACTTTGAATAGCGGGAACATTTAATATAACGTTATTACAAAACAACATTTTTTCTTCTTAAAAGTACATTAAAAAACATTAAATGTTGACTTATCAAAAGTTGATGTTCTGTAAAGATATGATTTTTTCGAACAGTTTGGTGGATGTTTAAAATCCAAAGCTCAAATGATTTCTATGTCGATAATTTTGGATTATTAAATCGTATTTTATTAATTTATTACTCTGTACATTTTTATTACTAATTATCCATAACTTTAAAGAAATTTGTATTATTTTTTTAAATAATTTTTACTTACATAAGACGATGACAATTTGGTTATTCTGTAGAAACCTGTTACAACTAACTACTGCATGTGAAGTCCAAAAGTACGAATGAGCATCGCTGGTCTTATCATTCCAAAAGCCAATTTTAAACGTCTATATCATTTTACTCATTAACGAACATATGAAATGAAATGAAAACTCAAAATTCAAAGAAACATCTTTCGCTCACATATTTTTTGAAAGTAGTTTTTCGTTGCCTTGTAGCTTTTGTATCATATCTACACAACACTCTTAAAAACGGTGTTCTCGATCTCTGAACCTAATGGAAAAGTTGTTTTTGAATGTTGGGGATTTTTTAATCCAGTAAATTTTATTCTTAGAAACTTTTATACAAATATTAGTCAAAGAACATTCTCGAATATTTTCAATATGATTCGTTGCAATTTTTAATTCTTCAAAAAGTCTGGGAATTAAATTTTGAAACTTTACCCGAACTTTTCTGAGATCGTTTCTGTTCAGGATAACCCGTCAAAAGAGGACTTCGAGAAACTGGTCTGGTAACGTTACAAGCTTAAAAAACATTATTTAATAAGACTTACCAGAAGTTGATGCCATCATAATATATATAAATATATTCTTTTAAACCAAAAATGTTATTCGTTCTATTTTGGACTATCAAAGATTATTATGATATAAATAATTAAATTTATTAAAAGAAAAACAATACAATGATGTTTTATTTTATTACGAATCTTTTGAAAAGTAAAAGTAGTTTATAAGATAATAAAATTTCTGGCCTGATGTCTATTTTCATCCCTTAATTCTGAAAAAACTATTGGTTGAAAAGATAATTTTCTAAGCCTCAATTATTCGCATTGATAAGCCTTTCACAATTTTAAAATTCACAGGCATACCTTATTATTTAGAATATTGAGAAAATTTATTTTATAAATAAATCTCTGGCCCAACGAGCATAAAATCAAACAAAAAGGAATGATGTACTGTTTAGATTTTTATAAAAAAATTATTATACGATATTCACATTATCAAATTTCAAGTTTTCTATACATATAAACTTACCAGCCGGTAACTAAAAAATAAAGAATATTTTGATTAAATTCTTTTGAGCTTATTTAGTTGAAAGTATTTTTAGATATCATATAATTTTCAA
Organism: Apocrypta bakeri; assembly: GCA_018906985.1. Taxonomy (NCBI): domain Eukaryota; kingdom Metazoa; phylum Arthropoda; class Insecta; order Hymenoptera; family Pteromalidae; genus Apocrypta; species Apocrypta bakeri. Next base: position 4,254,892 of record JACCIA010000005.1, read on the forward strand.
AAAAATTTTATCACGCGCGTTCAAAGTTCAAAAACAGAATAAGTGTAAACACCCACTGAATAACTCGCTCAACGAATACTCAAATCCAACGAATCCCGTGGATAGGTATAATCAAAGTTCATGGTATAAAGTCGTCGCCAACGCATTCAACGTTAAACGAAGCTCTAAAAAAAAATCTCTCTCCACCGACAAGTGTCTCATTATCCGAGTGATGCGTCAAGTGTGGAAAAAAATTTAAGACTCCATAACTTCTGTCTACCTTCTTATCGATCAATCTAACCATCGCGGATCTCTCTCTATTCTCTTAAAAAGAAAATAATAATCATCCTCGAACCTTTCGAATTTTACGAGTCGCTCTTGATTTTTCCCTCCGCCAATATTATTACACCTATATATACACCTATTCGCAAAAGCTGCGCGCGTAAAACCACACGCGCTATAGGTAATGGCCGCAAGGATATAAGAGGAGGAAATTCGCGGGATATGGTTAAAAGGCGCAAGGACCGATGGGTGCACGTAAAAAACCGATTCATTTTACGGGAGGGGGCTCTCAAAACCTGCAATTTTCATGTGCGCGCGAGGCCATCCACCTGTGCGTGCGCGCGACACATTAAAATTTGCAATCCACCCCCTCCACCCTTCTTTATGCGAACCTGCGCTACTTCAAGCTTGCAGTAATTTTTTTTTTCATGCGGTGTGTATAGGGAGCGAGACTCGAGGAGGTGCAATGGTTGCTTTTTTTTTTGGTGAGAGGGCGCGGCAGCGATTTATTTTTCGAGGACGCCGAGCGTGGGTTTGATTTTTTTCGACGTGACTCCAGCGATCTTTGAGGGTTAATTTCGGCGATGGGGATGTGCTCGATGTGTCGGAGATGATTATAGGGAAAGGAGTTATTTATTAAGGATATACGTGCTGTTTCGTGATAAAGGAGTAATTATTTTGCGCAGCTGTTTGTTTGAACCGATAATGTTTGCGAATGACTCGCTATGGTAATTTTATCGATTAGATAATTGTTTAATATACTCAGTTGAATAATTTGAGCGAAGATGAATACTTGTAAAGTTGACGACTTTAGAGACGACTTAGGTTGATTAGTTTTGTATCGAAAATAATTATTCAGACGTGGTTTTAATGACTTTGAAAAATGGGGTTGACGCAAACACAATTTTTTAGTAACTTGATATTGTCAAACTTAAATTTACGTTTGAACAAAAACGAAAAAAATAAAAAAAATGATTCAATTACTATATAGTCTAGAAATTGATAAACATCAATATAATAAAAATAAGTCGATTTTTGGTCTAAAAATCACTGGAACTGTACCTTAATTAGTCTAGAGATTATTTCTGTTCAGAATAACATCCAAAAGAGGACTTCCAAAAAGTGTCCTGGTAACGTTAAAGCTTCTATTAATAACTTAATTTCACTTATTGGGAAACATATTAAAAATCGCAATTCTCCCAAAAATTCGACAATTCACTCTTCCTAAAAATACGAAATCATGTCAGTAAAATTCAAATATTCCCCTGCAAGAAATAAAAAATAATCTGTATACCCCCCACTCTGTCTCTTTCCCCACTCTTCATCCGCCCCGATACTCATGTGAGCTGCATATAAACATACGAACTCAACAATAAGTAATTATACAAATATAACATCCGCAAACACAAAAATCTTTGCCAACTGTATATGCAAGCCCGTCAGAGCTTTGTTTCGTCGTCGATGCCTCTTAATATTCATCCTGTGTACATCGCAAGCATATATAGCTCGATGCTCGCGTGCAAATCGCGGGGCTTTCGCTATTCTGCGCGTATATAACGCAGATTAATCGGCGCAAAGCCGCTGCAATACGTCGGAGACTGTTAATTCGGCTGCTCACTCGCTCTCGAGTTATTAATGGTGAAACGAAACGTGTGTGTACGTAAGCAGAGGAAAGTGGTGGGGGGAGTAAAGGAGTGGGGGGCATGAGGTGGGGGAAAGAGTACAGTGCACAGCAGCGATTGTGCGCCCTGAGGAATAGCTCGAACTTTCGGCTCGTGTGCGCCTGTTCTAGGCAAGCTGAACAAAGATTTATGGCGCTCGCGAGCTTGCGCAAGCTTCGTGTTTCTACGTGTTGTGTGTATACATTTTATATATATATATACATATACATATACACAGAACCGCGCATTTCGCGAACGACTTGGACCTCTATTTTTCCGTCTTCCTTCGCTGTACTCTCAGTGCGTGAGCCTTTTTTCGTATAGAGTGAGATCTGTATATATATAATATGTGTGTGTACACTGTACACGTACATATCTACGCATGTACGGCTGCTGTACTTATTGCCTTTCCCTTCGTCTATTACGTTTTCTATATTGCTTTTTTTTACCATATAACGTTCCGCGGCTGCAACTCGAGGTATATATAGATACCTATACGGAGTTTTTATTATTTTTCTGCGTTCCTTTTACGTGTTACGGCTGATCTGATAAGATTAATGGTGGAGAGCGCGGGTATATTCTTGATGCTTTGTGATTGTTGCGGAAGGCTCTCGCGGATGAAACTGGCGAACGTTAATTGTGCACTGGATACTGGTATTGATGTTTCGAATTATGACAGATTGCTCGGACTAATCGAATTTTTCTTTCTTCCTTCTTTTTTTTCTTCCTTTGCGCTCAAATTTTAAGAGAAATGATTTTTGGACGTCGTATTCTGCTCTCCGAAATAACGAAAGTAAGATACGTTGTATAGAATGTTGGGAGAATTTATTGTTCTTTTAAAATATTGTTAAAGTATATAAAAAACTACTTTTTTCTTCGATCCAACTCACGCACTCGACGATAACTCAGTCGAATGATTTTTCTTTTGTCGTCATAATCCACCACTGCACTAAAAGAAATGAGACTTTCGTGGCAAGAGAAATGTCTTTTTGACTGTATCCTTTGCATTCAAAGGATTAAACATGATCGATAAACATAGATTTTTTATACCAAATGAATTTTTATCCAACAAAATTACTACATAAGTATTAACTTTTTTTACTGACCGGTAAAGTCATTGGTTTATAATAATTATTTAAACACGGTATATTTTATTATTTCTATTATAGCGATGATATTTCCTATTTCATATATATTAAAAATTAATTCAAATATAACCATAGATAATATTATATTGTACATAATTTCGACGCTGTGGAGGAAAAACACGCCAATTCCAAATCAGATTTCAAAAACCAGGCAACTGAGAAATATAAAATATGTAAAAATTTATATTAAAAATATTTATAAATATATAGATATAAATTGATGTATTTATGAGTATATTGTATTTATACGAAATGCACTATGCCAATTAGGGTATATACAAATATATTTCATATAATTACGAATATATTAATATCAATAATAAATATATTTCAATTCAAAATTTTTGTTATTAACCGAACTGATACTATGACTCCCGTGAATAAAAGGTAGGAACAAAAATTAAAAAATAAGAATTGTAAATAGGTATACTTAATTAGCTGGTAAAGTCTTCTGTTGCTTCAAATAGTCCCCTTCTTCATTGTGCAGCCTCGTAAAATGCCTTTTCCGACCCCCCCAAAAAAAACAAGTCACCGTTCACCAAAAAAAACGACAAAGCTTTATAACATATAACATAATAACTAAAAGCATTAGCAGCAAATTCAATACATACCTCCAGTCCATAAAGATCCCTATTACGTTGGTGCAAAAGTAATTTACAGCATCCCCTGTCACGTACTTCTCCACTATTTCTCAATTCTCTATTCCTTACATATCTATACACATATACATCCAAAGGCACACACAGAGAGACAGTCAGGAACTCCACCCACTCTTGGAGACATCATTTTCTCTCTCGGCGAAGCGCGCTGCGGTGCGGTCGAAATGACAATGCCGTAAAAAATGGGCCACGTCCAAAGAAGAAACTTCCTTGCTTTTTGTTTGGCAAAGGCAAAGTCCGGGCCCTCGGGGGAAGTGAAAGGGGGGTTCGACCGTTATTGCGCATTGATCTCAATTTAGCATGCTCACGCCCAAACGAGTAGCTGCAATGAAACTTTTGCCTGCGCTTGGGGATGTGCCGCTTCTGATGCTGCAGCGTTCGCTCTCTGTCGGTTGCCTCTCTGTCTCTCTGTCTCTCTCTCTCTCTCTCTCTCTCTCTCTCTCTCTCCCTCTTTCTGTGTGCACAAGTATATTATCTCATGCTCTGAGACTTGGGGCTTTCTTCGATGACACCACTGCCGCTTCTGGTGCTGCAGTGAAAAGCGGGAAGCTGTTCAGTAATAAACTGCTGCGCTGCCGACAAATTAGTTGGGGCAACTATTATAGTCACTCATAGTCAACAATTCCTGGCGAAAGTTGTACCGCTGATGCTCGTTCTCTCTCTCTCTCTCTCTCTCTCTCTCTCTCTCTCTCTCTCTCTACATATATATGTATATTTATATATATATATATATATATATATATATATCTTTAGTTAGGTTTGCGAAGCTTCTGTATATGTATGCGTGTTAAATTGTCGCCGGAAGAGTCATAGAGAAGATTCGAGACAGACTGCGTAAGGCTTTGTGAATATTAACCAGCTTAAATTTTTTAAAATGAGAATTGCTGTGTCATAGGGAGAATTTTCATTCTTGGAATAGGGCAATTAGTTATTTTTGCTATTTAGAGTTAAATACCAGTTTACACACTTTAATCCGAGTGTTAACATCATTTCTATTAGATGACAGATATTGTAGCTATTTACGTCTAATTCTCTGTCTCTGAACTTTGAATGTCTGTAAGAACAAATTTTTATTTTTTTTCCCATAAACGATTATTAAAAAACATTATTTAATAGAACTTACCAGGAGTTCATGTTGTTACTCTATCTAGGGATATAACTTTTTTTTAATTTGGTTTTAGCGTAAACTACTATGTCATTTTGGATTATCAAACACTGACATTCTGGTATAAACAATTTTGTTTGCTTAAAAAAGTAACAACCTAATTATTTTTTCACTCGGAGACTCATTAAAAATTTAATTAGTAATAAATTAATAAAATACAAAAAAAATTAAATTTTAATAATTTATAATTGATTTGATATTAAGACATTACGTCTCAAATGGTCAACTATAATTCAATTTTTTCAAAGAATTAACTTATGAAAAAAATATTAAATAATAAATATTAAATTATTAGAATTAACAGTGCATCTGAAGTATTTGGAGCGTTTGGCAACTATAACAATTTTTCAAAAATCGTTAATTTGCAAAATTGAAAAATTGGCTTCAATAGTTATAAAAAATCAGTTTAAAAGTCAATTTTGTCTAATTAATCATTTATCGATTTAAATAAATTATTTATAGAAATAAATTATTATGTATTAAAGGTAAAACTATCTCCTGTTATTGAAATAAGTGTAAATTATAACTAAATTATCGTAAATATTACGAAATTGAATTTTCGAAACTTTCATTTTAAAATATATTTTCTCTTCTTTATCAAAAAATAATATTATTTCTAATCTTATATTTTTTAATATATGTTTTATATATTCGTCTGTGATCACGCAAAGTCCTTTAAAACACTATAAAAAATGTTTATATATTTTTAAAATATCAATATCATATGTTTTATGCAATATTGTTAATGTAACTAAAAAATTATGAACAAATTATAAATATTAACCATTCAATCACAACGATGCGTAAAGTGGCCTCGAAAAATCGTTCAATTTACGGTATGGATGATTCTCTGTCAAATCGTCTCTTCAAAAAATGTTTCCTTTTAACTTTAGAAAGTGACATTTTCTTATTATTTTTTGGCGTTAGATTGTTAATTGATTCGGTAAGTAGAAAGTTCAGTTAACGACACCTGATCAGTTAACATTTGTAAGCAAATCAAACGTAAAAATGCTAGGGTATTCGGATTGTTGTAAAAAAATTTACTATAACTTTTACAATTCTATTACATAAAAAATTGAAAATTCATCATCCACATCAGTGGCAATTAGTCTAAAAATATAGGCATCGGCGCGTCCGAAAATTGGTATAATTAAGCGTTCGATACACTCATAAAAAGAACATATTAAACATCGAATTCGATGATCGTTGAACAAAGTAGAAAATGATTAATGGGATTACTAATTCAGATACATGATTTTAACATTAATTTGATGTATAATTGGAATTTGAATATACTCTCCGGATTGACTCGCATAGAGAGATTTCGAGCATAAGACATTTACGCATGTAAGAGGTTGAGCAAATTCAAACTCTATACCGTATGTAGAAGATTTTGGAACTTGAATTTAGATACTAATTACAGTGCGAATTCGAACGTCAAGATTCCTTATGCGTTTAATTATATTCCAGCTTCGATTACTCGAATTTAAATGCAATATCTCTCCGTGGAATAATCGTATTCCAGAGCGTCAGCTTGATGAAGATTATGGAGGCTTTATGGACATGAAAAGAAAAATTATCATTTCCAATGTGTAATAATTCAGATTCTTAAAATCGTCTTGAATCGTTCGTTGCATCGCATCGGTACAATTACGAACACATAAATAAAGCTTATTTATTCAGAAAATACTTATTCAGTAATACGATACCAGCTCTTAGCACCGATAATAATACCAAACCTTAATCGTCATCTTTATTGCTTCTGCGTATATCATCCGCCTGGTCGCATTCAAAATCGTTACAATCTCTTGCGCTAAAAGGAAACCACACCGTCAAAGGAAACCCTTGAACCGATGGATCCTAACCTCAAAGAAAGTGTCTTACTTATTGTTCTTAATCACTGTTAGCAACAATCCAAACCACTGAATACATGAGATCTGATGATACTAAAAGTGCAGGCGAGAATAGTCGAATCGTTTGACGAGTTTCGGCTGGATGGATCGATATTTGGATGACTCGCTTTGATTACTTTTGTTTTGAATACAATTACTAAGCTGTGATTTCAGTAATTTTATAAAATATTTAATACTGGGGCTGAACAAACCAAACGTATTTAATAGTACAGTTAAGAAAATTTAAGTTTCGTTCCTAAGTTTGAAGTAAAACTGTCCGTTTTAATTGAGGTTACGAAAAATAATGGGTTTGAATTGATCTCTGCGTCAGCGTATTGTTATTAACTTAAAAAATTGTATGGTATTTCGGTAAGTATTATACAATAAAACTTGGCGTTTACTTTTGTTTTTAGTGTAACTATTAAAAAGTTGGTCAATTAAAAAAATATTTCAATAAATTATTCCAACTTTTGCTCAGAACACCTCTACCTGCAATTCTGAAAAAGTTTAATCTGGATCCCTAGAGTAGCTTAACACACGAATATTTTTAATTAAAAATTTTTTTTTTTTAATAGATAACAAAAAATGTTTTTATTTAAATTAAATAATTAAAATCTTTTCCAAAGGTTTTATAATGCAGGAAAGTACACTCGAATTATTCGATATCATTATTAAAAAACAACAATATAAATACGTACAAAATTTATACTTGCAACTAATCAAGAAAAGTTCATTTAAAAAATTAATCAATTTTTCAACGAAAAATTATTATAATCTAGAAATTAGTTCTGTTCGGAACAGCCCGTCATAGGAGGACTTACAAAAAATGTCCTGGTAGCTTTAAAGTATTAAATTGTAAATATGTCATTATGTAGAATTAACGTATTAAAAATCACAATTCTCTCAAATAATTCGAAAATTCTCGGTAGCATATTCCACGAAATCGAGTTTACAATCCTCATGGTATTGAAAAAGTCAGTTCATACCACCAATACTAATAATACCAAACCTCAATCGTCATCTCAACCGTTTCTTCGAATATCATCCGTCTCATCGCATTCCAAATCGTTACAATCACTCGCGCTAAAAAGATAACAACTCCATCAAAGCAAACCCTTGAACTGACGTACCCTAACCTCAAAAAAAATAAGAAACGTCTCCCACTCGTCGTCCCACCTGTTAGCAACAATCCAAACCCCTGAAAAGAAAATAAAAAAATCACACCCCGTCATCTCTCCATAACACGACGCAGAAAAAGACAGCAGCAACGGCGCGTATATAATACAAACTCACACAGCCCGGCTGCTCCAGCCGGCTGTATTGGTTGACGGTGTCGCCGCCGGGTCACTGGTGGCGCTGGCCACGCGGCGCTCGCCGCGATACGATCGTCAGTCAGTCGCGGGACGCCGCGCAGGGAGACTGCACATACTCTGCTGCACGAGCTCTTGTTCGCTTTTCGTCGCGTGCGCGTGTCGCCGGTTTTCACGAATATACATATACATATAAACAGTGTGAGCTTTCGCGGTACAGAAGGACGTTTCTCGTCGATTCTTGACAGTGATTGTATTTCGAGTGCACACGTGGAGACTCTTTTTTTTTTTTTTTTGAAGAGGTGAGAAAATAAAATCGTCGCTGTGTTTTGCCGCTGTCTCGAGAGAGAAAGAGGAGTATCTGTTGCGCGCCGAGGGGCTGTTCTTGTATCTGTTTTTCTTTTTTCGTGAATTTTTGAGGTGAGTTTCTTTCTTTTTTTTTTAATTTCGATAAGTTTATTCGAAGTGCGAGGAGTTTACTGATTCTTTTTTTTTTAAATTTAGTTTACGTAAATATCGCTGTAAATTGTCACTCGTCAGTTGTAACCAGTATCGATGAATTTTCTTTGTAATAATACGAATATTTGTTATGAAAATAGCGCACAACGCAATAACGAGTGGATTCAATATTGATAACACAACAATGCGAATTGCGTATAAAGATACGTGAAATACGAAATATCATCCCTCTGTGATGAAATAATACATTTGTGGTAGCTCGCTCGAAATGAAATTTTTACCTGCTCGATAGGATAATACAGATTTCGGAGCAAAAAATAAATTATACATTCAAAAATAAATTTAACTCGATGTTGATATATCGATACATCGTATTCAACGCACAAGAAAAAAGGACGTATTAATTATATTCGAATCGCTTCATTAGAGCCAGTCAAGTTTAACACTTTGAAAATTTGATCGATACTTTCTCAACTCGCCGATTGATCGCCTTAATTTGGTTCTGACAGTGAATAAATGAGAATCGATGACACTTGCGCAAGTTTCTTGAGTAACGCGTACTACAGGTTGTATATATTTGTAATTCGAATCGCGCTTCGTCAATGTAGCCTCTTTAAAAAGGCATTTGTTTGCATTGATTCGTTTTTTTTCCTCTCGAAATTGATGAATTAATTATGATGTTTCTTTTGCTACGAAGTAAGATTGCTCCTGCCTTATTTGCTTGTATAATTTGAAATTTCCTTCGAAACTTTCTTCGCCAGCATCAAAGTCTGCATAGCGAAGTAAAGTTTTTCGTTGGAAACGTGGACTCGTTAGCCGATTCGAAAAAAAAAATGATTTTTTATCTCTAGTAACGCTTTTGATAGAATTATCGAAGCTTCTAATCATTCCGATGGTAAATAATAATTCGAAGATTAGATAGAGTATCGAATCTCATAGTTAATCCAATCGATCATCAACGTCCGATTAACAACACATCGTATTATCCTTTGGATTTATTTTTTGTTAGCTGTATGTGACTCACAGTTTCTACGTTAGAAACATGCGCTTAGTAGCTTTATATAATAAAAAGAAAAATTTTGTTTGCACACGCGGTTAATGACATCCTTTTTGACCTACATTACCAGTACTGACATCATAGATACGCGACTGTCATTAAAATAAATAGCTTAATTTCATCGGAACCCAATTAGCCTTTCAATATTTAATACGATAAGTGGAAGCGCGATACTCTGCTCTTGGCCTCGTAAATTCTTAAAAAAAAAGAAACCAAGCAAACATAATCAACGTAACTAGAAAATGCACGGATAAAACAGCTTATCCACACACCTATATAACGTATAAAAACGTCACTTCGGATTCAATTACCTTCGATGTTTACGGTTCTCGCACCACAGAGAACGAGAGAGATTGAACTGCGCTCTACAGTGAAATAAAAAAAAGTCACACGTGTGTAATATACACATTTCTCTCTCTCGATACAGACCAACAATTGCTCGACACGTGCACATCTACATATCTCTGTCTCTCTCACTCGCAGTACAGTCCCGTCGCCGCCGTATATCTCTTTGCTGTACTCTCGTATGAAATTTGCATTCATTAGATAAAAGTGCAGCACCGCGCGCATGTAAATCCGTAAAATAGAGCCGGCGGAAATAACTTGGCGCGCGATTGCGCAATGCTCGTGAGCATTTACATTTTTAGCGCCACGGCGGCGTACATGTATATAAACCGAACGTTCAACTCTCGCTTGTTATTAATGCGAGAGTTGGTGACGAAAAAAAAAAAGAACTAAAAATAATGAAAAGCTGTTGTCATCGGGAGCGAGTCTCCTCAGACGTATTGTTGGTGCGATGGTTCACAAAAGCACCGTCGGCGAAAAAAGCTCTGGCTATAGAACGCAATTTTGCGAATGAAAATGCGAGAAGAAAAGGGATGAACGGAAAATCGTTACTTTTATCTGATCTGATTTCTCTACAGCAGTCTGAGAGAGAACGACGCGCTAAAGTTAAATGTAAGACTCTCGATGTAGTGAGAGCTCAGACAACGTTGTATACTGTTGGTTATCGAGATAATAACGCGTTGGGTGATTTTCCGGCTGGTACTTTATTCCCGAGGATCAAGGCCTCGTTGTATCGCTGAAGTCGTTGTAGTTGTGTTTATAAAGGGTTCAGATAGTTGTGTATAGGTATGTGTGGGTTTCGAAAGTAAAAAAGACGAAAATGGAATTAATGATAGTTTTTGTGTATAGTTCAGGGGCTCTGTCGATTCTTAGTTACGACAGGAAGTAAAAAATTCACTTTCGGCACTTTCTAAATTTGACATTTTAGTTAATATATGTAACAGTAAAGTCAACATATAGTTAACATATACGTAACTGTAAAGACAACATGTAGTTAACATATATGTAACAATAAAGTCAACATGTAGTTAATATATTTGTAACATTATTATTATATGTATATTATATGTAGCTTTGCTGTTAACATATACGTTGACATACTGACAGAGAACAATTTCAATTGCTGTGGAATCCCATACTAAAAATAAACTTCGGCAACAGTGCAATTATTAACTTATAAATAGTGAACATTCACTGACTGCACAGAGTAGTGTAGTGGCATGGAATTCGCTAATATTTAGATAGTTAAATATACTGTATTTAAGATTAAGTATACTTACGCTTAAGTAAATTATTTCTAATTTTTGTAAAAAAAAGTTAAGACTCGCTATTTTGCAATTGCATACTAATAACATAGTGGCACTTCACTAATTTAATATTCAAACATTGAATAAATTGAGCGCAAATTCTGTATTAATAATCCTACGTATCAATAAAGGAATTTAAACTATAAAATTTATGAACTTTTTGAATACTTGATTACAAAAGCATTTTTAGATATATTAAAATTTTTCATAAATTACAAGTAAAGTAAAGGATATTATCGTTTTTCGAAAATCCATACGCAAAGGTGCATTGTCCTTTAAATACACGCGTTTAATTTCCGTATTATACACGAATATTGTCAGCTTTATAATCGTATTTTATTTCAATAAAAGCGTGTTTCAGTCAGTTTACCCAAGTCGAGTAATTGATAGGCAAAACGAGTAGTAGATTTAACGAAATAAAATGTAAAATAAGAGTCTTGTCGGAGCGCATCGGAAACTCGGATTTTTGCTCGCTGCGCGCGTGCGGAAGCGCCTGTTTCTGCTTAGCGCGGCGTATTACGCGTAATAAATGGCTCAGCCTACGGCCAAATGTTTAATTTACATGTAAACCGTTCCGTTTGCAATTTTCATCGTACCATGACTGTTACGTGTGTAAAATCGTTACATCTACGCATTTATATATATATAAGATAAACAGTTGCATCGAATGTAATTCGTTTATATTGTAAAAAAGTATCTATTTCTATTTAAATTTTTCCACAAGGCAACGAAAATCTAAATGTTGAGTGTTATTATTGTACACGCTAATTTCAAATCAGCTCTGATCAGAATCATTGTAATATAATGTCAAATATAAATTCGCTCGAAATCTGTCAAATCCATTATAAATTTATTTGATGTTAATTAATGCACTTGGAAATAACATTTAACGTTACGAAGCCGTTGCTTATATTACAAAACTGATAAAACGAATTAACCTAAATATCTGTAAAACCCATAATTAAGGTGAGTTTACACTTACTCCACAACTAAACAAAAAGTGCGATATCATTACGAAGCTAAAATTTTATATTACAAACGTTATTTAATAACACCTACCAGAAGTTAATATACGCATATGATTGTTAAAAAAACTTTTTCTATTGGCGAATAAATGCAAACACCCCTTAATTATGTGTTTTACACGTATTTAAGCAAATTCCTCTCGTGAATTTTCTATTTAATTATCGACAATTAACAAAATATGAACATATCAAAATCGATATATATGTAATAATAATATAATACATCTGTATTATATTCATTGCTCTCCCCCTTGATCGAGCAAACGTCATTTTGGGAGGAAATAAAAATGCACATCGTTTGTATTATATCCCTCCCGAACAAAAGCCTACGTATCTTTTCGAGCTGCTCGTACACTGAAAAATCAACACAATAAGCATCACATCGACAAAGAGCACGGCGCCGACGCGGTCAGTCAAGAAAAGAGGTGTACAAAAAGCGCGCGAGACACTGCCCCGAGCTTTTTCGGCGCATGTATATATATGTGTGTATATATGTATATATATATATATACTTATACATTGGCGTGAAGCGCACAATGGCCTGTTGCTCTTTCTCTCTGCCGCCGCAGAACCACGAGACTCTGTATATGCTACCAAATCTATGCCGTTTTACGTCTATCCGTCGCTACTATAAATGTGTATATATAATAGCAACGTTTCGAACTGTTTCTACAATTCGCGAAATGGAACGAGATCCGATGAAGATTCTTTCTTTTATTAAACTTAAATTTTGGTTACTTTTAATTGATTAAAAAAAAAATGAATAGTCTGGTTCGAATTGTGTTTGGTGAATTGAACTTTCCTATGTTTTACAACCTTCGTTTACATATGACTCGTTCATTGCGCAGAAATATCGAATTCTCTAAATATTGGAACTAGTAAGTAAACTTTCGACTTAAAGACACATTTTTCCAATAACACATACTATATGTAATTAAAATAGACTGTGTTAAATAATTTTTTATTAATTTTCCAAAGAACACATTAACTTCCAAAATACAATAAATAAACTTTCGGTTATTCGTGTCTTAGTTAAAACGTGTCTATCAAACACGATTAAACTGAATAAATACATTACCTAAAAAATTCTGCGAAATGAACAAGAGAGGCAAGATCTAAAAGTCCCCTCATTCGTAAAGATGTTAATCCCAGAATTTCAATGACACTTTTATTACAAACAAATACGAAGCTGTCCCTTTTTCAGCCGTAAAAGAAACGAGATCTAAATCATCGATGAGCGCGTCAAAACAAAGGCGTATAGGTTTCAGTTCGCTTTGCTGTGGTACCGCAACAGCGAAATGTATATACCGCCAAATCAGAGATGATTTATGTATACGGGGGCGCGCGCGAGCTGGCGTTGGGTACTTAAGCGCGTTATTGGAACGCACCGCGACTGCGCGAGAGATTCGGGAATTATTGTGGCTGCTTTAGCTACGGCAACCTTCCGGATATGATTTAGGACCTTCTCATAAGGCGATCGAGTATTTTATTTTATTTCGTTTTTTTTTCTCCATATATCGCTCTTTGCCGCCGAGGCTTAATTGACTTTATCAATTTATTGGACGATAAAGTGCTTTTTTTATTTTTGATCGCCGAATTTTATTACGAAAGCGCAGGTATAGGTGCGAGTTTAGATTTGTGGATTGATTATAGGTTTTCAATTCGATAAGATTGTAATTATATAAATACGAATAAGCGCGAGTTGGATCAATCAAAAATCAATAAAAACTTTCTAAATATCCCTCGTATATTTCGTGCTAAGGGGGCAAGACATATTTAAACGGTAAAAAAGGCAATTTTTTTTTAATAAGCTATTTTCGCGATTTTGTAGCTTCTCAGGGAAACATTTATTAGTAAAAATCAATAGTACTTTTTTTGTCGAATTATCGAAATTTTTAAAGAAAAATACTTTTAAAGATCGGCGCATGTAGTTTTGAAATGTAGTTGTTATAAATATACCTTTTTTAAATTTAATTACAAAGCTATTATGTTCTTCAAAGTGTATTCAAAATATTATTAAATAAGACCTACCAGAAGTTGATTTTTTTTAAATTTGGCTTTAACGTACAAGTTATTTTTTTATGTCGTTTTGGGGTATTTAATTGAAAATTTCTGGAATAAATAATTTAATTTATTTGAAAAAAATAACACAATGATTCTATCTCTCATTTCTAAGACTCACTATAGAAATATGAATTAATAAAATATATCACTGTTTTAGTTCTAAATTGATCTAATCGAAGAAATTTAACACAATAAAATATATAAATGTTTTACAACAATTAATTAATAAAAAAACGAATTTCTAAATATTTAATAATAATTTGTCTGTTTTCAATCAATCAAAATTCAAAATAAAAACGATCCCTTTTTCATTCTGGCACAATACTGGTCCTGAAAAATAGCAACAATAATAAAATTAATAGAAAAAACAATGACAGCTAGTCAAACTTCAGGAAGTAACCCCTCCTTAATACACGCCAAGAGTGAAAAAAGAAACTTCCTCATTCGGTAAAGTTCCGACTTTTAATCGACCCTCAACCAAGGTTGAAATAACCAACTCACGGACTGTGAGTTATATACAAAACTATTTAGTGAAGTAACAAAGCTCGTCGATGCACTGCTATATACAAGGGGAAGAGAAAAAATATACAATGCAATAAGTGAGTCTGACGCGCTTGGCGAGCATATGCGTACGTGCAGCGCATCCTTTCGGTCTCGAGCCGCTCGTTAACCCGGCCGGAAGTCCCGAGGCTGAGTTTTATTTGAATCTTGTTTTCTTGGCGCCGCTCTACTGTCTCATTTTATTTTTTATTTATTTATTTATTATTTTTTTTTCGAACCTCCTGATTACATTGGCGCCGTAATGAGTAATTTGACAAAACGCGGGTGTTTGAGTTATTATTAATATGTCCAGTCACTCTTTACGATTGTTCGGCCTTTTATTGAGTTACGTGTATAATTTAATGATGTATCGTACGATGAATATCTACGCTTGATTACGTGACTTTTTTCGGATTAACTTGTGTCGCATATATGTATATATATATATATATGTATATTTACAAAGTGAGGCATCTCTCGTATTGTATCTTGCGTATTGTGCGTCGCCATTGACGAGAGAAAGTACGTATATATCGCTTTTACGATCGCGATACTTTTGTTTGGTTAACCGTTATATTTTCTTCTCTAAGCGGAGGAAAAAAATATAAACGTTTGAAGGAAAAGAATTACTGTTGAGCAGAAAGGAAGACAATTAGAATTGTAATTTGCTTAATTTAAAAAAAAAAAAACTTTTAGAGTTGAAATAATTATTTACAAGATTTATTTGCTTTAAACGGTTTCGTATAGCCTCAAATGCGTATTTAGGAATATCCTATAAATTTAGTTAAACTAAAATTCTAATTTTTTATAAAATAAGCAATTGATCTACTGTTTGCGGGTTAAATAGTCTAGACGCCACCTACCGGTCATTAGGAAAAGTTATTAAACCATAAAAATTAATGATTTTGATGAAACAGCGACATATATTTGAGCGGAAAAAAAATTCGTTTCGATTAACAGATCGGGTTTTTCAGTGTATACACATAACCTTACGTCATCGTGAAGTCGTCCTCTGTATCATTCGCTACACTGGTCAATTACAAAAAAATCATACAATTATACTATTAGTTGGACGAATCGACACAATCAATTGTACGTTTCGACAATAAATTAATAGACTCACGCGTTGTTTTTCACGCATCAGCACAGTCTGTTATATCTTCTTTTAATTAAATTAATTAATTCTCGTCAATTATTATTCACCAATTGGATAATTAGCTCTTTCTAGATCAGAGATTGCCGGCTTTTTCAGCCACGAACGAACGAACAATTAAGATTCAATCAATTGCGCACACCGACAACGACCACTCGAGAATGAGCTTCTAAATTACAAAACACATCGTCCAAAGAAGAATCCCAGCTCAAGGGTTCATAAATTAATTCTCGAGTGTGTCTTCCACTCCTTTTGACCAACCTCTTTCTCATACTCTTTGTCTCGAGAAATAATAAAAAAAAGAAAAAAAAAGAAAACATAGCGCGAAATCACTTTGGTCCAAGCGAGTTGTAAAAACTGGTTTTTCATCGCGTGCTCGATTGATTGATTGATTTGTGGAGGAGCAACAGCTGCTTGAGTGAAAAAAGTGCAGTACAACCGGACGGTAGCGCGACAAGCGACTTTTTCTTTATTTTTCTCTCGCGGGAGATGTGTGCGACTTTACAAGCCATGCAACCGAGAGAATTACTTGGTATACGTATGTACAAGCCGTCGTGGATTTCTTGTGTCGTCTGTTTGTACTTGCTCTGTCGCGGCAATACGTCGTTATCAATTTACTGTGATTATGTTTCTAATTGGAAGATTGATTGACGCGACGGTTTTTGTAACGGAAAAAATTCGAGTACTGAAGAAATATAGTAAAAATTTGTTATTTTGCTACGTAAACTTTGTTTATGAGTTCTACTATGTATTGCTATTTTTACTATGTAGCGAAAATAATTTTATGAATTTTAATAGTAATTTGAATCACTAATTTTGATATGCTTCACTCCTAATAAATGTTTAAAAGTTTTAAATTTTAGTAAAAAAAAATCTGTTTGTTTTTCTCTGATAATTATTTATTGTTAATTGTACTCAGTAAACAACGTTTTACGGAAAATAAGTTCAGTTTCAAATACATAATTTTTGGATTGACGTTATTTATTAAACTGCGTCCGAGGAATTAATTTTTTAATTTAATTTTTAACACGTCCCTTTCAGTGTTTTTAGAAATAACTTAAGAATGTATTAGAAGAAGGTGTCTTAAGTACATTCGCGAACTTTACGCGAAGTATCCTTAGACATTAACAAAGAAGAATTTTTGTCACTTAAGTGTAAGAAAAACTTGACGCCATCTGGATGGCAGCAAAATGTAACAATTTTTACTATAAATTCAGTAAAATTGACAGTAAATAAAGAAAAAAACTCGAAACTTGTAAACCACTTATAAACAACTATGTAGCAAGGTACGCGGTAAAAATTTCGTAAAATGTCAGAATTTTTGCAATAAATATAGTAAAATCGCCGATAAATCATGTAAATGGATGTGGTATATTACAGTGTGTAAAGTTTATGGAAGAAGAATACCAAATTTTCTCCCAATGCGGGTGTAGTATGTACCGTCCAATGTTGTTGTTAAGGTTTCATGGAAAATTGGGATTTGCGAAAAAAACGAAGAATGTCATGTGTACGAACGTTTAACAAAGTGACTGTCATTTCCTCGTATGAATGAGAGAGAGAGAGAGAGAGAGAGAGAGAGGGGGAGGGAGAATCTGGAACCGGTTGTCTGTCGTATAATCTGAGACATTTTCTAAACTACCTACAGCCGAGTGATCAGCAACTGTTGTACGGAAGCCAGTTTACAGTCTAGTCATTCGTTGTCTGTGTTTGCTATAATATTTTTCAATAAAAAAAAAATCGCAAGAAATTGAATAGCTGTTCGATGGCTCGTGAGTTATTAGAAATTAACGTTTTATTAATACATATATATATACACACACATCCCAGAACTAGATTGATACATTGCTATAATTCACAGGTTGTCGTGTAAAATCAGATCATGGGATATGAAAATAAAAAAATGTAGAGATCGAATATTTGAATAATCATATACGTTTCGTAAGAAGTGTTCGATTAGCTGCAGGTACGATCGAACCAGTTTTCCATTGATTTTTATTAATCTAGAAGCTGCTTTTAATGTGACAAATCAAGTATGCCATTTATTTTGTTCACTCGTAATTAACCAGAGCAGAGCTCATGAAAGGTGCGTCTCAAAAAAAAAAAATAGTTTCTTCTTGATACGCTGTCTCTTTCTCTGTCTCGTACACTTGAGATAACACTAATTGCGTAGACCAAATAGCTGATGGCGCCGGTCGGATTTAGAAATAAGTCGAAACTGGAAATCCAGTCGACTGATTAGAACGAATTGTAAAAAGAAATTTTAATTTAATTCACACACTGCTGTGGTGAAAAAATCCATTGAGCAAATATTATCACCATATATCAATATAATTACATATACAGTATACTTATACGAGCATAGCATCATTGGCATCCGATAATCCAATGAAATATTTCTTCGACGAATCATCATTATATTTTATCTCAGCCGTGCGCGCGAGAGACTCAATGGAAACGTTATCCCCCAAGCATATTTACATTCGTACTCAGAGAGAAAGAGAGCGACTCTTATAGTATCACGTCCTTCTCTCTAGACTCTTTTGTTTATCGACTTGTTTTTCTTTTCCAATACTTTCGTCGCCTCTCGCGCGTCGTATCTTTATCTGTTTGGATTATTCAACATCGTCGTATTGTCGGTTTGTCTCTCTTCGTATCTATTTTGGATTTCTTCTGTACACGTGTACGAGGCGCAGCAAAAGAGAAAAAAAAAACAAAATCTTATCTCCCAGATCTAAGGTGATTCCACATTAACGTGTATCTCCTTCGAAACTAGCTCTCTCTCTCTCTTTCTCTTGTCGTAACAAACTTCTCACCTTACTCCCCTATACACTGTACATCGCGGATCGCTTTTCAAGTACACGATTCATCTTCAAATACTCAAGCTTGACTCTCTTCTCCACACAATATATATACAGGGTATCTTCGCACCAACAAGCACCTAAAGTACGAAATTTAGAGAGCGAACTGCAGTAGCAACATCAGCAACAGCAGCTCGTGCTTCAGTCGGAATCAAGTGGAGTCCCAGCAGCCGTGAAATGCCACTACGACTACAGTGGCACAGCTACGGACACAAACACGCGTGAGAGTCAGTAGTTGCTTTCGACAGGCTTCGCAGCTCGCAAATAGAAATCGACTGCCTGCAGTATATATACTGTACACCCTTATACATATATACATACACTGGCGTAGCAATAGAGGTGGCGATGTTTGCGCGCGAGATGCCGTTGCAAGATATAGAGACTGTACGACCAAGTGCGGAGGTAGAGAATTAGCCGCTGCGTTGGAGGAGGATTAGGGTATAACGAGAGATTGATCGATTGAAACTATTAATGCTCGCCGTGTCGGTCGAGCGAAGAAAAAATTCTGGATCAAAGTGTAGTATTCGTTTTCAAATTGATTCGTAGGCGATAGTCCCTAAGGTGTTTAATGACACTTTGAGAGAAGAATGGATAGGGGCTCGTTATTTCTTGGTGCATGTCTTTTGATTAGTTTTGTTTGCTAAACATTATTAATTCTCATCGAATACTGATAAAAGCCGAAAGATATGATGAGCCGTTTAATCCCTGAAAAGAATGGACCAATGGCCCAGTACTGACATCCTGTCGACAGAACTTACCTAGTATTGAAACAACACGGGAATGCTAAAAACGGGTTTTACTTTGAAACCAGAACTGTGTGCCAATATTGTACCAGTTGTGCTAATATTGTGCCAGTACTGTATCAATATTCTACATGATATTACATGATATTTATGTCATGGTTTCTTTGAAATTCAGAATAAAGAATTTTGCTTTTTAATCTTGACTTCTCACTTCTAGATTTGGATTGCTATCTTGAATTCTTGATTTTTAAAAAGATGTTACTAATTTGCAATGTCCACAATAAACTGATACTCAGATGATGACATTATTTTTGTATACATAATATTTGCATACAATTCTCGCATGATGATTAAGTCAGATATTCAACCAGTACACATTTCTAATTCTGGTTCAAATCTGGTACACTTGAATTAGAGACCACTACTCTGGCCCTTTCTTACCATTCTGATATCTAACCAAAGTATTACCAATACTGATAACTAGTGGCAGTAAAAAATTCCTATTTGGCAGTAAAAAACCGAAATTAGAAAAACAGTTAAGTCTTACTAGGGCAAAGAGTTATAATACTCAAACTAGACTTTAATTTTTAAAATATAAAAGTAATCAAAGCATTAAATCTCTAAATACTGCCCCAACTAAAGAAGCTATTTTCAGCCATTTTTCTTCCACGAGTTTGCATTATTAATTGGGATTAAACAAAAGTAATGCAAGCAAAAGAATAAGATAGTGTATACATAGACTATACGCTAGCTCTCGAGTAATATCAGGTGCGTACCCTGTATACACATATATTATATATATACAGAGATAGTTTGGAGGTCCCTGGGAGACTCGGGGGCTCTTCCATTGATTAGCAAAGCGACCATTAGCGAAATTAATGGCAGCGCAGGATCAATAGCGATGCTAACGCTTCAAAACAGCTGGAATGCTCTAATTCGATATTGCAGCAAGGATGACGCATACACGCTCCTGCGCTATGTCTCTATCTCATTTTCGCACAATAATCATCGCATCGCCGACTGATCCTGATTGAGTCTTTTGACGGGATAACTAAAAGTCTCAAAGCTGTAGATTCTAAATTTCTGTTAATTATCCGTACACCGAGAAGTACATATTTCTTGGGACTGAATTAGGACTGGTCTGTCTTTAGTACAAGTGTTTACCAGTGGCTGTTTGACTAGACGGCTTTTGCTTTGATGAACAGTAAAATGAGAAATGATATATGGTCACTGAGAAATAAATAAAATACACGTCGTCGATATAATTTCCAAGAAAGAATCTTGTATTAGCTGTTTTAATAGATATGTCGTTTTGTCAACGAGAATACCCCAAGCAGATTCTTGCATGTATATAAATTCTCGCTATTCTAGTAGCCGATCAATCGTCGCTACAACGAATGTCGAGAAATAAAAATAGATCAGTGGGAAACGACCCGTTGTTCCCAACAATAAGGGGAAAGTAGCTACTCCAACTCCTATTAAATATATGAAATTTTCGTCCCGGCGTGAAAAGGCCGTTATCGGACTTTTCTCGCGCGAACTCACATTTTATGTCTCTAGCTCCCCCTCGATCAGCACCAGCAGCAGCGAATGAAGGAATTTCAAGTAGGCGTTTTGCAGAACTTTGGACGACTTACATATTTTATGAGGCGCGCAAGACGTTCTCTCACTCTCTCGCGGCGAATGGAAAATTCACGCTGTTCATCTTTCCCGTTTGATCGTACACTGAATTTTTCACTGATTCCATCTTGGGTTGGAAGCAATGAGCCGGACCAGTTTTCGGCTTATGACGTTGCGCTCTAAATGTTTTCCTTTCCGACCCACTTCCGTCGATGGACTGAGTTTTCGAAATTCACGTTCGAATTTCTCTTGCGGAATTCGAATGAAAGGGCGTTTTCCTCGCGTATAAATAGTCCTGTTTTATCAAGAAAACATTCTTTACGCTGAGAAAAATATGGTAGTAAATTTTTTTTTGTCACATTGTACTAAGTTCATCTTCAATTTTACTGTATATATGGGAAAAATTGTTATGTTTTGCGAAAGTGGCGCCACCTTGGATGTATTGAGTTGTTTATGAGTTTCCGTCTAGGTGGCGTCGTGTTTTTCTTACACTCAAGCGACAAAAACACTTTTGATTTAATATTCGATCAGCGTATCTGAGCTTAATCCGCATTATTTTAATACGTTGTTTAATTATTTAAGCTAATTTTTATATTGTTAGTCGATAAAAATACTGACAGAAGAGTGTTAAAGAACAACTAATTTCTTCTTTAAATCTCATTTCGTAATACAAAACTAATCATTTTGAATTATTCTCTATTCTTGCAATTAGAATAATTTTTTTGTAATTTTTATAATAAATAACAATCATCTCAATCTCTAATTGAAGAAGTTTCAACTCGGATGTGTTATTTTAATAAATTAGAGATTAATTAGAAAACTATGTTACAATGTAATTCTGGTGCGTGTAGATAGTCGGCACGTGAGGTTCGTTAATTAATGTGATCAAGTTAATTCCAGGAATAAACTTTACAATATATCGCTTCTCACTATAATTCTGCGTTTAAATAAATTCGAGCTTTGGAAAAAATACAAAAAAAGTCCTGAAGTAAAACGAATTAAATCCAAAACAAAAGTCACCCTTTCTTATTCCCAGCGATTCTTTCCCCTGTGTTGTTTCAGAAGATCATTATTTTCCGTATCATACGTTCGGCCTGTCTGTCCCAGTTTTGTCTATCGCAGACTTGTCTCTATTTCCCACACTGTATACACAGACCATCGCGACTTTATCTCTCTCGGGAAAGAGACAGAGAGCTCGATCGGCTGCAGCCCTTCAGCTACAAACTTTAATTAAAAAAGCCGCTGCCGTCCCGTTTATATATACTGAAAGTCGTTCACTGGTGCGATCTGCGGCAAACAGAACTGGGACAACTGTCTTTAATTTTGCGATTGACTGTCCGCTGGGGCTTTTAAAACAGTCAAAGACCGGTGTGATCTTCCTGAAATTCATTCTACCACTTTCTTTTCGAACGTTTGCCTTGCATCCATCTCTCTCTATTATTTTATTTCTATCTTACATAGTGTGTTGGTTTGAGTTATAGACCTTCGAGAAACGTTAATGTTTTTCGTTATATTACGTTGACTCTATGAAGTCGGGGTTGTACTTCTGCTTCGTCATAGAGAAGTTTCGTGGTAAAAAGATCGTTGAGACTTCTCTTATTGCTTCTTGCAGACGTGTTTACAAACACTTGAGTGAATTACTGTTCTATATTTTTCTTAAATACACAACACGGTCAATATTTTTTTTAGATAAAGGTTATTTAGTCTCTTTAGAGTGTAGTGCTTTTTACGTTATTAATACGATTTTTCAATAGGATTATTCGTACAACAAATAATTATTCCAGTCAAATTGTCTAACCTAATGATATACCGTTTTGAATAAAAGATGAAATTGTAAATCATTACTGATTCAATAAGTCCGAAGCTGCATCTGAAATCTTATATGGCTTAAGTTCAATTGTATAGGTATTTGAAGGATATTTTATTGTTAATATCATAGATATCATGAATACGAGTAATTTATTTAAATCTAATTAGAACTTTTAAACAACAGTAGTAGCTTGAAGTCGGGTACTTTAAACTAATGTCACCTGTATCTATCTTACCAGGTTCATGTTACAGAAGTGGTGTAGTGCTTGACACGTACAAACTTTGTTCTGACCAGTTTTTATTTCTCCAGTATTGATACAACATCCATAAAAAGATTCATTTGTTATCAAGTCAGTTATAATTAACAGTTAATTAATGTGACTAAAGCTGAATTGTAAATCGAACCAAATATATATATATTAATAAGTGAAAACGTTCTTGTATGTCGTGGCCCAAACGAACTTTGGGTCAAATGATTCTATCTATCAATATGCCAAGAAATATTACAAGGGAAGGAAAACTTATGTGTAAGGAAAAGTTTGACGTAATATTTTTATCCATACTGTCTCTCTGACATTATTGAAATTCTTCAGGAGGAATTTCGAAATCATTGTGTAAGAACGGTCACGTCACTGCCTGTCAGTGCAGTTGTCTATCCATTTGTTATACGGCAAACGAATAGAATTTCACCAGATATAGAAACTTCGTCGTTATACCGCGTCAATACTAAAACTTGCTAACAAGAATATTTGAGTAAAACTTTCCTAAACTTAGGACAGTTGATTGGCAATTCCCATACAATTTTGGAAACTATATGTATAATACGCATGTACATACTGAAAATGAAACTGACGTGAATGAAATTGTGAACCATACCATAACATTTTCTCTAGAATTTGGGCTATTGAATAATACGGTTAGCCAAATTATGGTGTAATCGAGATCAGGATGTATTACAATTAACCAAATTCTGGTATAATTTTGATCAGGACGTATTACGATTAACCAAATTCTGGTGTAATTTTCATCAGAACGAAAATACGGTTGGCCAAATTCTGGTGTAATTTTCATCAGAACGAATATACGGTTGGCCAAATTGTGGTGTAATCTTTGCCAGAGCAGTTTAGCCATGTAAATTGAACACACATTGAAGCTACTTCTGAGACTCTTGTAAAATTTACATATCGACTATCCATAAAATCCATTGAATATTGGATATAATGAAAAACCTCTTTCCCTCGTCTCATCTGCATATAAAACTACTCGTAATCCATCGAGACGTTCCAAAGCGCTATTAGCAAGCTCGCGTGTATTTTCCTCG
This sequence comes from Apocrypta bakeri, assembly GCA_018906985.1. Lineage (NCBI taxonomy): Eukaryota > Metazoa > Arthropoda > Insecta > Hymenoptera > Pteromalidae > Apocrypta > Apocrypta bakeri. The sequence continues at coordinate 4,279,289 of JACCIA010000005.1, forward strand.
CTCTTTCAACACAGCAAGTTGGTGAAATATCGGCTCTAGAGAGGAAAAAAATAAAAAAAGAAGCTCCAGTTGTAATCGCAACGTAGCCGTTAAGGGATTGAGGTCGGGGTTCTCTTTAGCGTGTCGCTATACACTATTAAGAATGCGAATAAAATAAGTTATCGCGCAATCAGCAGTACAGGGCTTCTCTTTGTGGAAAGACGAGCTCGAATGTGTGTATGCGTGTGTGAGTGACACAAAGGGCACAGGGACAAGGGGATTTAGTAGAAGCGCGCGAGCTTAGATGCAGAGAAGAAAGGAGATGTAATACACGTGCGAAGCTGGGATGAAAGCTCCCTCTGGATAGAGATGACGTTTTGTGCGGTGAAGGAGAATCGATTTTTGCTCAGAAATCGAGGGATTAAATACGGAACGGATGTGTGGCATTTGGAATGTTTTATTTATTTGTCGCTTGTTTAATAAACTGAAAAAGAAAGAGAACCGCATTTGAAGTGAAGGAAATCTTCTTGAACTCGAAAGCAAATAAGATGAAAAAGGGCTATAACTGAAAATCGATGAGTAACAAAAAGCGTACGTGAATGTAAATATATTTTTTACGAAATAAATCAATTTATTGCAGTCAAGTAGTTAATGGGGATTTACTCTTACTTCCTTTCTGAAGTTTGAAGGTCTCGAACCAAAAACGTAATATTATTTTCTTTCTTAATCGTATATTGTAAAATATTATTTAATAGAACCTACCAAAAGATGATGTTATTATCGTGTAAACTTTAAAGGTACAAGATACTTCTAAAAATTATTAAAATTCATGCATTCGCACCGAAAGGAAACTGCTTAATTTTAGTGTAAAAGGAAGATTCTTTAAATAAAAAATTATTTAAGTTGAACTCCTACTTTGAATAACAAAAATTACTTTCCTCCTAAATAAAAAAAACTCATTCAAACAGGCATTCCTTTCGCCTCAAATGTATCATTTCTTTCAAGCTATAAATAAACTCAACCACGAGTTGCATAATTTTTTTTTACAAAATATACACGAAATAAACATGTTACCTACACTAAAAACATCATAATTCGATATGTATATACACACACAAATATATACAACATGTACTATCGTAAATCTTCGAAAACCTGCTCTCATTAGCTGCGACACGCGTAGGCTGTGGTATACTTGATTTGCCAATATATCTCGTTGTATACAGCATTCATAATCCATAGGTTCATGGCGTCACGTAATAATTCCCTCAAGCTCGATAATGCGCTGCGAAAGAAAAACCACCGGTAGCTACAATTCTCGTTAATTATTTCCCACCTTCTTTCTCACCCACACGTCACATGTTCAAAACGATCATCGTAAGATCTCGTAACGAGCGACCTTTTCTCTCTTGTCGAACACGCGCCCAACGACGAAGAGCAAAGAAAGAAGAAGAAAAAAAAAATCTTCGCCCGCGGGCAAGAGCATCGAACGTTGCATTATAACGTGTATATCGGAACTGCATCGCGTATTGCCGAGTGGCACGAAAGCTCGCGCGCTTTATCGCGCGATCCCCAAGACGACGAGTAATTGCGTGAGCGCGACATCGTAGGTGTACAGCTCTTAAGAGAGAGTGTCGATGCACGCGAGCCGATATTTGCTTGTATATATATATAGAGAGAGAGAGAGAGAGAGAGAGTGTGTATGTATGTGTGTGTGTATGAAAATGAGGAATCGAGAAAAATTTTAATGGCTCTTGGGTTGCTTCGCAGGTTGTCCGTTTTTTTTCTCATTTGGTCTCAGAGAATTAGATGCGGTAGTTAGATTAGAGGTGTCGAGGAGGTAATTTTTTTTTATCGGGTTGCATTTTAGCTGAAAATATTGTTGCAAAATGGGGAGTTATCGCGTGCGATGTTTGGAAATGAGCTTGCGTAAGTGGTCTTGTAATTTATGATAAATTTAATGCCCGTGTGGAAGAGTATTAAGATCGGCGATATATGCTTCATATTAATTGTGCACAATGCATGTATTATGATAAAAAGTATTTTATTTCCTTTTGAAAAACATAGTTCACGAACGATACGTTCGAAGGAAACTGTTAGTTGAAAGAATATTTATTGGAGTAAATTGTAATTATTTAATGAAAATAGACGATTGAGAATATTTTTCATTCTGATGTGTTTAATATTTGAAGAAACTACAAATTCTGGTAAATTATAAAATAAATAAATTTGAATGCCCGCAAAATTTGAAAGGAAACAGTGGATGAATTGAGGACTCATTACATTTTTTGTAAAAAGTCGATCGATTCTCTATCAAATCATCTTACCAATAATTTTTTCTGTTCAAAAGTTTTCGCAATATTGGGCCATTCGTCAATTCCCACTAGGGAAGGACCGAAGTAATCCCTCTATTATACGTAGCTAAAGTTGAAAATAGCCAAGAACAAACAAATCCCTTTAAAAATGTACACACATAAGTAATTCAAATTATTTCTTCTCATTTCAGGTGAGCATCTCTACAATTAAGGTTCTATCGCAGCGCATCGGTGAGTCGCATAATCTTACAACATCAACTCAAATATTCAATTACAACACGTTCTATCACCAGCGCGTAAAAACTTAAAAAAAAACGAAGCTTAATGAAGGGAATTGTAATTTTCTCAAACACTCGGTAAACAGTGCGAAGGCTCGAATTCAACGAAATTGGCGTGCAAATAAGACGCTGCGCATACACTAATAAACTTAGCGAAAGTAACCGTAGACTTCAGGAAAAATAATGACGCAATGAGCCAAGCGAGTGAAAATAATAGCGTGAGAAAGATCTCGACAAGAAACTCGCGTAGACAAAAGAGAGTAGAAATCTACGCGAAAGCAGAAGAAGAAGTATATAGTACACGAGGGGGTGAGTGTGCACTGTGCATATTCGAGATAAATGACCGACTTTTGTTGAAGGATTTTTTTCCTGCAGCTCGTAAAGAACTACGCTTACAAGCTTAATTTATAGCTTAGTTCTGATTAGCTCTGGGCAGTACTAGAGTTGACCTGTCACCTTTTTAAAGTCACTTTATTTTATTATTTTTCATCGCCTCGAGGATTCTTAAGCGCCGCATCTTTATTAGCCCTGGGGAATTTACACGATGCTTGTGGAATTGAGCGCATTACGATTTTTTAATTATGCCGAGACTCTCGTTAAGGGGGATTTATATACTTATTCTCATGGAAAATATGTTACGATTAGTGAATTTGATTGGATTTTTATAGTGATTAAAGTCGTTGTGTTTAAAGTTTGCTGGAATAATTTATTTGTATTTAGTTTTAAATTTCATGCTGCGATTGACGATAATTGCAATCACATTCTGGAAGACTTGAGCGTTACGATTAGATGGACTTGATTGAATTTCCAGAAGTAAGCTTTCCTCGAATCTATAAGTTATTTATGCAATAGATTATTCCGATAAGTTTACCGATAACTCAGCCTCCCCTCTGATTTCTGAATTCAGCAAATGAGGAATACTTGAATAATCAAGAATATTCTGTTTGAATTTCCTTGCGAATGTACTCTGGAAACAAATTTTCCGTACGTATACATACATAAATTCTGATTCACGTCGATACATCTATCAAAGAAAATTCAGCGATATAGCTCATGCAAATGTACATCATTATGGGATCCAATCTCTTGTCTATTAAACTTTAAAGTACGGACGCAGTTAAAAAGTGAGCATTAAAATCCCGTGATCATTTTAACAACTGAACTTATGATTATCAGTAAATTTCCGGTTCGTTGAAAAAAAAAGAAAAGAATGACGAAGATAGTCTTTACTGTAATACTTCGAAATCAACCCCTCTAGTCACTTAGTTCACTGGTCGCAATTTTCTCGTCCCTCGGAGCGCGTAAAAACCAAAAATCAAGAAAATTAAGCTTCGTATCCCTACGAGGGACTGGGACAATCAATGGCATGATTTACACAGCAATACTCAAAGTCTTCCATGTAAGAGTACACCGGCGTAAACATCGCAAATTCTCTCTCCCTCTCTGGAAGCTCTTTACCAAAGGGTCAGCTCGTAAAGGACGCGCATCATATCGCTTGAACGCCTCGTCGCGTATATAATGTGGTCGCGTCTGCTTTCGGGCGAGTATAACAGCCCCGCGAGCGTACGCCTAATAAATCTTCGAAGTATAAGTGCTCGTACTCTCCCTGTTCTTGTTTCGCAGGTATTCGCAGGATGCCACGTATACCTTTAAACCTGAGACAGGTTCTCGACGAAAATTGAGCATCGATCGTAGTACGAATGGATCTACTGCTTAACACTGGATCAATAATGGCTTACCCAGTATTCTATTAATACTGGGTATAGTCTAAAATGGATTCTAGTCCAGTACTTAAAGTATTTTAGTACTGAAGTAGTTAGAGATGACTATAGTATACCATTAGTACTGGTCAGTTACTTCAAGAACCGAACGTGGTGTACACAATTAATACTGATCAGTTACGACTGGTTACTTAAAGTACTGTACCGATTTTGAAACATGAGTACTAGTAGTAGTACACTTCGAACTCACGATTTATCAATGTTATTGTTTCAAAATATAAATTAGATTTCAATAATTTACGTGCATTTACTTAATGTATCAAATTCTTGTAAAGTGGAGCTTCAGTTCTGCAATGTTCCATACGCACGACTGAATTTGGTTGGTATAGTCGTACATTAATGAGGTACTGCACAATTTTACCTTCAGTTTAAATATGGCATAACAGGGCCAGTGTGCTATTCAAATTCTGATCATCTCTTATCATCCCAAGGCTGAAATACAACAAAGGTTCGTCATTACTGGTACACAGTCTAATGTCATTAAAACATATTCTAGTTTATCATAACACAAATTATTACGTAGCTTTTTAATTCGAAAAATTGATCGGCAATTCCTCTACCCATCAAGACTATCAAGGTGTATACCGATAGATTTGGAATTGATTTAGCTCGAATATACATTATCTATGTCAATATATTGCTATCTTGAGAAATTAATTGCTGAATTTGAACCGTAAACAGAATTATTATCTTCTGAGACATAAACAGAATAAAATAATATCATCTACAATATTAACTGAAGAATCAGCAAATATAAGGTACAAGATACTTCCAAATGTAACAAATAAGCTTCAGACATTTACCGATACCACACCATTCTTTACTTTCCGATATTAAAACAAAGCCTTTCCGTTATCGGCAAATGGTATATATAGTTCTGCAATGGTATATACAGTTCTGCAGTAATTGCTCATATCACGAACAACTGCGACTCTTGCCAAAGGAATCAATCGAGTCTTTAGAATCGGCCAATGATGTTATCGATCCACTCACAACTGTTAAAACGTACGCGTTTGTCAGAGAGGAAGAGGACAGACTAACGACAATACCTTATCGCGAATTCGCGAAAATTAAGTACCGCAACGCGAACCTCGAGTAACGAGTTCATGAAAGAGTATAGCTGCCCTCGATACCGCTGTAGACACTTCGCTCAGAGATTACAACCGAAAACGTAGTCATAACAGCAACTACCGCATCTCCGCTATTCAAAATTTAACGCTCTGAAATTCTCTCTCTCCCTCTCTCTCTCTGGGATTTTGAGCCGCACGCGTGGCTCGTATAACTTATCGGAACCGGCTTGCAAGGGTCATTACGCGCTGGAGTCGTGGTATAAGTATACGCGAGCACATAACAGAGATGCAGCCCGATTATACACTCGTGACCGAATTTCCGCGGCGCACGTATCCCGAATGGTCGAGTTCGAGTTCTTTTTTTTCAAAGCTTGGACACGCGCATGCGCTCTGGACATAAAAAAGCTCTGTGCTTTTACGAGGCCGGATTCTTTTATATCAATTTGGATAATTGCGTTGTACTTTTTTGCGGAATCCCAATGCGATTCTGTTTATACCATGGAGCTTCGGTCACGAAGCGCCTTGTTATCGGTAATGATCGTTGGGAAATGTGTGCTTTCTTTTTATTTTCCTTTTTCGGACAACCGCATTCGGCGGACTCTCGTGTATTGTTTTTGTTTTGCGATCAGCCTTTTACAGATGCGAAAATAAAGTGAAGGTTTTTTTTTATTTTGAAAAATATGTAGAGAGCAGGCTTTTAGGTAGAAGGAAAATGGATTTGCCGTGTTTTCAAAATACGACGCACTTTTCTTTTGTCAAAGCGAGTTTTTCTTTCCCTCTACATCTGCAGTAGCAGGTTTTATCGCTAAAACTAGGGGATCTCTGTTTTTTTATTATTTTGTACTCTTGCTAGTAGCTCTTCGCACGTTTTTGCTCTTGCGATGTCGCGAATTTTTAATCCTGTGCGCGGACGGAATAAAAATGAAGCTTTGGTGATTAGAGGAAAGAGATATGGCGATGGATTAAGTATGTAAAGGTGTGGTGTTTTTTAATTAGCCGTACAGTTCTGTAATAAGCGTGTGTTTGCTACATTTAAAGCTTATCTTGAATCTTTTATTTCTAAAAGGTTAAATTAACATTTGAGATTGAATTATTACTATGCTCATGCTTGGCTTAATAATTCCATTTGCAGTTTATATTCAATTCTGAATTTATTATGATTGCAATATATTGATGTCAAATAATGTATCTCGGGCTGAAACAGTTCCATTTCCATCAGTAGTCCAGATTGGTTGGTGAATTGTCAATCTATTTTATAATTGAAAAGGCAAGCTAATGGTTGCTCATTGTGGTTTCCTATAAACATATATTTTTATGCAAATATCCTTAGTGAGGATAATCGTTAGACTGTGAACCAATAATGACGAACCTTCGTTACAACATCGCAATGATCAGAACTGATCAAATGTCTGGTACCAGTTCAGAAGAACCTTTGTTCCAGCATTCTATTGATAAGGACTGATCAAAATTTTAATAATATGTTGACCTTATGCTGTTGTCCCAAATTTAAACTGGAGTTCGAACTACAGCACTTAGTTAATGTGTGACGAAACTGGACAAATTAAATTTGTCAGATTGAAGCTGCGCTTGAAAGCTTGCACAACTGAAGTTCCATTTTGCAGGTATTTCATGTAAATTTGATATGTAAATAAACGTAATTTATTTAAATCCAATTAAGAATTTGGAATAGCAATGTTGTCACAAAATCGGTACAGTACAGTTCTCAAGCACTTATTTAATGCATATTTTATATCATATCCGTTCTTAGCACTTCAGTATTGATCGAATCCTGATCAAGTATCCACGTACAGTACTGCGAACAAATCACCGTTATTGATTCATTATTGGGTCGAGGATCCATTCTTACCAGAAATTTCGTTATAACGTCGACGGTACTTGTGCTCAGCATCGTCTTATGTTTAATTACCGTAATAACAAAGTATGCCACTTCACCAAGCTTCGGAAAAAAGTGTATTTGCTGTTAACCAAAAAGAAAAAGACAACTTAAACTTAAAAAAAAAAGAAATCAATAGAAAAGACATTCGATGAACGCACAAGTAGCACACTAGCTCTCTCAAAATAAAAGAATCCACTCAGCTAACTCCGAAGCGCAATAAAAACTCTCACAAAGCTTCGCGCGACAACAACACGGCTGTCGCATTGTCCATTACTATATACACCCTCGGAGCATTAGCCGTTTCAATTTTTCCCTCCTCCACTTCATCCGAGCTAATGCAATAACGATAAAACAAAGTTGACCGGCACTTGACCGGCCGTCCCAACGACACACACACACACACAGCTTTCGTTCTCTCGTTCAACCGACAATAGCTAGGCTCGTGTCCATCCTACACCAAGGGAACAACAGAGAAGAGCTGCTACACAGCGCGTGTATCGTATAAGCTGGTGCAGTAAACTTTGACAAACGCTGGAGGCGCGTGGGATTACAAGCCTCGGACAAACTGCACGAAGCGCTAACCTTAATCACTCGCGAATAATAATTGCTCGAACAGGTGCAAAGGTGCGTCCTCCTCACCCCAATTAGAGTGCGAACCTCGTGTACAAAACATGCGGGAATATATACAGGTATAGAAAGACACTTTTGGGATAACAACTCTGTACAACGTGTGATATTTCGCTGATTTGACTCTTTCTCAATGGAGTGTACGCGTGTGGCTTTTTGCTTCCACTGGGATTGCTGTTTCTCCGTGAGTTTCTCCATTGGATTAGATTAGATGCGAATTCAGATTGTTCGTCGACCCGAATGTCTCTTAACGTCGTTAATGAATATCGGATACTGCGGCTCTTGGGTGAATTTAAATAAAATTTTATTGCACGACAGAACGAAGGAGGAACGAAATTACTGAAAGAAATGACGATAAAGTCATGGGATATGTAGATTTAAAAATACATTTTACTTATTTTCTACTGAATGAAGAGAAATTTCTCTCGTGCTAAAGCTCGGGAAAATCTAAAATAAAATTAGTCTGAAGTATATATATATTTTGCGGTGTGCACGGAGCGAAATATTTCGTTTCTAGGGCGAGAATGAGTTCGGCTTCTTTCTCCCTCTCTCTCTCTGAGGGGGTTGCCTCTGCGCAAAAATGTAGGTTGCAGAAGAAAATCGCCGCTGCCATCGCGTCGGACGAGCTCGAGAAGTTTTAGAACGAGTTTTGCAAGTGTTTCGGAAGTTTTTCCCTACTACTGCGTAAGAGAGAAGAAGAGAGAGAGAGAGAGAGAGAGAGAGAGGGGGAGAGAAAGAGAGTTCGTTAAACTTATTGTTTTAGCCACAGTAGAATGTGGTATATGCAGTTGCAGAGATTTCGAGGCGAGAAAGTAAGAAAAAAATGAAATAGGAGATACAGTTTGGGGATGAGCGAGTAATTTGAAAGAGCTTGCGCATGATTGTCAATAAAAAAGTTATATAAGCGTAGCGTTATGTACTAGTAAAATTATACAGGGCAATGAAACGATTTAATACGCTGAGATGTAGCCCAGAGATATTCAGCGATGAGATAGAAAATTTTATTCATTATTTTTTCTATTTTGCACGTTGAGTATAATTTGAAATTGAATATACATACAATTCCTGCACACTACGCGCATAAACACTTTTCGAAGCAATCAGAATCAGAGCAGCAAAAAGTCCGAGAAGAAAATTAGCATGAACAAACAAAAAGTCCTTTCTCTCGGGCACCTTATCAACACACGTCGAACTTCGCTTCTGCCCGTCTCTGCGGCTTTCACATCTCCTCCAAATAAGGCGTCGACCACTCGCCTAATCCTCTAACAGCAAATCCGACCAGGAAACGACGAAAACTCGACTACTCGTTATCAGTATTTCCCCACACGTACACATGTGCGGGATTCAAATATATACATACATACACCTGTTCTCAGGCCCCAGATACAGAGGCCCTTGTGAACGAGAAAGACCAAACATTTGCTCCCAAACACTTGCCTGGAGGTGTCGATATCGGTAATAAGATAACACGCCCCCTAGCGGCGGCTTTCTCTTAAACGCGCTGAGAAGAGAGAGGGAGCTGCAAGCGTTTTGTTGTTGTCCCACCGCGGACGCGCCTAATCTCTCTCGCGACTGCTGCTACCGTTCGTGTGTAGGCAGCAACGGGCCGGTTTGTTCAAACTTGCTTATCTTTCGTGAGCCGGCTCTGGGATTATCGGTTGTTAGGTGGTAGGGGGGAATATCCTTGGTGTCGTCGAGGGAGAACTGTGTGTGGAAAAGTGGAATCGTATCAAAAGGGGAGGAAGGAAAACAGGAGGATCGAATGAATGTTTAGACTGATAAAATGGTGTTTGTAGGCTATAGTTTGAAGCAATAATTTATACGCTTATGGAAGTAGGCGATATGTCTCGATGTTATATAGCTTTGAAATATTGACTCTTGTAATTTTATACTATCGATTGATCATTATGACGAGTGACAGGTATTGTTTCCTAATTTATCGGTCAAATATACCTTAATGAAGCAATATATCCTGGTCTCACGAACTTATCAACGTTAAATGAAAATCCCAATGTTGCGAATGCTAAATACATATATATATATATATAATGCGTAGATTCATGTAACATCAGAAAGTCTGACAGGCAAGGCTGCATGGTGGAACACGGCTTTTAGCCAGTTGGTGAATAAAAATTTAATTGATGATCGTAACTTATAGCGGACGATGCGAAATAATAACTTGATTATGCGTTATGGCCGACGATGTACGAAGTGTGAGCCCGCTAATTATACGTTGCGCGCTGTTTTCGCGCGTGAATAGATGATTATAGAGTGTTGACTGAAAAATATGACGCGTTGAGCAGAGAGACGAGTGGAGTGTTAAATCGTCCGAGCTTAATTCAAGTATAAGTATAGTAGTACCTAGAGATTTAACGGGTTATCCTCGTTATACCGTATAAGTTGAGTATCCTTAGCATTTTTGATAAATTTTTCCTTGTATAAGTTGAATGAGATTTTGATTGCCATGCGTTTAACGATGTTTTATTTTCTGAAATAAAATCGTTGGATCGGTAATGTAATGGAAGACCATAAGTCACATTGAGAACTATTTAGTTTGGATATTGGATGCTTATTATAGCATTTACAGTAACTAAGTAATGATGACTTATGATTTTCACAGATTATATAAAAATAACAACATGATTCTCACTTTCAAAGAAATAATACTTAATTTCAATAGTAAACCTGGATAATTAAGTTATACTTCTTAATTGCCTGAAAATATTGGTTACCTTGCCAAAAGTAATTATCTATAAAATATTTTAAAAACCCACCCTCTCACTAATAAAAAAGGCATTTTACTTAGTCATCTGTTGAAATTTACATCTATTATACGATCACCATGAATTCTTTTACAACAAAAGAATGTTTAAAAAAAAATGTTCTTTCCTTTCCAATCAAAAATATATCGGTGAAGATTATTTTCGTTTGGTTTCAAAGGGTTATTTTTTCACTGCAGGAACCATCGACGATTTTTCAAACTGTTCTTTGTAGAATCGTCAAAAAAAAAAAATTCTTCGAACGCGATAAATAAAAAAAACGTTAAAACATACAAAAGGAGTATCAGTATACAAGCTGAATTAAAAGAAGCTTGTAGAGAAAAAAAGTGCAAAAGAAAGTAAGGGTGTGAAACAGCGATAAGAAACCAGGAAGGCGGAATTCAATTATCGGGACGTTTTGCCCGGGTCTTTGTCGAAAGTGAAAATTTTAGCTCGCGTAGGCGAAGACGGCCTTGTCGAGTGTAAAATCAAGTCGGCAAGAATCTTCGAGAGGGAGAAAAAAGATCGTCGCATCCTTATGGGATTAGCAAGTCGGCTGTTTTTGCCGAACAAAAAGTTGTGATTGCTTTCCGTTTTTGAATCTGCTCGGTCATCTCGTTCCTGAGATAGAAACTACGAACGAATCCCAGTACTCGTGTTAAGCTATGCGGGCTTCTATTTGTATTTATTTATATTTTTATTTTTTTTTGCACTTAAAAGTATTGCCATAACTTTGTGCAGTACTGCGAATTCTATTTTCTGAATCCAGTGTATAATCACTATTTGAAAATATAATTTTATTAAGAGGCGACATTTTTAAAATTTTGTTGAATTGGATCTAACAGAAGTTCAAAATTTATTATATGTTTTGATTGGGAAAATGATTTAAATTAAAAAAAAAATAACAAAATTATGGTATTTATAGTAATAAATTAATAAAATCCCTTATTTTCGAATTAATTAATAAAAAAGCTCAATATGACATAGAAATAAAATCATTTGAGCTTGAATTTCAATAAATTGTATGAAGCTTTGTAACACATGTCAAAGTAAAAATTTGGGTGGTAATTTTAAATAATGTTTTTTAATATACTTTTAAGAAAAAAAGTTTGGCTTTATTATATATTATTTATTTTTAGTATTATATCATGACAATGAAGAAATTGACTCGTTTACAATATATAATAAACACTTTTTTAAACACAAGTTTTACGATTAAAATTTTATTTGGATAATCACAAATTTAATGATACGTCGTGCAACTTATACTGTATATTGTTTAACTGTCATTGTATATTGTTAAATATATGTATAATTTTTAAATGTATTTATACTGTCTAAAATTTGAACGTGGGATTTGCTAATTTTAAATACAATAGTACGTAGACTATTATAGTTGAAATTTATTGTATTTCTATGTTAATATACTGTGCTTTAATTCCACCTCCAAATGTGGCTTTCATTCAAGATAGATTCTGTATATTAAACAGTGAATAAATATTCAATTACTTTTTATTAGCTTCCATTGTCATTTTAAATAGAGTGTTTATTTAGACGATTTAAAAACTAATTATTTTGATTTTATGTTTATTTATTGTTTATTTTACAATTTCATTAGTAAATCAAGAATTAAAAATTAATATATTATTTTCTTGACTTATAAAGTTAATATTAAAAAAAGTATTATATTTATAAGAAAATGTATTTATTAAAAAATTGTTGTTTCAATATTTTCCAAGGACAATCTATAAAAAATTTTATTTTAATATTCTGAAAATCTGAAAAGAACACACTATTTCATATCTTGCTTTACCAATATCAAGTTCCACGATAAGCTAGAAATTCCACGATTTAGTAAGTTAATAATTAACGCTTACTATTTTAAGGTTAATACACGTAACCATTTAAAATATACTGAAAATACACGGTGGAACAATGAAATTCCACTGTTCCCGTTCTACAGATAGTAACAAGTTCATTAGCAGTGATATTTAAATCAATAAACAGGTTGTAGTCGACGCTCGTCTGTACCTGATCCAATTAGTATTTTGACTGATCGCTATAGCGCACATTGGAATATTAATCATGGATTAGTTATACGCGATAATTAATAACTCCGCGACAATTTTGCTTGTTCTACGCTCGCTTGTACTAATGAAACGTACGCTTCAATGAGCCGCTCGAACTGCGCACGTATAAATGTCGCAATAATCGTTATCCATTATTTCCACTATACAGAACTTCGAATTTCACAGTCTCATAGAGCCATGAAATTATTATTTCTAGAAAAAAAAAAATAAGTTCACCATCATTCGCATTTCGAATTATCCCTAAACTGCCATTCCCTGGAGCGTTTCGGGAGACGAAAAAAAACGGGTATATAAATTCGGGAAATCGTAAAAACTGTTGCTGGTGTGTACACGTTGCGAGAAATAAAACAGGTAACATGATTAATGGAATATATCCGTACAAAAGCCTTTTGGTTCGCCGAGAGAGGGTGTGCGCGTAAAAAGAGCCTCGTAAAAACCTCCGGGGCGAATCCCGCGAAAGGGTCGCGAGATATCGGATAGACACACGAGAGCGCGAGGGTAACTTTACGCGTGTGTGTGGTAGAAGCCGCGAAAAACTGCAGATGCACAGCGGTTGTAAGAGAGCAATTTTGCATTTCAAATATTTTTGATGGGGTAGCTCGAAATCAATTTTGCAGAATGTGGTGTGTGTGGTACTAAGATTTTTTTATGGTACTTTGATCGTTTGAGTCTGGAATGGTGATGCTGTGTAATTTAATTATCTCATCCTTTGACTTGGACAAGGTACTGAGTGGATGCATAATGTTGAGAGTTTATTTGTTTATTTAACCGGATTTAATACGGTTATTACGAATGTAGTTACATAGTTACACAGTAATTGTTGCAATAAGGTACTGACCTTTATGGTAATCCAACAGGGGAAATAATGATTTGTTAACTGCAAATATGGTTGGCCAATGGTTATTTCTGGTGAAATTTTTACAAGGAACTATTTCAAAATTAATTGTAACTCAAAAGTAGCGATTCGTGTATTTGGCAGGATCCTTACTTGTGCTTTGAATGTATATTTTGGTTGTTGTAAATGTTTCAATAGAGACATTTTTTAAATTTGTATAAACTTCGTTTTTGCAGATGTTAAGTCTAGTTGGAAATGTTTAACGCTGTTGAGGCTGAATCACATTTACAACTTGATGTAAAGATAATGTCATTAACTACTATCAGGTCTTTAAACTTTGGATGATGTGTTACATTGACAGATCTTTTAATTGCAGAGTTTGCCTTATTTTTTATGTAAACTAACAGTATCTGTATATTAGTCTGAAATGCCTTAAGTTATTTCATGATTTTTTCACAATCTTTATTTATAAATAATTAATTTACTTCAGTCAATTATTTGAACGTTAATGTCGGGAATTCCCTTTTTTCTTAATTTAACGAATTATCCGTGAAAAACATCACAACGATGATACTCGACGTAAAATTTAGTGACTAATAAATATTTAAAAAGTTACAATATATTTTTTAGTTAATCAAAAATATGATTATCCTACGCCTTCAAATTAATGCATTGAACCTCAACATCTTATTAAACAAAAAAACTTATCTGAACAATCGTAACAATATCTATCTCCTCTTTTGTTCTGCCAGACAATCTTCATTTCTCAACAACAAATCGTCTTGTGAATTTCATTTGTCACTTTTGATGTAGGTGTTCCAAGAAAACGCTCAAGCAAACATAACCTCAAAATCCACATCGCTCAGACGAAAATACTCGATTCTACGAAAAACCATCTATTATAAAAAAAAAAACTATATATCTCCTCCCGTCATCCATCGCCACGTATATCAATTTGCGTGATGAACGCGAGCGCGACATCCACTCGCGTAAGATAAAAGTCGCGCTCCGCGTAAGGATAAAAATGAAAGAGCAAGCGGCTTTTACCCAGACAAGAGTATCATCCGGCGGTACTGTCGCCGTATCAACGACGGCTTCTCTTCTATGTCCACATATATACATATACATACCTATACACACATGCGTATACATAAGCGGAAAATATACGAGAGTCGAAGCGGCTGTTTTACGCGTTGTCGTGATAAAAATGATCCGCGCAGCCGGCAAGTCACGGTATAATGGATCCGATGTGGTCGAGGATAGAGAAAGTGGAAAGGCGATGATCAAAGTGCATTTCGCGTGTGCCGAGTGTGAATTTTATTGTTCTTCGAGTATTTTACTCGAATGAGATTTCTCGCGATGGAAAAATGTAAAGCACTGGTGTTTCGTTATCGCACGCTTTTGGCGGTGAATTTTCGGTGAGATTCGCTCAAATTTGTGCTTCGAATCAAATGTGGAATCGACGAGTGTGCAGCTATAGATATATTCATGGATCGTGTATGTTCGTTCGAGTAATTGGAAATAGAAAGAATTAATGGAATCGATAGTGTATGGCATGGTGTATGCGCGATTTCTAAAATAAAAGTAAATTGAAAAAAAAAAATAATAAAAAACGCGTTCAGTGCTTTATCGGATCAATTAAATGAATCGACCGGAAATCCGCCAATTCACGTGAAATAGTTACTCTTCAATAAACTAGTTTCTCTATAGTTTTTTTTTTTCACAGCCGATCAAACGCGCATATCCGTATAAATATTCATATCACCGAATATTCTCAATATACCGAATACCTAAACGAAAAAACAGGAAAAAAAAAACAAAAAAAAAGCTTCACATATGATTGGCAGATCCTGGCCGATCAACCGGATGCCCCGGTGCATATCAGAAAGATAAAATTTTGAAAAAAAAAAAAAAAAAAAACTCACCAAAGGAGATTTCGGCACAAGTGTGCGGCGCTTCGAGCAAACAGTCGCTTTTACTCGGTGAAGAAAGGGGTCGTTCGAGCTTGCGATTTGCTGAAAGCCGAACATCTGACAATAAACAATTCGTTGCTCGGCGTCACTTTGCTCTTTGTCATTTCT